>OZ007518.1:5118244-5718244 GCA_963931865.1 Axinella damicornis | reverse complement strand
GTCAGAGTGAGAGTTACTTCTGCATTGATCAAAGACTGAAATATTAAATGGCTACCAAGAGTTTCAGTGGAAAGAGGAATATACCAGGCCTAGAACTTAGCAGTTTATTCGCATCAACAATCTGGAGCTGTCACTCATTCTCATGTGCGATTGCACATACATTGTCTAATCTGTATATGCTTGTGGTGTGCATTGTAGCTGTTCACTTTGCCTTTTGTTGAGCTAGCTAGCTGTGTACAGTCAGCTATATCATTGCCAGCAACTGAGAATGACCTCATATTGTTTTGAGTTTAAAGGATGTGTGAATCGAAGCTATGCTGTTGCCATTCAGATAAATTGTATGGGTAGGCCATCATGCCATTGCATACGGCATCACCTCCATCTGGAATGTAAAACTTGTAGGAAATTACTTGTACTGTAGTATAGACTGCCATTACCTATTACATTTTCATGGAGAGTGCATTCACATAAGTACATCCATTAGTATGATCCTGATACATCGTATACCAAGATCATATACTCAGATCCTCAATTGGATCTCACTACATCGCACCAAGATCTTACTAGGATCCTGATACATCTTATTAGGATCCTAAAACATCTCACCAAGATCTTACTACATCGTACCTGCTGTTTCTCTGTAGGATCTGCCAGTGCTCCAGCCTTCACAACGCTAAAGACACCAGTGTCTGGACACAGGCTTGGTAAGATAAACTTTTCCCACGCCTGATAGAACTCTGATTCCGTTTTTACACGTTTCAGATTGAAGAACTTGGAGAATTCTGACTTGGACCAGTCAAAGGCAGACGCCGCAAACCCCTTAGGCTTCCCATTTGAGAACGTCAACTGCAATAAAACATCATGACATACACATGCAGATATAGGCATAAGTCACCAACTGTCAACAAACGTGTGAACCTTGCACAATTATGTGCTACATTGTAGCTAGCTAAGCTACTTACCTTGTAACTGATCGAGTTATAGTGAGCGGCTTACCTAGCTGTACACAATATGGGTGGTAGCCAGTAGCGAAAATCACATTTCTATCAATAGTGTGGACTACTGGTATGTAATGTTGACCACATTTGTACATGAATGCGAGGATTTTTTAATTCTAACAGCTAACTATATAGGGAGCTCTCCAGAATTTGACAAGATGACTACGTCTAGGGCCAGCAGTGGATAGAATATAGGTATGTTACTGAGAAAGTCCACCCAAACATCTGCGAGGCCATCAACCCTTTGGCAGAGTAGACAGTCACTGAAATAAGTTTGATGTAGTTAGCAGAACGAGGAAGGAGAAGTATGAATTGAGGCTAGAGACACTAAAGTATCAGGCAGGCTGGGCAGGTGACTACAATCCCGCCGCGGGGTTTGTCACGGTCATTTTAAAAGTGTATCAAATGACCTACCCCTTACGCACACAACAAAAAGTCTATAGAATAAAGACACACGTATAACTGACTTTCAGTAGCTGATTTCCACTGTTGGTGGTGTGAAGTTTCAGTGATGTCACAGCTCCACACTCTTTACCACCGCAGGACATTCGCCCACCCGTTGGCTCGTACACGTAGATCTTCTCTTCCACTAAATCCAGGTACCATCTCGATGGTGGCGGCATTTTCACAACGACGGTTCAAGAAATCGCAGCAAAATAAGACGGTCTCAGAACTTCACGACTGCAGTTGTAGCGAGCAAACAAGAAGTGCAAAAATGCGAAGTGGAGCTAATTGCGCATGCGCACAAAAAGGCTTGGGCCTGTCGACAGTCACAACTCGCAAGATTGCCCTCAAAGCTAAAAATACAACAATTATACATAGTTGACTCCGTTCCACATATCCATCACAAAATTGTCCGGGCAATGTAGAGTTGAGCACATCTAGCGCATCATATAAGTTGTTAATATCGAGTAGCTATCACTAGCTATAGCTAGCTAGCTATACTAAACAATCGATGCACCACATCAAAACTTCCTAGAACACCAACCTGGACATATTTGGTATCATTGGACTCCATTCACCCTTCACAATCATAATCTGATGTTAGATTGTGTGTCAAGCGAAGTTTGGAATGGAACGGAATAGGGGAATCTAGTACGGATCCTCATATCAAAGAATGTGTGCACCATGCACAGGAGCGTTCTGAAAAGTACATGCCCAAACAAGACAAATTTGGTATCATTGCACTCCATTTAACATAGACATTCATAATCTGAAGTTAGATTTTGTGTCCAGAGATGTTTGGATTGGAACGGAATAGGGAAATCTAGTACGGATCCTCATATCAAAGAATGTGTGCACCATATGCATGCATATGAGCGTTCTGAAAAGTACATGCCCAAACAAGACAAATTTGGTATCATTGCACTCCATTTAACATGGACATTCATAATCTGAAGTTAGATTTTGTGTCCAGAGATGTTTGCATTGGAACGGAATAGGGAAACTGATAAGTTAACTGTCACGGTACGGAAAGATGCTTACACCACATTGGCTTTGTGAAAACTATAGCTCCAAACTGGACACCCTTGGCATCATTGGACTCCATTCAACCTGCCCAATCCCAATCTGTTCATAGATTGTGGAGTTGGAGTTGTGGAGGAATTGGGGAACCAAATTTAACGCCTCATTTGAACTGCAGTATCAGTACAGGCATTAGCTTTTTCAACCCTAGGAGACCAAAATGAACTTTGATTGGGCAAACTTTGCATCTCTGGACTCCATTCAACCTGGATATTCATAATCTAAAGTTAGATTGTGTGTCCAGTGAAGTTTGGATTGGAACGGAATAGGGAAATCTAGTGGGGATCTTCATTTCAAAGAATGTGTGTACCATGCACATGAGCGTTCTGAAAAGTACAGGCCCAAACAAGACAAATTTGGTATCATTGCACTCCATTCAACATGGACATTCATAATCTGAAGTTTGATTTTGTGTCCAGTGAAGTTTGGATTGGAACGGAATAGGGAAATCTAGTACGGATCCTCATATCAAAGAATGTGTGCACCATATGCATGCACATGAGCGTTCTGAAAAGTACATGCCCAAACAAGACAAATTTGGTATCATTGCACTCCATTTAACATTCATAATCTGAAGTTAGATTTTGTGTCCAGAGATGTTTGGATTGGAACGGAATAGGGAAATCTAGTACGGATCCTCATATCAAAGAATGTGTGCACCATATGCATGCATATGAGCGTTCTGAAAAGTACATGCCCAAACAAGACAAATTTGGTATCATTGCACTCCATTTAACATGGACATTCATAATCTGAAGTTAGATTTTGTGTCCAGAGATGTTTGCATTGGAACGGAATAGGGAAACTGATAAATTAACTGTCACGGTACGGAAAGATGCTTACACCACATTGGCTTTGTGAAAACTATAGCTCCAAACTGGACACCCTTGGCATCATTGGACTCCATTCAACCTGCCCAATCCCAATCTGTTCATAGATTGTGGAGTTGGAGTTGTGGAGGAATTGGGGAACCAAATTTAACGCCTCATTTGAACTGCAGTATCAGTACAGGCATTAGCTTTTTCAACCCTAGGAGACCAAAATGAACTTTGATTGGGCAAACTTTGCATCTCTGGACTCCATTCAACCTGGATATTCATAATCTAAAGTTAGATTGTGTGTCCAGTGAAGTTTGGATGGGAACGGAATAGGGAAATCTAGTGGGGATCTTCATATCAAAGAATGTGTGTACCATGCACGAGCGTTCCGAAAAGTATAGGCCTAAACAAGACAAATTTGGTATCATTGCACTCCATTCAACATGGACATTCATAATCTGATGTTAGATTTTGTGTCCAGCGAAGTTTGGATTGGAACGGAATAGGGAAATCTAGTGGGGATCTTCATATCAAAGAATGTGTGTACCATGCACATGAGCGTTCCGAAAAGCACAGGCCCAAACAAGACAAATTTGGTATCATTGCACTCCATTCAACATGGACATTCATAATCTAAAGTTAGATTGTGTGTCCAGTGAAGTTTGGATTGGAACGGAATAGGGAAATCTAGTACTATACGGATCCTCATATCAAAGAATGTGTGCACCATGCACATGAGCGTTCCGAAAAGTACAGGCCCAAACAAGACAAATTTGGTATCATTGCACTCCATTCAACATGGACATTCATAATCTGAAGTTAGATTTTGTGTCCAGAGATGTTTGGATTGGAACGGAATAGGGAAATCTAGTACGGATCCTCATATCAAAGAATGTGTGCACCATATGCATGCATATTAGCGTTCTGAAAAGTACATGCCCAAACAAGACAAATTTGGTATCATTGCACTCCATTTAACATGGACATTCATAATCTGAAGTTAGATTTTGTGTCCAGAGATGTTTGCATTGGAACGGAATAGGGAAACTGATAAATTAACTGTCACGGTACGGAAAGATGCTTACACCACATTGGCTTTGTGAAAACTATAGCTCCAAACTGGACACCCTTGGCATCATTGGACTCCATTCAACCTGCCCAATCCCAATCTGTTCATAGATTGTGGAGTTGGAGTTGTGGAGGAATTGGGGAACCAAATTTAACGCCTCATTTGAACTGCAGTATATCAGTACAGGCATTAGCTTTTTCAACCCTAGGAGACCAAAATGAACTTTAATTGGGCAAACTTTGCATCTCTGGACTCCATTCAACCTGGATATTCATAATCAAAAGTTAGATTGTGTGTCCAGTGAAGTTTGGATTGGAACGGAATAGGGAAATCTAGTGGGGATCTTCATATCAAAGAACGTGTGTACCATGCACATGAGCGTTCTGAAAAGTACAGGCTCAAACAAGACAAATTTGGTATCATTGCACTCCATTCAACATGGACATTCATAATCTGAAGTTAGATTTTGTGTCGAGAGATGTTTGGATTGGAATGGAATAGGGAAACTGATAAACTGTCACGGTACGGAAAGATGCTAACACCACATTGGCTTTGTGAAAACTATAGCTCCAAACTGGACACACTTGACATCATTGGACTCCATTCAACCTGCCCAATCCCAATCTGTTCATAGATTGTGGAGTTGGAGTTGTGGAGGAATTGGGGAACCAAATTTAACGCCTCATTTGAACTGCAGTATCAGTACAGGCATTAGCTTTTTCAACCCTATCTAGGAGACCAAAATGAACTTAGATTGGGTAAACTTGGCATCTCTTGACTCCATTCAACTTGGATATTCATAATCCAAAGTTAGATTGTGTGTCCAGTGAAATTTGGATTTGAACGGAATAGGGAAATCTAGTGGGGATCCTCATATCAAAGAATGTGTGTACCATGCACATGAGCGTTCCGAAAAGTACAGGCCCATACAAGACAAATTTGGTATCATTGCACTCCATTCAACATGGACATTCATAATCTGATGTTAGATTTTGTGTCCAGCGAAGTTTGGATTTGAACGGAATAGGGAAATCTAGTGGGGATCCTCATATCAAAGAATGTGTGTACCATGCACATGAGCGTTCCGAAAAGTACAGGCCCATACAAGACAAATTTGGTATCATTGCACTCCATTCAACATGGACATTCATAATCTGATGTTAGATTTTGTGTCCAGCGAAGTTTGGATTTGAACGGAATAGGGAAATCTAGTGGGGATCTTCATATCAAAGAATGTGTGTACCATGCACATGAGCGTTCCGAAAAGTACAGGCCCATACAAGACAAATTTGGTATCATTGCACTCCATTCAACATGGACATTCATAATCTGATGTTAGATTTTGTGTCCAGAGATGTTTGGATTGGAACGGAATAGGGAAATCTAGTACGGATCCTCATATCAAAGAACGTGTGTACCATGCACATGAGCGTTCTGAAAAGTACAGGCTCAAACAAGACAAATTTGGTATCATTGCACTCCATTCAACATGGACATTCATAATCTGAAGTTAGATTTTGTGTCGAGAGATGTTTGGATTGGAATGGAATAGGGAAACTGATAAACTGTCACGGTACGGAAAGATGCTAACACCACATTGGCTTTGTGAAAACTATAGCTCCAAACTGGACACACTTGACATCATTGGACTCCATTCAACCTGCCCAATCCCAATCTGTTCATAGATTGTGGAGTTGGAGTTGTGGAGGAATTGGGGAACCGAATTTAACGCCTCATTTGAACTGCAGTATCAGTACAGCTAGGCATTAGCTTTTTCAACCCTAGGAGACCAAAATGAACTTAGATTGGGCAAACTTTGCATCTCTGGACTCCATTCAACCTGGATATTCATAATTTAAAGTTAGATTGTGTGTCCAGTGAAGTTTGGATTGGAACGGAATAGGGAAATCTAGTGGGGATCTTCATATCAAAGAATGTGTGTACCATGCACATGAGCGTTCCGAAAAGTACAGGCCCAAACAAGACAAATTTGGTATCATTGCACTCCATTCAACATGGACATTCATAATCTGATGTTAGATTTTGTGTCAAGCGAAGTTTGGAATGGAACGGAATAGGGGAATCTAGTACGGATCCTCATATCAAAGAATGTGTGCACCATGCACATGAGCGTTCCGAAAAGTACAGGCCCAAACAAGACAAATTTGGTATCATTGCACTCCATTCAACATGGATATTCATAATCGGAAGTTAGATTTTGTGTCGAGAGATGTTTGGATTGGAATGGAATAGGGAAACTGATAAACTGTCACGGTACGGAAAGATGCTAACACCACATTGGCTTTGTGAAAACTATAGCTCCAAACTGGACACACTTGACATCATTGGACTCCATTCAACCTGCCCAATCCCAATCTGTTCATAGATTGTGGAGTTGGAGTTGTGGAGGAATTGGGGAACCAAATTTAACGCCTCATTTGAACTGCAGTATCAGTACAGGCATTAGCTTTTTCAACCCTAGCTAGGAGACCAAAATGAACTTAGATTGGGTAAACTTGGCATCTCTTGACTCCATTCAACTTGGATATTCATAATCCAAAGTTAGATTGTGTGTCCAGTGAAATTTGGATTTGAACGGAATAGGGAAATCTAGTGGGGATCCTCATATCAAAGAATGTGTGTACCATGCACATGAGCGTTCCGAAAAGTACAGGCCCATACAAGACAAATTTGGTATCATTGCACTCCATTCAACATGGACATTCATAATCTGATGTTAGATTTTGTGTCCAGCGAAGTTTGGATTTGAACGGAATAGGGAAATCTAGTGGGGATCCTCATATCAAAGAATGTGTGTACCATGCACATGAGCGTTCCGAAAAGTACAGGCCCATACAAGACAAATTTGGTATCATTGCACTCCATTCAACATGGACATTCATAATCTGATGTTAGATTTTGTGTCCAGCGAAGTTTGGATTTGAACGGAATAGGGAAATCTAGTGGGGATCCTCATATCAAAGAATGTGTGTACCATGCACATGAGCGTTCCGAAAAGTACAGGCCCATACAAGACAAATTTGGTATCATTGCACTCCATTCAACATGGACATTCATAATCTGATGTTAGATTTTGTGTCCAGAGATGTTTGGATTGGAACTGAATAGGGAAATCTAGTACGGATCCTCATATCAAAGAACGTGTGTACCATGCACATGAGCGTTCTGAAAAGTACAGGCTCAAACAAGACAAATTTGGTATCATTGCACTCCATTCAACATGGACATTCATAATCTGAAGTTAGATTTTGTGTCGAGAGATGTTTGGATTGGAATGGAATAGGGAAACTGATATACTGTCACGGTACGGAAAGATGCTAACACCACATTGGCTTTGTGAAATCTATAGCTCCAAACTGGACACACTTGACATCATTGGACTCCATTCAACCTGCCCAATCCCAATCTGTTCATAGATTGTGGAGTTGGAGTTGTGGAGGAATTGGGGAACCGAATTTAACGCCTCATTTGAACTGCAGTATATATCAGTACAGGCATTAGCTTTTTCAACCCTAGGAGACCAAAATGAACTTAGATTGGGCAAACTTTGCATCTCTGGACTCCATTCAACCTGGATATTCATAATTTAAAGTTAGATTGTGTGTCCAGTGAAGTTTGGATTGGAACGGAATAGGGAAATTAATCTAGTGGGGATCTTCATATCAAAGAATGTGTGTACCATGCACATGAGCGTTCCGAAAAGTACAGGCCCAAACAAGACAAATTTGGTATCATTGCACTCCATTCAACATGGACATTCATAATCTGATGTTAGATTTTGTGTCAAGCGAAGTTTGGAATGGAACGGAATAGGGGAATCTAGTACGGATCCTCATATCAAAGAATGTGTGCACCATGCACATGAGCGTTCCGAAAAGTACAGTCCCAAACAAGACAAATTTGGTATCATTGCACTCCATTCAACATGGATATTCATAATCGGAAGTTAGATTTTGTGTCGAGAGATGTTTGGATTGGAATGGAATAGGGAAACTGATAAACTGTCACGGTACGGAAAGATGCTAACACCACATTGGCTTTGTGAAAACTATAGCTCCAAACTGGACACACTTGACATCATTGGACTCCATTCAACCTGCCCAATCCCAATCTGTTCATAGATTGTGGAGTTGGAGTTGTGGAGGAATTGGGGAACCAAATTTAACGCCTCATTTGAACTGCAGTATCAGTACAGGCATTAGCTTTTTCAACCCTAGCTAGGAGACCAAAATGAACTTAGATTGGGTAAACTTGGCATCTCTTGACTCCATTCAACTTGGATATTCATAAACCAAAGTTAGATTGTGTGTCCAGTGAAATTTGGATTTGAACGGAATAGGGAAATCTAGTGGGGATCCTCATATCAAAGAATGTGTGTACCATGCACATGAGCGTTCCGAAAAGTACAGGCCCATACAAGACAAATTTGGTATCATTGCACTCCATTCAACATGGACATTCATAATCTGATGTTAGATTTTGTGTCCAGCGAAGTTTGGATTTGAACGGAATAGGGAAATCTAGTGGGGATCCTCATATCAAAGAATGTGTGTACCATGCACATGAGCGTTCCGAAAAGTACAGGCCCATACAAGACAAATTTGGTATCATTGCACTCCATTCAACATGGACATTCATAATCTGATGTTAGATTTTGTGTCCAGCGAAGTTTGGATTTGAACGGAATAGGGAAATCTAGTGGGGATCCTCATATCAAAGAATGTGTGTACCATGCACATGAGCGTTCCGAAAAGTACAGGCCCATACAAGACAAATTTGGTATCATTGCACTCCATTCAACATGGACATTCATAATCTGATGTTAGATTTTGTGTCCAGAGATGTTTGGATTGGAACGGAATAGGGAAATCTAGTACGGATCCTCATATCAAAGAACGTGTGTACCATGCACATGAGCGTTCTGAAAAGTACAGGCTCAAACAAGACAAATTTGGTATCATTGCACTCCATTCAACATGGACATTCATAATCTGAAGTTAGATTTTGTGTCGAGAGATGTTTGGATTGGAATGGAATAGGGAAACTGATAAACTGTCACGGTACGGAAAGATGCTAACACCACATTGGCTTTGTGAAATCTATAGCTCCAAACTGGACACACTTGACATCATTGGACTCCATTCAACCTGCCCAATCCCAATCTGTTCATAGATTGTGGAGTTGGAGTTGTGGAGGAATTGGGGAACCGAATTTAACGCCTCATTTGAACTGCAGTATATATCAGTACAGGCATTAGCTTTTTCAACCCTAGGAGACCAAAATGAACTTAGATTGGGCAAACTTTGCATCTCTGGACTCCATTCAACCTGGATATTCATAATTTAAAGTTAGATTGTGTGTCCAGTGAAGTTTGGATTGGAACGGAATAGGGAAATTAATCTAGTGGGGATCTTCATATCAAAGAATGTGTGTACCATGCACATGAGCGTTCCGAAAAGTACAGGCCCAAACAAGACAAATTTGGTATCATTGCACTCCATTCAACATGGACATTCATAATCTGATGTTAGATTTTGTGTCAAGCGAAGTTTGGAATGGAACGGAATAGGGGAATCTAGTACGGATCCTCATATCAAAGAATGTGTGCACCATGCACATGAGCGTTCCGAAAAGTACAGGCCCAAACAAGACAAATTTGGTATCATTGCACTCCATTCAACATGGATATTCATAATCGGAAGTTAGATTTTGTGTCGAGAGATGTTTGGATTGGAATGGAATAGGGAAACTGATAAACTGTCACGGTACGGAAAGATGCTAACACCACATTGGCTTTGTGAAAACTATAGCTCCAAACTGGACACACTTGACATCATTGGACTCCATTCAACCTGCCCAATCCCAATCTGTTCATAGATTGTGGAGTTGGAGTTGTGGAGGAATTGGGGAACCAAATTTAACGCCTCATTTGAACTGCAGTATCAGTACAGGCATTAGCTTTTTCAACCCTAGCTAGGAGACCAAAATGAACTTAGATTGGGTAAACTTGGCATCTCTTGACTCCATTCAACTTGGATATTCATAAACCAAAGTTAGATTGTGTGTCCAGTGAAATTTGGATTTGAACGGAATAGGGAAATCTAGTGGGGATCCTCATATCAAAGAATGTGTGTACCATGCACATGAGCGTTCCGAAAAGTACAGGCCCATACAAGACAAATTTGGTATCATTGCACTCCATTCAACATGGACATTCATAATCTGATGTTAGATTTTGTGTCCAGCGAAGTTTGGATTTGAACGGAATAGGGAAATCTAGTGGGGATCCTCATATCAAAGAATGTGTGTACCATGCACATGAGCGTTCCGAAAAGTACAGGCCCATACAAGACAAATTTGGTATCATTGCACTCCATTCAACATGGACATTCATAATCTGATGTTAGATTTTGTGTCCAGCGAAGTTTGGATTTGAACGGAATAGGGAAATCTAGTGGGGATCCTCATATCAAAGAATGTGTGTACCATGCACATGAGCGTTCCGAAAAGTACAGGCCCATACAAGACAAATTTGGTATCATTGCACTCCATTCAACATGGACATTCATAATCTGATGTTAGATTTTGTGTCCAGAGATGTTTGGATTGGAACGGAATAGGGAAATCTAGTACGGATCCTCATATCAAAGAACGTGTGTACCATGCACATGAGCGTTCTGAAAAGTACAGGCTCAAACAAGACAAATTTGGTATCATTGCACTCCATTCAACATGGACATTCATAATCTGAAGTTAGATTTTGTGTCGAGAGATGTTTGGATTGGAATGGAATAGGGAAACTGATAAACTGTCACGGTACGGAAAGATGCTAACACCACATTGGCTTTGTGAAATCTATAGCTCCAAACTGGACACACTTGACATCATTGGACTCCATTCAACCTGCCCAATCCCAATCTGTTCATAGATTGTGGAGTTGGAGTTGTGGAGGAATTGGGGAACCATGCAAATTTAACGCCTCATTTGAACTGCAGTATCAGTACAGGCATTAGCTTTTTCAACCCTAGGAGACCAAAATGAACTTAGATTGGGCAAACTTTGCATCTCTGGACTCCATTCAACCTGGATATTCATAATTTAAAGTTAGATTGTGTGTCCAGTGAAGTTTGGATTGGAACGGAATAGGGAAATCTAGTGGGGATCTTCATATCAAAGAATGTGTGTACCATGCACATGTATGAGCGTTCCGAAAAGTACAGGCCTAAACAAGACAAATTTGGTATCATTGCACTCCATTCAACATGGACATTCATAATCTGATGTTAGATTTTGTGTCCAGCGAAGTTTGGAGGAACGGAATAGGGAAATCTAGTGGGGATCTTCATATCAAAGAATGTGTGTACCATGCACATGAGCGTTCCGAAAAGTACAGGCCTAAACAAGACAAATTTGGTATCATTGCACTCCATTCAACATGGACATTCATAATCTGATGTTAGATTTTGTGTCCAGCGAAGTTTGGATTTGAACGGAATAGGGAAATCTAGTTGGGATCCTCATATCAAAGAATGTGTGTACCATGCACATGAGCGTTCCGAAAAGTACAGGCCCATACAAGACAAATTTGGTATCATTGCACTCCATTCAACATGGACATTCATAATCTGATGTTAGATTTTGTGTCCAGAGATGTTTGGATTGGAACGGAATAGGAAAATCTAGTACGGATCCTCATATCATGGAACGTGTGTACCATGCACATGAGCGTTCTGAAAAGTACAGGCTCAAACAAGACAAATTTGGTATCATTGCACTCCATTCAACATGAACATTCATAATCTGAAGTTAGATTTTGTGTCGAGAGATGTTTGGATTGGAATGGAATAGGGAAACTGATAAACTGTCACGGTACGGAAAGATGCTAACACCACATTGGCTTTGTGAAAACTATAGCTCCAAACTGGACACACTTGACATCATTGGACTCCATTCAACCTGACCAATCCCAATCTGTTCATAGATTGTGGAGTTGGAGTTGTGGAGGAATTGGGGAACCGAATTTAACGCCTCATTTGAACTGCAGTATCGATCAGTACAGGCATTAGCTTTTTCAACCCTAGGAGACCAAAATAAACTTAGATTGGGCAAACTTTGCATCTCTGGACTCCATTCAACCTGGATATTCATAATTTAAAGTTAGATTGTGTGTCCAGTGAAGTTTGGATTGGAACGGAATAGGGAAATCTAGTGGGGATCTTCATATCAAAGAATGTGTGTACCATGCACATGAGCGTTCCGAAAAGTACAGGCCTAAACAAGACAAATTTGGCATCATATCACTCCATTCAACATGGACATTCATAATCTGATGTTAGATTTTGTGTCCAGCGAAGTTTGGATTGGAACGGAATAGGGAAATCTAGTGGCCGGGGATCTTCATATCAAAGAATGTGTGTACCATGCACATGAGCGTTCCGAAAAGTACAGGCCTAAACAAGACAAATTTGGTATCATTGCACTCCATTCAACATGGACATTCATAATCTGATGTTAGATTTTGTGTCCAGCGAAGTTTGGATTTGAACGGAATAGGGAAATCTAGTTGGGATCCTCATGTCAAAGAATGTGTGTACCATGCACATGAGCGTTCCGAAAAGTACAGGCCCATACAAGACAAATTTGGTATCATTGCACTCCATTCAACATGGACATTCATAATCTGATGTTAGATTTTGTGTCCAGCGAAGTTTGGATTGGAACGGAATAGGGAAATCTAGTGGGGATCTTCATATCAAAGAATGTGTGTACCATGCACATGAGCGTTCCGAAAAGTACAGGCCTAAACAAGACAAATTTGGTATCATTGCACTCCATTCAACATGGACATTCATAATCTGATGTTAGATTTTGTGTCCAGCGAAGTTTGGATTTGAACGGAATAGGGAAATCTAGTTGGGATCCTCATATCAAAGAATGTGTGTACCATGCACATGAGCGTTCCGAAAAGTACAGGCCCATACAAGACAAATTTGGTATCATTGCACTCCATTCAACATGGACATTCATAATCTGATGTTAGATTTTGTGTCCAGAGATGTTTGGATTGGAACGGAATAGGAAAATCTAGTACGGATCCTCATATCATGGAACGTGTGTACCATGCACATGAGCGTTCTGAAAAGTACAGGCTCAAACAAGACAAATTTGGTATCATTGCACTCCATTCAACATGAACATTCATAATCTGAAGTTAGATTTTGTGTCGAGAGATGTTTGGATTGGAATGGAATAGGGAAACTGATAAACTGTCACGGTACGGAAAGATGCTAACACCACATTGGCTTTGTGAAAACTATAGCTCCAAACTGGACACACTTGACATCATTGGACTCCATTCAACCTGACCAATCCCAATCTGTTCATAGATTGTGGAGTTGGAGTTGTGGAGGAATTGGGGAACCGAATTTAACGCCTCATTTGAACTGCAGTATCGATCAGTACAGGCATTAGCTTTTTCAACCCTAGGAGACCAAAATAAACTTAGATTGGGCAAACTTTGCATCTCTGGACTCCATTCAACCTGGATATTCATAATTTAAAGTTAGATTGTGTGTCCAGTGAAGTTTGGATTGGAACGGAATAGGGAAATCTAGTGGGGATCTTCATATCAAAGAATGTGTGTACCATGCACATGAGCGTTCCGAAAAGTACAGGCCTAAACAAGACAAATTTGGCATCATATCACTCCATTCAACATGGACATTCATAATCTGATGTTAGATTTTGTGTCCAGCGAAGTTTGGATTGGAACGGAATAGGGAAATCTAGTGGCCGGGGATCTTCATATCAAAGAATGTGTGTACCATGCACATGAGCGTTCCGAAAAGTACAGGCCTAAACAAGACAAATTTGGTATCATTGCACTCCATTCAACATGGACATTCATAATCTGATGTTAGATTTTGTGTCCAGCGAAGTTTGGATTTGAACGGAATAGGGAAATCTAGTTGGGATCCTCATGTCAAAGAATGTGTGTACCATGCACATGAGCGTTCCGAAAAGTACAGGCCCATACAAGACAAATTTGGTATCATTGCACTCCATTCAACATGGACATTCATAATCTGATGTTAGATTTTGTGTCCAGCGAAGTTTGGATTGGAACGGAATAGGGAAATCTAGTGGGGATCTTCATATCAAAGAATGTGTGTACCATGCACATGAGCGTTCCGAAAAGTACAGGCCCAAACAAGACAAATTTGGTATCATTCCACTCCATTCAACATGGACATTCATAATCTAAAGTTAGATTGTGTGTCCAGTGAAGTTTGGATTGGAACGGAATAGGGAAATCTAGTACGGATCCTCATATCAAAGAATGTGTGTACCATGCACATGAGCGTTCTGAAAAGTACATGCCCAAACAAGACAAATTTGGTATCATTGCACTCCATTTAACATGGACATTCATAATCTGAAGTTAGATTTTGTGTCCAGAGATGTTTGGATTGGAACGGAATAAGGAAACTGATAAACTGTCACGGTACAGAAAGATGCTTACACCACATTGGCTTTGTGATAACTATAGCTCCAAACTGGACACCCTTGGCATCATTGGACTCCATTCAACCTGCCCAATCCCAATCTGTTCATAGATTGTGGAGTTGGAGTTGTGGAGGAATTAATTGGGGAACCAAATTTAACGCCTCATTTGAACTGCAGTATCAGTACAGGCATTAGCTTTTTCAACCCTAGGAGACCAAAATGAACTTAGATTGGGCAAACTTGGCATCTCTGGACTCCATTCAATCTGGATATTCATAATCCAAAGTTGGATTGTGTGTCCAGTGAAGTTTGGATTGGAACAGAATAGGGAAATCTAGTACGGATCCTCTTAATTTATCAAAGAAAGTGTGTACCATGCACATGAGCGTTCCGAAAAGTACAGGCCCAAATAAGACAAATTTGGTATCATTGCACTCCATTCAACATGGACATTCATAATCTGATGTTAGATTTTGTGTCCAGAGATGTTTGGATTGGAACGGAATAGGGAAACTGATAAACTGTCACGGTACGGAAAGATGCTTACACCACATTGGCTTTGTGAAAACTATAGCTCCAAACTGGACACCCTTGCACATGAGCGTTCTGAAAAGTACATGCCCAAACAAGACAAATTTGGTATCATTGCACTCCATTCAACATGGACATTCATGGACGTTTTCTGAAACTTTGGAATCGTTGGACTCCATTTCACCTGCTCATGCATGTTGTGGAGTTGGATGTGAATTTGGAAATTGGGTGCTAGCTATAGTTAGCTAGCTATAATAATATGTATTATATAGCTAGCTATGTAGCTAGCTATAGCTACCAGCTATAGTTTGGTCCCCAAACTACTGCATGGTTGGTTTGGTGTGGTTTCTAGTACAACTACTTTGCCTCTTTGGTTATCATAGAATTCGTTGTACATGTATGTAGCGTTGTGCGCGTTTAGTCACGTGACAATATCAAACGTATTAATGATAGGGGCATCGTGTGTATTGTGCGCGTACGTATACTATAGTACGACTCGATCGAAGTTAAGTGTCAAATTTGGATAACGTCAGTTTTGTGTATTACTAGATCAGCAGTGTTTGGTGAAGATGAAATTCTAGAAAGTCGGTATGGATATCACGTTGGAGTCGAGTGTTGGCGAATCATTTTACGGTGCAGTTGGGGTGTCCCTCGATGAGTCGGACGAGTTCCAGCAGCTGGTTGGTATCTCCCTGGATTCTTCTGTGGAGTTCGATGAGTCGGACGAGTTCCAGCAGCTGGTTGGTGTCACCCTGGATTCTTCTGTGGAGTTCGATGAGTCTACTGGTGTCACGCCTACTTCGCCGAGTTTGAGACCATTGGAAGCTGATTCACATGCGGCCGAAGACGAAGCTCCGTTTCGCGACCACATTCCAGTTGCAGAGTCGACACCCGTCAAGAAAGGTCGGTAATCACGGTTATTTTTTGCTTGGTAGCTGGCTAGTTAATGGGGATGTTGGGAAGCAGTGAATGGGAAAGACGGTGCTGCTAATAGTAGAAACTGTTGTGACAAACGTTTCATGTAGCAGACGTATAGCTGGGTTAGTGCCACTTCGCCTACTCCCATTTCGCCTACATGTACTCCCATTTCGTCTACTAATAATGAATTAGTGCCATTTCGCCTACTCAACTACAAACGTTTTTCCATGGTAGTAGGCGAAGTGGCACCAATCCGTATAGCTAGGTGTAAGTTTCAGAGCCGAAGCCAAAACTACTGCGTGATTTTTGGGATCAAGTTGAGTCCCAGCGAACTTGCGTACTTGAAGCCTGCACATGCCTAATGGACCCTTAGGTCTGTCAACTCCGATTTTTGTTCCTGACTGCTGAAAAATTGGTAGCTAAACAAATGTTTCAGCGTGCTTCACTGGCGCCCATTGCAAGTCTTCACAAATTTAGAACACAAGGATATTGCAAAATGGAAAATCACTCTACACCTGCTGTTTTTTTTTGTTTGCCCCAGACATCATTCAGACTACTTTCTCTTACACTGAAACACAGTTCTTAACTTCCGTTGGACATAAATGCTCAAACTGCCCCTTTGACATTACTAATAACAATGATTCTATATAGCACCACCAGAAAAGCAATATTTAGTTTCTCATTGAGGACTTTCCCCCCAAGTTTAGGCAGCCATTGCCATTGTTGCCGAGCGCATTAGCGCGAGGCTCTGAATGGGGGATCTATTTCTCACTATATACGTATGTACGTACGTGCGTACGTACGTGGTACGTACGGGAATATGTCACGCTTAGGAATGTTGATAGGAATGTTGCGGGTTTCCTGCCGGCCAATTGAGTTTCATTTGCTGCGAGGGCTCGACGGTGCGCGAGAACTACAACCTTGAGAAACAGATCAGTGGACGAGCGCGCGGTACTCCAGGGCTTGCAGAGCTGGAGCAGCTAGCTACATATGGAGTCAAACCGTCGACACCTGTTTATACCGCAACTCCATAATAGTCTCGCGTACATGTAGCCAGAGGCTAGGGTACAAGCGAGCAGGGCCTTCAGGGCTTGCAGAGCTAGAGCAGCTACATGTGGAGTCGAACAGTGAGTGTAATCAACATGTTTATCTCAGCTCTACACTCGCAAATTCACAGTTATAGCTAGTTAGCTAGAGATCTGACGTCATACTCGTAAGCACGTGGCCAGGCTGCGCATGCGGCCGCGGCGTGCGCGCGAGGCAATTATGCAGATACGTATTCCTAGTATCATTATCCATATTATATGTAGGTATCAGTACCAGAAGTGTCACTTTTGAAGCAAATTCTTCCAAATTCAACACTTTTGGTGCTGATTAGCACTTGGGGATCAAAATGTAGTAATAATTACATAGTCAGGTGATAAGCAATCTGGACATCTTGCTGCTTTGCTCAGCAGTTTTGATTGTGGTCACGCATACAGCAACAAGACCAGGCATTCACAATTGCAGGCATTCACAATTGCCTCCTCCTTGTGTGTCTGCCCATTGCAATAATGGGCAGACAAGGAGGATCTCAAAAAGACGTGTGGGTGGGGATGAGAAACTCTATAAGCTAATATTGACCTAACGAATGTACATGTAGTTATTAAAATGGAATTGCCCAATGCTAACAGAAGTGCTTATAATATACTTCCCATTTGATATCAATTCATTGCCAACAAGACCATGTTGGTGTGGCTATCTAGTTGAATGTTTGAACTAGCTTAACAGAATCTATGTATGGACAAGCAAGGTGAGCCTTAAGTTGCATAGCCCTAATCACAATTTACACATGCAAACATTCACATGTATAGGAATGGTAACAACAGTGGAACAGAAATGCTGGGATATTCTCGAATTGATGAGCATGAATGGCTGTGACAGGTCATGTGCTACCAGTGTGCACCAACTACTCCCAGGAGAGGTTGCTTTCTACCACAAGAACTTTGCTTCCCGATCCATGCAGGTAGGTATTCTTTTCACACGTATTTGGTCATGCACATGACAGGAAACTATTATTACCCTCCTGAAATGCATGGTAGAAATAGGTGGCTCTAAGGGCAAGGTTAGCACTAATTCACCTGAACCAATTTAGCAAGACGCTCTTCAATGTGGTTGTATATAGTCAGAGAGTGAAGCAAACTGGTTGCTGGTATGCAAGCTGGTATGCAGTAGCAGCTGCAGCAACACTAAATGCCACTGCACTAACAACAGATTTCACCTTTTAATTCCATTACCATGCATATGGTATACAACTTGATTCAAGTCATTTAATCTGCAAACATAATAATTATTATAGGCACAGCGGCTGTGGCTACTGGAGGCCCTAAACGCTAACTGCTCCAGGTATGGGCCTGAACCAGTATTTCATTACGCCATTTGTGGGAAGGAAGTGTGTAGGGACTTGTGGCTGGCTACTCTGGGAGTCTCAATTGCGAGATTCTATCGTATCCGATCCCTATTCCTGGAAGGCAAAACATCAATTGATCAGTCAGGGCAGAAAAGAGGGCTGAGCCTGAAGTCAAATGAGGCTGTTGCCTGGATGGAGCACTATTTTGAGAGGTAACGTCAATGGTACTGCTTGTACCAGATGCACATTAAATTAAAGGAATTATATGGATTCTTGTTTATAGTGTTGGTGATCACATGCCTGACAAAGCGGCAATTCACCTACCAAGCATGCTGACAGTGAAAGCTGTGTATGAGAGGATGAAGGAAGATCTTGAAACTGATCTGCACATTGTCGTCAGCCTCGCACAGTTCTATCACCTATGGAGTGAGTTCTACTCACATGTCAGCATTCCCACCGTAAGTACGATTATTTTGCTGCAGGAAATTAAATGAATATAGTTTATATACTGGTCCATTCAAACTTTCATAGGAAAACCGCTTTGCTAAGTGCGACACATGCTGCATCATAAAGGACGAGAAAGATAGAACCACTGATCCCAAGCGGAAGAAAGCCCTGCAGGAGGTTTATGAAAAACATCTGCAACTACAGAGGTAAATACAATTATCAATTTTGTCGTATAGCGCTATAGCATACCGCATGATGACATCATTGTTATTGCAGTGGGGGAGGAAGAGTGTGTAATGGACAAAAATTAATTCTGAATCTCCCAAAAATAGACCACGTGAGCTCAACTGAGGCTTAGTCTTGTAACTACTTGTGGCATTGATCCAGTTAAGCCAGTGCGAGTGATAATTACTAACGACGGCTGGTACAGGAGAATACAAAGTTACATGCTCTTTCTGCTCCGCAGACTTATCCATTTCCATCTTTTGATACAAATATAGCCAAGAGCGGCAGCACTACTACCATCATAGGGAGGAGGCCAGGCGCAACAAGAAAGGATGCATGTCCATCATCATAGATGGCATGGACCAGTCTAAGACAAACCTTCCACACCTAATGCGTGAGAGAAAAACAGGATCAAATCTCTGGAAGTTGAGGTAGAAATACGTACTCTAGTCAATTCGTACACGTGTATGAATAATTAGAAATTATTTGGTACATGTAGTGATAATTACTCATGTTATTCAATATTTTGTGCCACATAGAACTCACATCACAGGAGTCATCAACCATGCTTATGGGGGGTCTGTTTTCATTGATCTGTTTGGGTGGCCTCATGACGCAAACCTAGTTTTGAATGTGCTCATGAACACGATCAGCAAGCGTGAAGTTTTGCCAGATGTGTTGTACCTGCAACTGGACAACACAGCGAGAGAGAACAAGAACCAGTATGTGATGGGGTTCTTGGCGTTGCTGGTGGAAATTGGGGTATTCAAGGAGGTGAGCAGTCTTCTCTATCTTTGGAATGACTTGGCAATGCATTCTTGTACAGCTAGCTTGGTACATTATTGATAGCAACTGCATGGTTATTCTTTTACTGATGCTAGATTCATCTGAGTTTCCTGATGGTTGGGCATACCCACGAGGACATCGATCAGATGTTCAGCTGTATCTCAACCTACCTGAGGAGAAATTCAATCCATGACTTGCAAGGTAGGGTTGATAGATGCATGTTGATCATTTTCTTCGTGGGATTCATTCATTTAGCCAGTATTGTAGAGAAACATTGTAAACTGGTATATATTCTAATTATACGTTTCACTAGAGCTGAAAGAGGCAGTGCTCAACTGTGATCAGCAAGTCATGGATGTGAGTGAGGTGGACACGATCTACGATGTGAAGTCATGGCTTCTGCCTCAAATTGACACTCCCCATGGGCATACCAGCCCCCACAATTTCCTGTTCAGACTTGGGGGTGGTGGAAAGGCGGAAATGCACTACAGGAATTGGAGTGCAGACCCCTGGTTACCACTACCCCCACAACAGGGTGTAGTCCTTTTGAAGGTGAGTGTATGAACCTTATTTTTCATGTCTATTATACAGCAATCTCTGACATGCAGATGATGTATTGTTGATTAACTTATCTGTTAGATTAGAACCCATAGCATACAAGGTATCTAACCATGATCTCGATACTCCAATTCAATATTAGTTTATGTCCTTCAGGCCATTCCAGAAGGTGTGCCTGAGCTTCTCAAGCCTGATTTCAGCAAGCTCGACATCAGCAAGCTAAAGGCAGACATCCCAAAGTACCCCAAGGCCGGGATTCCAAGGGAGAAAATGGCGTTTTGGCAGACAATTGGGGAGCACCTACAAGGGATAGAAGCCAAAAGTTGCGAACTGCCTTCAGGCCAGTGGGTCCTAGAAACACTCCAGAGAAGAAAGATGGACCAACACGAGCAGAATTCCGACAGTCTGGCCACAACCGTCCTCCCTGAAGAGCTTACATCAGTTCGTGTAAAAGAAACAGCACCTCTACCTGAGGTATAATTATACAAACATGGGGCTAGGAAAAGATTACATCTGCATACAATTATTTAGTTGGGGATTATCATAAGGGTATGCTAATACCTACACCAAGTCACTTCATATATGTATATGGGTGGAAATAGACCATTCTGTCAATTTGCTATTAATTATTTCATTATTCAGATCTATGTCGGAAAGCGAAGACCGAAAAACAGACAAGAGGAGGTAATTACTGGTATGGTTTTATAACTGCGGTTGTCAGTAGCTATACCATAGAGTACATATCAAGCACCCAGCCCCCTAGCTCTTCAAACTGAAGTTCGTGCACACCTAGTGTTCATAGCCTTGATCACCATTTCTAACCATTGAGTAGGGTTTCGCATTCGATTCAGAAAAGGCCGATCTGCAGAAAAGTATCAACTATGGTGTGCTTTCACAGCCGGACGCTTCTTCTCAAAGAAATCGCAAAGACATGCAATCAACTACCTTACGTGGAAAACCGACTTGTATATTTGTAGTCGGTCATTGATACTACATGCATGCCTAATTTGTCTGACTATACGTGGTTCTCCCTTTCAAGGTGAACAAAGAGAACATCCAAACTACCACGACTCACAAACAGCCAACAGTAAACAGGAAGGTAAGATTTGTTGCATTATTATAGGCTATGGTGCATTGTCAATAAGTTCTAATACGCAACCCAAAAGATTATCTTCCTTGAACATCTGTATACTTATGGTGTCAGCTGAGTCATACTTGTAATCTCACATGATCTTCTGGATTCCTAAATCAGCTATCTGTGTAGCTGCATGCTCAACTTTGTTACAGCTTCCGGATACTTAAATCGTTCTTACTGTGCATTAGGAACCACTACCAAAGAGAAAGCGAGTGACTGTCACACAACAAATCCGAGAGGAAAAATCGTCTGAGGTCAGTGGTATACCCCGGTACATGCAGTAACCGTTGTGAAGCTGTAGGTTTAACTATAATACCTGTGGTTATAATATTGGTTGATGATAGCATTCAGATAAAAGCAACTGTCCATTAAGGGCGGCGGAACCGGGGTGGCTGGGGGCTATAGCCCCCCCCCCCCCCCCCCCCATTATTTGCACTACATGGGCTCAGCCCCCTAATAGTACCCTGAAGGAAACTTATCATTTTAGTCACACAGAAGCCTAGATAGATGCTTAGCTACCTAGTGGTTAGTGGATAGCTACAGTGATGAAGTGCTGTGCAGTAGCCCCCATATATACTCTGATTAAGCCCCGACCTCAGCTAGGGTTTGTCTGTATTACAGTGTGCGGAAAGTTGAAAGATGCTGACCACATTTTTATACAATATAATTATGCTGACCAGGGTGTCCTGGTCTATGTTATACAACACTAATTGTGCTTGCATGTGTGAGCCATTCTCCGTGCACATATTTTCTGTGCATTAGGAACCACCACCAAAGAGAAAGCCAGTGACTGTCACACAAGAAGAAAAATTGTCTTCAGAGGTCAGTGGCATATACATACAGTAGTGAAGCTGCATTGTAATACCCGAGGTTATAATATTGTTGTATGAGGTGAAGTTGATTATATCGGTCCATGATAGAATACAGTTTATTTCCAAAGGGAAAGTGCAGGAAAGTCACTAATTAACAGCCTAAATTCTTGCTAACTTAGCTTAGAACTAGCTAGGGATACTATTCAGATTAGTAACTGTAAAAGCAACGTACTGTCCATATAATTAGAAACGGCAAGCAATAATTACAATTCCTAGGACTCCTAGGCTCTGAAAGTTCTGTCTGTCAGCAGCTACTTTGCTGATCACCACAGGTACAAGAAGTGGATGACTTGGCGGGTCTCGCAAGTGGGGATCTTGTGGCATTGCGCACAGAGACACTGCAGGATGCACCGTGGATTGGACAGGTTACCGGAATGGAGGGGGACAAGATCAGTGTGGTGTGGATGGAGGGGGACTACAACAAACAGTGGAAAGTGGCAAAACACAGGTTCAGAGGGAAGCTTCAGGAATGGACAGACTGTGTAGATAAATGCTCAGTAATACTTTATGGATTTGAGTTGACTAAAGCTAATAGATTAAGAAAACCTACTGTAGATGCTTTAATGGCCTTGTACAATGAATTTTGTGGCTAATTTCGTATTTACCCCGTGTGCATGCGCGCAGCAGGGGTAGAGTGATTGGTTAGGTCTGGATGTGGAGCACACAAAAATCAGCAGTTTGAGCAGTGAAAGCCTTGTTGAAGGCTTAGTTCTGAATAGAAGTGCCAGAAGTCAGAAAATACTAGCATCTACATGATTCACTGACCAGAGATCCACTTGATAGGCTAATTAGCCCTTGTTTCCAATTTATACAACTTGACCACACCCTGTTTCTAACATTACAGCCCATGTCATATCTACTGAGCACCTCTAGTTTTGATATTAAAGTCATGTAATGCTCGGGAATCTCTGATCATTTTGCTGAGTCTCAGAAATTTCCGATCTTTGAACTGAGACTTAGGAATTTCTGATCCTTGTACTGAGGCTCGGAAATCTCTGATTTGAGGCCCAGAAATTTCTGATCCTTGTACTGAGGCTCGGAAAATCTCTGATCCTTTTGCTGAGGCCCATGCAGAAATTTCTGATCCTTGTACTGAGGCTCGGGAATCTCTGATCCTTTTGCTGAGGTCCAGGAATTTCTGATCCATGTACTGAGGCTCAGGAATCTCTGATCCTTTTGCTGAGGTCCAGGAATTTCTGATCCATGTACTGAGGCTCGGGAATCTCTGATCCTTTTGCTGAGGCCCAGAAATTTCTGATCCTTGTACTGAGGCTCGGGAATCTCTGATCCTTTTGCTGAGGCCCATGCAGAAATTTCTGATACATGTACTGAGGCTCGGATCCTTTTGCTGAGGCCCAGAAATTTCTGATCCTTGTACTGAGGCTCGGGAATTTCTGATCCTTTTGCTGAGGTCCAGGAATTTCTGATCCATGTACTGAGGCTCGGGAATCTCCGATCCTTTTGCTGAGGCCCAGAAATTTCTGATCCTTGTACTGAGGCTCAGGGATCTCTGATCCTTTTGCTGAGGCCCAGAAATTTCTGATCCTTGTACTGAGGCTCGGGAATTTCTGATCCTTTTGTTGAGGTCCAGGAATTTCTGATCCATGTACTGAGGCTCGGGAATCTCTGATCCTTTAACTGAGGCCCAAAAATTTCTGATCGTTGTACTGAGGCTCAGGAATCTCTGATCCTTTTGCTGAAGCCCATGCAGAATTTTCTGATCCTTGTACTGAGGCTCGGATCCTTTTGCTGAGGCCCAGAAATTTCTGATCTGAGGCCTGATCCTTAACAGGAATTCCTGATCCTGGCTTAGGAATCTCTGATCCTTTAGCTGTGGCTCAGAAATTTCGTATCCGAGGCTTGTCAATTTCCGATTGTATAATAACTGTTGAGACTCATACTTATGCTGCTGTTTGATCCTTTTTGATAATGTTTTACAGATTGGCCTTACTAGTAGTGTAATTCAGCAAGCTTTCAGCAGGCATGCTAAACTAGAATGCAATTTTCCTGCTACTTTCACGGTATTTTCATGATGAGTTTACTTGCAATTGAACTAATCCTTATTGCATTATAGGTTTTCTACACATACTTACCAACATCATGAACATGGACTACTTTAACTGTAATGTTTTCCAGCTCCTTTATAGCCACACAATCAGTAGCAATCCTGCAGTGGCGAGAAAACTTTACTGACCAAAATATGTCTGTAGAAGGGTATCAACAATATCAAAGGTTTTTTCATGATGAACGGGGAAATCTAAGGAGAAAACACTGTGATATGAATTGTTCTATACAGCAATATTGCAATTTAGAATTTTCCACTAGAAAAAATAACATGTTTGTAATTATAGGAAGCTGTGGGCAACAGGGCCTAGCTGGTCTGCGTGTATATAAGGGCCAATATAATCCCTTTATTTTTATTACCTGTAAATCATTACAGCTTGTATATCCACACCTCCCAGCACATCCCACAGCATCTTGCCAATCACAACATTTTTATGCACTTAGCTATAAACTATAATAATTATGTTAGCCCACAACTGAAATGTATATTTTCACTCACATCAATACCCTGTCTCGTAAGCCTCCCCAGGCTGGTTGCTTTTATGCAAGTGACATAAAATTTTGATTGATTGATTGATTCATTGATTGATTGCGAATCTTGTTCATGGTGAGTTGATGTTTTGCGTGTTTCTCGATTGACGTTTGTAAGAGCCATAGCTACCTTTTCACTAGCTTGTCGACGCAGTTCGACGGGGAGCTACATGTAGCTAGGGATGCTGTGTACGGTGCCGCGGTCATACTGCTCAAAGTAATAAACGCCGCCCTCGAATAGTCGCCGCACCATGCATTTTATTACCTGTAAATCATTACAGCTTGAAGTTACTACGTGCAATATTCGTTTCTGTCGTCGATCTCTAGCGCTATCAGAGTATCTGCACTTACGTCCATAATCACTGTAGGCCTGCTCCTCGTACATGCGAGGAGCTGCAGCAGAGAGGACGATCAGACAGCCGGCACAGAACAGTAGAAGGAAGGCTGCAGTGGATGCCATTCTCCGCGTTCCGTTTTTACAAATGGAATAGCTGAAAGTTGACTTCTGGTTGATACGTGCAGACTATATAACACCTGACCTGAGCACACTTAGATTGGATTATATTGGCCCTTATATACACGCAGACCAGCTAGGCCCTGTTGATCTACCTATACAGGTTATTAGTTTAATAATATTATAATATAGCTCACAATGATGAACCTAAGCCTTCCCACAAACTATGAATTGTGGAACCTAAGCTTTCCCACAAACTACCAATTGAGGAACCTAAGCCTTCCCACAAACTACAAATTGAGCCTTCCCACAAACTACCAATTCAGGAACCTACAATGTATAGGCCTTCCCACAAATTTAGGAACCTAAGTCTCCCAACTATATAGCTACCAATTTAGGGACCTAATCCTTCCTATTGTCAGTTGTGAAACCTTACACACTATATGCATGCATGTGATATCTATGTTGCGAGATCTGTGTTTGTGAACCCACCTATACATGTATACATATTGGCTCCACACTACGTATACACTATATACAAAATTAAGCTAATGGATTGGGATAGCATGCATTAGCTATGTGGATGAGATTACAACGATATATCTGACCTTTTAATTATCCATTGTTACAGCTGTATATATGGATGCCATTGCTAGCTGGTAGACTTGCTTCAGCAATAACACCTATACTACATGACTTGTACTTTACATTTTCTGACTAAACATTTCCTATAAGTTACTCAATATAATATATCGCTGAGTACATTGTTACAGTATGTAGCTACTAGTTCACACCCTTGGTACACCCTAATTCTACACTCCACCCTGAGGTGTAACCACTCCACCCTATTTTTAACAGTGTGAGTACCTAATAACTCAATATTTTCCTGCATGGGTGTGCATGCCCTCAGACCCCCAACAGCCAGTGTAATCTCATTCCCAGACCATTTTTTGCAGTGGAAAATTGTCTGGGAATGAGACTACAGCTGGTGGGCTTGGTACCCGGCCAACTGTACGTAATCCTCTGGCTACGCCACTGAATACAGCAGCTGTGTATATATCTTGCACGTAGTGACCATGCTGCGTGAAAGCAAGCTGGCTTACTTCCAATCACTGGGTACTTGTGGCCAAAAGGAGTTCTGGAAGGCTGTGAAACTTCTCAACAAGCAAGATTCCTCGATACCAACCTTAATTGATGACTCCGGAATACCAGTAACTTCAAATTCGGCAAAGGCAACACTACTCAACAATTTCTTCTATGAATGCTTCAACCATGCCCTCCCGCCACTTCGGGACCCGTTACCTCAATGCAATCCAGATGCTTGCCCTGCAGAGCTGCTCTGTACAGTGGAAGAGATCGAGGAACTCCTCTGTACCCTCAACGTTGATAAGTCAACGGGACCCGATAGTGTCTCTCCCAGAATGCTGAAATCGACTGCCTATTCCATTGCGCCCAGCCTGACAAAGCTATTCAACCGCTCAATAGCATCAGGATGCTACCCACAAGCCTGGAAACTTGCAAGGATAGTTCCAATCCATAAATCGGGTGACAAAGCCACCCCCACTAACTACAGACCAATATCGATTTTGTCAATTGTCAGTAAAGTATTGGAACGCCATGTCCACACAGTTGTCTCCAACTTCCTTGCTGAAAATGCACCTATATCTCCATGCCAATGGGGCTTTATGTCCCATCGGTCAGCCACCTCTGCACTCTGTTCAATTACTCACAACTGGTCCCAGGCACTTGATGGTGGAAACGAAGTCTGCTCAATTTTCTTCGACATACGTAAAGCTTTTGACAGTGTCCCACATGTTCACTTGTTGGACAAGCTGGCTGCGCTTCATTTGGACCCAAGAATCATTGCGTGGCTTCACAGTTATCTGATGGGCAGATCTCAGCTTGTTGTTGTTGGGGGTGAGCAATCTACCTGCCTTCCTGTTATTTCCGGCGTACCGCAGGGCTCAGTGTTAGGCCCACTCCTCTTTATAGTATACATCAATGATGTTGCTACTCGAATTTCTCCATATAGCAGAATCTCCCTGTTTGCTGATGACATGACTCTCTACCGCACCATTTATGTCCCAGCTGACTACAACATACTTCAGGATGATGTTACAGCTATTTCTCAGTGGGTGGATGACAACTACTTGACTTTACATACTGGTAAATGTTGCCTGATGTTTGTTACCCGCAGGCATTCACTCTCTAATCCCCCACCTCCGCTGTATCTGGGCACTTCTCCCTTAAACCAGGTCAACTCAGTCAAATACCTTGGAATCATGCTAACCTCAGATATGTCCTGGTCCCTCCAGGTAACTCGTGTGAGCACAAAAGTTAGGAAACTGACTGGGCTACTGTATCGCCGATTCTATCGATATTCCTCTCCCGGTACCCTAACTAAACTCTATATATGTGACTTACATTCGCCCCCACTTCGAATACGCGGCTGCAGTCTGGGATCCTTATCTTATTAAGGATATCAATCTGCTGGAGAAAACACAGAGATTTGCACTAAAAGTTTGTGCCAAGAACTGGTCCCTCTCGCATGATGAACTGCTGAGTCACCTACAACTCCCTCCTCTCTCAGAACGCCGTTCCCAGGCCAAGTTATGTCACCTATTCAAAATCATGCATGGTTTGGAAGACTTTCCTGCAGCACCTGTCAAGCTGAGAGAACTCCACTACAGTACTAGATCTGACAACTCCCAGCTTCTCCAGCCCCTGTACTCCAGGACTTCCCAGTTCCAGCACTCGTTCTTTCCTCACGCAATATCATTGTGGAACATGTTACCTGGGGACTCTGTGAGTAGTTCATCTTTATCTTCATTCAAACATTCACTGCTATAGTATATTTTTGTAATTTTGTAACGGTTGCATGCTTGTATTAGCTTACTGCTACTCATGTAACCCCTGTTGCTGGCACTGCTGCAATGAAATTATTATAAAGAAAAAAAAGAAAAAAGAAAAAAACCTAAGCCTTCCCACAAACTATGAATTGTGGAACCTAAGCTTTCCCACAAACTACCAATTGAGGAACCTAAGCCTTCCCACAAACTACAAATTGAGCCTTCCCACAAACTACCAATTCAGGAACCTACAATGTATAGGCCTTCCCACAAATTTAGGAACCTAAGTCTCCCAACTATATAGCTACCAATTTAGGGACCTAATCCTTCCTATTGTCAGTTGTGAAACCTTACACACTATATGCATGCATGTGATATCTATGTTGCGAGATCTGTGTTTGTGAACCCACCTATACATGTATACATATTGGCTCCACACTACGTATACACTATATACAAAATTAAGCTAATGGATTGGGATAGCATGCATTAGCTATGTGGATGAGATTACAACGATATATCTGACCTTTTAATTATCCATTGTTACAGCTGTAGAGTAAGCAACTGATTATCGGACGACATGTAAAATCGGACGCGCTAGCGCCGAACGAGTATATTACCGGAAGTGGGCGGGACCTTCAGTCGATACTACAGACCCATCGCACTTTGAGTTGAAAGTTTGGTGGTTCTCTGTTGCTTGGTTCTGGAACTACAGCCAGCCAAAGTTAGATCCGAAACAATGTATGATCGGACAAAATTGATGTATTATCGGATGACGCTCCCTGCCTTTTCTCTGAAGGAACTTTCTCTGAGATTTTTACATTTTCGGGAAGCCTCATGATCCCTCTGCCGCAGGCTCACTTTTTGTCACCGTGGCTGATTCGAGTGCTGGAGAATATCACCGAATGTTGACCATGGTCTCCGTGTCTAATATCGGACGCTGAAATTTCGTCGTAGTTTAGCGATGACACTCTCAGGTACACTATAGTGCTGCAATACGGATATCATTGGAATGTGCAGGTCCTCAGCAACAAAATGGTATAAGTCCCGCGTTTATACGTTGCACCGTTCCTGAGATATAGTCGTTTACCCCAAAACTCTCCAGGAATACTGTCGTTGCTATCTTGGACCGCCCATACAGGAGCAAACTGGGGAAAGCAGCTGTATCTCAGGTACGGTGCAACGTATAAACACGGGATTTGCGCCATTACGTTGCTGAGGACCTGCACTTTCCAATGGTATCCGTACTGCAACACTAGAGTGTACTTGTGAGTGTCTACGCCAAAATACGACGAAATTTCAGCGTCCGATATTAGACACGGAGACCATGGTCAACATTCGGTGATATTCTCTAGCACTCGAATCAGCCACGGTGACAAAAAGTGAGCCTGCGGCAGAGGGATCATGAGGCTTCCCGAAAATGTAAAAATCTCAGAGAAAGTTCCTTCAGAGAAAAGGCAGGGAGCGTCATCCGATAATACATCAATTTTGTCCGATCATACATTGTTTCGGATCTAACTTTGGCTGGCTGTAGTTCCAGAACCAAGCAACAGAGAACCACCAAACTTTCAACTCAAAGTGCGATGGGTCTGTAGTATCGACTGAAGGTCCCGCCCACTTCCGGTAATATACTCGTTCGGCGCTAGCGCGTCCGATTTTACATGTCGTCCGATAATCAGTTGCTTACTCTATATATGGATGCCATTGCTAGCTGGTAGACTTGCTTCAGCAATAACACCTATACTACATGACTTGTACTTTACATTTTCTGACTAAACATTTCCTAAGTTACTCAATATAATATATCGCTGAGTACATTGTTACAGTATGTAGCTACTAGTTCACACCCTTGGTACACCCTACTTCTACACTCCACCCTGAGGTGTAACCACTCCACCCTATTTTTAACAGTGTGAGTACCTAATAACTCAATATTTTCCTGCATGGGTGTGCATGCCCTCAGACCCCCAACAGCCAGTGTAATCTCATTCCCAGACCATTTTTTGCAGTGGAAAATTGTCTGGGAATGAGACTACAGCTGGTGGGCTTGGTACCCGGCCAACTGTACGTAATCCTCTGGCTACGCCACTGAATACAGCAGCTGTGTATATATCTTGCACGTAGAGGTTATCGCACTCAAGCCAGTCTCTTATATAAATGTTTTAGAGACCTGAGGGATGCTACCCATAATTACCGAGGGTGAAGCCCAAGGTGATTATAGCTTATGGGTGGATCCTGAAGGTCTCTAATTTAAAACTGCTAGAAGACCTGCTCGAGTGCAATAACGGGGCTTGGACTATGGGTTAAATCTTTCAGGCAATTTCTCCGTATGAAGTTAATGAGGTGTATATAATACTATAATGGATATTAGAAACCAGTGGCGGCGGAAGCAGTATGAGATTGCGGGGGGGTAGACCTGGCACAATAATAGGAATTTTATTGAAGAGTATATAACATGTTTCAGATGGTTATAATGTTGTGTAAGTGTTGTTTGGAATGGGTTGTATGGTTAGAAAGGGTTATACATGGTTATAGGTGGTTAGATATGGTTATAGGTGGTTATACATGGTTATAAGTGGTTATACATGGTTACAAGTAGTTATACATGGTTATAGGTGGTTATGAGTGGTTATAGGGGGTTATAAATGGTTATAGGTGGTTTTATTTTAATTTAATTTTATTTTATTTTATGGAAACAGGTTTATGCAACAGCAAAGGTCACAAGAAGATAGCTACATATATAAGAGAGCTAATATTAATCTTGGACCCTGTACAAAGACAAGACAAAACACTACACAATAGTTATGTATGTATATAAATATGATATGCATAAGCACAGACAATAGCAGGAGTTATTTAGGAAGACAGGAGTCAAGAGTCAGGCGATTCAAGCTCTTTGAAAAGCGCATGTTTGAATGATGTCAAGGAGCTGATGCAGCTGGTGTCAAAATTTAGAGAGTTCCATAGGGCAGTGGTCGAGGGAAAGTAGGAGTTTTTAAAATTATTGTTTGTTCTTGCAAAAGGTACTGACAGATGAGTGGCGTTAGCATGTATTAGTTAAATCACCCTTATGAGGGATGTTGCCGGTTTATAAGCCCGACACTCGAGCTCGAGGGCGCATAGCGCCCGAGGGGGAGGGCTTATAAACCGCAACATCCCGAGTGGGAGGGTGACTTAACTGATTTATAGCTCGTTGCTAGGTGGTTGTTTTGGCAACGCGCAATGACGTCATTACCGTCCGTATACTCACTACTCCAATTCCGCATTTTCAAATTTTGCTACACAGCAAAAAGTATTCTGTTGTGATACTGTTGTGGTTGCAGTTGTGTGTGATACAGATGTGTTTGCTGTTGGGTATCGGTACTGCAGCTGCTGCAGATCTGTATCAGATTGTTCTGAACATGCTCATATCAGTTCAGTATAAACCACGAAACCTCCAGGAGAGAGCCCATTTTCTATTGGTCGTGATAACATTGACCGTATGTAGGTATGTGCATGTGTTGCCTACTCCTCCATTCAGTGTAAACGAGTGCCTGATATTGGGAATTGATTGCTTTACCTATTTGTGGTTCCTACCTTCACAGCAACCTAGCACATGGTCTTGTACCAGAGAGATAATCCGGACAGATGGTCTGGGAAAGAACGGCCTCTTCAAAGGACTTACAGCAACTTTAGGGAGAAACGGAGTTTGGAATGGAGTCTATTTTGGGACCTACTACAACCTCAAGAACCGGTGAGGAGAATGTTAAATAAATGGCTACTGGATGCTTTTCTAGCGTGATTTCAAACATCTAAGTATAGGATCTACTACGTCGACAAGGAGGTTATCCCCGCCTCGGCCAAACTTTTCCAAGGAGGATAAATCGCATAACCTCCGAGTCAACGTAGTAGATCTGGCTTCTATCACAGACATAACCTCCAAGTCAAGTTAGTAGCTGGATCCGGCAGCTAGAACAGCTATAGCTCTCTGATTCTCAGCACAGCATGGTTCAATTACGTCATCGTGGAGGATAACAGATTTATCCTCCACGGACATCAAGGTTCGCCCACGCACTGCATGTGGTAGAAAACTATTTTCCATAGTGATACTATAGGTTGACTCACTGACCTACTTATAGCTTGCATGTAAGCATCCTCCTAAAAGTCTTTTGGGTCACCCAATGGTTTCGCCAGTTAACTAATTAAGTTAACCAATTAAACACCAAATTCTAATCTCGAATTCTGTACCAGTGCATGCCCCAACTTCTGGTGAGTGAGAGAACTAGTCCAGCACAATAGGCTACACTAACACCATGAGTTGTGCGAACAAATATTCAAAGGAATCTGTCTAAATATCTGACTACCGGTACCCTAGCTGGATTAGAAACCTATATGTGAAGAGAGTTAAAATGACCACCAATTGAGTGCACAAACACAAGTGGGGCTGTAATGACCTCCATTCAGAGGACAAAAGCATGAGCAACCATGCAGGGACAGTATTACCCTGATCACTAAAATAACTTAAAATCATCATGATGATTCACAGTTCCAAAATTGGATGTAAAACAATGGTGGATGAAACTGACGTGTTGACATTGTGATAATATTATAGTGCAAGAGACATCCATCCACCTCCCTATCTGTCATGCACACACGTACACACACGCACGTATGCATGCACGTATGCCCACACATACATGCATGTATGCATGCACTCACACATGCACGCACACACACCCAATATACTCCTTGTGTAGGATTCTGCTATAGCCCAAGCAGGCTACTAATTGGCTTCCTTGCAGGATCACTAGCTTCCGTGATCAACATTCCTATCGATGTGGCAAAGAGCCGGATCCAAGGTCCCCAGCCCACCGCCTACCCCCATAAATATCGCTCCCTTTTCGCCACAATCAAGATGGTGGCAAGGGAGGAGGGGTGAGTGAGACCTAGGTAGCTACATAGAAGGATAATTCGTATAGAGCAACAGTACAACAGGCCTTAAAATTATCGGTACTTGTACAAATTGTAGCGTAATGCAACTTCTGCATTTGAATTTCACATGGTTGTAGCTTAGCCTCGTTCCCAGTCCCACGCCCAGCTGTTCGTCGCTTGCAGTACGATAAAGTGGGGAGGGCCTGGTACATTTTTCCTCACGTGAGCATGATCGTACCAAAAGCGATGAAAAGCTGGGCGTGGGGACTGGGAACGAGGCTATAGTTGTAGCTACTCTTCCATACATTTGCACATACATACATTGTACCACCACAGACCGTTGGCTCGATACAAAGGGCTGATACCAAAGATACTGAGATTAGGACCAGGTACGTAAAATGTATAACCACTGCAGTTCCCTCAGCGGGAGTAGGACAAGATCACGTGCGCTGTCATTTTGCATGATGTAATGCAAAGTCGTTCTGCTGCTTTTCTCCATGGGAGAAGGCTGCATCGTGCTTTCAGTGCATCCTGAAGAGTATATAACTTCCATGCAAAGACTGAGCGAACTGCGTATAGCCACTACACACTACTACCATGCGGACTAACCGAGAATATCAGCGAATGCAGACTTGTTGACTGCACTCAAGTGTAAATTTAGCATCAAGTAAGAAGCCCACTGCGCCCCGCTAAACTTCAGCACTAGAGCTTTTACTAGTCTGCTTGTGTGCACTATAATTGCATACCAATCTTGAGATTGCATACCAGTTTACACAAACTGGGGATTCTCGCACACCTCCATGTACATATGTGGGCGAGTCCTGCAGCATGACTTAATATAGCTACTTCCTGATTACTTTTCTGTGTGAAACTCACATTATATGTGCATTCCATTCTGGTTCCTGTGACAGCATGAGATACAGAAACAGTCTATTAATAGAAATGCCCTTAATAGGCAACTGCTCTTTTTACCTCATGCAGGAGGAGCGATAATGTTGGTTGTGTATGAGCAAGTATCTTTGCATTTAGAGGCAAGAGGACTTTAGAAACAGAACTTTGTTTATGTGAATATTATTATGCTACTGCAGATTTTATCACTGGCAATTTTGTGCTGCAATCTAATTATATTATATCACTGGCAGTTAATGTTAATTTGGTAATTCACCATTTGGCTTTTATGGTTGCTGGCTACTATTAATTATGAGTTCAAAAACGTACTGCACATAAAAGGACCAATTGATACTCATTGGATACTCGAGATGCTATACAGAGCAGATTGAAATTCACATGTGTAAAGGACGTGCGTAGCAATTAAGCTCTAGCTTAAAACAGTTTTGGCATATATACGTATAATTATAACTGCGCTCTGTAAAATGTGGAACTCTTACGGTATGTCTTACTTCAGGCTATACTCAGGCATGGAAGCTCATTAGGTAAAAAAAGTTTTGTTGAATATCTACACATGAGTATCACTGATGAGGTCATAATTCCTGGTCCTTATTAGTTGACCCTGCCTACTTTCATGATCAGGTGTTTCGGATGTAGCTATAATGTACGTAACACTATTACTTACAGGCAGAGTTCTTATGCTAAGCACTTACATAACAATAGCCGGGCCCTACTTATTCAGTGTTTGTCCAGACAGCAGAATTTATAGATTGAGAATTGCCAGTAAAATAAATTTGTTTCGGAATCCGTGAAGCTCAACTGCCACCCACACTTGCTCACCAACTGAGAGGACACGACTGGCTGGTTAAGCATGTACGGCTCATCCTCTGGTGCGTACTCTAGAGTCCACATCTGACGATAGAGAAGAGAGAGAATTATGACATAAACATGCAGTACCACAACACCATATTTCATGCATCAGTGAAATGCCACCTTCATAATTATAATATGTCACTGTCCTCGCATGTCGCAGGAAGTAGCTACACGTGGCTAGTCTTCGAGTACAGATCTACAAACATCTTGACATGCAGCAAAGTGGAAAACAAACAGCTAGCAGACAGTCATGCAGTCAAGTGCTAGTTAGGAGTTGAAAACTTTGTCTTCAAAGTACGTGACTGCAGCTGGTTTCTGCATATATAGCTACTGCTTTCTCAGTGCCTAAGTCCCATCCTCATGCATTTAAACTTGCATTGGCCACTTTATTTCCAGCCAGCAACAAAAAATTGCTGCCTCAAATGGTCACAGATCTGTTATTGCTCAACTGGCTTTCTTGATGCCATAAAGCTTTGTAATTCAAGTTGAGTTTAATTAACGTTGCCCTTGCATTGCAGCTGCCCTCGAATAGTACGTAGCCACAAACATCATGTGATGAAATAATAAGTAGCCACAGCAGCTGATCAATACCATAACCTCCTTCCCAGGCCATACACGATTTCGATGGGGCCTGGGAATGAGGCAAGATCGATGAAGTACATTGTACAGTACTGACATCACCACATACACCAGGTAGAGCAGAGGTAGAGCTAGGTAGAGCAGAGGTAGAGCCAGGTAGAGCAGAGGTAGAGCCAGGTAGAGGAGAGGTAGAGCCAGGTAGTGCAGAGGTACAGCAGCAGTAGAGCGCCAGGTAGAGCCAGGCATAGCAGAGGTAGAGCAGGTAGAGCCAGGTAGAGCAGAGGTTGAGCCAGGTAGAGCAGAGGTAGAGCCAGGTAGAGTAGAGGTAGAGCCAGGTAGAGCAGAGGTAGAGCCAGGTAGAGCCAGGTAGAGCCAGGTAGAGCAGAGGTAGAGCCAGGTAGAGCAGAGGTAGAGCCAGGTAGAGCAGAGGTAGAGCAGCAGTAGAGTGCGCGCCAGGTAGAGCCAGGCATAGCAGAGGTAGAGCAGGTAGAGCCAGGTGGGGCAGAGGGTGAGCCGCCCAAGGAATTGTGCTAATGGCAGCACCACGCACAGCACTGGAACCTGGGATCGATGCAACCATTCTATATCTGTAGTGAAACAATGAACTCAAATTCAGGTTCAGGATCCACACAGAACTGTGATGCCAGGAGCGCATGAGCCGCCAAAGGAGTGGAACTAGTATAGACATGTTGTGATCCCTCACGTCTTACAGTCATACCTTATATGGAAGACCTTTGCGGTACCACACAAACGCCAATTTGTCTTTCACACTTTTACGCAACGCCACTAGGGTACTATACTCACCAATGAGGTATTCTAACCAACAAAGAAACCGATTGGTTGAGGTGTGCAAGTTACTTAGAAACAAGGTAGCTAACTTATCAGATGTTCTGTATGGGTAAGGTGGCTGTGCATAGAGTACCTCCCAAAAACATTGACAAAGGTACAAACAAGGGCAGCTGCTTGCCAACAACTATGTAGTGTCTACCTGCTTCTTGACAAGTAATTAGCAGAAGTGAGCATTGCCCACCAAGAGTAGCTCGCTTTGCTCAGAGAAGAAGTGCGATAAGAAGTTGTTCCAGGCACTTGCGTGACCTTCTGGTTAGTAGTTTTGGTATCCTTTTTGGCGAGTCTTGTTTATTGTAGCTCGAGGGCCATCACAAAATGGATGGTTACGAAGCGGCCATGGTACGCGCCGACCAATCAACTCTAGTAATGAGCATCCGCGTCATGGCTATGCCTCGTTTTCATTATGAAAACGGCTGCTGTGTGATTGTACCTGAGCAGAAGAAATGCTATGAACCGAATGAAAGCGTGGCACAAGTGGTGTAACTGAAACGGTGGTGCTAGTCATTGTACCATCATAGCGCTACTACCAACTGTTCACATGCAGCTGTTATGCACACATAGTCTCCGTGCTGCTGTTTTGGGACCCTGGGTGTCAGTTGCAACACCGCGCTTCCATCCTAAAGCTTCTGCTTCATTAGACAACAGGTTAGTACTCTAGGGAAATTTTTTAACAAGTGAGTCTTTAAAAGACTTGATGTGTCTCGGCACGACTTGGTATCAGCTAGAATCATGCAGAGGACATGGCAGCTGTTTAACCCTTTATGACTGCAAATTAACCTGTTAGCTATGAGACTTTCAGCTTAAGTGAGCGTCAATATCCTTGGAGGTTCTGTGTGAGCAAGGGGTGTGTCAGGGTGAGGTGGGAATGTTCACCCAAAGGGTGAAAGCAGTATGGTCGTGTCTGGGCTTGATGTTTAGTCAGAGCCAGGTGGGCCGTTTTCATTTTAATTCATAACTGGACCTAGGCAACACCTTGGGCAATTCTTTCAGCAATTATCTATCTAGCTAGCTAGAGCTGAGTGTGTGTAGTTAGTATGCACTTGGGATGGCTGACACTGTGTATGGATGAGTGAGTATTCATTGTTCTGAGTTAGGTACATGTACCGTATATCTTCTAAAAATTCGGCATCCCTAATTAATCGGCACCCCTTCACGCAAATGGGAAAAATTGTCTCTAATTTCGGCAAGGGAATTCCCAAATATTTCGGAATTTAATCTCTAATTGTAATACGTTTTCGGCAGCTTGCTGTCCTGTCCGAGAGGCTTATACAAGCCAGTCAAGGAGAGAGATCGGTGAGTTCGGTGCTGTTTAAAGCCCCAAGCGGTGAAAGCTCCAAGCTGTCGCCAATGCACATGGGCCCCTGGAAGTCAACCGATCGCTACGACGTAGCTAGCTACGTGCCACGTTGACCGAAAGCCCTGCGCTGAAGCACACTCGCAAACCTTCGAGTCTTGCCCTCACCCTGAGAGTCAACACAGATGAACATAGACACGGGGTGAGTACCGGGGGGTATCGATCGCACGCGGTACAGCCTGCGGCACAGTTCGAGATCGTTCGCTTCGTACACCGACAATTCGGGCCGACGCAGGTGCTAGTCGAAAGTATGGAGTGTGCACACTCTGTACCAAGAGGAAGACCTCGCCCTGCGCCACATCTGTGCCGGTATAGCTGCTTGATCTTGAGACTTGAATCTCGAGTGGAAAAAAACCGACCGACCGACCGCGGGGTAGCACTTCTAATTATTCGGCACTTCTGCATTTTGGTACAAATTTTGCGATTTTACTTCTAATTATTTCGGCAAAGCTTATGAATAATTAATAAAAACCTGCCGAATTTTTAGAAGATATACGGTATATATAATTATAGCAGCAGTCTTGGTATAAGTGGATTCATGAGCAGCCAAGCAAAACCCATAATCACTTTTGAGGATCTACTTGCATGCTATAAATACATTTGACACCCTATTAAGCGTGTAGAGCAGGTTGCTGCACTTGCGCGGACGCATTGCGAAAAGCGACGTACGTAATACGTACGTACCTACGCATCCAGCACTGTGTCTCGGAGACAAAAAGTTGGCACTATATATATAGTAATGCCTAGTGCTCGCTTTGTGACTGGGTCAAGTCACTTTCTTCCTTCTTGCGCGATTTGCCCAAATCGCACTCGAACCAATCAGTGTTCTCGCTAGGCCTACCTAAGGGCACTGTGCCCTTTGGGCTCTAATGTGCCCTTTGTGGTCTGGTCTAAAAGCACAATGTGCCCTTTGCCAGCCTCCACATGTTGATTACCTTTTAGCAACCACTTGTTTCACAAGGTTACTGACCAGCATGAATCTCATTATGTGCCCTTCTTAAACAGGGAGAACACTGGAACCCATGTGATCACCTAGACTCTAAACAAATTACAAACAGACCACACCTAAATTTCCCACAGACTCCAGTTTGTAGCCTCGTTCCCAGGCTCCTCCCCCGCTTTTTGTACACTATGCGACAAAAAGCTGGGGGGGGGGGGGGGGGGGGGGGGGGGGGGGGGGAGGAGCCTGGGAACGAGGCTATCCAGTTTGTACTTTTCGTATACTGGAGGGCAGTATAGTGAGTGGTCTGGTATTGGCTGAAGTGTTCTTCACAATGGGTGAACGAACGCGTGTGCTATGGTGTTTATACGACTCACCATAATTGTGATCCAGGATGGGGATTGGCCATTGTAAGGGTGTAACCAGATGAAGGGTTGTAGTTCTGGCACACAACAAATACCTCTGGAGATGAATGATCGAGACGAGTTAGCCACTAGGCATACACATACATTTGTACATGTACAGTGTATTGTGCAGTCTCACTATAGTAACAATATATAGTTGTGGTCAAGTGGATTTTAGGAGTCAGCTAGTTCTCTAGTCTCGGTCCCAGACCCAAACCAACCCCAGCACGGATCGCATCTAGTATCCGTGCTGGGGTTGGTTTGGGTCTGGGGCTGAGACTACTAGTTCTCAGGCCAATTAGCAACAGTCTGCACAGCCCATACTACAATGATGAAAAGCAGAGGGAATGGGGAAGCTGGGAATGGGGAAGTTGGGAATGAGGCTGGAGGCTGGGAATGAGGTTGAGGAGGTTGGGGAGGCCGAGGGAGGCTGGGAATGAGGTTGAGGAGGTTGGGGAGGGCGAGGGAGGCTGGGAATGAGGTTGGGGAGATTGGGGAGGCTGGGAATGAGGCTGGGGAATGAGGGTGGAGGAAGCTGGGATTGAGGGTGGGGGAGGCTGGGAATGAGGTTTGGAAGGTTGGGGAGGCCGAGGGAGGCTGGGAATGAGGCTGGTGAATGAGGGTGGAGGAAGCTGGGAATGAGGGTGGAGGAGGCTGGGAATGAGGTTGGAGGAGGCTGGGGGAGGCTGGGAATGAGGCTGGGAATGAGGCTGGAGAAGCTGGGGGAGGCCGGGAATGAGACAGCATGGCAGACAATCTCACAGGGTGCAGTAGCTAGTTCACAAATGTCGCCGGAGTATAATAATTGCAGATATGGAAGATAAAATGCCTATTCATCTCCTGGCAGGATAGTTCCTCAAGAGTCCATAGATCCTTGCAGGTATGCTAGCCTCTGGCTTCTGTGAAACTCTGCATGTGTCTTGGAAACAGCTACTCTTGATATCGCTAAAAAACCAGTCTGAAGAGGGTGTCTCCAACGTGACCAATGTGAAATTCTAAAGCCCTTTTAAATGTACCGTCGAGTACGTATTAAGCGCCCAGGGTTTGGGGACAATACAACGCAGTTGAACGGGGGGTGGGCGCTAGGTACGTACTCAGACAAGTGATTTTGGAATTAATAATTATGTCATCTAAAATATGTTGTAACCTGCAAGTCCTGCCATGAATGGAAACCAAATGTGGTAATCAAACACTTCATGGTAAGTGCTACTTATGTACCAAGCGAGGATGTTCTGGAGCAGCAAACAACGGAGACAGCGAATTATTCAGTATGATGGAATTAAACAATTTTTCTGTACGTCTCAGTTTCATTGCACGCAAGCTACTGCTACTGTTCTTTCTCAGGATCAAGACAGGCCCAGTCCGGAGGGGGCTACGTTGAGTTTATGTAAGTACGCTTCCGAACTAGCCGGATACGGAGTTAACAGTGTTATCGCGAGGTCAATTTTCCTGTTTTTGTACATCTTGCAAGGGAGAAACCACGATGAGACGTTCGTTCGACGCCATATGACAACGTAGCCCCCTCGAGTAACCAGTGGAAGAGCTGCCTGCGAAGAGCATTTTAGCTAAACACGTTCAGCTGATTTTTGAGACGTACAGAAAAAACAGTGCTGTATTTCGCCGAGATTTGTTGTCACTGTACGAAGTACGTATAACGTAGCGCTCAACTAGACACGCTGTCAATGGATACCCAACAGCCTTGGAAGAAGAAAGGTGGCACAGCATCTTGGATGGCTGCTGATGGAGCGCTCGAGAGCGGTGATTAGGAACTCGAACCACGCCTCCAATTATTGCGCGGTCACGCGCGCGTAATCATTGCTTGCCCGCCACCTTAAGCATGTAGTATCCGCCCACCCATTCGGCACTGTATAAACAACAAGCGCTGCGGTAAGCTGTGAAGAGACGCTTGACAGAGGAAGTTCGTACTTCACTGTAAATCGGCCTTTTTGAATGCACAACCTTATCCAAAGGTTAGAATTGCTGCTCAAGACTTTTGTGATGGGTGGGCCCTTACTACACTGATTTTGAACCCTGTGCAGTAACTTTCACGTGAAGAGGGGGTGGGCGCTTGATACGTGGTGGGCGCTTGATACATACTCTACGGTAGGTGCTTTTGCAAAACTTTATATCTGGAAACAATTTAGCTATAGCTAATGAGGTACATTCCAAAACTTGCATCTACATTGCACATTGTACTGGAAGTTTGCTATACCTATGCTGGAGTTCCTTCTGCTGCATGATTTATAGCAGGTGACCCTCCCAAGGAAGATCTTCACCTGAGACTACAGCAGCTGCACATCCTTGCCTTGGCAACACCATCCCTCAGGACACGAGCTGTGATGATCAGCGCCTGCAAAGAAAGTATTGAGAGCAAATAGGGTAACAATCGTAATAATCAGAGATGAATGGACACGCTCACAGCAACATAATACGGTACATCCTTAAAAGGAAAAAATGAACATGAGTAGAAAATGAGAAAGGGAAAAATGCGATGGAAATTATATAAAACGAACTCTTCACTGCTCCTAATGCTCCACCCTCAAGTATAATGCTCCCCGGCCCGTTCCCTATATGCTCCCCGGCCCGTCCCCTATAAGCTCCCCCACCCATCCCCGGCCTATATGCTCCCCACCCCACCCACCAGTCCCATAATATTATGCTCTCCCACCCATCCCCTATATGCTCCCCGGCCCGTCCCTTATATGCTCCCCCACCCATCCCCTATATGCTCCCCGGCCCGTCCCCTATATGCTCCCCCACCCATCCCCTAGCTATATGCTCCCCGACCCATCCCCTATATGCTCCCCTACCCATCCCCTAGCTATAGCCTATATGCTCCCCGACCCATCCCCTATATGCTCCCCACCCGTCCCTTATATGCTCCCCACCCGTCCCCTATATGCTCTCCAACCCATCCCCTATAATATTATGCTCCCCCACCCATCCCCTAGCTATATGCTCCCCCACCCATCCCCTAGCTATATGCTCCCCCACCCATCCCCTAGCTATATGCTCCCCCCCCATCCCCTAGCTATATGCTCCCCGACCCATCCCCTATATGCTCCCCCACCCATCCCCTAGCTATAGCCTATATGCTCCCCGACCCATCCCCTATATGCTCCCCCACCCATCCCCTAGCTATATGCTCCCCCACCCATCCCCTAGCTATATGCTCCCCGACCCATCCCCTATATGCTCCCCCACCCATCCCCTAGCTATATGCTCCCCCACCCATCCCCTAGCTATATGCTCCCCGGCCCATCCCCTAGCTATATGCTCCCCCACCCATCCCCTAGCTATATGCTCCCCAGCCCATCCCCTATATGCTCCCCGACCCGTCCTCTATATGCTCCCCCACCCATCCCCTATATGCTCCCCGACCCATCCCCTATATGCTCCCCAACCCATCCCCTAGCTATATGCTTCCCCACCCTTCTTAAAAACAAAAAAATAAGAACTAATGCTCCACCCTTCCCCTATATGCTCCCCCTACCTAATAAAGAGTGAAGGAGTCAGAGAAGTGAACGATGGGCATGAGCAACCCCTGGTCAGACTGGGACTGTACCTCCACAGTCAGCAGCGGGCAAACTCTGTTTCCAACGAATCACAACCCCCCTCTCCGCCTTCCACCGCCCAGCCCTACACACCACACTCCTCGTTCACACATCAGGCGGTACAGACCCGAAATGCAAAGTCTGGAGGTAGCAGCAGAACCAGTTGGCGTCAGACTTCGAGGCCCTCAAACAAACATTAAAGAACTGTAATATTCGCCCATGTATATATATACCTGATGATGTTCTTTGTCATGCCACAAGGTGCGCAGCAGGCGAGGTTTGGCTTCTGCAGAACGATTCGGAGTGTGACCCGGATTGTTGCGGAGTGTGACCCAGAGCAGCCCTTCCCCCTGTCACGCTCCACAAAGTTCAAGGTTCAAAATTTGGCGCGCGGGCGCGGCAAATGCGAGCGTACATGCGGAAACGCAGCTGTACTCACCAAGCTTTCCAAAATCTGTTAATGTCCCCCTCTAATTATGTGCATCTTGTGTAGTACGGAGCACAGCATGCAGTAGCTAGGTAGTAGGTACAGGGTAGACACTGATGCTTCCAAACAGGTGACAATTAAATCCTGCATGCACTGCCATTCTATTAGGGCATTGCTGATCACCAGCATAATTAACTGGTTCATCTATAGGGCCTACCCCTGTACCACCACAGCCATTGGAAGTCTCATGTTTACCGTACCATGCTCTTTATGCACATCAACCACTCCACATTCATTAACCACACCCAATAAATCAATCATTATTGATTGACACACAAAACATTAGCCATGTAGTCAACACAATGAAACACTAGCTGGGCTTTTTCCCAGGCTCCCCTTGTGTGCTTTTCGTCACTGTGCAGCTCAGGGGGGAGCCTCAGAATGAGGCTACTGAAATGCATGGACAGTCACATTCAGTCATACAGTCATGTATGAGTGTACATTGTGTCTTTAGCCTTTGCCTCAGTCCTTGGTCAATATCTCCAGTTTGATCCAGCAGACATGAGAAGACATCTTTGGATGAGGAAGATAAAAACAAATGACATTTTCTGTTCCTGTAGACACAGATGGTCATGTGCAAGACTTAGTACCACACCAGAGGACACACTTTCTGCACACAGGACTACGCGCTGCATTCCAGCGGAACAATTGCGTGTTTTTCCATTCCAAAAATTTAATGTACTAAAGTGCAATCGAAGAGTGAAGCTACATTTGTATATACAGTTGGGGAGTTTGAAAGGTATGCCTTGAAGAAGCTTCAAGTTGGGCAGGGTTTAATATCATGGGGGGGGGGAAGCAAAACAGAACATATATAGAGACGTTTGGGAGGGGGAGGGGGCTTGAATAGTGCAGCAGTGTGCCATTTGGGGGGGGGGGGGGGGGGGGGGGGGGGGGGGGGGTCTGGGTTTGAAATCTCTAAGGGGGGGCAAAACATTTTCCTTCCCCAAAGAAACCACGAGGTTGGGTAGGCTTCCAGTTGGGAGTACCAGGATAGCACTGTCTTCTCTGCCACCCTACTCGCAGTCATCCAGCTTTCCCCACAATAGTCCGGACTTGGTGGACAGTTTCGGACAGCCTACAACATTCCGGAATGAGCTGGACTAACCTCCCTACTCGGCCACTGCTTCAAGAGTCTGTGCAGTCTAAGTGACTCAGGATTGACGGCATGTTCGGAATCTACTCCATCACAGCTTTCGAATGATGTCAATTTTGTTGAGATACATGCACTTGTAAAGACTACCAAGAACACACTTCAGTCCAGTAAACCTCCATACAAAATCGCCCACGCACGTGTCCAAACTCCTCCGGTACCACACAGAACTGTCATGCACTGCCACTGGGCACACAGCAGAGGATGTTCCATGGCTTGTCCGGGAAGTTCAAGATACAGCACACTCACACGTATAGCAAGAAATCTAATTGACATCCGCATTCCACTACTATGCAAAGTAGTCTTGTGTGCCAGATATTTGTGGGGATAAGAGTAACTGGTCACTCTAGGCAGATTTTCATGGACATCGCCATCAGATTGGTCCGCATGTAATATAAATTTGCAAGTGAGAAGTCCTTCATAGTGATAAAGTGAATGGCACAGACAGCACACAACTCTATAGCGACCATATGTTCCTTACCCCCATGAACATCTGACCTGCAAGACTAGTTACACAGTGTTTTCTCTCTCCAATAACGAACACATCGCTGCATGCTATGACGAAATACACACCATTCACAACTGAGGTTATAGGATCACCTGCAATCACACTTCACTCTGCCTGGACGAACAATTTCCCCATCATTTGAACCTGAAGTAGTTGTGTGGTGAAAAGACAGTGTAAAAAGGGGTCGAAGGACAAGTTTTAATGCAATGATCCTGCTGCTCAACCTGCATGTGGAAACGAAAGGCTCTTACTTATGGCCTGGTGGTCCACAGTGCAGACAGTGTGATGGTGCTTTAATTTGAAGGTCTTCAGAGTCGCACAAAGGACACAGGAGCTCTCACCACGACTACCCATCCCGCTTCTCTGCAAACTATGTGCGCCTCAACCTCAAAGTTCAAAGTTCTCAAACTATGTGTGCCTCAAACCTCAAAGTTCAAAGTTCTACGCATGCGCAGTAAGCAGGTAGCTGTACCCAGCTGTACCCACGGGTTCAAGGTCACTGTACAACACACCTGGCGTGCAGACATAATAGCAGTTTCGTCTTCATAGCAATTTACCCGCGGGATGGTGCTGGACTTGGTGCTGTTTCGTGCGGACCAGTGTGGCGACTAGTCTCGTTCCCAGACCCCCCCTCGGAACGAGATCCGCGAGCTGCAGAAGAAGTGGTTCTAGGATCCTAGGATGTGACGCACGGGGACTAAGTCGTGGAGTCCGATACCAGATGAAAAATGTGTAAGCATAGCTATGGAGTAAGCCATCAAGCATGATAATGTATTCTAATTATTGCCCTTCTCTCATGTATTCTAATTGTTGCCCTCTCTCTCTCTGTGCTAACAGTATCACAGAGTCGGTAGACTCTGTATGTAGGGATACGACGTACACGCAATATATGCCAATACAAAAAAATCTCTCCAAATCTCAGAAACGGTACACTTATAAGCCTTTATAACCACATACCGTTCATCTTCGAGTGTTTTCATGACCAACAAGGCTCCTCGCGTCGCGAAAGTACCACACCAGGCACTCGCAAAACGGGCAAATTGTTTTTCTTTCTTTCTTTCTTCTTCTTCTTCTTCTTCTTCTTCTTCTTCAGACAACTTAGCTCAACGTTGCCTCAATCTGTCACGATGGTTTTCGCACGAAACAGCAGCATTTTCAACCGAGCAGTGCAACGTCCCATCGCTTTTTCGCTACCTCCAAGTCTTCACCAGGCGGCTGCAGCTGCCCACTCAATAACTATGGCTTCGTTTGTCACGCCATTTTCACGTTTATACGCATGCGCACTTAAACGATCACTTAGCAACGATAAGTAATTATTACTCAAGATCGCTGAATTAGAAACAGTGGGGAAGATGCGTTGACCGATGTACTTGTGTTCAATCAAACGAGGCACTCTTTATAAGACTGAGGTTAGTCCCTGTACGCATGATTTAGCTATATTGCTACCTATACTGTATTCTGTGAGCAGGGTGAATGCCTATCTCGACTCTCAACACCCATATGAATGTCCCTACTATAAACTGCCGTCTTCAGACAGGGAGAACTCGGTGGCTTTGTCATCCATCTAGGGAACAGTTGACTTGAGATGCCCGGGCCTGATTCTTCAGCCAATGCTGGAAGTGTAATACCTGAGTAATATTGTCCATATACCAAGGCAAGGACACCTACTGCCTAGGTGATCGATCTCACAGGCAGTGATATCACTTCTTCAGCAAGCTTAAACATGCGCCTGCTGCCAAAAAAAAGTTACATAAACAAGTAATAAAAAAACATTACAAATGTAGCAGGATGTAGGGATACCAGAACGGCAAAAAGTAAGGAAACAAGAGGGATGATTGAACACAACAGTGAAGTATACAATCACCCCTACATCTTTTTTCATTGTACATGTATATATGGAAGAAGATCTCTGTAGGGGGGGTTGTATACTTCACTGTTGTGTTCGATCATCCCTTTTGTTTCCTTACTTTTTGCCGTTCTGGTATCCCTACATCCTGCTACATTTGTAATGTTTTTTTGTTACTTGTAGATAATATGGTCTATGCTAACAGGTTGCATTTGAAATGTGAAGTTGATTTAGTTGGGGCTTAATTCCTCAGTGAATCTCAGAGGTGTTTGCGTTCAGTGTCAAGGGGGTGACACTCCCATACGCGCTGTAGTCAGAGCTGTGACCGGGCTTATCAGCGAATCTTGACCCCGTATACTAAGGAAAGGCTGCAGTCGCTACGCATTCTTCCGTATACTATCGGCGGTCAAGCAGTCAACGGCTGAAATACAGCGCAGTCAAACGGTCAAGAGTCTTTTTGCGATGCGGTCAAGTGGTCAAGCAGCAAAAATGACGGTCAAGATTTCTTGACCCCGGTCGCAGCTCTGACTATGGCGTCAATGGGAGTGTCACCCCCTTGAGTGTTCAGCACCTTGACATGGTCAATAAGTTTGAGTAATCAGCTTTCCTTATGCCATCTGGCATGTAAATGCAGCGCCATGCATTTGCTCAGGTTGAAGACCATCATGATGAATTTGTAATGAAAGTAACTGTTGACCCATTAATTCCCTATAGTGCGTTTCCAGGCGGACAAATGGAACAAGCTACGCCGCAATGTGTGAAGCAAGGAGATCAGTGCCAAGATGAAGCACAAGGAGGCCGTGGGACAATAGCCTTCCCTGTGAGATCACAGCTAAACTGGACTCCATCACAGCAGGGGACTCTCAGAGTGCATTTCTTGTATTCTGCCTGAAAATCTACTTATTTCAAGTGATGAAATTTGCTACTGAAAAATGCCATGGAAACCATGGCTAGCTACTGATCTCATAGTGTGTTTTTCAAGGCTGTGTGGGTCTGTTGCAGTTCATGAGAATACGTTGTTGCATTTCCAGAACTTTTCATACTCTACACTCTAGCTAGAGAGTGAGTCTGTGTCTTTGGGTATTGTTAGTGTTGCTGATTCTGTTCCCATGTAGCCACTGATGGTCATGCAGCTCAAGAAGGTCCAAGTGCGGATCCAGGGATCCAGTGATCACTGCACGGCTGAGATGAAGGAGTGTGAGACCGTTCGCCAGCAGCACCTTGTCCACCCTCCAGCCCAGTGTGCCCATCAGTGACAGTGAGGTGGGTGTGTGTAAATGCTGGAGAGCACATGTGCTGTTAATAACGTGAATGTGTGCACATGTATGGGAAGTTACCTGCGGCGCCCAGAGCCCATAGGCTGCCTATGGTTATATGTTCCGCACAATTTAGGAATTTGTGCAATCTTGAGATTGCGCTGCACATTCTCGGAATCCGGAAATTGCGTGCCAATCTCGAGATTGCACAGTACATACTGCAGCCATGGATAATACATAGACGGCGTTCTACGAGGTCTTCGGATTATGTTCTTGTACATGTAGGTGAGTCAAGTCAAAGAGAGCAAAGCGTCCTGGAAAGAAATACTTACAACTTCATCCCGTGCCCACGGTAAGCGACAGTGGACGACAGCTTGGTCAGAATCGTCATCGACCTTTCATGCCAGTGCAGCATGGATAAGTACATGTATATTATCTATGATGCGAGCTGTACTGTTATTCTGCCAAAGACAGCAACGAGCGCAAGGAGCGGCAGCCAACTAGAAGACAAAGCGCTCATGAAGTTCGCAGATTCTGCACGCTCAATCTCGAGATCGCGATCCTGCAAGTGTCTTGCGCAATCTCAAGATTGCTCAAGACATTTGCGCAATCTTGAAATTGATTTCCGGATTCCGAGAATGTGCATCGCATTCTCGAGATTGCGCAAATTCCTAAATTGCGTGGAACATGTACATGTAGGTGTACTTTCAATCTGAGTTTCAGAACACCACCACCACACTTGCCCATCTTCTTATAAATTACATACCGTTGAATCGTTTTCCAACCTCTCTTCCCCTCCTCCCCTTCTCTTCCTCTCCTTCCCCTCTCCTCCTCTCCTCCTCTCCTTCCCCTCCCCCCCCCCCCCTCCCTTCCTCCCCTCCCCTGTCCCTCCCTCTCTCCCTCCCCTCCTCCCCCTCCCCTCCCCTTCCCCCTTTCCCTATCCCTCCCTCTCTCCCTCTCCTACCACTCTTGCTTCCACTCCCCCTTCCTCCCCCTCTTCCTCCCCTCACCCTTCCCCTTCCCATCCTTCTCTGATGTGCACATGCAATCGCTACTCCCACATCGACCTCCTCCACATGATTGACAGAGTAGAGACTCAGAAAGCCACTGGCAACTGATGCTATTACCTCAAGGTGGGCTACAATTAGAAGTACATGTAGAAGCTATACAAATATTTGAATTGTTTTTCGTGACCAATGGTAGAGATGTGCTGCAGAAACTAGCAATACCAATACATGTACTAGGTATATGGTATATTGGTACTGTATCAGAACCTGTTGGTTCATTATGGATGGTTCGATACCTGGTACATGTACATGTACAACTAGCCGTTCAGGTGGCACCTGATGGTAGTCCTACTCACTTGTAAGCAATCTCACCTTTCAGAATAATGCCTCGCATCCTACTCATACATGTACCTAAACTCTGATTGCATGTACATCCACCAGCTTGTTACAGCTAGCTTCGTTCCCAGGCTGCTCGTAGGGAGCTAGCCTAGGGCCCATCCCACATGTTGCTTGACGTCACTCACTGCTGGCAACAGTCAAGGGACCAATGTTGGCCCATGGGAAGACAAAGTGCTCATAACTCCACTACCATGGTTAGCACGGCTTTACATCCCCATGTGTACGTTTGAGTCAGTGCACAATGATGATCAGAACGATTTAGTCAGGATTTTTGTGTAAGTTAATCCCCTGCTGCCAGGAGTGTAACTACTTGGTATCAGTAGGGCTAGCCAGTAGCCTCGTTCCCAGGCTCCTCCTCCTGCCGCGCCGACAAAAAAATATGGGGGCAGAGAGCCTGGTACGCTTTCGCACGTGATACGCGGCACGTCAACGTCACTGCTATAATTAACATGTCTGTTACGTCACAACTGGAGAGTGCCATGCCATGCCGACTTCTTTGGCAGCGATAGATTGGCAAAGAGAAGATTATACCGATGGTGACGACTGCGGAGAAAGTTATATACCTGGCAATACAGACACCCGTGGATAGCGGTAGAGTTCAGTATAAGCTACAAAATGTAACTGACTCGTTCCAGACTGTCCGGTGACGTGAATCTGTCCCCGAGGATTGATGAACGCCATCTACTGCACAGCGTGGTGTTTCTTTACGCTTCTACAGGCTAAGACTTGTAACTCTTGGTTCCATGCTTCACAGCTACTAAACGTGAGTGACGTAAACACTTACACTGCTGATGTTTCGTGACGTTGACACGCGTCAGTGCCGTGGAATCACATGCGAAAGCGTACCAGGCTCTCCCCCTCCGTAGTTTTGTTCACCGCGCGCACAGGGGGGAGCCTGGGAACGAGGCTAGCTAGCCAGTACTTGGTAAGATAATGTGTTAGAAAATTGTGGTATGGGTACGTGTGTCACTGTATATCCTTAGTACAATTGATGCCGGAGGTATATTATATCCCATCAGATCTACTGTGGAGGTGGTTTCTTTCTAGGGGTAATTACCTTATTGGGCAAGCGTGAGCGAGCCCAACACTAGTCGTAGTCGAGAGCGACTCTCGCTGAGTGTTGTCGATATGTCTCCCATACTATAAATCTAACGCATGCAATATAATATAATGTACGAAACTTTGCATTCATTTCCGGACATTGTACCGTAAATCTCTGCCGTGCGTGACAGCCAGGTACTGTGGCTACAGTGTACGATGGACGATGGTGACAGCAATGACGCAGACCACTCGTGACCTACATGTACCTATTCATTTGCTAGAGGCCTAGAGTGATGGGCAACCATGAACAGTCTACATGTACAAATGTACCTCTGTACTCCTCAGTGGCGACAACAAAGACGAACACCGCTAGTACATGTATGCATCGACCTCAGAGCTGTACTAGCCTCGTTCCCAGGCCGCATGGGAGGAGAGAAGACGTCTTCTCTCCTCCCACGCGGCCTGGGAACGAGGCTAGAGCTGTACAGTGTACATGACATGTCCTATAGAACATGGTGTGCTGGACCAGTGTGCGGCAGCATATAGGTTGTGTGTTACCTGCCATATCACCGCTAGACTGCTTCTCACTCTCTGTGGCCTGAGTTTGTGCTGTGCTCATGCATCGCACAGTCTTGTACATACAACTGTTCCATGTGCACTCGCTTGCCCTCGCCCCACAATGTCACACATTCCACTAGTTATACACATGAGTCATCTAAGTGCTCTTTAATTAGGACGATGACCCTGATAGTAGTTTCATCTCACAGCTTTGCTGCTTTACGTGTGTGTGTGTGTGTTGCTGTCTCATTTGCAACTCGAGTGTCGAGTTCAGTCCCCACCCACAAAGCAGGTCCCACCCACTTCTACCTTAGTGCCACCTCCTATCATAAAGTTCATAAAGTTCAACTGGTTTCACACTCCCGATGAAGATGATCCCCTCCAGCCTCCACTTTACTTGTCCTCATTCCAGGTTCCGCGACACCACTGCAGCAACTCGGAGGCAGTATCCTACGACTGCAAGTCCTCCTCTTAGTGTGTGTTCCCCTCCTGATTCCACTGTGGATGACTTCCCTCCAAATGTGGTATATAAGAGATTCACTCTCATCCTACGACTGAGTTGTACACCATGACAAGTATGTCCAATGTGATACATGATCGGACACTCTGTCATACCATTCTTGTAATATAGCAGTTAGTACGCTATAGCCTCGTTCCCAGGCCATCTGCCACTTTGTTTTTATTCGCATACGTGACCTTTGAACCCTTGTCAGATAAGCTGGCAAAAGGCCTGGTACATGTACCACTCCTACGTCATTTACAAGCAAAGTGGACACAGTTATGACGTAGGTGGACACGATTTCATGTAAAATGGCGGCGTGCCAGAAGTTCACGGGCGAACGGCAGGTTTCCTAGCGAGTTATTGTTGGCTTTTACGCTACCGTGGTGGACCGCTGGAGGCGTCAGGTATGGAACTCCTTGTTGTACGGTTGTAGTAGCCTAGGTAACTACAGTAGCTTAGCTCTACAGTAGCTTACCAAGCGCTTGGTATGCCTGAGTAGTCAAATGTTAGTGCATGCTGTATTCCCCGTTAGCGCTGAGTTGGCATCAAGTTGCTGTCATTTTGGTATCAATATAAACTCGAAGAGCATACGTGTAGTTGAGTTGCTTCATAACCGTGTCCACTTTGCTTGTAAATGACGTAGGAGTGGTACCAGGCCTTCTGCTGACGGGGGTTCAAAGGTCACGTATGCGAATAAAAACGAAGCGCCAGACGGCCTGGGAACGAGGCTAAGTTCATGTACGCTACACTTATTAGCTACAAAAAAAAACTAAGGTATGTGTCTTCAAAATCATACCAACGCTCTTCGGATGTGTGTTTGCAGTGCAAAATTCTTGCGAAGAGTGATGGCTTTATAAATATATACATTTCAGAAAAATGGTACAGCTTCGCTTGCAGATCTTCCAGAGCCTCATTAGCTCTTCCAGAGCTGCGTTCAGAGCTTTGTTTGCAGCACAGTGACGGAAATGATTCTGCAAACGCACAAGGTGCGTATACTGTACAGTAACACAGGACATGACCGCTGGGTTGAGAGTGTGATAGGTTAGGATATGTGGTTGTAAGGCATCCTCTTCTCTATTAGCCAACAACCAGTATGTCTGCATGTCAAGCTCTACAAAACTTGAGTGTGCACTAACGTTTGCACGAGTGAAGATGCTGTGTAGGCAAACATGCAGCTCTACTTCGTTTTTACATTGTAAACTTGTCAAGTTGCCCATTTGTCATATGTAATAGGATAATCGCTTCCTGAATTTAAGGATGTTAAAATTAATACCAGGAGCGCATAATGAGGAAGCGAGCGGAAGGAAGGGAGGAGCGTGAAACGACCACGCAAAAGATTAAAAATTGAAAACTTTCCCATGGTAGTCCCGTTACTATTTTTAGCTCGCATGTGTATCGTTGTTTTTCTGTGATGCCATTGCATTGACTACAGCAACGGGCCAAATCTCGATGGGAGAGAGAGAAGATAATGTCTGTAAGTGTCGCGGGATGTTTCCCAGCAGTCATGAACTCCAGAAAAGCACAAGGGGCGGTTCTTTCCACTAGTCGAGACGCCCGCTTGACTGTGTGGAGCGGCTCGATCGACTGCATCGTCATACAGCACTTTGTCGAGGTCTGTCACTACCAGTATGTCATTCCCCTGCCTCGCTACCATTGGAGTCTTGATACTGGCCTTTTCTCTGTCTTCTAGTAGTCGTCATCCTTGAGTCTCCGTACACGTGCGAGCTAAAAGTAGTAACGGGACTACCGTGGGAGAGTTTTCAATTTTAAATCTTTTGCGTGGTCGTTTCACGCTCCTCCCTTCCTTCCGCTCGCTTCCTCATTATGTGCTCCTGTTAATACTTTGTGTGTATCCGCTTGGTAATTTGATTTTACCTTTCACTTGATCGACTAGTGCATAAATTAATGTCTCCACATGTCACATGTAGAGTGGCACATTTGAATGAGTCTAAATAGAGCCCACTAAAGAACTTCCTGAGGGTGCTGGCTATCTGATTTTTGGGGTGCTTGTAGGCCTTAGGGTAGGTAGTAAAATCTCCAAGTTGAAGGGCATCGAAAGATTGCACTTTCCTGTTAGCCTCATTCTCAGGCTCCTCCCCAGCTTTTTGCCAAAAAAAAAAACCACGGAGAGAGCCTGGAAGATTTCATCATGTGCACGTCGTGCACTATGCGTGGTTTTATGCATGGTTTTGGTAATTTCTGTGGCCTACTTTGCCCAGTCACATTAGCACATTCTGATGACAGTCATGTGAATGCAACTGCTCCATGCATGTCCTGCATGAATTAATGTCTCCACGTCACACAAAGGCACATTTGAATGAGTCTAAATAGCATGCACTTTGCTCAGGCTCACCCTCCAGTGTCCTGCATTCCACTAGTAATTAGGTTATGGGCATTTGTTGACCTCGTTTATCATCTGTGTGTACACGTGTTAAACCTCATTTTGTTGCTATAGCTTTGTGATATGTTCATATTATCCTTCCTCCCTCCCCTCATACCTCCACCTCCCTGTTCTTTCCGTAGAACCACTTTGTCACTCAGGGGACAAGGAATGTGGATCGGTATTCCCCTGGTCATCATTTTGTCATCCAAGGAGCAGAGCCTTGCAGATCTCGTCAACAACCATCATGCACAGCAGTTGTTCATCCCAAGCCCTCCCTACACACCTTATCCCAGCCCCACCAAGGACCATACCACTCCAGCACCTTACACTAACTACCCAACTCCTTGCTCCAGTGGTCATCCCAGCCCAGTGAGAACCATTTGGCAATCGCTCAGTCCTTCTGAGACGAACACTGATGGGCAGTTTGGCAGTCCTCCTCCGCACACTTCGATCACCAGTACAGCCGCCTCGAGTCTGTACCCAGGAGGAAATCTACATATCCAGTGAAGTGACCCAGTTTATGAGCCCTTGTGGTGATGGAGTCCTTGTGCGTGCCAACAAAGAAAGCCCTGGGGAAGATGTCACCCTTTCACCGCCTACCATTCAGGTTATACTAGTGGAAGCAATGGTAGCAAGACTTTGAAGAAGTCTCCTGTACTGCGAGGCCAGACTCGTATGGTACAAGGGCTCCCCACTAGAGTTGATGTACTCCACCTCTGCTAATGGATACCTCAACTGACATTCAGTTCCTGAATTCACAAGCTACTGGAACTTACATCCCAGCAACTGGGCAATATTCTGTTCTTCCCAGAGCAATGTTTAGTCACGGTTCCTCTGTGGACGAAGTGAGGAGGAGGTACAAGTGGCCCCCCCATGGGCCACGCAAACCAGCTCAGAAATGACAGGGGGGTCCTGAGAACATTTCACAATGGTCTCAATGATCGAAGGAAGGTGCGTCGGCACCTGTGTACTCTCCCAACGTACTACATGTGTGAACGCATCAAGTAGAAATTGAACTTCAGGCACATCTTAATGTGGGGAATTGTCCAAATTATGTAAAATTGCATTAAAAATCGTACACCCCCTTTGAAGAAAATGCCTCAAATTAAATTCAAAACCTTCTAAAACACATTTTGCAAGGACTCCTACTTTTGGGGGTGCCAACTGGAATTTGCGCCTAATAATATTTGCGCCTAATATTCCTGGATGCATTTGCATGTAAATTTGATGTGGGTGGGCAGGAGTCTGCCTGATGGTGACCTGAACCCTATTACTATAATAATTATTCCTCGATCATGCAGCATGCTGTGACAAATACTAGTACAGAAATACAACCTGTCCTCCAGGTACGCTATGAGCAGCTTGTCTGGCATATTGCCGGCCCCTTCTCACCATTCATTGCAACATTTTCGGCACACAGCACTACAAGAGATACACAAAGAAACAGTCGATGCACCCTTCGTTCAATAAAGTACGAAGGTCACTCGTCACTAGTCTAGTCTCGCCTAGCCTCGTTCCCAGGCCGCGTGGGAGGAGAGAAGACGCAGCCTGGGAACGAGGCTAACGGTCCCGCCCCACGAACGTCCCACTTCCGTTACACACACACACAGACACACCATTAAAATCTTGATATTATTGCAATATACATGTATATTAATTTCAGTACCTATCCGAAACTGTAAAACCTGAAGTTGCAATATCAGTAATGACCTCTTTCTTACTCTGACCTGTCCTTCTACAACTGTATGTCCTATGTCAATGTACGCAATACATCAGGTGCAATATATTGATACGACAAAACAGCTCTACTGATAAATCTCATTGCTTATTACGAAGTCTGGCAGTGAACAGTTCCTGACACACTTCTGCATGGCCCTCTAAACTGGCCAGGTTGTCAAGTGTAGTGAGTCCATCCTGTATAATCATTCAGGAAAATATTTTTTCTCATGACACGTACTGTGTTCTGGACATAATTCTGGTTGCCATGGCAGTACAATTTTTATGCAATGCAATCTGTAGAGACGTGATGAATTGGATTATAGCGGTGGTTACTATTTTCCGGGACGGGACAGTCCGTCCCGGCTACTATAATTTCCAGGACGGCGCCGCGGCTCGAGCTCGACAGTGATCGTGAGTAATGAGTACAGCTACAGATTGCCAAGAATACAGTAAAATTTATTATTATCGGGATGAAGTGGAAGTTTGTAGAATAGCTGAACTGTACATCACTGGATGGAGCTCGGCGAGTCCTGCATTTGGATCCTTTGTTTCTTGAAAGAGTGCGTGTACGCGCGTACATGTAATACGTACGAAATGTGGAGATTGGGAACTGCTTTAGGTAACCTCTGGGGAGGATCGGTAATCACTGGATACTTGGATGGATCACATAACACTTCCACAACCTCACTGATCGTTAGTCTGTCCTTCGATCACTAAAGCCACCGAGTCTTCGTCCATTTCGCTGCTGTGACACTTCATCTGATCTGAACACGTACACACAAACAGTACAAGGCAAGAGCGTGAGACTTGCGTACGAAGCGGCGTGCGTTAGATCGTAGCCTCGTTCCCCGTGTGGACCTGCGAACGAGGCTCGTTCGATCGAGCCGTCCCGGAAATTAGTAACCACCATTACAGCACCCCATGCCACTATTACTTCATAGCAACAAGGTAGAATTAATGAGTGCTTATCATAAAAGCTAAGAAACCACATACGTAGCATGCAATAACAACATGGAAGGAAGGAGTGCAAGTGTATAAAATGACCTTGTCTGCTTAATGAGCCCAGTTGGTTCTATACTTTGACACGCCGGATATCTTTGACAAAGCATGTATACCTGGTCTTTCATCGGTATGGGGACAGATCTTACTAATTGACGTTCATATGGAAATGAATCGTTCATACAACTAAATGTGAGATTTATGGGAACATATGTACTGGTTAAGCACACCAATCAAGTGAACGAGAGGCGACCACACCAAGCAGGGAGTCCATTTACCTTGTTAGTGAGGTTCACATTGGCCCCATGATGGATCAACATCTTGACAATCCCCACACTCCCCTTCCTAGAGGCCATCATGAGGGCTGTCTCCTTATCCTGCACAGAGTTCAACATTGCAGCCGTCACACTAAATGCCCAGTTGTGATCTGTACAATGTGTACATGCCAAGTCATCATAATGCACTATAATTCATTTTCATCTTTATTCTGTACATCACTGTTAATATTCTCTGGGTGTAATGGCCTGTGAGAGCCATGAAAATACAGATGTACGTATACGTAACTGACATGTTTCATAGTGAGGTTCCAGCAACAGAAAGCTGGATGAGGCCTGGGAACGAGGCTACATATCTGAGTTATACACACGTTAAACAAGCCATGAGTTACCTTGTTGATGAGGTTCACATTGGTTCCATGCTGGATCGGTATCTTGGCAATCCCCACACTTCCCTTGGCACTTGCCACCATGAGGGCTGTGTACTGTACTGATATTCCTGCACGGAGTCCACGAGATCTTCACAGTCTGCATCAAGGAGCAGAGCGGTACACCCCTCCTAAACATACGTAGAGGAGAAAGTGGGTGGGTGGTACGTAAAAGAATCCAACCATATACTTTCAAATGTGCACTAGCATAGGATTTCGTCGTCATCTATTCCTGGTTGGAAGTATACCTACTTCTATGAGTACTTCCAGTACAGTGCTCCAAATGTGGCTAAGTGACTACAAATTAATGCACAATCTGGTGATATATGTGCCATCACCATGGAAACTAGTGACATCACAGAGAAGTCACAACTCCAGACAAACACCTGTAGCTACGTACATGTACGTAAGATAGGTAGGAAAGCAACTACATGCATGTGGTACATGAACCTCAGAAGTGACTAGTGCTCACCTGGTCTGTGGTGTTGACAGTGGCACCTGCCTGGAGGAGTATCCTCACCACACTGGGATGACCATGGTAGGATGCCACAATCAGAGGAATACACCCATGCTGTGGAGTAGTGAGGGAAGAGGATGGTGGTAGCTACATGTATGTATGTATTTTACACATGAAATGTGATGTCAGCAATAGAGCTTATTCCGCTATAATGCAATTCCAGGTTTCTGTTGCTATGACAACAACAACACCTTGCACCCCATGGTCACCATGCTGATAGGCTGCATCCCAGATTGGAAGTAATCTCCTGGAGGTGGCCCCCAGTGGAGATATCCTTGGATTGTATGGGCTTCAAATGGGAAATCGTGAATTTCAGGAGGCCATAACTCGGACACTATACATCCTATTACATGTACTTCAAATCTGGGATGTACCCAATGGGTAAAGGAGTTGTTGTTGTCATAACAACAGAAACCAGGAATTTCATTCGAAGCATAGGCAGCAGCGGCGGCGGCACGTCTTTACAATTGGGAGGGGGGGGGGGGGGGGCAAGATATATTACATGGTGCCGGAGGCAGTGCTTAGAGGCGCATAGCGCCGATCAGTCCGTGTGAAGCGCGGAAATTTTTTTCGCCTTCATTTTTCAGCTATCAGGATGGGCTCTCGTGGCACCTGCAAGTTCCAGATGTACGAGGATTGCAGGTCCCGGGGCCGCCATGTGCTTCTTTCTTGCTCAAATTTCGCTCACGAACGTCGTACACGTGTATACTAGATTGCGGTCTCGTTCCCAAGCCATTCGGTTTTAGCTAGCCAGCCGCTGGCTACGTCGATAGCTGGACTTGCGCCAGATCAGCAACACGATTCGCGTACATCGTACGTACACAAGGTTAGCCGAGTCAGCCTAGTACTAAGTATAGGGCAGCCGTTGGCTGTTTAATAGTAGCTAGCTGCTAGGAGTTTATATATATATATATATATTTTTTTTTTTTGGGGGGGGGGGGGGGGCGCTTGCCCCCCCTGCCCCCCTGTGCCGCTCCCCTGGGCAGTGTGAAGTTCAAACACGAAAGGAATGCAATCACGCAGTCTTCAAATCTTCAGCTTCCTGTCAAACCCTAACTGGTCTATAAATAGGCCATTTGGCAGGCTGGAGTCCGTGCGACAGTGTATATGCAGTGGCGTATCTACGACAGGGCCTAGCAGGGCACAGGCCCTGTCTGACACTCAAAATGCCCGCCCTCTGCCAGCAGGAGTGGTGGCCGGGGTTAAAAACAATAACTGTGGTCTAATTGATGCCCAGTCTATAGCACATGTTCCACAGTGAGTAATGTAGCATGTGTAGTAATATATATAGTCTTGAGTAAGAATATCAATGGCCAGCAGCAGCAGGAAGTGACACAACGTTGTTTGCATGTACACATAGAGGCGATGGAAATGTGAAGAGAATTGCACGCTCTTCTACAAGTTCGTGTGATGAACACCTCACAGTTGACACCGACTCTGACTCACCAGGTTCCTCATGCGCGGAAGTTCGGAACACAATGATCCGACTCAGATTGCTTTGAAGTATCGACAGACCAGCCAGATATCGAGGCTGTGAGTCAACATTTTGCTCCCTCGACCAGTAAGTGTGATCAAGATAATTAATTTTTGTAAACGTACAGAAACCTTCAGGGTTCACAAATATTTGTTATTAACAGTAGCTAGCTGCAGCCACCAGCTACCTTAGATTCGCCCCCAATAACCAGCTCTTTGCCACTTAGAGCAACCAGCACTGTTTCTGGAAGTCGAACCATAACTACAGAGCTGAGTACAAGAATTACCAGTCCAGCCATAACTACAGGGCTGAGTAAGTTCCCAATCACCTCTTGATCACCCTGTTCAGCCCTACATAAAAAGTTTCCGGCCACCATCGTGGATTCAAAGAAAAGGTCCTTTAATTCAGCATGGACCGTTGGTACAAGAATAACCAGTAGCTCAAAAGCCAAAGACGCAGCATTTTGCTACCTTTGCAGATCGATTGTTTCAGAAGTGCAGACACATTCACCCGTACAGGATTCCGGGATTGGAAACATGCTACTGGTCAGACAGGAATACATAATACATCTTCTAATCATAGACAAGCAATGCTTTCGTAGTGTACGTGACTATAAGATAAATGCTAAGAGAGGTACTTCTATAGCGGATAGACCTCAAGAAGGCTTGAAACTCCGGTAAATTGGCATTATCTAAGAACTATGGCAGAAATTATACTGCTTTGTGCTCGACAAGATCTTGCTCTCGGAGGGCACCAAGAGAAACAGCCATCATCTAGCAGAGGTGAAATCCTTGAGCTAGTGGCCAATCAACTTATTGCAAGTAGACTTGAATCTGGCCCAAGAAACGCAACTTATACGTACCTCTCCCGCCATACAGAACTCGCTACTACACTTACTTGCAGATACAGTCAGGAAGACTGTCAGTCTCGTTCCCAGACACCCCTCGGAGAAAGGGTCTGGCAGCATGTATGGCAACGTGGTGTCCGTGTGGGCTATATACCCACGCCAATCAGATTGCAGAATTCAGATACGTCACGTTCAATCGCGGATGTGCAAACTCATCGGTATACGGTGACCATCATGGCGTTCGGTTGACAAGTCAGTCGAAGTTTCCCGAGGGAAAATAAGGTATGGAACATTGACAGTGAGGGGCAATAGAAGGTTTCATTTCTGTATTTGTGTGCCTACCAGTCGGCTACGGGAAAAGCTTTCATTAATACCGTTAGCTTCCCTTCGCAATTCGACTGTTTTGTACTGTGCAGCTCTCTGCTCTCGGGTAGTAGCGTAGAACGGCTTGGTACAGTGTCTGACATGATCAAGCTAGACTTAGTACTGTACATGCAGCTATTTAGTGGCGTACAACTCCAATTATCACCTCAAGTGTAAACATTCACACGTGATAGTGTAACTCCTCTTGGACATGGTGGTGCTAAATTTTTCATTCAAAAGTTCTGCACATTTCTATAGTTTTGATGTTGCAGTGATACGTATCACATTATATTCACAAACCATTCATTTATGCTGATGGATGGATCCATACAAGGAAGTGAAGAACCAGGTGGCATCTGCAGGCAAGATTCCACAGGCATTGTTCAGATGTGTTGCCAGACCCTTTATCGATTTTTCGAGGGGGGTCTGGGAACGAGACTAGAAGACTGTGTGTGAAGGTCTTAAGGAGGCCATATGTTTTTCCTTACTAGCTGATGAGTGTAAAGGCCTCAGTAAAGAGGAACAGTTGGCAATTGTGTAGACTGCAAAGAAATCCTTCACGAACATTTACTAATGTACGTTGCAGTGGCTAGCCTAACTGCCGAGAGTTTAACGAAGTATATACTTCATGAATTTTGCCTTGATCCACACTGGATTGTATCTCAAGCCTATGATGGGGCTTCGGTCATGAGCGGGAAATGTTCAGGGGTGCAACAGCATGTTCGGGAAGTGTATCCAAATGCAATATACATACATTAATTGCTATGCGCCCACACCCTGAATTTGGTATGGGTGGATGCAACTGAATTCTTCTTGCTACTAGAATCGCTATATGTTTTTGTGTCTACAACAAATTTAAACCCATGCTGTATTCATGCAGATGCAAAGACAACTACATAGTGACAAGCAGCCTTACAGCTACAGAAGCTGTCCGACACTCGATGGGCATGTCGATGGGCATGTCGACATGGGGAAGTGAATGCCAAACATATGATTCTATCTTAGCCACACTAGAAGAAATTGGTGATGGCTCTGATCATGTGAAAGCTGTTGAAGCTAAAGGTCTCTATCATCAGGTAGCCACATTTGCCTTCATAATCTCTCTAGTTCTTTCCAGCACCAAGAGTCTTTTAGACCAGTTGCAAAGCACTCATGTTGATTTTGCTGTGAAGCTGCAGATCTCGTACTTGCTACATAGTCAACTCTGGAAGAGTATCGTAATGACACTTCCTGGGAAAAAGTGTATGATTATGCTCAGAGTATTGCAGAACTATACAGTATTGAAACGTCACTCCCAACTCGGACCAGACGGAGGACACTTCCTAAATGTCTACAAGATGGTGTAGTGCTAGAGACGACAGGATCAAGGGAACGGTTATCATGCGGTCATGATTACAAGGCTACAATATATTTCACAGTTCTTGACACGTCTCTTGCTTGATGATAAGAATGTAAGGACTTCTTCAACTGCACAACAACTACTGGATGATGCTGAGAATGATGAGGAGCGCTCCCGTCTGCTGGCAGTTTCCACCAGAGAATCTGGTGCATGGTTGAGGGCCCTACCTGTGTCGGCTCTAGGCCTCAGGATGGATGATGACACCGTCAGAGTCGCGGTAGGCCTTCGCCTTGGAGCACCTGTCTGTGGACCCCACCGTTGCCAGCACTGTCCCACAGAGGTTAATGTCCTAGGGAGACACACACTCAGCTGCAAGCAAAGTGAGGGGAGGCACCTTCGACATGCGGCACTTGTGAAACGAGGAATGGCGGCAGCTCATGTTCCCTCCAGGCTGGAGCCAACCGGGTTGTTGAGGTCTGATGGGAAGAGGCCGGATGGAGTGACACTGGCACCCTGGCGGTCTGGGCGCTTGCTCGTCTGGGATGCTACATGCCCCGATACTTTTGCCACCTCATGTCGAGCTCAAGCCACCCAAGGGGTAGGAAATTAAAGGTCACTGAGAAGGCCGAGGATAGGAAGGCAGAGAACTACCAGGGACTCCCACCAAGCCACGCCTTCACCCCATTAGCAATTGAGACCATGGGCGCAGTAGGCCCGAGATCTTTGGCTTTCTTAAAAGATTTAGGGCGTCGAATAGCCATGGAGTCGGGAGAGCCAAAGTCGACGGACTACCTACTACAGCAGCTCTCTGCGGCCGTCCAAAGAGGCAATTCCCTACTAGAAATGTCTTGTAAGATCTCGCAAGGTGTTCCAAAAGCTTGCAAGAACTTGTAAGATCTTGCAAGCTTTTGGAACACCTTGCAAGAGCTTGTAAGATCTTGCAAGCTTTTGGAACACGTTGCAAAATCTTGCAAGCTTTTGGAACACCTTGCAAGATCTTACAAGACATTTCTAGTAGGGATATTAATTGTGCTTCCGTGCAGGGGGGGGGGGGGGGGGGGGGGGGGGGGGGGCATGAACTATTGATCTATTGTTATCCCTTTGTTTGTTTGTTTGTTTTTTTCTGTACGAGGGGCAACCGCACTGCAACTCGCTTGTTGCGCAAGCTTGGTGTTGCAGCTCATTCCAATTAATGCACATGTCATGTGAGGACCATGCTCGGACGATCGAATCAGCAATGGCGTCCAAAGGGAAGACAAGAACTTATTACAGCCCTCACAACTTCACCAGCACGGTGAGTTTAGGCATGTGAGTGTCAGTGGACCACAACGATCATACCTGTGTGGTCTGAATCTTTGTGGGGCCTGCGTAGGAGCTGTACCGGTGACGAACTTCGAAGAGAGCGATCGAGCAATGGCGGCCGACGGCACTACAAAAGCGCTTGTATCTCCACCACCAAGGTGTCACTGAGTTTCAGCACCAAAATTGTACGGTGAGGACAGTGCCTGATAGCGATCATGACAGTGTAGTCAGAATCTTTGCAGGCCATTCCTAAGTAGTCAAACGTTAATTATTTACATTAGGTTACATTATTTATGCGGCACAATTTTTCCCCTACCAGGAGTGTAACTATTCTGGCTACATTCAAGTCAGAATGTAAGTATCATGCGAGCTATATATCCAGGCATGCAACCCCCTCGCCAAAAACTTTATGTGTCCATCTTCTTTGCAACCACTTGTTGAAGCTTATGCTTTTGATGAGGATACTATTAACTTCGAAGCCAAATTGGCTAAACGGAGAAGGAAGGTCTTGAGAGCGTCAGTGATGTGTTTGTACTTGAAAGAGGCATTCCCGGAGTTGTTACAACTAGTAAGAATCTCACTAACCATACATAGCTGTGAATACCGCTCATTGTGAAAGTTCTTTTCCGCCCTGAAGAGGATAAAAATGGTCAACTATGGGTGACCAGTGATTAACGTTCTCTCTATCGAAGAAGAACTATCAAGCCTAGTGTCACTTTGGCTGATAAAATAGTTGGTTGAGCTCTTCCACAATTGCACATGCCAGAAACCAGGTGTAAAATTTGGGGGGGGGGGGGGGGGGGGGGGGGGGGGGAGGGGGGGAGCATGCCCCTAGATCCCCCTAAGTTAATATATTAGTCATGTTCGTGCCACTGACGAACTGAAAACTGACCCTGCTTCACAATCAGCAGGCTGGATGGCGCGCCCGTGACTACAGTAGCTATAGCTCAACGTCTCTCGATCTGCAGCTGGAACTCATGTTGCTACTAACTTGCAGTGCAAAGCACAAATATGCCACGAGAGCCCATCCTGATAACTGAAAAATGAAGGTGAAAAATATTTTCCACGCTTCGTGTGGACTGATCAACACTACACCCCTGTGTTCACTGCCTTCGGCAACGTGCCCCTGTAGTGCCCTACCAATTCTACAGCTCTGGCTATGCCACTGTACATGTCATGTACGTAGCCTCGTACCCAGTCCCACGCCCAGCTTTTCGTTGCTGCTTAGTGCGGTAAAGCGAGGAGGGCCTGGTACATTTCCTCACGTGAGCATGACGTAATTGAAAAACCTTCGTTTTTTTCAGCCATCTACACGTTCAACGCTCGGTGAGTATGACAGTCGCCCCCCGCTAGCTAGATACGTGTGGTGTGTTACCTGGTACCTTCGCTCTTCTTGCTGTTCTGAGACCCACTACGCCCACGTTAAACTTCCGGTCTTTCTACCCCTTTCTACCCTTGACGTCACTCACGTGAGGAAATGTACCAGGCCCTCCCCGCTTTACCGTACTAAGCAGCGACGAAAAGCTGGGTGTGGGACTGGGTACGAGGCTATCATGTACGTACATGAGAGGTAGGGTAGAGTTGCATACCAGTATACACACATATCTGGAGGCCACCCAGTACAGTACTGCAACAATGACGTGGCCTGGTCATATCTGGACACACATCAAGAATGGAGTGCACTCAGTTACCTTGTTGGTGAGGTTCACATTGGCTCCATGCTGGATCAGTATCCGGCAATCCCCACACTCCCATTCCTAGCTGCCAGCATGAGGGCTGTATGCTGTAATGATATTCCTGCACAGTTCAACACCAGAATAATATGCATTACAGCTGTCACACAATGCAACCACCAAAATCAGCATTTTAGAATGTTGCATATCATCTGTGGTGTGTCAGATGACAGAACATTAGAAAATGCTTCCGAAAAATCGCTAAAATTGTGCAAGAGCACGTGTGCATACAGATGGAGCTCTGCCAATTCACTGGACTCCAGTTCAGAGCCACACAAGCGTGGATCGCGGAGACCTCAAAAGGTAGTAGAGCCCATTGATTTTATGAGTAGCGACAGCGTGCACTCGAAGGATCTACCATCTCCATCATGCCAAACGAAATCGCCACTTTTCTACAACTTCTGCTTGCACGTCGTTCACCTGCGCCCAATGTAAGCCAAGCTAGCACTGAACACTTCACGGAATGGACGCAACAATAGAACGGACACAAGGTAAATTTTGACACAAAATTACCGTCTGGGCTCGAATTTGAGTGTGTGGGAGGGGCTGGGCCACCCCACTACCCAAAACAGGGAGTACAGGAGTGTGTGTGTGTGTGTGTGTGTGTGTGGGGGGGGGGGGGGGGGGGGGGGGGGGGGGGGGGGGCAGCATGTTCCTAACTCCCCAATCCACCCAGTACCAGTACTATGTGTATCATAATAGCAATAGAGTTCAAATCTGGAAGGCCATCCTTCAAGCTGTGACTAGCGATCTCTTCGTGTTCACTCACTGGCCTCAGTGATAATCAACTGTCTCCTCTTCGACTTCCATCATAGACAATGCTTCCATGCAGTGTAGCAATCTTGCTTAATTGTTACCATCTTCGACATACAAAATGAGCCGTGATGCATCTCCTCTCCCTCCCCCACCAACCCTTCGCTCCCTATGGGCGGGAAGGAGGGAGAGTTCTTGTGGGATGTCAACAGAACTCAAATTGCCGTGGGAATGTCCCTTGGAACACTTCACTTCGGGGGGGGGGGGGGGGGGGGGGGGGGGGTTGTTACTTCGCTTAGACTATAATATAAATAGTGAGGCAGAAGCTTTGATGGGGTGTTAGTAGGCCAGGTTAAAGTCCAAATGGGAGGGCTCTTACTTAGACCATACCCACTAATTTTAATGGTGGATATTGTATATTAAGGTTACGGGATACTCGTGTGCACGCCGTGCGAAATGTATTGGGAAATGCATACTAACCAAAATCTCGAGCTTTTACCGATACGCTGTACAGCTGTACAGCCGTGCAAAAACGAGCAGTTCAGTTCACCAAAAAGCCGTATTTACCGCTTTTCTCGAGCGAGACAGCAGATAAATTTGCCAGGGATTATACTATCGAAAAAAGCTTCCGTCATGCCCTGCACCTTGTGACAGCGCACCTCCACCGCCAGAATCAAGTTGTTCACGCTCTTCGTACTCGAGATTTTTGGTTAGCGAGCTTAAGTATGCATTTCCCAATACATTTCACACGGCGCGCGCACGAGTATCCCGTAACCTTAAGCCATTGGGCAGTGTTGCTGTACCCTTGACCAATTAACACTACCCTTGGTTTCCAGGGTGTTTGAGCCCTCATGTACAGCATCTATAGTCTAGCTAGCAGGCTAGCCCCTCGAAATTTTCCTCAGCACGGATTGACTCAAGTGACCGCACAGGGAATAGGAGGGTCTATAAACTTTGGACCACTTTACTTGAACTCTACTCGAAATCAGGTAGATCCAATCAGATTGCAGCTGCCATTTATGATCTTTCAATTCGCTCAGTACAAGCATTGAGGACTGACTGAAGTTGCCTGCCTTTGCTGCTCTCAGGCACAGCAACCAAACAGACAGAAGTATAAACAGCCATTGAGGTTAGTGGGCCGGACTTACATGTAACCAGCTGCAGTTCTACTAATTGAATTGTTACGGCGTAAAGATACATGACTTCAGCTTAATTGCATGCGTTTGTACAGAGTAAGTGGTCCAAAGTTTCTAGACCTTCCTTCTCCATGTGCACACATGCAGAAAGCGATCGAGTGCTGGGGAAAGCGAAGGCTAGCTTGTTACACTATAATGCATCTATCCATATTAAACTACAGACAAAATGTCATGACACACAAAAACCAGAGACAAAGTACCTTTCATGGACTTCAGGTGTTTTCTTCGGATCTTGCAAGCACTTCGGTGACCTCCCGTCCAGCACAAAGCATCCACCACCACCTTCCAACTTGGGGGGTGGTCACTTTGGAGGCAGCTAGCCAGCATCTCACTTTTGCATTCAGCATCATCATGAGGATACAATACGACGTAGCTCGACATTTCTTAATTCCCAAAGTACGCCAGTCCACAACAGCATCAAGTGCATTTGATAAGTCTTTCACATTGGCAGGGCTTGACAAACAACTGCATGATGAAACACGTAATTATGCTGAATTTGTGGGTCAACTGAGACATGCTCCTTTCACATTGTGACAGTGTTAGGATAATTACACGAGAGTGAATACATGCATAATCTGTTTCTGCAATACCTTGTCAGTCAGAAAATGAGCAGCTCGGGAGCTGAAGCTTCAGACACCAGCAGCTAGCTTTAGCTTAGCTTGACAAATCTTGTTGCGCGTGACAGTCACGTGACACATACCGCATGCCAGATTGCAACGATAAGAGGATCAAAGATTCAAGGAGAGGTTACGGAAAAAAGACTAAAGCCACTGAACCACTGGCCCACTAGTACTGCCGATATGACCTATGGCCGTGTGCACAACGAGCTGTGCCGTTACGTTACCGGGACAGCCAAAGTTAGCAGGTATACTGCATGCTACACTAGATCACGATATACACCAACATGGCGCAACCAACTGGAAAGTGGGCGAGGAATGATACAGGTGGATTGTGCAGGCAGCTGCTTCCTAACCTCTTCTGGAGTGATCATTTGCAGATGGGAAATTTAAACTGCTACTACAAGATACACCATTTGAGGTGTGATGCAGCAGAGGTGGATGGTAGGTAGACTCAGCTGCTTCCTGAATTCTTCCAGAGTCATCATTTGCAGCATGAAATACTCAGTGGGGAGTAGAGAGCGGGGCTATGATCAGAAGATGTTGCAGAAGCTTGAAGAGATCTGCTGACGAGGCAAACACCGACTCGCATCAGTACAAAGGTGCACGTGTACGGTATTGGTCGCCTACACTCAGTAGGCAATTCCATCCCAAAGCGGACCGGACCGAAACACCAGCTTGCAACTGGAGAGACGCTTTAGTGGACTGCCAAAGGAGCAGATATACTGCTTCTGATATACACCATGTGAGGGTGTGATACGGCGGAGGTGGATGGTAGATAGACTCAGCTGCTTCCTGAGCTCTTCCGGAGTTGTCATCTGCAGCACGAAATACTCAGTGGAGAGTAGAGAGCGGAGTGGAGCTACAATGAGAAGCTGTTCGAATGCCTACTGACGTGGCTAACAGCGACCCACATCATGCAAAGGTGTACGGTATTGGTCGCCTACACTCAGTAGGCAATTCCATCCCAAAGCGTACCGGACCGAAACACCAGCTTGCAACTGGAGAGATGCGTTAGTGGACTACCAAGGGAGCAGATATACTGCTACTGGTATACACCATGTGAGGGTGTGATACGGCAGAGGTGGATGGTAGGTAGACTCAGCTGCTTCCTGAGCTCTTCCAGAGTCGTCATTTGCAGCATGAAATACTCAGTGGAGAGTAGAGAGCGGCGCTATGATCAGAAGATGTTGCAGAAGCTTGAAGAGATCTGCTGACGAGGCAAACACCGACTCGCATCAGTGCAAAGGTGCACGTGTACGGTATTGGTCGCCTACACTCGGTAGACAATTCCATCCCAAAGCGGACCGGACTGAAACACCATCTTGCAACTGGAGTGGACTGCCAAGGGAGCAGATGTACTGCTACTGATATACATGTGAGGTGTGATACGGCAGAGGTGGATGGTAGGTAGACTCAGCTGCTTCCTGAACTCTTCCGGAGTCGTCATCTGCAGCATGAAATACTCAATGGAGAGTAGAGAGCGGGGCTATGATCAGAAGTTGTTGGAAAGCTTGAAGACATCTGCTGATGAGGTTAACACCGACCCACATCAGTACAAAGGTGCTCATGATCATGTTAGGCATTGCCCGCCTACACTCGGTAGACTATTTCGTCCCCAAAGCTGAACGGACCGAATCACCAGCTCATGCAGAGAAAAGCACGAAATACTCGGTTGGTGATAGAGTGGAGCTATAATGAGAAGCTGTTCGAATGCCTACTGATGTGGCTAACAGCGACCCACATCGTGCAAAGGTGTATGTGTACGTTATTGGCCATCTACACTCTGCAGACAATCTCGTCCCAAAGCCGACAGACCGAAATGCCTTCTTGCAACTAGAGGGATGCTTTAGTGGACTGCCAAGAGTTGGTAAGGCATTGTGTTGTCCCCTCTAAAGTCTGTAACTCCAGTCTTTCATTTGTTCTGGGGCTTATGTCGTTGTCTCTTGTTTATGTGTTAGCTCCTGCTCAGTTTCCGAGTCCCTAATCGCCTGTTGAGGGATGGCTTTAGCCTTGTCCCTAGGTCCCCCACCCGGCTGTCGCTTGCAGTACAGAAAAACGGGGAGGAGGGCCTTGTACGTACATTTCCACACGTGAGTGTGATGTAATGGACAATTGGCAAACTAGAATGCGATGTTCTGCATGTGGTTCAACCATCTACAAATTCAATGCTTTGTTGCCCCCTGCTAGGTATAGGCCTTTACAATATCATTTTTTACCGCATGGTATATCATCACACATGATGCCATGATATTGCTAAACATCACTTAGTGCTACTCACGTGACCCTCAACGAATTAGACGCCTCAGAATCGATCACATGACGGAGCATTAAATCGCTTATTGCACACTTTAGTGTGCATTATCTAGATAATGCACACTTCTCAAAGATCAACGGCTGTTTAGATACCAGTTTGCAGTGGATTATGGGCTTTAGTGCACTTGGGCAATCTAGTTAACGGTCTCGGGCGGATAATGCACTTGCCTTCGGCTCGTGCATTATCTCGCCCTCGATTGTTAACTAGATTACCCTCGTGCACTAAAACCCGTGCAAATGGTATTTAAATATCACTAAATGTACCGGTACATGTAGCAGTCCTTCAGTCATAGACTGCCGCCTATGCTCTATCCATGGTAGCTGGAACATATACGCAGGGACGAAAATATGGAGGGGGAGAGCCTGGTATGCTTTCGCACGTGATGCCACAGCAGAGACGCATGTCGACGTCATGGAACATCAGCAGTGTAAGTGGTCACGTCACTCGCGTGCATTGCTGCTGTAGTTTCGAAGCATGGAAGCAAGAATTACAAGTCTTAGCCTGTAGAAGTGTAAAGAAACACCACGCTGTGCAGTAAATGGCGCTCATCAATCCTCGGGGACAGATTCACGTCACCGGACAGTCTGGAATGAGTAACTTGCGTTTTGTGGCTTATACTGAACTGTACTTCATGGGTGTCTGTATTGCCAGGCCACTCATCGCCATCAGTATATTCCTCTCTATGTCAATCTATCGTGCAGCAGTGACGTCAACATGTCATGCATCACGTGCGAAAGCGTACCAGGCTCTCCCCCGCCGTATTTTTCATCGCCACGCGTACAGGGGGGAGCCTGGGAATGAAGCTAATTAAGTAGCCCATTCATAACTCTGGATTCTCTCTACCTGACAGTCTGGAACGAGCAAGTTGCATTTTACTATCCATGGGTGTCTGTATTGCCAGGTAACTTTCTCCGCAGTCATCACCATAGGTATAATGTTCTCTATGTTGATCTGTCGCTGCCACAAAAGTCAGCGTGCTCCAGTTGTGATGTAACAGACAAGGTCCTTATAGCAGTGACGTTGATGTGCGAAAGCGTACCAGGCGTTTTTCGGTATGCAAGTCGGCATCATTGTCAGTGATTTGAGTAACAATATTTTGATGGACATTGTATTGCAGGTTCGACTGCAACACACAGTTCTGTGTGGTACCGGAGGAGGTTGCACAGGGTCATGTGACCATACGTGCGTGGGCGATTTTATATGGAAGTTTACTGTACTGAAGTGTGTTCTGGGTAGTCTTTACAAGTGCATGTATCTCAACAAAATTGACATCACTGTGATGGAGTAGATTCCGAACATGCCGTCAGACTGTACACACTCTTGAAGCAGTGGCCGAGTAGGGGTTAGTCCAGCTCATTCCGGGATGTTGTAGGCTGTCCGGAACTGTCCACCATGTCCGGACTATTGTGGGGAAAGCTGGACATGACTGCGAGTAGGGTGGCAGAGAAGGCAGTGCTATCCTGGTACTCCCAACTGGAAGCCTACCCAACCTCGTGGTTTCTTTGGGGAAGGAAAACGTTTTGCCCCCCCCCCCCCCCCCCCCCCCCCTCCCCCTTAGAGATTTCAAACCCAGACCCCCCCCCCCCCCCCCCCCCCCCCCCCAGATGGCACACTGCTGTGCACTATTCAAGCCCCCCCCCCCCCCCCCCCCCCCCCCCCAGACGTCTCTATGTTCTGTTTCCCCCCCCCCCCCCATGATATTAAACCCTGCCCAACTTGAAGCTTCTTCAAGGCACACCTTTCAAACTCCCAAACTGTAAAATTATAGCTTCACTGTTCAATTGCGCTTTATTACATTTGGAATGGAAAAACACGCAATTGTTCCGCTGGAATGCAGTGCGTAGTCGTGTGCAGAAAGTGTGTCCTCTGGTATGGTACTAAGTCTTGCACATGACCATCTGTGTCTACAGGAACAGAAAATGTCATTTGTTTTTATCTTCCTCATCCAAAGATGTCTTCTCATGCTTGCTGGATCAAGCAGGAGATATTGACCAAAGACCAAGGCAAAGGCTAAAGACACAACGTACACTCATACATGACTGTATGACTGAATGTGACTGTCCATGCAGTTCAGTAGCCTCATTCTGAGGCTCCCCCCTGAGCTGCACAGTGACGAAAAGCACACAAGGGGAGCCTGAGAAAAATCCCAGCTAGTGTTTCATTGTGTTGACTACATGGCTAATGTTTTGCGTGTCAATCAATATTGATTTATTGGGTGTGGTTAACGAATGTGAAGTGGTTGATGTGCATGAAGAGCATGGTGCTGGTCAGCCGGTAAACAGAAGTCCATGAGACTTCTAATGGCTGTGGCGGTACAGGGGTAGGCCCTATAGATGAACCAGTTAATTATGCTGGTGATCAGCAATGCCCTAATGGAATGGCAGTGCATGCAGGATTTAATTGTCATCTGTTTGGAAGCATCAGTGTCTGCCTGTACCTACTACCTAGCTACTGCATGCTGTGCTCCGTACTACACAAGATGCACATAATCAGAGGGGGACATTAGATTTTGGAAAGCTTGGTGAGTACAGCTGCGTTTCCGCATGTACGCGCGCATTTGCCGCGCCCGCGCGCCAAATTTTGAACCTTGAACTTTGTGGAGCGTGACAGGGGGAAGGGCTGCTCTGGGTCACATTCCGCAACAATCCTGGTCACACTCCGAATCGTTCTGCAGAAGCCAAACCTCGCTGCTGCGCACCTTGTGGCATGACAAAGAACACCATCAGGTATATATACATGGGCGAATATTATAGTTCTTTAATGTTTGTTTGAGGGCCTCGAAGTCTGACGCCAACTGGTTCTGCTGCTACCTCCAGACTTTGCATTTCGGGTCTGTACCGCCTGATGTGTGAACGAGGAGTGTGGTGTGTAGGGCTGGGCGGTGGAAGACGGAGAGGGGAGTTGTGATTCGTTGGAAACAGAGTTTTCCCGCTGCTGACTGTGGAGGTACAGGCCCAGTCTGACCAGGGGTTGCTCATGCCCATCGTTCACTTCTCTGACTCCTTCACTCTTTATTAGGTAGGGGGAGCATATAGGGGAAGGGTGGAGCATTAGTTCTTATTTTTTTGTTTTTAAGGAGCATATAGGGGATGGGTCGGGGAGCATATAGCTAGGGGATGGGTGGGGGAGCATATAGGGGACGGTTGGGGGAGCATATAGGGGATGGGTCGGGGAACATATAGCTAGGGGATGGGTGGGGAGCATATAGGGGATGGGTGGGGGAGCATATAGGGGATGGGTCGGGGAGCATATAGCTAGGGGACGGTTGGGGGAGCATATAGGGGACAGGGTGGAGAGCACATAGGGGATAGGTGGGGGAGCATATAGGGGACGGTTGGGGAGCATATAGGGGATGGGTGGGGAGCATATAGGGGATGGGTCGGGGAGCATATAGCTAGGGGACGGTTTGGGGAGCATATAGGGGACGGGCTGGAGAGCATATAGGGGATGGGTGGGGGAGCATATAGGGGATGGGTCGGGGAGCATATAGCTAGGGGACAGTTTGGGGAGCATATAGGGGACGGGCTGGAGAGCATATAGGGGATGGGTGGGGGAGCATATAGGGGACGGGACGGGGAGCATATAGCTAGGGGACGGGACGGGGAGCATATAGGGGACGGGTGGGGAGCATGTAGGGGACGGGTGGGGAGCATATAGGGGACGGGTGGGGAGCATATAGGGGATGGGACGGGGAGCATATAGCTAGGGAATGGGTTGGAGAGCCTATAGGGGATGGGACGGGAGCATATAGGGGACGGGTGGGGAGCATATAGCGTTCCCTACAAGTATAATGCTCCCCCACTCGTCCCCTATAATATGCTCCCCGTCCCGTCTCCTATATGCTCCCCCACCCATCCCCTCCCTATATGCTCCCCGTTCCGTCCCCTATATGCTCCCCACCCGTCCCCTACATGCTCCCCCACCCATACCCTATATGCTCCCTACCCGTCCCCTATATGCTCCCCACCCGTCCCCTATATGCTCCCCGTCCTGTCCCCTATATGCTCCCCACCCGTCCCCTATATGCTCCCCGTCTCGTCCCCTATATGCTCCCCACCCGTCCCCTATATGCTCCCCATCCCGTCTCCTATATGCTCCCTACCGTCCCCTATATGCTCCCTACCGTCCCCTATATGCTCCCCATCTCGTCCCCTATGGCGGAGCATTAGAGCTTTACATTAGTAAGGGTTATGCATTCTATTTCATAGTTTTGATCATCACTGTTTCGTTACATTCCTCTTTTTACGATGATTTGATTTTGTTGAGGGAGGGGTGATCACACAGAAGCATCATCACTTTTTCATCATGCACATTCTTTTCTTTTCATTATGACTTCATTTGTTGAGGGTGGAGCATTAGGAGCAGTGAAGCATTTGTTTTATATAATTTCCATAACTTTCGTTCACCTTTCTCATTTTCTACTTGTGTTCATTTTTTGCTTTTAACCCCGTATTATGTTGCCGTGAGCATGCCTGTACATCTCTGATTATTATGTTACCCTCTTTGCTCTCAATGCTTTGCAGGCGCTGATCATCACAACTCGTGTCCTGAGGGATGGTGTTGCCAAGGTCTTGCGTGGCAAGGATGTGCAGCTGCTGTAGTCTCAGGTGAAGATCTTCCTTGGGAGGGTCACCTGCTGTAAACCATGCAGCAGAAGGAACTCCAGCATAGGTATAGCAAACTACCAGTACAATGTGCAGTGTAGATGCAAGTTTGGAATGTACCTCATTAGCTATAGCTAAATTGTTTCCGGATATAAAGTTTTGCGAAAGCACCTACCGTAGAGTATGTATCAAGCGCCCACCATGTATCAAGCGCCCACCCCCCTCTTCACACGAAAGTTATACTGCACAGGGTTCAAAATCAGTGTAGTAAGGGCCCACCCATCACAATAGCCTTGAGCAGCAATTCTAACCTTTGGTGCATTCAAAAAGGCCGATTTACAGTGAAGTATGAACTTCCTCTGTCAAGCGTTTCTTCACAGCTTACCGCAGCGGTTGTTATTTATACAGTGCCGAATGGGTGGGCGGATACTACATGCTTATTAAGTACGTACCTAGCGCCCATCAGCTGCGTTCTATTATCCCCAAACCCTGGGCGCTTAATACGTACTCTACAGTACATGTAAAAGGGCTTTAGAATTTCACATTGGTCACGTTGGAGACACCCTCTTCAGACTGTTTTCTTTTAGTGAGATCAAGAATAGCTATTTCCAAGATACATGCAGAGTTCCAGAGGCTACCATACCTAGGATCTATGGACTCTTGAAGAACTATCCTGCCAGGAGATGAATAGGCGTTTTATAACTTCCATCAGATACCCACTTCCCCCAAGTTGTAACTATCATTTCTTTGGCTCTGACATGACAGACAGCTACCTTGCTGCCATATATATGTAACTTCAACTTGCAATCTCTGAACTGGTGATGATCATGGATTGCATATCCGCAATTATACACTCCGGCGACATTTATTTTGTGAACTAGCTACTGCACCCTGTGAAATTGTCTGCCATGCTGTCTCATTCCCGGCCTCTCCAGCCTCATTCTCAGCCTCCCTCAGCCTCACCAACCTCATTCCCAGCCTCCTCCACCCTCATTCCCCAGCCTCCTCCACCCTCATTCCCCAGCCTCCTCCACCCACATTCCCCAGCCTCTCCAGCCTCATTCTCAGCCTCCCTCAGCCTCACCAACCTCATTCCCAGCCTCACCAACCTCATTCCCAGCCTCCTCCACCCTCATTCCCCAGCCTCCTCCACCCTCATTCCCTAGCCTCATTCCCAGCCTCCCTCAGCCTCACAACCTCATTCCCAGCCTCACCAACCTCATTCCCAGCCTCCTCCACCCTCATTCCCCAGCCTCCTCTACCCTCATTCCCCAGCCTCATTCCTAGGCCTTCCTCTGCTTTTCATCATTGCAGTATGGGCTGTGCAGACTGTTGCTAATTGGCCTGAGAACTAGTAGTCTCGGCCCCAGACCCAAACCAACCCCAGCACGGATACTAGATGTGATCCGTGCTGGGATTGGTTTGGGTCTGGGACCGAGACTAGAGAACTAGCTGACTCCTAAAATCCACTTGACCACAACTATTGTTACTATAGTGAGACTGCACAATTTACTGTACATGTACAAATGTATGTGTATGTCTAGTGGGTAACTCGTCTCGATCGTTCATCTCCAGAGGCATTTGTTGTGTGCCAGAACTACAACCCTCCACCTGGTTACACCTCTGCAATGGCCAATCCCCTCCTGGATCACAACTATGGTGAGTCGTATAAACACCATATTGATAAAATAGCACACACGTTCGTTCACCCATTGTGAAGAACACTTCAGCCAATACCAGACCTCCACTATACGAAAAGTACAAACTGGATAGCCTCATTCCCAGGCTCCTCCCCAGCTTTTTGTCGCATAGTGTACAAAAAACGGGGGAGGAGCCTGGAATGAGGCTACAAACTGGAGTCTGATGTGGGCAGGAACATGCTTTAAATGATAACTGCATGGCAATAACTGCATGCATGGTGCTTAGGAAATTTAGGTGTGGTCTGTTTGGAATTTGTATAGGTGATCACATGGGTTCCAGTGTTCTAGCCAGAAATTTGTTTAAGAAGGGCACATAATGAGTGAGATTCATGCTGGTCAGTAACCTTAATTGTGAACCCATGTAATTTCAAGTGGTTGCTAAAAGGTAATCAACATGCAGAGGCTGGCAAAGGGCACATTGTGATTGTAGACCAGACCACAAATGGCACATTAGAAGCCCAAAGGGCACAGTGCCCTTAGGTAGGCCTAGCGAGAACACTGATCGGTTCGAGTGCGATTTGGGCAAATCGCGCAAGAATAAATAAAGCGACTTGACCCAATGCCCCAGTCACAAAGCGAGCACTAGGCATTACTATATAGTGCCAACTTTTTGTCTCGGCACTGAAGTGCCGAGACACAGTGCTGGATGCGTAGGTACGTACGTATTACGTACGTCGCTTTTCGCAATGCGCCCGCGCAAGTGCAGCAACCTGCTCTACACTCTTAATAGGGGTGTCAAATGTATTTATAGCCTGCAAGTAGATCCTCAAAAGTGATTATGGGTTTTGCTTGGCTGCTCATGAATCCACTTACCAAGACTGCTGATATGATCAGAACAATGAATATTCACTCATCCATACACAGTGTGCTGCACTCAGCCATCCCAAGTGCATACTAACTACACACACTCAGCTCTAGCTAGATAGATAGATAATTACCCCGTGCGCATGCGCAGCAGGGGGTAGAGTGATCGGTTTGTGTCTGTCCGTCTGTCCGCAGTCCAAGCGCTGTTTGAGCAGTGAAGGCCTTATTGAAGGCTTATTTCAGGATAGAAGTGTCAGAATTCAGAAAATACTAGCGTCTACATAACTCACAGACCAGAGATCTACTCGAGAGGCTGAGAAAAGCTGCGTGAAAGTCGTGCTTCTAATTTATACAATTTGACCACACCCAATTTCTAACATTACTGCCACAACTTACGGTATCTCATTCTGCATGCTGACATCGCTGTATTATCCATGAGCTAGCTCATCGTGCATGCAGCGGCTGTATGAATAGGCCTATAGCTGTCAAGTCAAAGTTGCGCACGGGGTACGTGCTCTGCTGAGCACCTCTAGTTTCTGAAAGAATTGGCCAAGGTGTTGTCTAGGTCCATTTAAAACGGCCCACCTGGCTCTGACTAAACATCAAGCCATACTGCTTTCACCCTTTGGGTGAAGATTCCTACCTCACCCTGACCCACCCCTTGCTCACACAGAACTGCCAAGGATATTGACGCTGACTTAATTAAGCTGAAAGAATAAAGTCTCATAGCTAACAGGTTAATTTGCAGTCATAAAGGGTTAAACAGCTGCCATGTCCTCTGCATGATTCTAGCTGATACCAAGTCGTGCCGAGACACATCAAGACTTACTTATTAAAAAATTTTCCCTAGAGTACTAACCTGTTTTCTAATGAAGCAGAAGCTTTAGGATGGAAGCGCGGTGTTGCAACTGACACCCAGGGTCCCAAAACAGCAGCACGGAGACTATGTGTGCATAACAGCTGCATGTGAACAGTAGGCTGCAGCGCTACGATGGTACAATGACTAGCGCCACCGTTTCAGTTACACCACTTGTGCCACGCTTTCATTCGGTTCACAGCATTTCATCTGCTCAGGTACAATCACACAGTAGCCGTTTTCATAATGAAAACGAGGCATAGCCATGACATGGATGCTCATTACTATAGTGGAGCTTGACCTGATTGGTCGGCGCGTACCATGGCCGCTTCGTAACCATCCATTTTGTGATGGCCCTCGGGCTACAATAAACAAGACTCGCCAAAAAGGATACCAAAACTACTAACCAGAAGGTCACGCAAGTGCCTGGAACAACTTCTTATCGCACTTCTTCACTGAGCAAAGCGAGCTACTCTTGGTGGGCAATGCTCACTTCTGCTAATCACTTGTCAAGAAGCAGGCAGACAATACATAGTTGTTGGCAAGCAGCTGCCCTTGTTTGTACCTTTGTCAATGTTTTTGGGAGGTAGTCTATGCACAGCCACCTTACCCATACGGAACATCTGATAAGTTAACTACCTTGTTTCTAAGTAATTTACACACCTCAACCATGGCCAATCGGTTTCTTTGTTTGTTAGAATACCTCATTGGTGGGTATAGTACCCTCAAAGATGTCATGCACCAGGAGTGCATGAGCCGCCGAAGGCGGTGAAGGAGCGTTGCGTAAAAGTGTGAAAGACAAATTGGCGTTTGTGTGGTACCGCAAAGGTCTTCCTTCCATATAAAGTATGACTGTAAGACGTGAGGGATCACAACATGTCTATACTACTTCCACTCCTTTGGCGGCTCATGCGCTCCTGGCATCACAGTTCTGTATGCATCCTGAACCTGAATTTGAGTTCATTGTTTCACTACAGATGTAGAATGGTTGCATCGATCCGAGGTTCCAGTGCTGTGCGTGGTGCTGCCATTAGCACATTTCCTTGGATCCGGCCGGCTCAACCTCTGCTCTACCTGGCTCTACCTGCTCTACCTCTGCTATGCCTGGCTCTACCTGGCTCTACCTCTGCTCTACCTCTGCTCTACCTGGCTCTACCTCTGCTCCGCCTGGCTCTACCTGTACTCTACCTGGGAACGCCCTGGGTGCATTCATGGGCAGCATTTTTTTGTTGCTGCCTGGAAAATATAACTGGCTGAGTTTTCATGAGGATGGGACTGACGTAGGCGCTGAGAAAGCAGTACGAAGGACAATGTCTTTATCACAGGGTCCTCTGATTGTATTATCAGTGTATGTGGTGATGTCAGTACTGTACAATGTACTTCATCGATCTTGCCTCATTCCCAGGCCCCATCCGAAATCGTGCGGGGCCTGGGAAGGAGGTTATTGTATTGATCAGCTGCTGTGACTACTTATTATTTCATCACATGATGTTTGTGGCTACGTACTATTCGAGGGCAGCTGCAATGCAACGGCAACGTTAATTAAACTCAACTTGAATTACAAAGCTTTATTGCCTCAAGAAAGCCAGTTGAGCAATAACAGATCTGTGACCATTTTGAGGCAGCAATTTTTTTTGTTGCTGGCTGGAAATAAAGTGGCTAAGTTTTCATGAGGATGGGACTTAGGCGCTGAGAAAGCAGTAGCTATATTGTATGCAGAAACCAGCTGCATGCAGTCACGTACTTTGAAGACAGTTTTCAACTCCTAGCTAGCACTTGACTGCATGACTGTCTGCTAGCTGTTTGTTTTCCACTTTGCTGCATGTCAAGATGTTTGTAGATCTGTACTGAAGACTAGCCACATGTAGCTACTTCCTGCGACATGGTCACATGGGTACAATTTGAGGACAGTGACATATTATATGAGCTAGGGTGGCATTTGACTGATGAAATAATTATGGTGTTGTGGTACTGCATGTTTATGTCATAATTCTCTCTTCGAATTCTGTATCGTCAGATGCATGTGGACTCGAGTATGCATGAGAGGATCCATGAGCCGTACATGCTAAACCATGCCAGTCGTGTCCTCTCCATTGGTAAGCAAGTGTGCATGCATGGGTGGCAGTTGAGCTTCTTTTACTGCAGCAATCTGCTGTCTGGACAAACACTGAATAAGTAGGGCTATTGTTATGTAAGTGCTTAGCATAAGAACTCTGCCTGTAAATAATAGTGTTACGTATTATAGCTACATCCGAAACACCTGATCATGAAAGAAGGCAGGGTCAACTAATGAGGACCAGGAATTATGACCTCATCGGTGATATATACTCATGTGTAGATATTCAACAAAACTTTTTTTTACCTAATGGCTTTCCATGTCTGAGTATATAGCCTGAAGTAAGACATACCGTAAGAGTTCCACACATTTTACAGAGCGCAGTTACAATTGAAGGGCTGAGAACCAGAGTGGCCTAATATAACCCCAAATCAAATACTGGAAATTGCATGAAAAATGGAGTAAAAGTATGATGGGTATGCATGAGCATATGACCGAAATTTCAGCAGCTCCTGAAACACATTTTAACAGTATTCTCAAGTTTAGGGGGGCTAGTTCAATGTTTGTGGGTTAGGCCACTAGCTCTGGTTCTCAGCCCTTCAATTACACATTATGCCAAAACTGTTTTAAGCTAGAGCTTAATTGCTACGCACGTGCGTCCTTTACACATGTGAATTTCAATCTGCTCTGTATAGCATCTCGAGTATCCAATGAGTACCTCAAGGGTCCTTTTATGTGCAGTACTCATATTAATTAATAGTAGCCTTAACTCTTTGCACGCGGCGGGCCAGTATCCTACGGCGATTTTGAACGGTTAGCTTTTATGGTTAAAGGCAACCATAAAAGCCATGGCATGGTGAATTACCAAATTAACATTAACTGCCAGTGATATAATATAATTAGATTGCAGCACAAAACTGCCAGTGATAAAATCTGCAGTAGCATAATAATATTCACATAAACAAAGTTCTGTTCCTAAAGTCCTCTTGCCTCTAAATGCAAAGATACTTGCTCAACATTATCGCTCCTCCTGCACGAGGTAAAAAGAGCAGGTAACTATTAAGGGCATTTCTATTAATAGACTGTTTCGATATCTCATGCTGTTACAGGAACCAGAATGGAATGCACATATAATGTGAGTTTCACACAGAAAAGTAAGCAGGAAGTAGCTATACTATGTCATGCAGGACTCGCCCACTTATGTACATGGAGGTGTGCGAGAATCCCAAGTTTGTGTAAATTGCTGGCTCAGAATTGTGGAGACTGCACAATGGCTGAAAATGCTTCCACAGCTATACAGAGCAGCACTGACCTGCACCAGGGGTTTCAGCAATGGCCAGTTTGCATTAGCCTAGTCTGTGAGCCGTGCTAAGGGTGCTTTATCTTGACTTCTTCACGAGCCACCAATATGACGGAACCCGGACACCGCCACCTGGATAGCGTTAGTCCTGGTTCCAGACGCTTTCGGTCTGGGACCGAGACTAGAAAAGCCGCTGCCATGCTTTGTGTGTGTAGCAGGTGACTAGTCGACTATGTACTGGCTGCGAAAATTGTCTCAGCCGTGATGTAATGCTCTGGGGGGTCGTGTACAGAACAGCGATGTCCCGGGAGTTAGGCGGAGGTTCTGGCGTGAGACGTGTGGCGCAGCTGAGGGGCGCACTACTGGGGGCCAAGTTGGCTGTGAGGAAGTGCAGCTCGAAAAACGCAGGTTGGAAATTTGATGCTGTTGCTTTTAGACAAGAAGTGCTTTTTGTAGGAAAGCTGACAGACCCTCTAAACCACAGGGTTTGATTTAAGGGGGAGGAGGAGGAGGCAGGGCCTAAAATTGATTTGTGACATCATAGGGTCCTTTTTTTGTTCCACGTGGATATTGGTCCGGCAGGAAGTATATACTTTAGGTATAGGTACTGGAAATGTGTGTGCATCTAGAACCGGCCCTGGCCCTAATATACCCTAACCCATTGCCCTACTTCCTGCCGGACCAATATCCACTTCCTTTTTTGTTCCTGACTGCTGGGGGAAAAAATATGCTGCCTGCATCACGTCAAGAGTGTATAATAATAAGAAGAGAGCATCGAACTCGCTATAGGCTAACGTTGAATGTATGCGGAAAGTAACGTGACATCCGGTATGGTGCTAATGTCAAAAACACAATCTTACCGACGTAGACGCCATGGCTACCGTACCACAGCTAGCTAGCCTCTTTGACTAGACGATCAAGGCGTGCGTTCAGCAAGTAAACTCGGCCATATCGGGGAGTACAATAGTTGACGAGTCCGTGTGGATCACGTGCACAATACTGGATGTCACGTTACTTTCCGCATACATTCAACGTAGCCTATAGCGAGTTCGATACTCTCTTCTTATTATTATACACTCTTGATCACGTGCACTCATCAGGCTATCCTAGTTGCAACAAGCATCCCCCCTCCCCGTGGTATCATAGCCATTGACAAAAGATTCATATGAACAGCAGAACAGCCTTTTATACAAACTCAACCTGTTACTAATAATAGAACACCAGATATAGAATGACCATACAAATGTTCATTAACAGCAAGAGACATAGGTACTAGTATTATCAGTGCTTGCGCAAGAGCTAGCTCGAGCTTCGCTAAAGGCTAACAACAGATGTTCACTGATGTTCACTCCACCCCCCCCCCCCCCCCAACTGAAAGTGCAAGACAACTCATGGCTCCCCCCTTGTAGTGATGCACCAATTGGTTATCTGTATCGCACTGATAATCACCTTCCTTAGGAGTATCAGTATCGGTAAATTCTAGTGATAATCCGGCTGATAAATGGCGTATGCATACGCATATCGCATAACCACATGCTAGCATCGGCAGTGTAGCGATTGTTACGAACTACAGGATGATGAGTACTGGAAAGAAAAGTCGCTCACTTGGGAGTTTTATTCAGTCAGAGAGGATCAACAAAGTTTGCTTGTGGCCAAAAGGTTGAGACAAACACGAGAACCTACAGTATCTGATTCAGATCGGTTATCGGTTATCGGCAGATATCTGTTGTTAGTTATCGGACTATCGGTAGTAGCCCCTTGTCGGTGCATCATTAACTGAATGTGCACTTCTCATCAGGAGGCAGTCACGGCATGTGCCCGAATGTTGGTGTAGCCATTTAGATTCGCTGATTGCAGAAGTGGGTTTCTGAATCAGTGTTGCTGTAGACTAGATATGACAATTCGTTGTAACACCCCAGGTGTTTAGCATGCTGTGGGAAGCAACTATCAGCTCAATAGTGAATGTGATAACGTCACTGAATCAGAACAGCTTAAGCATGGAAAGGCGGGCCTATTCCGACAGCGGGGTAATCCTGCCAAATGCCTGCCTTTCTAGGAAACCGAGTTTGGTGATTCCTCTGCAGGGTACATGTTGACTGTCAACCGTACATGTACGTACACTCCCCCCGTTTCTGTAGTTGTCATTGTGAGCATAGATAGACTATAATTATGATTGTGACGAAACTTCATTTTGAAGTTTACAAATTCCTATAATTTTATCTTGTGGTCAAGTTCAGACTCAAGGCGAAGAATGCCAACTTGTTCAAGCTATATCAGCTCCGTGGTGCCCCAATATGCATACTGTATTTCCATGATCAAACGCCGCAGCTACTATTTATTTCATCTTGACCCTGTAGACTGATGAAGGGGCAAAGTTGCTACACATTCAGCTGGATATTGTTGGGTCAAATGTGTAAGAATTTTTTACCCCCAATCTCAGCTGTGACCGGCCAGTCTATAATTACCCAGTGCGCATGCGAAGCAGGGGTAGAGTGATCGGTTTGTCTGTCAGTCTGTCCAAGCAGTTTGAGCAGCGAAGGCCTTGTTGAAGGATAGAAGTGTCGGAATTCAGAAAATAACAAGACGCAGACCAGAGATCCACTCAAGAGGCTGAGAAAAGCTGCGTGAAAGTCGTGTTTCTAATTTATACAACTTGACCACACCCTGTTTCTAACATTTCTGCCACAACTTACGGTATCTCATTCTGCATGCTGACATCGATCGCTGCAGCTATTAAAATCTGTAAGCCCGTCGTGGTACGCTGTATTAAAAGTCGGTGGTAGGCCTCATGTCGAAGTAGTGCACAGGTTACGTGCTCTGCTGATGAGCACCTCTAGTTATGATAGTAACTCTCCTCTCATGTGGGCGAATTAAAGCGCAAGATTTGTATCAAGTGTGTGTAGCACTTAGTGCCTTTGTATGGCTGAAAGCATTATCACATTGCTCTGCAGTGTACAACATCCCAATGGCACATTTGCATAAGTCTAAATAGAGCCCACCCAGAAATTCTGAAGGGGTTGGCAATCTGATTTTTGGTTGCATCTAGGCCTAAGGGTAGTTAGTAAAGCCTCCACTTTTGAAGCCTAGGCTTATAGCTTGTTTAGTTTGGCAGTTACATGTAGATGGCACCAAAAACGTTTCTCATGTGTCACGTATGGTTGGGGGTTAACTGAAGGTGTTGGGATCTGTTCTTGTCCCTTATTGCTGCACCTCTAACTACCGTATTTCCATGAAAAGACGCTGTCCTCGAATAGACGCCGCCCTCGAATAAACGGCGCACAATTGGAGGCGCTAAGTGAAATAAACGCTGCCCTCGAATAATGCGGCGGCGGTTAGCATGTGCGCAAAGTATATATGACGATAGAACGTGGACACATGCGAGAACTTTGTACATCCAACAGACAGTCTGAGTCCTCGAGCTTGTCATCATCCCCCTCCACATGCATGCCGCAGAGGCATCTTCTTCGCCATCATCCTCGTCCTGCTTTGTCGTAAAGCGACAGCTATTCAAAGCACTCAGTGCTCCAGCCGCGGACGGTAATTGCCGAATCTTGCCCATTGTGAGTTGTTGTTTGTGTGTTTCTCGACCGAATTTTGTAAGAGCCGTACCATTCTCGCCAGCTTGTCGACGCATTTCAACGGGGAGCTAGCTAGGGATGCTGTGTACGTGGCGTGGTCATTCTACCCAAAGTAATAAATGTCGCCCTCGAAGAGTCACCGCACCAAACTGAACAACGAAATAAATAAACGCCGTGGCATCTATTCATGGAAATATGGTAGTACAGAGATAGAATCAGAATCTATGACCCTCCAACTTTTCACAAGTGCATTTCATCTGCTGCAGGTGATTGGCTGCTGGTTGGGGATGTGAAGGCTAGAGTGAACACTCCTGCCCATCCAGAACTCGTTCCAAGGCGCTATGGTACGTACATACTGTATAGGCACACTGATTTAGAACATGTAACCTGCTGAGAGAAACCTCTCACGGAAATTGATTTTCGCAATAGTACTATCACTTTCCAAGACAGATTACACTCCTGGTAGGGGAAAAATTGTGCTGCATATAGTGTAAATGAATAACCTCACAGCTCACAGGAAAAGACTGCCAAGTGTGTGACTACATCCTCATAGTCGCTATCATGCAGTGACCCAAGCATACAATTTTGGTACTGAAACTCACCTTGGTGGTGGAGATACAAGCACTTTTGTCTCGCCTTTGGCCGCCATTGCTCGAGTGCTCTCTTCGACTTTCGTTGCCAGTACAGCTCTCATGAAAGGCCCACAAAGATTCCGACCACGCGGTCGTGATCGCTGTCGCTAACACGAGGTGTGTGTTATTTGGAACGTAACGTGAAATACATGTATGTATGTATACTCATACAACTTAGCTGGTGTATATGAGCCTTGCTGTGACTACGAGCTGGTGGATGCACAGGACGTTATATGACAATGAGCCCACTCAAGTCATATCCAGTGGAATATACGTATTGCATATTGCACCAGCTGTCCTGTAGAATAGTCAAACTGATGGTGGCCACACACATACCAAGTACATTCTTGTGTTGCCACACAGGTGTTGTTAAACACTGTCAACTTTTTGTTTGGTGGGGGGTGGGGGTTGGAGGGGGCCTTGAGTCTTTGCTGCGCCCGGCCCCTTGAAGAAGTAAGATGCAACTCATGCTACCCCCCCCCCCCCCCCCCCCCCTTACTTCGCCATACTGCAATTTCGTCCCCCCTTGAATGACTTTCTAAATGAAAAAAATGACTGTTGATGTTACTAAATTAATGCTACATTGTAACTCCTTTTGATCGACAATCTTCGGATTAACGTGTGTTTGTCATGTCCCCATGAAACAGACCAGTTACTGTAGATCATGCATGCCTGTTCCTCTGGTCACTTTGTGGATTTCATGAATCCCACTGAAGCCTTGTAATGCTGCTACTGAATGTCCTCGTTTTCTTTAAACTCTCAACTCTCAGCTCTTCAGCCCTTGCCGCAGAGTGTGCTGAGGCATTTGAGGTGGATGATTCAGAAGGTACAATGTACGTACATGCACGAGTTATCAATTGCAGCACTCTAAGTCAGTGAAGGAGTTAGCAGCATTAATTAATAGCTGATTAATGAAATATAACTATACTGGTGTCGATCATAAAGTACGGCAACGTATATATATTACACGGTGTGTGTATATAAGGATAGATCACATTTCCTTGTGGAATACTCACCTGAATATCCTCCTTGAGTACAGTGATCTAAAAATAGTTAGCAGTCTTTGTCTGCATCAACATACAATGCGACGTTTCGATCCTGAGGGATCTTCGTCAGGCAAAGTGCAAGTCTCCTTGGATACAGGTTATCCTTGGCTGTGCACTGTGTAAGCCACACCCATGGAGGAACTATGGGCACATATCCGAATGACATAAGTCTATATAAAGCCCACCATGACATTTCTGAGGGGGCTGGCAATCTGATATTTGGGGTGTGTGTAGGTCTTAGGGAAGTTAGTGAAGCCTCCAAGTAGAAGTGTATAGCTTGTCTAGTTATATAATTAGAGGGCAACAAAAATTGAGCTTTTTACACTCCTGGTATAGGAAAAATTGTGCCGCGTAAATAGTGTAATTAAATAACGTTTGAGTGCTAGGAATGGCCTACAAAGATTCTGACTACACCGTCGTGATCACTATGATGCAGTGACACAAATTCAAAAACTCACCTTGGTGGTGGAGATACAAGCGCTTTTGTAGTGCCGTCGGCCGCCTCTCTTCGAAGTTCATCGCCAGTACAGCTCTTACGAAGGCCCACAAAGATTCTGACCACACAGCCGTGATCGCTATCATTCACTGACGCTTACATACCGAAACTCACCATGCTGGCTAAGTTGTGAGTGCTGTAATAATGTCTTGTCTTCCTTTTGGTCGTCATTGCTCGCAATCAACTGAGCGTGGTTGCCACGTGGCATGTGTGTTAATTGGAACGAATTGCCTTGTGCTACGGCGAGTCACAACCGGGGTTGCGACGCGGCTTATTCGGTACTTCAGAGCACTAATAGTTTCTGATCTTCCGGCCTATAATTATATATAGCTATCATGGTACTCACGTGATGTGTGATAATTGGAACGAACTGTCACACTTAGCTTGTGCTACCGTTTAACCGCGGCTACAAGGAGTGCGGTTGCCCCTCGATTGATAAAAATAATATTACATATGTACATGTACAAGTAGCTGAGCTCGCTTCGCTCGCTCAGCTACTTTCGCCTCGTTCGCCTACCGTGCGTAATCCGGCGCCGGACAGCTCTCTGTGCAGAGCTGCTTCCCGATTGCGTCCACTTCAGCTGCTGCTCGCCGCTGGCGTCGGCTTCAGCTGCTGCTCCCGGGCCCGATTGCGGCATCCGCTTCAACTGCTGCTCCCCGTTTGCCTCCGCTTCCAGCAGTGCTGCTCCCCGATTGGCCTGCTTCAGCTGTTGCTCGCCGCTTGCGTCCGCTTCAGCTGCTGCTCCCGATCGCGTCCGCTTCGGCTGCTACTCCCCGATTGCGTCCGCTTCAACTGCTGCTCCCCGATTGCACTTGCTGGATTCCAGCCCATGCCATGCCGAGCTCGAACATTCTTCGCGGAGTTCGAGGTTCAGTAAACAAAAGTACGAAGTAAAGTACGAAGGTCGCGTGTCACTGTAGTCTAGTCCCGCCCCACGAACATCCCACTTCCGTTACATGTAGACACACAAAAACACACGGTTAAAATCTTAAAGTATTGATGGTTGGGTGTAGGAAAAGTGCAATATTTTTGGTGCCCTCTAACTGCCAAACTAAACATCTTTTAGGCTTCAAACTTGGACACTTTACTAACTACCCTAAGGCCTACATTGTATCAAATCAGATTGCTAGCCCCCTCAGAAATGTTTTGGTGGGCTCTATTTAGACTTATATGCAAATGTGCCGTTGCCCTATCCATATATCCCTCTGCAGGACCAGCTAGGTCAGGACATGTTCTTGGTGGGTCCACCTGGTCCACTGAGGAGGAATTTAGCTCTCTCGTTCTGTGAACTTACTGGCAAGGAGGTGGAGTGCGTGTCACTCTCCAGAGATACAACAGAGACAGACCTCAAGCAGAGGAGGGAGATTGTGGGCGGCACCGTACATTATTTAGACCAGGTACGTACAATGTATGTGTGTTATTGTAACTGTGTGGTGTTGTTGTTGTGTACGTATGTGACTATATGTACCGGTATGTGTGTTTGTGTTTGTTTGTGTGTCTACATGTATGTGTGCGGGTGTAGTTGTGAGGTGAATGTACGTACCTGTGGGAATTATGTTCAAATCTGAGATGGAGCCATGCTAAGTTCATACCCAGGCCCCATTGCTCCTGAAAAAGAAAGGGCCTGGTATCCACAGAAGCTGTTTGCGAATGTAAATATCTATGCTAAGATAGAGGGGGAGGGGCATACGCATGACGCTTGCATGGAGATGCACAGAGTCAATGAAATCATGTGACAAAAGCACTCATGACTGTGAGAATCAGTCAATTGATCCATGACTAGAAACACTACGCTATTACCTGCTGTGTGCAGTGATGTGCTGCTGTCTTGAGGAAAACCATGATGACCTATTGGAATGACTGTTATTACACAATAATAATTATATTATGTTGGTGATAGCAAGTGAAACAGTTTGCACTACCTTGTCATCCAACCACAATGGGCTCCTCAATGTTGGAAGGTTCTGATATGTTAGGCGTCCCCCTTGCATGTGTATTCACTGTGCAGTCATTAGGGAAGCTGATGTTGTCCTCCCGTACTGTAATATTGTTGACGTCTTGGCCATAGGAAATATCATTGACTAACAATTCAATGGTACAACAGTAGCATATTTATACAAACTGCGCACTACCAAATATAGTATGACACAACGTAGGAACAACGCAAGGTAACACATACATGTGACAATAAACACACCAATTAACCAGTAGCAGTGTTAGTGTGTGAACAGATGGTACTGCATGTGAATAGAGTCCATTCCACATCTCCCCTTCCAGGATCGAAAGGCATCTTGTTAAAACAATACCGACCAAAGGGGGTAATGAAGGTGGTAAGGTGTCGGGAATTCTTGGCGAGTGGTATCTGCCAAAATCCACTGTTCGCGTCCAACTTGCTGAACACCTGGGCTCCTGCGAGTTGAGCAAGGGTATCGTCGACCTTAGGGAGTGGGTGTACTTCTCTGAGGACGTTCTCGTTTAATGGCTTTAGGTCCACACAGATGCGGATCGCTCCGTTCTTCTTTGGGACGACGACCATACCAGCACACCATGGTGTAGGTTCGTCAACCTTTGAAATGACACCGATTGACTCCATACGATCGAGTTCCTCCTTGACCTTCGGCCGCAATGGTAGGGGAACATGTCTTGGAGCATACAGGGAGTGGGGTGTAGCTCCTGACTTTAGGTGGATTTCATACTCCTCGCCCAGGTTTCCGAGTCCCTGGAATAGTGATGGAAACTGTTCCATGATGTCTTTGGGGATTTCAGCCGTCGCGATCGGAGTGTCCGTCTCGGTCGCATCAACTCGAATGGCTAGTCCCAGGGCGGAGATTGCAGGCAGTCCCAAGAGGTTTGTTTTGAGACCATCTACTACAAATACCTGTTGCTGAACTGTCTTCCCTTTGTGGGAAAAATTTCCCCAGAATTGTCCAAGGGTCTTGAGGGGCTGTCGTGAGGGCCCATACAGAGTTTTCTCTGGTGCTGTGAGGTGTGACTTTCGTATGTTTCGGTACGCTTCTTCAGAGATGGCAGTCACTTCTGCGCCGGTGTCCAACTTGAAGTTTGTTTCCTGGTCATTCAGCTTCAAGGTGGCGAACCATGCTGAGCTCTGTTTTGTAGTGACCATATCCAGGAAGGCTGTGTCAAGCAGGCTCTCGCTTGTGACTGCAGAGACTTGCTTGGTGAGGCACTGAGTGCTGTAGTGCCCTTTCTTGTTGCACCGATGGCAGGTCGCCTCTTTTGCGGGGCATCTGTCGCGGGCATGCCAACTCTTGCCACAGCGAGTGCACGTCTTAGCGGGAGTAGGTTTCGTTTTGCCGTCACGTCCCGGTTTGTGCGAGTTCGGTCCCTTTCCCCTGAACTGTCTGCGGTAACGGACTTCTTCAAGACTCGTGACTCCCTCGGCCGCTCCCTTCAGCTCTCTCTGCTGCTCGCCCACTGCTTCTCTCTGGCGGATTTTTTTCTTTGCCTTTTCAAGAGTCAGTTCGGGGTCGAGCTGTAGTTGCTGGGAGAGGGCGGCGTCTCGGATGCCCACAACTAGTCTGTCCCGGATCATTTCGTCCTTGAGATCACCATAGTTGCAGCTCTCGGCTAGTCTGTAGAGTTCCATAATATACTGCTCCGCTGATTCTGTCCCAAGCTGGTTGCGTCGGTTGAATCACACTCTCTCGAATATTACGTTTCGTCGCACTTTGAAGAAACCGTCGAGTTTTTTGAGGACAGTGTCGTACACCTTGCGCTCGTCGGCGGTGACATTCGTGGATGACAAGACGCCCTCTGCCTCTTCTCCGAGACAGTAGAGGAGAGTGTTCACTTGTTTCACGGCGTCGTCATTGGCTAGTCCGGATGCGACACGGAACTGTTCGAACCGTTTTCTCCATCTCGGCCAGTCGTCGGGGGTTCGGAAATTAAACGGCGCTGGAGGTTCCAGCCGAAGTTGAGCCATCCTTTGACAGTCTCAGTCGCTCGCCGCTGCCACCATGTAATATTGTTGACGTCTTGGCCGTAGGAAATATCATTGACTAACAATTCAATGGTACAACAGCAGCATATTTATACAAACTGCGCACTACCAAATATAGTATGACACAACGTAGGAACAACGCAAGGTAACACATACATGTGACAATAAACACACCAATCAACCAGTAGCAGTGTTAGTGTGTGAACAGATGGTACTGCATGTGAATAGAGTCCATTCCACATGTACTGCCAAGACCTATAGGATTGAAGGATGACATAATACGCTGTAATTTAATTAGCTGAAGAATGCATTAACATGCAAGAGTATATTAATAGTAACCACCTGCATTTCCCAGTCATTTCCCTCGCATTTCCTGCTGTTTTTCCACTTTCCACCACTGTTTGTCCCTATGGCACCACCACTTTGTTGGTTGGGGAGTAGATGCCTGTTGTCTCGCTTGTGTAACACTAGGCGTCACTGTCTGTCGCGCTGGCACTGGCAGTGGGGAAGGATTCCCTATCCCCGGTCCAGTTTTGCGTGAATTCGATGGCGATGGCTGGGCCAGTGTCACCGGCAGTGGGGAAGGTTTCCCAATCCCTGGACCCCGATGGCGAAGTTCTCTGCAGGAGGAAGTTGATGGCTGGGAATCTGGCTCGCTGGGAGTGGGTGGCTGGTTTAGTCGTAGCCGCTTTGTACTGGGCCCGGGCGTCAGTTCCTCCTCCTCACAATCCGAGGAGGCCTCCACCACCACACAATGCCACACCTTCGGCTTCTTCCCTTTCCCCTTCACCGGCCAGTGAACCTCCGCCAACTCGAGACCTTCTGAACCCCTCCTCCCGCTTCGTACCACTGTCCCTTCTGGCACATCCGCCACCTTTCCGTCCCAAATCCTGGACGAGTTCCCCTCAAAACGGATGCGAGTGTAAGACGTCATCTTCTGATCTAGTATCTTGGCTCGGCACTTTGTTTCTCGCTGTAGTTGTCGCTGTAGTTCTGAACTACACTTCTGAACTGAGGTGGACTGAAATGATGTAATGTGTATTTAAATGCTTTCTGCAGCAAGTTGGAAAGGCTTTTGCCGATTCCCTGGCGTCAGCATGCATCATAGCAACTCAAAAGTTCGTTGGCTTCCACAAGTTCATGACCAGATGTAAACAATGCAGATATGAATACACTTGATTACTGCATGTGTAATCATTAGGTAATGTATGTAGTGACTGTGTAGCCATGCATATAGACATGACAATGACACAGTAAGACACTACCCAGTCAAGCCGAAAATGGCATGGGCCATGAGAACGAAGCTAAGTAGCTAGGACATGCAGTTGAAAAGCCGCTCACACCAGTTTTTTGATGCAGTTGAAGGAATGTTGATCAATGTAATAATGTAATGGTTGTCACAGAAGCGAAGTGCAAACAGAGGAGCTAGTAGCTATACGTGGCTAAGTACAATAATGAACATGAAGTGAAATAAACTCAAAATTGCAGCTATGGAGGTATCTAACAAACCAATTTATGTTCACTTATTTCGCTGGTGAAGTATATTTCCAAGTTGTAAGTACATTTAGTCATAGTTGTCATAGTTTCATCTTCATTGAGCAATTTCAGTACTTCAGCCATGAAAGGAGTGCCTTGTATGCAGCGAGGACATCTTTTGCATTAAATTTACCCCATTCTGTCCAGTCATCGCTATCCATCCCGTACACGTTTTGCACAATTCGCGCTATTGCAATCATCTCCAGGGAACTGGTAGATCCAGTTGCAACAGACTCCAGCTTGCTCCATGAACCTCTTTGCCTTCGTTCCTTTTAGCGGAAATTGCTGATTGTCATAATGTTCTCTCTGTCGCTTTGTTCCGGTTTTTGTAAGGATGGAGCAGTTGGCCAGCTTCCAAAAGGGTTTTGACAGTTTTTATACTGACATTTTTGGCTACATTGTGACTTGCGATTGTAGCATTGGCGTCTCGTTGAATTTAGCTGTAAGTTGCAGCGAGTTCCTTTTGGACCTCCTCTGCCGCAATTGCAGTGCTCTGGATACTCCGAGCCATCGGCATCATCTTCATTAGGATTTTTCCCAACCACTCCATCAAAATGGCCACTGCCTTACTGTGATGTATGTTTGAAATTGGTGATTGGGTTTGCCACAATGGGCAGACCGTGTGAACAGCACAATACGTAGAACTGTGGAGGACATTTGAAAGTGCAGTTATCACCAAGTCTCCTAATTCCTGCAAATTCACCAGTTTTCACGAAACGGCATGCTGCTTTCTCAAGTTGTGTGTATGTAAGAAATGATTGGTATTGTTCTGAATTGTGACCGAGCCGTTCGTCTGCAACAGCTTTACCGAGTTTAGCAATTACATTTGAGATGTGAATTTCATACTCAATGTTGACAGTTTTTTTTTATTGTTTATTTTTTTACTGAATAAATTTGTTAATTCTGGGTATTGGCAATAGCTACTACGCTAATACAGGCCAATAACCACGTACAAACACAAGAGCAAAAGTACAAGCACAAAGACATGACTAGTGTACGAGATAGTTAACTACAGCACGCTTACAACTTTTTTTATGCAGTTCCTGGCAAATCGTATTGTTTTGTTGTTGCAGCTGTTGTTGCAGTGCAGATACTACACTGTGAAATGAACAGCTACCATCTCCAGGAGTAGAAACACTTTGAAAGTTCCACGAAGCTAAGGCGTTGGTCCATCTAAGAATGTGCACATTTGGGAATCTGTTTCTGACGTTAGGCAAGCACTGAAGATACTTCTTTTCATTGTCTAAGGCTCTCAGAGTGAACGACGCTCTGTTCGTGCCGGTTGCGCCGGTCGGGTCGTAGTCAACCAAGCAAGGGATGAATTCCTCACTCAGTCAACCAAACAAAGGATGAATTCCTCACTCAGTCAACCAAACAAAGGATGAATTCCTCACTCAGTCAACCAAACAAAGGATGAATTCCTCACTCAGTCAACCAAACAGGGCATGAATTCCTCGCTCCATAGTAGTAGAGTGTGGGAGGAACAGTCGCCAGCAGCAGTACACTCGTTCTCCATCACTCTCCCGCTATGGTGGCAGAAACCACTCTTACGTACGTACAACACCATTTGGGTCCGTTGAATGTTTTACGTATCTTTATTGTGGTCAGGAGTGTTGAAATGGAACATTCTGAACTAATGATTGTCGTTAATGTCTTCAGCTCTGGCAGGTTGGTATGAGCAGTCTCCCAACTCAAGGTGAAAATGAGCATAAAGGTCTGCACACACGTTCACGGTGCGACAGTAAACAATTACTCGTGGAGCTCTATTCAGGTTGTCTAGCACAGGCTGCATGTCAGTCTCAATGTCTGAACCGAGTGACCTTCATAAGCTCTGTCTGGCGATGTGCCAACATACATGTGTTCCTGTCGGGTGAGACCCGCAATGTAAGGCCTACGTAGGTGCGGTCTTCCGCATAAGAAATGTACGTACAATAACAATATAACACACGTAGGTATGCGTGCACAACTAAATACTTACCATTTTGACGTGCAGTGGGCGCGTCATCCACCACAACAGCTACTTAATTACTATTCTACCAGAAATGAGTGGATCCTCAATATTTGCTTCTCTCCGTACGGATCCTACAGGCAACTGCAGGTGCACAAAACAACAGACTGCATTTGCCCAAATCGTCTTCAGTAGCCTTTTTCACACGCAGCTGGTGACAGCTGCATTCTTCCCTGTTAGCAATCCATAACAGACCATATTGCTTCATAGCACACTGACTTTCGAATCTAGTCGTTATCCACATAAAGATGTCTTTGCCTTTGCAAACAGCTGAAATGGAGGCTACCTGCTCTGGCTTGAGACACACGCCAGGGGTACATGTACGTACCTACGTAGTCTCTGGAGGAGTTGACCAGGGAAATTGTGTGGACCGTTCATTGATAGTACGTGTATGTTTAGATGTCATGGTTGCACGGATATAACACGGTAGCATGATTTCCCGAGAAACTAAACGTATGCGCAAACAGTGGATACCACCCTTTCTTTTTCAGCCGGGGCCTTAGTACGAGGCTAGAGCCATGCACACAGATGATCACAACTAGAAGAGTTCGCAGAAGCTCACACAACCCCGAAGGGTAGTGTGAGCTCGGCAGGGCATTCCTTCCCTGAGTGTGCACTGTTGCACCTGGGGATGTGCCAGCGATGGGGAAACGTGTGCTACGTAATTGTCCCGCATGCACTTGCCGGCATTGTATGGAGTCTGTGTGGCTATGGGTTTGGTCTGGTTGAGTCCGAAAGGTGTAACTGTTCATGGCCATGAAAGGCATGGGGCGGCAGTGCGGATGCCCGGGGGTCGGCAGAATCAAGGCCCATTTGAATATATTGTCTTTGAGATGGTCCCAGCAAGCACCTGATTTGTGGCTAGCAGCTTAGCAAAATTGCTTGTCGTACTGCATCCACACGTTCGTAGCTTTGCAGGAGATGCAAGTCTTCAGTTTTGTTGCTGCTCTTTCACTGTTTCCTGAGTCACATATCGAAAAATGTATGCCCTAGAGGCTTCCAGAAGTGTCTTAAATTCTAAACCTTGATTGTATACGTATCTATATTGTACTTCCACAACACAATGAGACAAGTGCAGAAGATCTTACCTTTGAGTTACTTTCCCTTCACAACCTGCAACAGAGAATTGTGTGGACCGTTCATTGATAGTACGTGTATGTTTTGATGTCATGGTTGCACGGTAGCATGATTTTTCTGAGAAACTAAACGCATGCACAAACAGTGGATACCACCCGTTCTTTTTCAGCCGAGGCCTTAGTACGAGGCTAGAGCCATGCACACAGATGATCACAGCTAGAAGAGTTTGCAGAAGCTCACACAACCCTGAAGGGTAGTGTGAGCTCGGCAGGGCATTCCTTCCCTGAGTGTGCACTGTTGCACCTGGGGATGTGCCAGCGATGGGGAAACGTGTGCTACGTAATTGTCCCGCATACACTTGCCGGCATTGTATGGAGTCTGTGTAGCTGTGGGTTTGGTCTGGTTGAGTCCGAAAGGTGTAACTGTTCATGGCCATGAAAGGAATGGGGCGGCAGTGTGGATGGCCGGGGGTCGGCAGAGTCAATGCCCATTTGACTATATCGTCTTTGAGATGGTCCCAGTAAGCACCTGATTTGTGGCTAGCAGCTTAGCAAAATGGCTTGTCGTACTGCATCTACACGTTCGTAGCTTTGCAGGAGATGCAAGTCTTCAGTTTTGTTGCTGCTCTTTCACTGTTTCCTGAGTCACATATCGAAAAATGTATGCCCTAGAGGCTTCCAGAAGTGTCTTAAATTCTAAACCTTGATTGTATACATATCTATATTGTACTTCCACAACTCAATGAAACAAGTGCAGAAGATCTTACCTTTGAGGTACTTTTCCTTCACAAGCTGCAACAGTTTGTGGTACTTCCCCTAGCGAAGAGCGGTATATAGGTTTTTGTTTTTCCCTTCGTGAGGCAATCACTTCTTGTTTAGCAGTTGTACATGTACCGTAGTCGCGCGTTATTAGGCGCATCTCACTTATAGGCGCATATTCGCTGTTAGGCACAGGTTCAACTCTCGTCCCAGGTAAGCGCTGCAGTCTTCTTCCAGAAACTCTGCCATTTTCGATCCTTCGGAGTGGAAAACAGCTATATTCGAATTGAAGCGCGCTTCCTATTCGAGGAATGTCATTATTATTATATGTGTTATTAGGCGCATCTTATTATTATTAATTTGTGAACATGCCAACAAGAGGCACAAGTAATAAACACTAGCTTATAAGTACGTAGGGTATGGTGAATTATAATAAATTGTCCAAAAACTCAGCCACTGTGCGTCCATCAAGCACCCTATAGATGCCAACATGATTGTACTGCAGGATGTGTTCCCACTTCTGATCACACTCGAGTTTATCATGCTTGGAGCACACTGGGCAGATCCATTCAGATCTCTCACTCCAGCTGTGAGCATAGGTACAGCGGTGTCCTCGCCGGCAGCTGCCCTCCAGATGTAACCGACACAGATCACATTAATTTTATCAACTCTAATAGCAATTGCTCCAGGGTGGAGAACTAGAATCAAAACATCATGATATTAGAGTGACAATTTATGGTCTGACCAGGGCGAATAAAACATCCAGGTTTATCAGGTGGCTTTGTGATGGAACCAAGGTCTGATTGCTGCATTGCAATCCGAGAGTCATTCACTTGATCTTTCACACCAGGTAGGATTTCAACATCTGATTGGTCATCTGTAATTGATGCAGTACACGGTGGCTGAACAGTCAACTGAGAGACAGGTGTAACATCCACAGACTGATCCTTCCGCGGCAGAGTTTCAGGAACCACGTTGTCAGGACTACCTGGCACACCAGCAGCAGTTACCGTTTTCCTGTCGCTGACTGATTCACTAGACTCCTGTTTATGAGATTCCTGCTGCTTACAAGATATGAATATCAGAAGACGCTCTTGACTCCTCCTCTGTCTCGAAGGAGAGTACTTCTTGCGCTTTCGAGGTACAGAATTCTTATTAATACTCACCAACTTATGGCCAGTTGAGTCCTGGTACTGACACTGCTGTGTTTCCAGACAAGTTGTACCATAGTTCCATGAGCATTCTCCTTAAAGGTCCAGGAGAGGTCTTTTCCAGAGTGTGTAGCAGCCATGACGTATTAATTAAGGGTTGGTCATGACGTAATGAAGGTTGGCAAAAAAAAGTTGCAAAATGGAGACTGTGGTTGTCGAGACGGAAATACAGGCTACAACAAGGTCTGACAGACACGAGCTCAAACTAGTCACATGTGCAGAAGTCATTATTGGGGCGAGCCTGAGCGAGCCCCACACTAGCGTGACTTCATTGCGCTCTGCGTGTGTATGTTTGCTTGCTTGTCCGGTGGATCTTGCAATTACCGTAAATTTTAAATCAGCGAATTTCACTTGCACGTGCACAATAATATTCAAATTCAATGAACTCGACGAACTGTCTAGCTACCTGTTGGACGAACGATGGCGACAACAAAGACGGAGACCACTCGTGGACATTGGCTAGAGCACCATGAACATTCTTCCTCCTCGGCGACACTGACAAAGACGGGGGCAGCGCGTTGGCCTACACGTACCTTAGCCTCAAACCCAGGCGCGGATAATCATGTGAATGCAACTGCTCCTTGCATGCCCTGCACGCGCATACATATGCACTTCGCTCAGGCTCGCCCTCCAATGTCCTGCATTCCACTAGTATCTCAATTGTATAGGTGCATATTTCCTTCCTGTGAAGTTATAGGCTCATACGCCTAATAACGCACGATTACGGTATATGACATACGTACGTAACTGCATGTGTGTTGTATTGAGGTGAAATTATCAGGGTATTGAAATTCTTAAATGGTAGCTACGTACGTATACATAGCAAAATGCCATGATTATGCACTGCTGTTTGTATTTTTCGTGCAGAGTGCTGTGCGTGCTGCCCTGCTGGGCCGTGTTCTAGTGGTGGAGGGTGTGGAGAAGGCGGAGAGGAATGTGCTTCCCGTGTTGAACAACTTGCTCGAGAACAGGGAGATGCAACTTGAAGATGGCAGATTCATCCTTGCCGCAGAAAGATATGACAAGCTGCTTGTGGTACGTACGTACGTAGGTGACACAATGTACATGACTACGTGTAGATTGACTAGCAAGATGCTTCAGCATTGTTGCTTATGCCTGATCAAGCTCAAAAAGTGCATGTGGCATGTTTACACCTGCCTGTAAAGCTAGAGGAGGATTCACATATACAAATTACTCAGAAAGAACCATACTAGTGTTGGAAAAAGGTACACACACTTTTTTCACCATATGGTGGGTCCAGAGCAGATCACGTTTTTCAGAGGAGCTGGGTTGGCACGTGAGTGAAAGCACTGGAAGTATGGCAAGAATTGCAATACTTATCTTCAGTTTGCAGAAACTCTTCAACTCGGATATTTGTTACGCAAACGATTTTTAACAATTTCATGATGTATGTATGGTACACGCATACATTGAATTTATGCTATAGGAACATGGACAGGAGATTTTGGACAAGTGGAGGATTGTCCGTGCCAGTGAGAACTTCAGGGTGATTGCACTGGGCCTCCCAGTGCCACCGTACAGGGGGAATCCCCTCGACCCTCCCCTCCGGTCTCGATTCCAGGCAAGGACCATTCACCCGGCTTCATTCCAGGAACAGCTAGAGGAATTGAAGAGACGCTGCACTCGTGTAGACGAGAAAAGGTGAACTATGTATTTACGTATCATTGATATTGTTTTACGTACAGGCCTAGGCTATCTATGGACATTACGGAATTAAAGCTAAAAGTTTCTTTAACTGAATTGCAGTAGGAAGGGTATTACGTACTAGCTGAAATTAGCTGGTACAAGCTGATTGGACAGCTGCTTATGACATCTGCTTATGACATCTGCTAGCTAGACCTTCTCATTTTCTGATTTTCTGACAGTGGTCAAGAGTAGCCTCAATCCCAGGCTCTCCAATGCGTGAGCTAAAAGCTGGGCAATGGCATGGGCTAATGAGGCTACGTCAAAAGGTCTTGCTTGATTGGCTATTATAACTGATGGAGTCCACAATTTATGTAGCCAAAAATTATACGCTATAGTGTCTAATCTATGTAGTTGGCCAGTGTGATTATGGACGGTTTGCAATTCATTCGCACATACACACACTGTAGTCTTGTTGCTGTACTCTCCGTGGCATCCACCCTTCAATCTCTGTCATCCACAGCCCAGAATGGACCAGTGGATCTTAGTGAGCAGATCTGCAGGATTGTCACCATCATGGTAAGCATGCTTGCCATAGTGATGTGTTAGAATGAAGCAAGCTAGATAATAAGGGAAGTTTGGCAATGCATTACCACTTGAAGACTTCAAGGTGCATGAGCCGTCACATCCGGACTCACATCCCTGACTGCTTTTGGTACTGTAATTAAATTGCAGTACAGATCACATGTAATGTAACACATGCGAGTGCTTGACTTGACATTTGTGGGCGTTCATGCAATGCCACCATCAGTTTGTGGAGTTTGTCATCATGCAACTACAGTACAGATCACATGTAAGGTAACACACGCGAGCGTTTGACTCGCGAGTTAGCAGGCGCGCACACGCGAGTACTCGCTCCGCCCGCAGTTTTCACTCGCGAGTGACAAGCTCCGCCCTCGCGTGTAACACGAGTACTCGAGTTCCTTTATTATTCCCTTATTATCTAGCTTGCTTCATTCTAACACATCACTATGGCAAGCATGCTTACCATGATGGTGACAATCCTGCGGATCTCCAGTGCCCCACGCTCTCAGTTTTCACTCGCGAGTGACAAGCTCCGCCCTCGCGTGTAACACGAGTACTCGAGTTCAAGGTTCGAGTGCAAGGTCGAGTTCAATGAGTATACGCGATAAACCACGTGCAAGCTACAGCCAGGTCATGGAAAAGAAGCCAGTGCCGAAGGAACGAAGAAGCCAGAAATACATGTAGTCGCGAGAGACTGAAGAAAAACAAGACGAGGAGTAACTGCGCGATGATGGAGGCAGGAGAAAGGAGACAAACTGTTCCAGAAGAGCAACAAGTATATAAAAGGCAAGAGCAGTAGAATGGGATAGCATGGGCGACTGCAAGGGTGAAGGACTGGATCCCGTCGTGCACTCCAGTGCCCCACGCTCTCCCGTTCATTCTGCCGCTGTTGATCTCCTTGCGTTTGTACTCACTGTTACCCGCTGCTACTCTTCGGCCTCCACTGGATCAGTCTTCACAGCTACCTCTGGAAACGGACTGTCTTGGAAGTTCAGACTGATGTAGTCTTGTTTATTTCTTTGTCTTTGTACAATGTACAAGTGCTTATTTTGTTCTTTGTGCGATCCAGTACTGTGTATATTCTCGTGCGCACTCGCTCGCAATAATTACTCGCGAGTCCTCGTGGCAGCACACGCGAGTCCTTGCGAGTTAACTACTTGTCACTCGCGAGTAAACCCCACGCTACACGCGCGAATTTGTTACCTTACGTGTGATCTGTACTGTACCGTATTATTGCTGCATCCTTGAATTCTTGGGCATGATAGGTGTACATACTTAGCCGGTGCCACCACAAACAATGCGTACCATTTGACATCCGCAGATGGCCGGTAAAGCCACAGTAGCAAGTATTTAGTAAATCTGAGCAGAAAATCGTGGACAGATAGTTGATGGCACTGTTACGAAGCATTCCTCCAACATCGCTTGACCAAACCCTCATGCATCTATGGTATCGTTAGAGTATTCGTACTGTTCCCAACAGTACTTCAGGGCCGTAGGAAGCAATGTTAGTTTGGTCAGGCGAAGAGCGCTTTGCATATTGGAGTGATTAAATCGTGGCGGCACAATGGCATGGCGCGCGCAGCGCACCAACCCAGAAGCGTTGGAAGCGCACGAAGTGCATCAGATAAGGGGTCTGGGGGCCTTCCAGGAAAATTTTGAATTTTAGACCTTCTGAGATCGTTTCTGGTGCAATCTTGGGATGAAACTGCAAGATTCAACAATTTGCTAGCCAGACTGAGCATATTATTGGTCCGGCGGCCGCCGCACCTGCCGCACCTACTCCTACGGCCCTGTACTTCCAGCACCAACACCCCTAATATCTCTTGACCAAACCCTCATGCATCTAGGGTTACCTGCACCTCCAACCACTTGGAATAGGCATCAATCACAATTAGCAGCATCTTGCCCATCACAGGGCCGGCAAATCCAACATGCAAGCTGGACCACAGTCACTCTGGCCGCTGCCACATAGCACAAAGAGCACCTACGTTGTGTATTCTCCCCAGTCCAGCTCTCTTTCAGCCAATCCCTGCCCATCAGGCTGGGTCCCTCCCCCTGGACCACCAACAAAGGGAGTTCCTTGTTGCATGCGTTGTGTTCCACCACCACTTGAATGCGCCCCACAACATTGATCTCCTCCCCAGTATAAGTGTGGATCTTGACCCCCGAAGGTTGGAGGATTGGTGCCTCCTCTTCCCTCCAGGTAGAATGGAATGTGGCTTCACTAATCACGGATACCGATGCTCCGGTATCCAGCTCCATCTTCAAAGTCGGTCGGTGAGCCAGAATATCAACATACGTCGGGTTTGACATCCAGGCACTGACTCTGAACATCCAGGCACTGACTCTGAACATGGAATACACTGTGGACGGGTCTGCTTCGTCCTCCACTATATCCTGACACAACGCATGTGCACTTGCCCGCTGTGAACGGGACTTCTCTTGCCCTGCTGGGATGTGCTTGGCCTCCAGAGTGCTGCTTCTACAGACTCGTGCAATATGGCCTTTTTTCCACAGGCTAGGCTTTCAGCATCTTGGAAACGACAGTCGCTTGCCCAACGTTTGCCTCTGTATCTGTCGCAGACCCCACACTGGCCTTGTTTGCGCACTGTGAACACCACGGCTGACTGCCCAGAGGCTTTCTGTATTTCCAGCATGTTCTGGTCCGTGGACGCCATAGCCCGGGCCAATTCAAACCCCTTTTTGAAGCTCAGGTCTGCTTCAGTCAGGAGACGTCACTCACTGGATCCGGTTGTCGTTACTACCGCATACTAATCTGTCCCGAGGCATGTCTTGCAGGGACTCACCGAAATCACAATGTTGAGACAATCGGCCCAGCTCGCAACGTACGTCGCCACAGACTCCTTTGGTTTCCGCACTCGACTGTGGAATTGGAAACGCTCCACGATGACCGACGGCTTTGGGTTGAAGTGTTTTCAGACTTCTTCCACCAGACTGGAGAATTTGAGATCTGCCGGCTTCCTTGGGGCCACCAGGCTTTGATATGTCTTAGCACCACAGACGCTGAGGAGAATTGCCCGCTGCTTCTCCGCGTCCTCCACATCATTAGCCAGCAAGTTGTGGCTCAATCGCTGGACATATTATTATTCAGATTTTATAGCACAGGTGATTATAGAAAAGGAAGTAAGTGAATTGAAACTGTAACACACAGGACATCTGGTTGTAACAACCTGGCCAACATCATTGAACATTGCATACATAAAAATAAATGCAATACATATCTAAATGAGTCCTGGGGTAATGAGTGATAAAACAGTTCCAGTGAATTACAAAGCTACGTACGTAGTACATCTACGATGATGAGTGATATAAATAATGGCTTTACAATGATCAGGCTGCTACTACTTGACAGTCTCGCATACCAGATTTTTCAGTTCCCAGCATGTCACGATTGTGACCACTTGTGCCATCACACGGGAGGGAGGGAAGGGACTGATTATTTTTCCTGTCTGGGTATGAGGGGCTCATCTATAGGAAGAAAAACGTTATACGTATGATCATTAAACAGCTCTAATAGAGTATCTACGTATGTACTGCCCCTGAAAGATTGTAGTAAAACGAGTAACACATAACATCTTAACACATTGCACGCAGAAATGACATAATTATTAGTTGCTCGGGGCGATGATTGCAACAACGAGCAAAGCATAGCCAAGTGAAACTTTCTGAAGCACAAGGTACATACGCCAAATGAAAATGTGTAGCAATAGGCTTTGTATTGAGCTGCCCATGACTCACCATCCGATGGAGGGCCATTAGGGCTGCCACAACCAGCTTCTCCTCTTCAACAGTCAGGCTCCGCCCCGGCACTGCAGCCCTCGCAAGGACCACAGAGGGGTGTGGCGTACTAGTGCTGTGAGCTCAGTGACAGGCTTGTTGGTTTTGCTTGCTCTCTCCAGCCTCTGCGCGTTCAGCATCGCCTTTTCTGACTGGAGGGCAACCTGCGTACCGATCAGCTGCCCTCTGGCAGCGCAGGTATCCTGCCTGATCGTCTTCCCCCACCAACTCCAACTTGATGAATTTGATGGCCATCTCAAATCGCTGCAATTTAGTGAGCATCCCATCAACCCCACACATCCCACTGTCCCTCAAATGGTCTAGATAGCCCCTGACCTTTGGGGGGATGAGCAGGTCCTGCCAGTTTGGATTTTCTGGCGAAGAGTACGTCAGTTGCCACAGCTCTTGCCTCCTCTACTGACTTTCTTTTCCCACTGAAACCCTCCAGGAAGACCACAAAAGGCAAAAGGGGCAACTTCTGGGTGCGTCAGGGGGAAGCGGGGCAAGTGGCGGGTGTTTTGCCAGTGCGGTCGAGGTGTAGCTACCTTCGGCGGTTCTTGCTGCTTCTGTTCTCGAAATAGCCTTTCAATTGTTACCATCCCTTTCGGGGGAGCTGGCCATCCTTTCCTGCCTTTCTTCACCACCACAGCTGTTCTGGTGAGGGACCGCCTGCCTTCAGCGTAATTTCTGGATGATATTGCAAGGCTAGCCTCACTTGAGGACTGGCTTTGCAGCCAACGACAGGGCACCTTTTCACATAGCACGAATCGTCAGGCAGGCCCTGTCTCTGCCTCCGTTTCCGTGGTTTCTGGGTGGCACGAACAACAATGCAGTCGCTCTCACTTGAGCTGGCAAATTCTGGTCCTCTGTAAGGTGGAGGGCACACTGTAATCCCGGAACTAGTGGATGGCTGGGCCGGTTCATCGTTGATGAAACCTTTCCACTGTATGACGAGATATTTAATTTATCAACCTTGTTAATCACTTGATTGAGCAACTAATCAACTGATTAATCAACAAACTAATTAATGAATCTAATTTCTTATAATTAAGCGCTTGATTTACATCATGACGCACTATCTTTTCATAGTGCCTGATCAAAACGGAAACCAGAGCTTTCCTGAAATCCTCGTGGGCAATTTCCCATTCTGCCAGAACCGTCTCGTCTGGCTCAAAGATGTGCAGTTCGATGAACGCGCACAATCCCTTAGGAAACGTTTTTGTGCGGATATTTTCACACAAGGCGGCTTTATGGTGGTCCGCTTTGGTCATGGACATAAGAGACTTTCTCATGTCTGTGTAGTGTGCAACAATTTCAGATTGTTGCACTTTGTCTGGGGTAGTTGGAGAGGGGATCGTTGATTCCTCCCATCCAAGGAGTATATCCTCTTCCTCCCTTGCTAATAGTTGGGAATAAGGAATAGTTGGGGTTGCTATTCCCTTTGCATTATAATTTATGGCTACTGAATGTTCGAAGATTCGAGTGACTAACCTGTCCCACTTCCATCGATACGGTAGGTTTGGGGTCTTTACATTTTTGGCCTATGGCTACCTTGCAGTGGCTCCAAAGTTCCTCCCGGTCTGCCTCGGATCGTTTTTTATCAAATTTGGCAAGTATTATTTCCTTTATTCGGCGCATCCGATCTGGGTCCAGCGTCCCCGCTGTACAGTTTGCCATGACTTCCTCCCCGAAGAAGTAATGCACAGCCAGGGCAATTGCCAATCGGCCAGCATCCCGATCATGAGCAAACCGAGCGATAATATCCTCAATGGCCTTCTTGGGGCTAAAGTAGGCCAGTGGCTGATGCCCACGCTGATGACCGTGCTGCTGTGGAACAGCTGGTGGCAGCTGGGGCAGTGGAGGCGGCCGGGAGGGTGGAGACATCCGGGAGGTTGAAGGAATCTGGGAGCGTGGAGCCAGAGGTAGCCGGGAGGTAGCAGCCAGAGGTAGCCGGGAGGTTGAAGGCATCCTGGAGGGTGGAACCGGAGGTAGCCGGGAGGTTGAAGGCATCCAGAGGGTGGATCCAGAGGGTGGAACCAGAGGCAGCCAGGAGGTTGGAGCCTGGGAACTTGGAGGCAGCCATGAGGTTGGAGCCTGGGAGGTTGGAGGCAGCCATGAGGTTGGAGCCTGGGAGCTTGGAGCCTGGGAACTTGGAGGCAGCCATGAGGTTGGAGCCTGGGCACTTGGTGGCAGCTGGGAGGGTGGAAACAGGCAGGAGGGCCGGGATGGTGGGAAATGAGATAATGGGGAAGTTTGCCCCAGGGTTTCTACAGGTGGTGAAGTCGGTGATGATGAACATGGACTATTGAGTTGTCCCGGTATGGGTGTATATGGGTCGGAGAGGGAAATGGAACTCCACCGTTCCCGGTCCTCCTCCTCCAACTGGCTACTGATTTGCCACACATAGTCCATGTCCTGATCGGATAATATGCTAACAACTTCAACGGGGGATGACGCACCAGGGATGGGGGATATCAAATCAGGGCAGGACAACGGGCCTGGGAGGGACGAATGGTCAGGGAGGGACGACGGGCCAGAGAGGGACGACGGGCCAGGGTGGGACGATGGGCCAGGGAGGGACGATGGGCCAGGGAGGGAGGTAGGCAGTGGAGGGTCTGACAACTTTTGCATCATTATGGCCTGATTCTGCTGGATGGCCATGAGGCAATCCTTCAATACCTCCAGCATCTGGGCATTTGTCACTGCAAATGTGGAGAACGCAAATAAATACAGTACTCAAGCAGTACTAAAGCAAGTTGAGTAAACCATTCTGTACCCTAAGTAGTTTTCAGGTGTGGATGGGGCCTGGGAACGAGGATAAGTACTATCAACAGTTCATAATTAGTGACTAATGTTGTACTAATCTCATTGGTGGTAGTTATATACGAAACCATGGTTACTGTGATGTATGCAACACTTGCCGACCATTGGAATGCTCATCCAAGCGTAGCTAAAATTAGTCTAGCCTTAGTGTACGCAAAAAAAAATAAAAAATCTCAATGGCATACTCTAACTACAACTATTACGTTCTTCTCTGACACAATAAATTACACAATTACTTACCCAGCTTTATCTTTCCCTTTTGTTGAAGGCCCCCTCTTTCCACAATTTGCGCGGCGGGCCACAATTTGCACGGCGGGCCACTATATAGTGCACCTGCCACAGTTGTGGCGGATGGAGGCTGCCCAACCTCGGCAGACGAAGGCTCCAGGATCCCTGGATCCTGAGTCGACTTTGCGAACAGGCCTGCAATGGTCGCCTGTCCACGTAGCTTCCGGCCAGTGACCTTCGTTGTTTGGTTTGGGATTACCTTTGCCGCACCACGTATCATCTTCCGCCTGGCTGCTCCAAATATTTCCTGGTGATAACTTTCGAAATGACCCCTGTACATGTGCCATTACAGATCTAGTTAATTAATTATTACCATCACAAGTTGGGTCCAAGTTCTTTGGTTTGCTCTTGACTTCCACATCTGCAGTAACAAGTGATTCTTCACTGTATCTGTTGCATTGTCGGTAAAGTATCGCTTACCACTGTCACTTGGGGGGTTCTCTTCCACTGCAGAAAGGTAAAAGAAATCCATTAAAAATCACAATTGAGTAGTGTGGATGGGTTAATAATGAATTCTTACCCCTCCTTGCACATGCTGCCCTGTGGTACTGAAGAATTGTGGTGGGAATGTCGTGGCTCCCACAAAACTTCACAGCTACCATAGGTGAGCTGATATGCCTCCAATTTACGTAGAAATAGTAGTCAACATAACCAGTTAGGTCCTTTGCCTAATTGTATTATGCTCCACGTAAGTGGTGTTCCTCCGAATTGAATGTCCGATGATTGTTAATTCGATCAAACATCACCTTCCAATTCATTGGTTGAGGCAGTGTTACCCGAGTGGGTGAAACCTGCTTATTTTTATGTGCCTGAGCCGGAACTCTGGCGTAGTATGATTACAGCACTGCCTGCCTCAAAACAACCTTACCTTGGAGTTGGTCCTCTCCTGAGTGTCTTTGCCACTCTTGGAATAATAGTCATCACTAGGTGCTGATGTAGAAGTTAGGGTTAGACTGACAAGCATGTCCAATAACGACAATACAAACAGTGTGTGTAATGGCTTTCTGTGTATTACATGTCACGTACAGTCACATGTTACAGAACACATTGATACTGGAAAGCTGTTCAAATGGATCTAGAGATACTTGTTCAGGCCTGTGAGGAAGTGATGGCTAAGGTCGAAAAAGGGCTTGCTGTTAGGTTTAGGGTTAGGCACATCATTCATCAGATCATTGTCAATCAGACCCATGCACTGCCCTGGTGGTCCGACACAGCACTTGCACTGTCTTCATTCGTCCTGTCCATCGTGTGACTCTCCTGGCCAGACAAATAGCTACCCGACTCCTTGCTTTCCCTGCCTTCCTCTGGAGGGTGCAGGTGGTCTCCAGCCTCACCATGACTTTCACCAAAGAAGGACGTTATACTGGCTTGTGATGGCGGCAGGGTTTTCCAGGAGCACACTTTGGTGATTTGGACAGCCTCGACCATTCTGCATGCGTTACCTCTGGGTGTTTCTGTTCCAGATGCTGGGTCAGCTTCTTGATGGGCTTGCTCAAATGGGCAGAAATGGTACTTCCAAGTGGTCTCCTTGGAGAATTTCCCTTTGCCCATCTGTTTAAGAAGTAATAGTGAGGATACGCAAGCCAAACTGCAGGACCCACCTTACATGTACCTGTTCTACTGGCTCCTCGTCTGAACTGAGTGCCACTGCCACTCGCTTGAACTGAAAAGAATAACAGACCATGTTAATACTTTAGCGCTGGTATTCAGCAAATTTGTCTGTTGGTGTGGGAAGATGATTTGCATACCTTTCCTTTTTTCACTGGTGTCTTCTTTCTCTTTGGGGCATCTTCGTCTGAGGAGATCAACCAGGGCCTCCTTCTTTTTGCGTCCTAACAATGTGGTTACCAACACACTCGTTACAATATGTCTGCTTCAAGTGTGTTGGTAACCGCCTCATTCTTTTTGCGTCCTAACAATGCGGTTACCAACACACTTGAATTAGATTTACAATCTGTCTGCTTGCAATGCACCTACCTTCCTAGTAATGTCTTCATCCTTGCCTGCCTCTGCAGATGAATGCCGTTGATATTAAGATACTAGAGTTAAGGGGTTAGGGTTAGGGTCACTAACCTTAACCCTAACCCTAAGGAGATGAGAATGTCCATGTACTAGTACTTGGTTCTATGTATTTACTTCCAAAACAAAAAGTGTCCTGAAGGACACTTTGAAACGTGGGGCAATTAGCTCAACTCGAAAGTCAATAGCAATGCCCAACTTACCCTAAAAGTGTTGCGGGCGGAGGTCTTATTGCGATAACTTCGCTATAACTTTTGGCATAGCAACAACTTTGACTTCATCAACTTCAATTCAACTCTCCCTGACAGTACACAATGCAAGTCTAAACAATGCATGACTCCATACTGTCTATGACATAATCAATGCTTGGGTAGCATTGGGTAACTAGCTTTGGGTAACTTTCATTACAGAAGAATCAGAAACAAGTTGCTTACCGGCCATCAAATTTGACACCGCGATCACCGATTAAATTTAACATGTGTGTATATTATGTGCAGCCAGCAGGACCTTATCAAATTGCCGACTGACTTGCAACAAAATTTATCAATGCACTCTTGACCTTCTACAAATCGTGTGTGTTGCATGTGATATTAGTGAGGAATGAGGCACTACATGTGACTTAATTACTAGCACTTGCACGTCAACCCCATACCACTCGTGTGAGTCTATTACCTTACATGTGATCTGCACTAACAGTTACAGTATGCCCATGGGCGATGAGCTTTAGTGGCTACTCAAAGAGGTGGGTGGGTGTATTTTCGAGATTCACTGCAGTCAAAAATAGCCCCACCCACTACACATACAAGTTACCTAACAGGGTGCAATCTAGTACTTTCGCTGATAATGATTATATGCGATTCCTTTGATTCATTTTCTAGGCCATCTAACTTCAGCATTGGTTGACTAAAGCCCCGTTTACCCCTACTAAACCGGGTTACTTTACTGGATTAGAATCCGGATTAGAAGTCCCACGCCTGCAACTTTTTTTAGCTCACGAATCTTCTGTCACAACTTGTACTTCCGTGGCTGTGGGGCTGGACTACTTGTCATGAATACTGACAGCTTCAAGCTTGTGCAGCAGATAATCCACTTGCCCCAGCTGTTTACACATCTAAACTAATCCGGATTCAATCTGCCTCGTTCCGGCCTGGGAACGAGGTTATAGGATTCAATCCAGGTCAACCCGCATCCTGATATGGGTTACGTAAACCGGTTTCCAATCTGGATTAGAGCGTTTACATGGATTAGTTTAATCCGGATCCTGAACCGGTTTAAACACCTGGTGTAAATGGTACGTAGGATAACCCAACCATGCAGAAGTAGTTACGTAGGTTTGTAAGCGAATTGCATGCACCTCAATTAGTCTCCATGGAGAAGGCATGTAGAGTTTGTATGCCGTTATTGGACACAGAATATTCATTTAATTAGGATTCATGTCACTCATTTTCTCTTGCAGGATCACATGCCAGAGAGCAACCCAGTGCAGCTCCTGCAGACGGTGTACCCATCAGAGTTGTTAGGGTCCAGTAAATTGTTTGAAGAGGCATTAAAGGTAATTATTGTCTTTCTGGTAATGTATGTGTGTCCCTACGTATCTGTTCTTAAGTGCAGTATTATTACTACATTTGGAATGAAGACATAGTTTGCGGGGGGGGGGGGGGGGGGGGGGGGGGGAATCTAGTGTTTGTGCTGCGTTAGTTTGTAGTTCATGCAGTTGTTAGAGCAACTGATATTGAATTTGAGTTCATTTAAGGTATGTAGGGAAAGTTTTCTTGGTTTGGATACGTATGATTATTATTCAGTATTCCACGGAGTGTAGTCAACACTTAGTCTCTCACAACATTACGAGTGTGAAACCAGTTCAACAGACAGTGCTTACACTTGTTTGCTGAACCTGTTTAACCAGTCTGTGGTGATTATAGTGATAATGGCAGTCTTGTTTCCATTTTGCATCAGAACTTCGGATTGAGCACTTCTGAGAACAGCGAGTCTCTGACGATACATGAGTGTAGACCATCTACTGCATCCTCAAGTGTTGACGTGACTCTCAAACAATCACGCCCTAGCCCATATGCACATTTTGGCCGCCCAAGTGAGAGTTATGTGAATGTTGCAGTGCCAGGATGTGGAGAAAGGCTTCAGAGTGGAGCTAGAGACAGTGGTGTGGATAGGTTTGTATCCACACTGCAGCATGAGAACCTCCTAGCTCGGATGATGCAGAGTCATTTGGGAGGAGATTTCTGTCTTGTTGGCCCCAGGGTATGTATGTAAACAAGAAAATTGTCCATTGAAATCTCTGAAGTGCACCTGTGTGTATGTATACTTCTATGTATGCATGACAGAAAGTTTGCTCTATGTATTATGGAGTACATGAAGCCTTCTTGTGAAGATTATGTATGTAGTTGGTTTGTTTCTCAATATATTATATACTAGCCTCGTTCCTAGGCCTCCACCCCAGCTTTTGTTGCTTGCAGTACGAAAAGCGTGGAGAAGGCCTGGAAGGGTTTCACATGTGATGCGTGCCGCAACCGTCATAAAACGTCATCCGTTCAAGACCACTATGTACTAGTACTATAGTTACGATCACGTACGGAGACAAGTCAACGGCCAGAAGAGAGCCACACCGACTTATCCAAGCTAGAAGTCTTACCTTCGAAGTAGTGCTGAGCTGCAAGTGTTGTACTTTCCAGAGCGATGGCTCACTGCACGGAGTAATGCGCTTCGAAGTTATAACCATTGTATTGCAGCCATCTCTCAGCGGTTTTGTTTCAAATCAAGGTATGTTGTATAGATAGGACCTGCCTCTCCTCTGGAGTTTGTCTGGTCTCTGTAGCGTCTCAGGAACAGACGATAGCAAGTTGAATATGGTATTAATGGAATCCATGACATCAGCGGCGGCACGCATCACGTGCGAAACCCTTCCAGGCCTTCTCGTACTGCAAGCGACAAAAGCTGGGGTGGAGGCCTGGGAATGAGGCTAATTATATACTATATGTGTGACTTTGCAGGGTAGTGGGAAGACTATCCTAGTGAGCCGGTTTGCAGCAGTCTTGGGCTACAACGTGGAGCCCATTGTCATGTATCAGGTCAGCAATGCAGCTCTACATGCTAACAATTTGTAATAGTGCTTGATAACACTTGGAAGATATGCAAGGAGCTTCAGAGCAAGACAATCAACACTAGCTGGTACAGACGTGGTCAGTGAGGTAAGGGGCTCAGCATTCTGAATAGTTCTAGATGTAAATTGCATCTTCATTCTCTGGATGGAGTGACCCATGCTGCTCAGACTTGCTTCGTTTGGCTCCTAATGTGATTGGCTACAGGACTATGATGGTACTCGCACAAAGTGGAACTGGAGTATATAAGTAAGATGATGATGAGAGGCAGCTTCACAGTAGAGTGGGTCAGTTACCCTTTCATCAACAGTGAAAGCGACTTCAAAGCAACTTATTTGATTTGCTCTTCTTTGCATCCAGTCTCTGCATAGTATGGTTTCTTCCAGTTTGGTGAGCAGAGTGGGCACTAATAGGAGGTACGGACGGTTCTGGCCTTCAAGCTGTAGACATTCCCATGTTCAGCAAGGGTCGGACTGTACGTATATCTCGCCACCAATACTAGAAAAAACAGCATTTATTCCTTGTGAATATAGCCAATACGCTGTGAGAGTTCTCAGCAGCCATGTCAGTGCAATTACTCTATTAGGGTATGTATACTACTCCATTTTGAAATTCCGCTACTGTGCCCTAGGACATGACGTCTCGTGAGCTTCTACAGCAGCGCACTACACTCGCCAATGGGGATACAACATGGCGGCTTTCCCCATTAGTAGTTGCAGCACTGGAGGGTAGGCTGGCTGTACTGGATGGTGTGCATCGACTGGACATGGGAACACTGGCTGTGCTAAAGAGGCAAGTTAATTGGCCGTCGAGATCAAGAACGGATCGTTTTCTGTGTGAGAGCCATGTTGACCCCATTAATATTGAATTAAGACAAAGCATTACATTAACCAGAAGAGGTTGCTGCTGCTGCAGCGCCAAGTGCTGTATGCATTCAATGACTGTATTAGGTGGTGGTTTGTGACTCATGGTGGGAGAGATTCAAGGACAGTTTGAGTAGAATAATTTGAGCATTATTGAATGCAGGTATTTATCGCCTATCGGTACAAAACTATACGTACCTTTGTGTTGCTTGAAAAAGATGTATGTATAATCATTACTGTGTTATTCTGTACGTATGTGCAGCAAATGAAGGGGAAGCTGCTAAGGGCATGTACAGCAAAATATGCTACCTACGTACTGTACGTACGTACCTGATGGGTGGCATCATTACAACATGAACAGAAAGTGCAAATGGTGCAGATCAAGTTAGTGTATGTAGGTGTACAATAATATATGGCCTCAAGACGAGTGAGCAACAATTTGGGAGATCGTTGATCGCACCAACAGACAGAAATCCACATCATAGCCATCATTGCAAGGGCGCGTTTCTGTCTGCTGCTGCTAACAAATCACAAACTCAAGGCACTGGTCACCTAGCCTCATTCCCAGGCCATCTCCCGCATATGTGACCTTTGCTTTTCGCGCACATGTATGCGACTAGAAACGGAGTGGGAGATGGCCTTGGACGAGGCTGTATACGGGTAACCTACATAGAAACAAGTTCTTTCAGCCCATTGTTACGTATGCTACCTTGTGTAGGTTGGTTCAGGACCGGGAGTTGGATCTCTTGGATGGGACCAGGCTTCTCTCTCTGGAACGGTACACAGCTGCAAGGCTTGCTGCTGGACTCACAGAAGAGGAAATGGGGAAAAGGTATGTATGTATGTGCGTACCTAGAACATATGTATAGGATTCTGTACTACGTATATACTTCAGTTCTCACTTCTATACTGATGGGAATGAACTCAAGTACCCTTTCCCACCTAATGACGCCATATGGCGTCATGAGACTTTCAGCTGCATGATGTCACATCTGGCAATGTCACGTCCTTGGGAGATAGGTTCTGCGACAGCAGAAAGAGCAGGACAGGGGGAGGTGGGTGGGCTCCGCGGTAGAAAGGTCTTGGTCGGCACTGGGAGGGCCATTTCCGCCGTTTTTGGCATAAATGGACTTAGGAAGTAGCTGTCTTGCCTTGCAGGCCCTCCATTTCCAGTGTTCATGGTCCGTTTTTTAGCTACGGCAGGTTGGCCACTTATCGGGAGGCTTGATTGCAAGTTCGTTAGTTGGTGGGTGTGGTTAAGTCACGTATATGCTTAAGTGTAGCTGAAATTACCTGTGTGAGCAGTTTCGAGCCCAGCAATGCCAGGGAACAGAAATTAGGGTACGTTTAAGTGTTCTATAGACTGAAAATGACCTACGTACGTAGAGAAAGAAATTTGGGCCCTAAGGTTACGGGTACCCGTTGACCTGAAGTAAAGTTTAATTAGCGTGTATATTGGCAGCTTTGCTTTGTTCCAGTGAGTCCTACGTGAATTTTCTTATGCATGCAATGCAGCATCTTTTGTCTCTAAAACGTGAAATTACGTACGTACTTACGTAGGCATTATTATCACTGCTAATAACATATTATTATGCACGTATCTAGTGTGAACGCTATATAGGTTTGGGAGACAGTGTCTAGTCTGCTAGGGAAGTGAGCCATCACCACACACCCAATGTGTGCCACTGTTCTTTAATTGGCCTCTAGCCACAGATGTGCGGCGAATACGTAACTTGTTCATTTATAGCTCTTTCATACAATGTTCTTGCCAGTTGCAAGCACAAAACACCTCTACCTCGTGGCAAGGGAATGCAGTCTGAGTTTGGCCCGAACAGTATGGGGAAATGGAGTCGGACATTTCTTCTTGAAACACTGGAGGAGATGGCTCTGCATTCTGTTTTGCTGGAATCCTATTCCTTGAGGATCATCTCCACTTGCAGCATGGAATGCATAATTATGCTACGGCGAATATGCCACAGTCCACCTTCCCTGTCTGTTACCGTACAGCTGGCACTTTAACCGCTCAACATTTGTCACCATCCTCCTCCTACGTATGTAGCTGGACACCCAGTAAATTTGTGCGTTGAGTGATGGAGGTAGATCGCCAACTGAATACTTGCTCTCATACACTGCGATTTCTCCTCCAATTGAGCAGGTCACCCAATGAAACTCCCCAGTATGGTGAACTTGAATGCTCTCGCTCTTTACTGGACAGAATCCATTGTTCTGTGACAGTACAGTTGGCTGCAGGCCATCCAGGGTTGGAAAACTGTTTGTGCAGCAATTGCTGGGCAATGTGGATGTATTCATCTGTGAACTCCTTCCGCTCGGAGGTTTCCCTTAGGCAATTCATGACACTTCTTCTGGGCCTTGCGCTCATCATCCACCATCCTTATTTTGTTTGGTGGGGGTGAAACAGGAGGAGAGTCTGGACGCGTTTGCTTGGAATTTGGAGCTTCAGACTTCTCTCTCTTGCAGTAGGGCTTCAGTCGGCAGACATTAGCTTTCTTCTTTACTACCTTCCCATCCAGGTTCTTCAGTTCGTACAGACCTTTGCCTACGTATATACGTACGTAGGCAAAGAAAGAGCAAAATGCCATAATTTTGCCTATAAGCAGAGACAAAGCATAATATTATGTCATACGTAATTTGCTTGTTACTGTGTATAGCTACCTGTTAAAGAGAAGACAAGTCCTCACAGGGGCGTCGGAAGCAAATCAGTGTTGGTCCAGTGAGGGTGGACACACAAAGCGCGCCTGATTTTTGTCTCGGCACCGAAGTGCCGAGACACAGTGCTGGATGCGTAGGTACGTACGTGGTACGTGGTACGTACGTCGCTTTTCGCAATGCGCCCGCGCAAGTGCTGCATGCATGCTCTACACCCTTAATAGGGTGTCAAACGTATTTATAACGTGCAAGTAGATCTTCAAATATGATTATGGGTTTGCATGGCTGCTCATGAATCTCTTACCAAGACTGCTGCCACGTAGCTCTAATACTTAATTCAGGACAATGAATACTCACCCATCCAGTGTGCTGCACTCAGCCATCCCAAGTGCATACTAAAGCTCACTCAGCTCTAGCTAGCTAGCTATAGGCCTATAGATAAGTGCTGAAAGAATTGGCCAAGGTGTTGACTAAACATCAAGCCCAGACACGACCATACTGCTTTCACCCTTTGTCCTGACCCACCCCTTGCTCACACAGAACCTCCAAGGATATTGACGCTCACTTAAGCTGAAAGTCTCATAGCTAACAGATTTTGCAGTCATAAAAAAGGGTTAAGCAGCTGCCATGTCCTCTGCATGATTCTAGCTGATACCAAGTTGTGCCGAGACACATCAAGTCTTTTAAAGACTCACTTGTTATCTTTGTGGCAACGGCTAGCCAAGTGTGTGCCGAATGCTTTATATGGTTGCATCCTTCCAGTTAGTACGTATATCCTCCGGTGGTACGTAAATGCTGGGTCGCTCTCTGTGCTAGCTAGAAAACGCTCAGCGGTCACACACAGGTGACAGAAAACAGCATCTGCAACATGATTGTAGTGCAGCCAATTGTATTTCTCACACCAATCTGCTCTGAACGAACATTTCTCTCCCTTGGATCCGAACGTAGGAAACGTGTACTTCTTGGAGGGATGAAACTTTGCCGGAATCCGAGCAGTAGTCAGTTCATCAGCATGCTCAGCTGCCTCAGCCATTGTTTACCAGCTGTTGCAACATGCTGAGCTCAGCCACCCATGTGAAGTTGCACTAAATTGACTTCTGCAACCACAATCCAACCATGGTAATTCGGGGTTCAGTTCAACCTAGGGTTCAGTTTGTGGTTCTGTAAGGTTTGTGGTTCTGTATTTGAGCTAAACACTGACATGGCCAGGATGGCTGTTTCTAACACCTTCAGGCGGTCCTTCATCCCTGGGTCCGGATCTCCCCGCTGTGCGCACTCTCTCTCTGTGTGTGAGGTCGCGAAACACAGCTCACACCTGGCCGTTGAAGCAGCCACACCGGTGAAGCACACAGTGTAGAGCGTCGGATTTATGGTGGACCAACGTGTGTCACCTGTCAGGGCAGCCTGGCGGCGAAAGGCTGCGTCATACTGTACCCAGGCCAAGCCTGGGTAGTCCTGGCTCACACGAACAATGGTGGTCATGTAGGCCATCAACTCCGGGACCAGCTCGGGGTTGGGTTGCGCCCGCACACCCACAAATGAGCAGAAGCACTGGAGCCAGGTGAAAATGTCCGTCACCTTACGGCTATGCCTCACTTTGTTGTCGCGCTTCGAGTCCGAGTCCTCGTCGCGGGGGGGGGGGGGGGGGGGGGGGGGCTGACCAGAATTCCGGTAACAGCTCCCCCATCTCCACGAATTCTCCCCTGCGAATCTTTGCAGCGAGTTTTGCGGGAAATGGAGGAAGGCCGTCGCCCACATAGACTCCTCCCGACCCCGTGCTGAGGGTGGAATTGGCCATTGGCAGTAGGTTGGCCAGTTTCGCTGCCGCTGATGCTCCCGGTGGAGGCTGGCTCGCGCTTGTGGACCCTCCGCTGAGGGCGTCGGTTGAAGGGACTGTACCCCCTCCCGTGGCTGTTGATGTGCCTGAGGTTGTCCCGCCGATACGGGGAACCTGCTCGAGGGCCTCTGCCGATGGCATCGTGCCGAGACCTGTATGAAAATGTACTGAAGGTGAATGACACCGTCGACCGTAGGTACTAAAGTTCCCCTAGGCACAGCCCCCGGATTGGACCCAATTCACCTCATGCCTACGTACTCCCTTGGGGGCAGAATCGATTGACCTATCACCCCGGACAGTACAAAAAACGTACCATCGACAAGACAGATTTTAACGAGCTACCACCGGCGCGGGTAGCCCTGATCATCCCTATCAGGGAGAACTATCTGTGAACGTTACTCTACGGTATGCCGCTTACCGCCGTCACCCGAGGGGCCTGGAGCAGAGGGGTTTGTTTTTGCCATCGCCCTTTCCACCAGGGCCTCCACCGTGGCCTGGAGGTCCTCGAGGCGAACCGTCACCGTCCCGGATCCCCCTGCCAGGTTGTCCGCCCCCTTCTCCTTAACCGTGTCGTCTGACATCTCGATACAACTCGTTCAAAGAAGACAATAGAATAGAGAACTTCCACCTGTGTGTGGTAGCAAGCCGCGTGTGAATACAGAATCGCTGACGTAGCAACATGTGCTCTACCTGCGCGCATGCCCAGGAACCACCCACGTGGGTAATACGTATAATGGAAGCAATACCTATTAACCTGGGGTAATTCCTACTCAATTAACCCTCATCAAAACACTGACTACTGTACACTATGAATTTTAAATAAGCGCTTGGTCAGCATTGGTCTGGCGGCCACGGGACCTGCGGGACTGGCTCCGGCGCCTCTGCCACAAACTACGTAGATCATTGTTGATGATGTACATAGGGCCCTAACCACAGAGAAGCCATTCTCCCACCCTTGCTCTGCTTTTGTGCTGAACGATTGGGTTCACTTTGTGTACGTTGTAACAACGAGGGACATGTCTCCAAAGGTGTTGGTGTACAACTATTTGGTGGTGACACCAAATTTGGCTGGGAATCAACGTCACTGGTTGTTGGGTCAGTGGGGATGTCTGCATGCTCTGCTGTTGAACCACGTGTGTTTGGAATGCTAGGGATTGGTTTGCAGTCATTAATCACTCATTCAACCGGCATGTGATATTACTCATGCAGACCTAACTAAGTGGGAACCACCCTTGCACTCCTTGGAGGGTAAGCTGAGCCATGGCAGGGATCGAGCCGCTTTACCCCCAGATAAGGATCCCCCCACTATACGAGACTTGGGGGGTTAACCTGGGGGCACAGCTCCCAGCCATGGCCCAACTCCGTCACGTCTGAAACAGATGGAGAAAGAGGAGACAACCATAGGAGGGAGGGTATATGGGTGGGGTTTGTAGTTTGCCAGCAGCTGAGAAAAGGCAGCGTGCAGTGAGCGCCAATATTTGCACATGTGAGCTACACGAAGGGGCTGGGCTTAGGATGCCAATCGTGATTAACCTTGTTTAACTTCCTTAAACCTCATTTAATCACTCAGCATGTGATATTACTCATGCAGACCTAACTAAGTGGGAACCACATATGCCCTTGCACTCCTTGGAGGGTAAGCTGAGCCATGGCAGGGATGGAGCCGCTTTACCCGTAACAACGAGGGACATGTCTCCAAAGGTGTTGGTGTACAACTATTTGGTGGTGACACCAAATTTGGCTGGGAATCAACTTCACTGGTTGTTGGGTCAGTGGGGATGTCTGCATGCTCTGCTGTTGAACCACATGTGTGTTTGGAATGCTAGGGATTGGTTTGCAGTCAAACTTTCAATCGGTTGGAGACTTTTCTCTTGGAGGCTACGTATCACCCATTTCTCTGAGGTGATCAATGTGTGTGTCTTCCAAACATGGCAGTAACCTTGCACAATGTAAGAGAGTGGTCCACCTCTTTAGATGATTTGTCCAGGATCCCACTTCGGCCCTGGCAGGATATTTTTGAACCATCACTCTGTCCCGTGAATAGCTCTCTTTCTTGTCATGATGCATTTCCTGCTGGGCCTGTTTAGAGGTGACTTCCCCTTCCACATCATGGCGAAGCAAGGTTCCTGAGACACGTTTGGGCATTGTGAACTGTTCTCAGAGGATTCTGCCAATGGTGATGGACCCATTTAGCAGGCTGGAGTCCTTGTGACAGTGCATACATACATGTACATGAGTGGTAGGGTAGAGTTGCATACCAGTATACACATATCTGGTGGCCTTGTACTGCAACCAACAGATAGCTGGATGTGGCCTCAGAACAAGACTACGTACGTATCTGGAGCTAGACGTGTTTGAGCATGAAGTGCATGGAGTTACGTACCTTGTGTGATGAGGTTCACATTGGCTCTATGCTGGATCAGTATCCTGGCAATCCCCACACTCCCCTTCCTAGCTGCCAGCATACATTACCGCCTGTCTTGAAGCCTCATGGTGGGCTCATTGCTGGCTGCTCTCTGCTGGCCGCCTACAATGTAGCACTCTTCCTTCCCTTGCGCTGACGACTATGACATACCACTGTGGCTTCAGTGTTACTAGAGCCGCCTTGCTGAGCGGCTATTGGGACCTCCACAGATTTATTTTCATCCAGCGCTGTTCACAATTCGACTATTTCAGCTCTGGGTGACAATGCAGTCCTTTATGTCAGCCATTTCAGCCCTGTGAAGCTTCTTCATGCATGACATTCACATTGCCCAACCCCCTGGGTTCCCTTATGTGTGTGTGAGCACGTTGTAGAAAATGACAGTCAAATCATCTCCATTTACACGATTACGTAAGTGTCCAGTTATGTCATGGATGTTGCTGCCTTGACAATTGGAGGATTAAGGTCAGAAGGCTTGCTGCGTTGAACAGCCTCTATGTCATGCTACCTACATATATACCACGGTTTGTGCCTTTAGGTATAAAAGTTTGTAATTTGGCCTGCGAGCTGTCATTCGCCCTCGCGGCGAAGAGACAGGAGCTCCCGCTTCGTTGTGTTGCGCTTAGCCAGCTGTTGCACGAGTTCTTGCAGCATGTCCTGCAGTTTCTCAGGGGGCAGCCAGATCTCCTGCCGGAGGGAATCAAGGATGAGTCCCAGGAAGGCTAGAACGGCAGATGGACCATCCACCTTCTCCATAGCTACTTGGGCCCCGAGGATCACGGCTACCTGTAGGAAGCACTGCAGCTGTTCCCCGCAGCGGGGGGAGTCTGGAGGACCTGCCAGGAAGAAATGGAGGTCATAACTGTGGCGAAGGATCCACTCCAGTGCGTAGGCCACCTGGTCAAACAGGAAGGTGGCCGACCGTAGGCCAAATGGGAGGCAGGTATCCACGTAGTAGTGACCTTACCAACGCATGCTGAGTAGCTCCCAATCCAAGGGGTCGATGGGAACCATGCGGAAAGCCGACTTCAGGTCCACCTTGGCCATGCGAGTGCCCCTGCCCAAGCATATAAGCATGCGCACTGTGTCATCCACAGAGACGTACTGCAGGGAGAAGGTGTCACGAGGGATGAAGTCGTTAATACTCCTGCCCGCTGGGGCCGAAAGGTGCAGATTCATCCTCCATTTAATTGCCGCCTTTCTAGGGGACGGCACAAAGACCTGGGGAGGGGTAGGAAAAGGTCCGAGGAGGCGACCTGTGGCACACTGTTTGAAAAGTTCGTGGTCAATAACTTCCAGATGAACAAATGCTGATGCCACGTTGCGGGACCTGACGGGCTGTCGGGGTCCCATGTAACCTAGCCGTACACCAAATTGCATGCCTTTGAGACCTGCCTGGATACCCAGGCTTTGTGAGGGTGAAGAGCCAGCTCACGCTCAAACTGAGCATGTCGTAGAGTTGTGTGAGCTCGGCTGTGATCGTCCCATTGCACCTGCCGGTGTTATAGTGGCGGCTGATTTCTGATCCCGCATGGTCGTGGGAGGCATGATGCTCAAACGGTCCGGGTGGGATGTTGCGTGAAAAGGGGCCCTGGCGGACCTCAATGGGAGTGCGTTCTGGTTGCTCGTATCCGTGAAAGGAGTGCTGGTCCCCAAGGGCCCGCCCTTGCTGAGAAGACGGCAGTGTAGATGGCTGGGGTTGGTTAAAGATGGGTAGTGTCAAGGCCCGCACGAAGATATCGTCCTTGAGGCGGTCCCAGCGAGCGGCTGGGTTCTGGCTAGCTGCTTGTTGGAATAGCCTGTCATACTCAATGCAGGCCAACGGTGCGTATATACGTAGTGGAGGAACTAGCATTTGTCATGATTGTCAGGTACGTACTTTGCCAGTGACTGGGTCGTGGCCAGTTGAGTACACAAGTACTGGTTCCAAGCCTCCATCCATGTTGGGAGGTCGATGACCTTGTGCGGTGCCGACTCGCGTCGCTCACAGCGGCGCCTGGTGGGTGGGAAAGGGAGTGCCTGTAGGAGGAAGAAGTCTATCGAATTTGACCTACTCACCTCTCTTGATCCTCCGTCGAAGGTGGTGTGAGATGGGCTGCAAGCAGTTAACCATTGCCCTGTGTAGTTTGTGTGCCGATCGGTGACGGTGCCTGGATCAGTATCCTGGCAATCCCCACACTCCCCTTCCTAGCTGCCAGCATACATTACCGCCTGTCTTGAAGCCTCGGGGTGGACTCATTGCCGACTGCTCTCTGCTGGCCGCCTACAATGTAGCACTCTTCCTTCCCTTGCGCTGACGACTATGACATACCACTGTGGCTTCAGGGTTACTAGAGCCACTTGCTGAGTGGCTATTGGGACCTCCATCCAGTGCAGTTTACAGTTCGACTCTTTCAGCTCTGAGGGTGACAATGCTGTCCTTCATGTCAGCCATTTCAGCCCTGTGAAGCTTCTTCGCGCATGACAGGCATGTTGCCCAACCCCCTGGGTTCTATGTGTGTGTGAGCATGTTGTAGAAAATGACAGTCAAATCATCTCCATTTGCACGATTACGTAAGTGTCCAGCTTTGTCATGTCATAGTATATTTCAACACAGGTGCTTTTACTAAGCTGCTTTTTACCAGCTCAAATGCTTTTGTCTCCACGTCTCCCCATTTCCATTGGGTTCTCTTTTGGAGTAAGCGATACTGTACAAGTGGTGTCAGTTGACTCGATATGTCCTTGAGGAACTTGCTGTAGTAATTTACAATTCCCAAGAACGAATGCTAGGGCATTTCTGATGGTGTGGAGCTCAATGGCAGCATAACGGAAGCTATGTACGTACATGCTCTCTCATTTGTACTCCAGGTTGCATAGCTGGTTCAATCTAACCCCGGCATGGCAACTGCGTTACAGCGACTTGACACAGATTGCAAGATAATCACAGTCCAGCATCTTCTAGCTACCACAATTTTGTCAGGCTGGGAAACTGCTTACGTATGTAACAGCAAACCGTGGCAGAGATGCTGACCGACGATGTACGAATGCAAATCACAAACATGGCCACTCTTTGTAGGTGAACTCTTGAAAGAGCACCCCCCCCCCCCCCCCCCCCCCCTCATCAGAATGTGGGATGTACCATCCTTGGGCAAACTTTCTTTTGCAACTGTACAGTAATATGTAATAGCTAGTCTCCTACGTAGATCCTGTGTGCTCTGTACCTTGATAACTTATTTTGTCAATGTGATTTTGATGTATGTACGTATGTATACTCCCTTTTTCACACAGAGGTATCTACTCTATGCACCCAAACTTTCGCCTTGTTGCTATTGGGGAGCCAAAAAAGTCAGCAGGTCATGCTGGAGGTGTATCACCATTACATTCTCCCTGGATCAGTCCTGAACTCCTGTCCATGTTCCAGTTCCATCCGGTCACCCCCCTACCCGTGGACCAGGAGAGGGAAGTCATTCTGGGAAAGGTATGTAGTAGTGATCCTACCAGAAATTTTGGGGGTTGTAATGTTATTCATATGGTTCAGAAACCTGTGAAGCCTTGCCAGCCAAGTTGGTTGCAAAGGGCTAGGCAAAAGGCACATTTTGTGTTCAGACCACAAAGGACACAGTAGAAGCCCAAAGAGCACAGCAAATTATAGAGGCCTAGGGAGAATACTGCTACAGGGCTTGATTACCCCTCTCCCCCCCACCATCTAATGGATGTAAAAGATAGCAGTCCAGAGGGCATGGTCCATAATAATTAGAGCAGGTGCTGTAAGGCTGATAAAATAAGAAAATATGACCTTAAGGCAAATGTTGGACTGAAATAGATTGGTTCCACCAAAAGGTGGTTTCCCTTTTCCCCGGCTCATACAACCACATGTGTGTTGCCTCTTGCCTGTTTGCTGTTTAATCTAGACCATGAGGAGTGAGGCGAAGGTTGTCTATTGAGGCACCATAGCCTGTTAGCTAGACCATGAGAAGCACCAAATTACTGAGGCACCAAAATACGTACTGCTTGTTGTTCTAGCTGGGCGCCAGGTGTGAAATGCACATGTGGGTCAAATCATGGATTATAGAGCGCGGGGAGTTGGATAGGAAACGCGCGTGGGCGGTTAGGCAAAGCGGGTTACGCCGGAAGTGATGTCACGTTAAATTTGCTTATTCATAACTTCATTACGTACGTAGCGGCATGCGAAGCAGTTCGGGCAGTTTTATCATCGTTTCTCCGGCTGGTTGTAATGCGCAGTGCGTTCTTTGAAGCAGTGAGACCGATTTTATCCGCTATGGCAGCAGTGTGGACAGGTAAGATGAGTAGATTGAGTTGGTAGGCTTTATTTGGGACGCTGTAAATCACTGATATTTCTCACTTCTCTTAGGTGACCCTGCATTCGTACAACAGAAGGCACCAGAAATATTTGCAAGGGCTTTGCGTAATGCTTTGCAGCTGCCAGAGCTGAAGATGTCATCACAAGGCATGATGTCTGTCTTCCAGCAATGGAGTGCAGCAATCAAGGATAACAGCACGTTTGCTGGCAGTCTAGTGAGTCTTGTGGTTAAGCACGCTTTTACTCCGAGCATGCTCAGAGCAAAATCCCTAACCACAAAGTATGAGAAGATGTGGACTGAGTATCATCAACTGATCATTGGTGCTGAGCTGTCTGCACTATGGCGTAGCACCATCGAGCACACTGAAAACCCTCTGTATTTTCAGCAGTTTATGCAGCTAGTGACTAGGAGGGTAATGGATGAGGCAGTAAAGACAGCGCTGCTACCTGAGACTAAGGAAAGTTCCTCACCACAAGTTCAGTCCCTGAAGGCAGAAGAAGAGCAAGCACTACGCTACGTAGCAGGCTACATCCCTATGAAGCTGAAAAAGAAGTACGAAAAGCAGCCAAACAATGTACGTGCTCTCAAGTACATTGAATGCCTGAATATAATGAATGAAGAGAAATGTGATGACATAGAGTTCCTGCAGTACACGAAGTTGTGGGTTGAACAAGTGAACAGAGGAGGATTATTCCGCATTAGTAATGACACGTACCTGATTTTCAGAGCTATGGAGTTGGCGTGTTTTAAGTGTCAGGCATGTCACTGCTCATCCCACACTCAAGATTCAACAGGAAATGGAAGAGTCTATAATGGGAGATCCATCCGTCATGGCCCACTGGAACTACTTGCTGACGAAGTTTGAAGCTCTCGATACTGATGAAAGCGATGACCTATTGGGGGAAATCGTTAATAAGTGGATCAAAATCCGTGGCCACTCATTTGCAAGTGGGTGGGTCGAGCAATATCAGGTAGCAACGAAGCAATCTACTAAAAAGAAAGGACTCCAGAAATCTCTACAACAAGTACATACAGTGACCCTGGTGCACAGAGTTAAAGAGCTTTATGCAAAATGTCATGTAAATTGATAATAATATCTGAATGTTTTACTATACAACAGTATGTGCTCATTACATTCAGTTCTTAGAACGACACGGCCTTTTTGGTAAGGGTGTATCGTCCACCACATCTGTATCTTGATGGTGCTTGCTTCCCCTAACATTACTTGTTGCGAAGGGAGCGGTTGACTTCTGAACTCGAAGGGATGAGGTATTGTACGTGAAATGGTGAACGGTGGGGTTTTCACTTCCGCCTCCTCTTTGTCGCTGCTGGCCGAAGAACGACTCTACTGGGTCTTGAGTGAATCTCTCGCTGAGAAGAAACTTCACTCCACTTATACCAAGGAGGTATCGGCCCATTGCCACAAATGACCTCTCTGTAAAAATAACATAAGCTACTAATTATTTAGTGAATCAAGACCGACTGTTAGGGCATACCTGTGATATGCAGACCTTCTAAGGTCTCTCGACTCAGGCACATTTTTGCTGCTTCTGTAGGTGAAATTGCAGTTATAGAAGCAACGGATTTTCTCCACTCCTCCAAATAGCCGAGAAACTCCTTTTCAAGCCACTGCACACAGTAATAAACAGCGTTCTGTATACCATGTTGTTTACCTACGTAAACTGCTCAAAGCAATTTATTATAACATGCATTCTAATGGGTACGTACAGTCAGGAGCTTATGAGCGGCGAAGCCGCGAAGGAGCGTGTAACTCCGGTCCGTCCAAATCCTAATACGTATTTCCCTTTTGGAAACGAAGGAGGCGGTGTCTCCAAACGGTGAGGGGTCCCGGGATCTTCAAATCTACCACGTTTCTGTGGCAAATCGTTTTCACTGTCACCCGTTCGCTTGGCCATTTCACTGCGGCTAGGTCAAAGGCGCTCCGCTAAGCGAGTGTCAAACTTCTCACATCGCTACCACAGAACACGTGGGTTTTTATGTCGTCATTATGACGCTAGATTGAAGAACAGGTTTCCATATTTGGAAGTTCGCTAGCTAATAATTTGGATGTGGACGGCACTCGGGTGTATGCGGTAGTTGCACGCTCCTTCGCGGCTTCGCCGCTCATAAGCTCCTGGTACAGTGTATTGCAAGTCACTTGGATGGAACATCATGTTTAAACCAAAAGGCATGGGTCCCATGGCAACTGTGGTGTTCTTTTCAAAACTGTTAAAGCCTAATTGACAATTAGGAGTGCACTAGTTTTGAAAAGAACACACCACAGTTGCCATGGAACCCATGCCTTTTGCAATTTATGTTTAAACATGATGTTCCAAGTGACTTGCAATTCACTGTCACAGGTAAGGGTGACACTATGGTTGACAGAGGAGTGGTATTTCCAGTAGACACCTGTCAAGTTATGTAAACAGCTACTATACACACTTACTGTGAACCGTTTGTCATGTGGGGTTCGATATGGGTATACACACTTACTGTGAACCGTTTGTCATGTGGGGTTCGATATGGGTAGAGATCTGCTTTCCGTGACTGTCTTCCCTCAGAAAGACTGCTCACATTCAAACAGTCAAAGAAACGATCAAAGAAATGAACAAATCTGATAGTCTCAGTCATTTCAGGATCACCCATCAGTTCCATTGCATGGGCAACACTTGCACTGAGCACCTGTAAAGAATGAGGTGATATCAAGTACGAGGGTAGTACAATGAGCACAGCATCTATTAATTCACCTGGGCAGCCAAATCAACTCGCATTCTTGAGAAGGAATTGAGGTGCAAGTGATTGTACTTGACCCTAAAGGCCTGGCGTGTCAGTCTGTCTCCATCGGTTGTCTTCATACAGTCTCACCAGATGCTGCCAGCTGATCTCCTTGCCATTGATCTACATGTAATGCCAACATTCATGTTAAACCACAGAGCACACAGAGTGGTGAAATTTGTGCTGTTGTGGAGTATGGACTATGCACGCTCTGAAAACACTTACCCATAGTGTGCGCGTTCTGCTGTGGCCATGTGAATTAGACCAACAATTGCGTGTTGTCTTCAGGAGATGAGGAACATCAGCGACGAAGTACAGACTGCGGTCATCATCGGTGAATGGGTTAGGGCACCGGTATCCTGGAGTAGTAGCATCGGACGGATCTTTCATGAGGCGGTACAATTTACGATTGGGTGAGGACCCATCGGAAGTGAGCGAAATAACCTTGAACCTCATGATCTCCAGCCGCATAACTGCTTCAGTCACAATGGGGTATAGCTGATGGGATGGTGCACCTGTGGTTGGGAACTGGGCCAGGGGAAACTTTAGGCCAGTAAATATGCCTTGAACTAACAGGACAAGCATATGTGAAGCGAGGTCAGGCTTCTGCATGGTGCCATCAGACTGACACAGACACTCAAACTCCAATATGTGATCACTGACATTATCGAGTGCTACAAAACCCACCAACTGGTGTGTGTACTTGTTATATACCAGCCCTTCTTTGATCTTCATCTCGTCATATGTCAGACACACAAATTTCTGCCAGTCTTCTATTTAGCCTCTCTTGCTAGCTGTTTGGGAACTCCATCCTGGAAACCGGTCAGAGGTGGAACGTAATGAGTATAATCCCGAAGAGTTCGCTCCGATGGAAGTTTCATGAGACCTGACTCACACAGCAAACGGTACCCACCACCAGATACAAGTCGTAAATGAAGACACCATCTGATTACCTGAGGGAGCCATCTCATCTGTCGGCAATCAGACTGACTGGCGGCCTGCATCTGCTGGTCCCAGAACAGACGGTGGAACGAGCCCTCCTTGTGTTTTTGATGCACAACCTTGGTGTGTTCGTCCATCATGGATGTGATGTCCCCATGCATGTAGTGTCTCGTCAAGGGTGACACCATCTTGTTGGCAAAGTTGTGCTACCCGCTCCCTCAGTTGTTCATTGGTAGCTTTTAGTGTCTTTATCTACAACGGATATGAAAGAGATAAACAGAGGCATATAAAATGCCTGCACCGGCCCTGACTCTATTTATTGCCCATGTGTTGAACGTATTGCAACAACATACCTCTGCTGTACGGCTCTTGACCCTTTGCCTCCTCTGCGGAGTTGTGAGGTATCGCCAGTTCCAAGTAGATGCACTAGTACTTGCCCTCCTATTTGGCGATGTGAGTGTCTTTGCTTTCTTGGCAAGGGAGCGAAGGTTTGTTCGATAGGCCTTGCACTGTGCACACCTACCACTCGAAACAAGGATATCACACCTTGTGGTACGGACAGCTTCCTTGTAGTACCGACGGGAACTGACAAATGGAGTTGTATCAAGGCTTGCTTTCACTGTCTTACCACTCGAATCCTTGAAAACCCCCTTGCGAGACTTAGCGAGCTCACAATATTCTTTGTCAGTGTGGCCCGTACAAATGCTGCAGCTATCTAAGAGCTTGACGACAGCAGGTAGACATTCAGGAGTCACGATGTCCGGAACGTTCTCAAGGAGCTTACACGACGACGATCCAAGACAACAGTGGCGTGCATACACACTCCAAGAGCCATCAGTGTTCACTACAAGACAGAGCTCAACTACAACTGGCTGCTTACTCTCCAAAGGCAGGTTCTTGAGCTTGCATAGTCGCACGCATTGATCACAGTCAGTTGTCTGGTCTACCCATCCTTCAGGTAAGGAAATCCTCCACGGAGAAAGCATGTCAACAGAAGGTGCCTGTAATAATGAGAACACAAGTATAAAAATAAATCATTTCTCACAGTTATACACTAGCCTGGACATCGGGAAGATTGACAGTCTCGTGCTCGGCAGGTGATGGGAGGTCCTCATCCTCGCCAGGTGAGGGAAGGACTTCAGCTCTCTCATCCTTGGCAGTCTCATCGTGATCGCCAGGTGAGGGAAGGACTTCAGCACTCTCATCCTTGGCAGTCTCATCGTGATCGCCAGGTGAGGGAAGGACTTCAGCACTCTCATCCTTGGCAGTCTCATCGTGATCGCCAGATGAGGGAAGGTCTTCCATCTGAAGAGCAGTACCCAGAGAGAGTGGACAAGTTTTTGTCCTTTGTCTTCATTTTTCTTCTGCTTCTGCTGCAGTCGCTTCATCCTACTCTCCTGTTTACGGTGCTTGAAACGCTTCTTCCGAGGCATAGTGGATCAACTAGAGTGAAATAGCAGCCATGTATTTTGCACTTAGTACACTACTACCAACAGAGTTTGAGCGCATATTCTGTTGAAACTAGCGAAAATCAGTGATTTCCGAGCGACAGCACAGAACTTTGGTACCCATCAGTTACGTAGTTAACCCACTTGTGTTTGTACGTCTACCTTATTTTAGGAGACATGGCCCAATAGCAGCATATTCAGCACTTATGTACAATGTGAATATGGCAGTTTTAACATGCATGCCTTCATAAATAGAGGGGTTAATGCACACTGCATGCATTATGTTATAGCACCCGGCCGGCATGCTACTCTCACTCCGTCCCAAAGCGAGTGATGCTAACCATCCAACTCACCCCAGTGGCCTTAGACTGTCTCCAACTCTAAAAGATGGCGCTGGAATTCTGGCTCTGCCATGCATGCCTTCATAGATAGAGGGGTCAATGCACACTGCATGCATTATTTTATAGCACCCGGCATTCCACTCTCACCCCGTCCCAAAGCGAGTGTTGCTAGCAATCCAATACCCCAGTGGCCTTAGACCATCTTCAGCTCTAACAGATGGCGCTGGAATTCTGGCTCTAGCAATATATCTGTCGCTGTTACGGGTACCAAAGTGCTGTGCTGTCGCTCGGAAATCGCTGATTTTCGCTACTTTCAACAGAATATGCACTCAAACTCTCTCATACACGCCCTCGCAACTCACCTAGGGATAAACACTTCTATTTAGTGCCTCGTTAGCTTCGCTTCTGAGATACGCTACAGTCGAAAGTTCGACCGCGAGTACCGATCGCTAGCTGAACTTCCGGTGCCACACGTAACCCGCTGTACTTCAAAGGATTGCCGAAATGCCATACATTAAGAATAGTGGGGCGCGCGCATTTCCTATCCATCTCCCCGCGCTCTATAATCCATGGTCAAATGCATTCCTCCCCACCTCTTGCCACCTATAGTACGTACACATTGACATGTAAGTGTCACATGATCAAATATTCTGGCCCATGCAACCATGCCATTTTTATGTACTGCCATGCAGTGGTGTGGAACTGAACGTGGGAGAGACCTAGCATCACTCCCAGTCCCACGCCCGGCTTTTCGTCGCTTGAAGTACAGTAAAGCGGGGAGGGCCTGGTAAATTTCCTCACGTGAGTGATGTCAAGGGTATAAAGACTGTAGAAAGACCTAAATGAACATGGGCATATACGTGGGTCTCAGAACAGCAAGATGAGCGAAGGTACCACACGTATCTAGTTTGTGGGGGGCGACTGTCATACTTACTGAGCGTTGAACGTGTAGATGGTTGAATAACGTAGCGTCTTAGTCCTGAAAATTTAGCCATTTTTTGATTACGTCATGCTCACGTGAGGAAAAGTACCAAGTCCTCCCCGCTTTACCGTACTGTAAGCGACGAAAAGCTGGGGCTGGGCGTGGGACTGGGAACGAGGCTAGGAGAGACCTTGGAATGAGGCTAAATTTTACTAGTACACTGTAGATGTGATGCTACACTGTAGATTTCATTACTGCATGCATACGTATCTCTGGAGTTAAGCAAGTAATTGCAATGGCAGTTTTGAGAGATATCCTGAATGAGACATTTTGTGTTATCTAATAAGTTTTTTTATGCGGGAGTGAACTCAGTTTTGGTTTTGTTTGTCGACCCAGCATATAAATTAATGTATGTACATGTATGTACATGTAGGTAGCAGATGTGTCTGTTGAGAAACTGGATCTACTGCTCAACCTCGCCCAGGTGCTCAGAACCTCTACTGACCCAACTGTGAGCTTGTGTTCAAGACACGTTTGTGATTTCTGTTAACCATACTGTCATTTCAGTAAACTTTGCAGCATCAGAGCCAAACGTGTGCATCAAATGACTCAAATTTGTTCTCAAGTGTTTGGGTGGTTCTGTTGAGTAATGCTTGGGTAGTAGATGGTTATGTTATAGTCATTGTGCGATCTGCCAGACACTTGAGATGAAAGCGTCCCTTCATAAGTGGTTTGTGCCTGTCGGCTTTGCTCTGGTGTTGTGAGGATTAATAAAATGCCAGTAACTCCAGTGTGACTCATGTACTATTGTACGCGTCTTAATATGGCACCGTCCTTCAGAAATATTTTCCGGCTCGCATTTGCGACAGCTTCACCGCAAAAAGCAAGGCTTCCTTTCTGAAGCCTCCCCTAGGCTTGTTACGAAGACAACTGGGTTTCTATGTGCGTACGTAAGTTTCCGAAAATTTCACTAATGGATGTTCCAGAGCTTCACTGGAGCAGCGGGATACAGCATAGCAGGAGGGAGGGAGGGAGGGAGGGAGGGAGGGGACTTCATCAGGTACATTCGTCAATCGTACACACCAGCAGTACGTCCTGTTGAAGTGCGATGGGAAGTGGGCACCTCCAGGCAAATTCCAGGGCTACGTAGCTGATGCCTTTAGCAATGAGATGTTGCTATTGACCTATTGACAAGTTACATTATACTATACGTACAGTTAGTATGAAAGTAGTGGTCAGTTAGAGTGTTCACTTGAGTGCATCCTGCTACCCACTTTGACGTCAGAATTAACCATCCATCTGTAGCTGCAGTCCCTGTCCAATTCCCTTTCCACGAGGCAGCTACTGAGAATGTCTCGGAGATTGGCAGCCCACCCGGAGGAGACGCTGTTCCAGACCATCACCAAGGCATGCCTTAGCAGGTCAGAGGAGTGAGTACGATTGGTAGCTAGCTGGTAGATATGTAAATGTCAGCCATTATGGCGTTCGTTGAGCAAGCTACTGTACGAGGAGACGGTTAAACCAAAAGATATTGAAGATGTGCTAGGGTACGGAGCGAGGAGCTTGAGATACTGGGAGCTGAAAGTGGAACAAAAGAGAGCAATTCGATCCAAGCGTCCTTGCTGGTAGAGATCGCTGAGCTGTCTCAGCGTGGACTCGGATCCGTGTTCTGAACTCCACCCGCTGCCGAGTTTGGGTAACAGTGCAGTGCCAGACTTTCAACATTGCGAGCTCATAGGAACAATAATTACAGTTGGCAACTTACTCTACCCTACAATGTTAGCTGCCATGTGTTTGATGTGGCCAGGGGGGGTAGGACAAGGTTCGATGCAACATGATGGCATTCTTGAAGTTCCCTGAGTGGACACGTGGACGTGGCATTGCGACTTGCCAGTATCAACATGGCATTTGGCAACTGCACTCCTAAATTTCCCACTTGTACTAGACCTGTCTACAGACGACGAACCAGACAATTGCATGTGTGTGTTGTTTGTAGGGATGCCATTTTGGTACGTGATCCCAGCTTTTTATGTTTTTGCAATCATGATGTGATGGTCGACGTGAGTGCAGGCCTCAATAATCATAGGCCCGAGACGGCGAGGAGAAAAGGGCCTGGTTTCCACTGTTTGCGCATGCGCTAACTAGCGGTGGAATTCCACCGGCACCGTGGACGTTCGATTATGTTTGTACACTTGTGACGTCGAAGTGGATAACGTGATCCGTACAGTTAACTAGCTAGCGAGTACTTAGTAGTGGCGTGCGTTACAACAGCTCTCGATCGTGCTCTCCTATGTCCTCAGGCGGCAAGGCGCTCCTGAATTGAGCTAGAACAGCGACCTGCGATTGAACGATGGGATGTTTTCGTGTGGCTACCGTGGCACCGACCGGGTGGAGTCAGTATGCTACCAGACTCTTCCGTTTGTTTTGAATAAAGAATGTCCGGTAAGTCTGCTGCTGGTGGCAGTGCAATTGTGGTTGTGTCGCCCCTCATCTCGCGGATTGAGGACCAGTGTAGCAAAATAGTAGCGTCACACCCTCGACCATGTGACTACGAAGACGTCATTTGCACCCTCCCCCTTATGAATACGTGTTACGGTTACAGATAATTAAGCGCATGCGCAAACAGTGGAAACCAGGCCCTTTTCTCCTCGCCGTCTCGGGCCTGGGAACGAGGCTAATGTGACGTGTGAGACTATTATAACATCTTAGTGGTTATGTTTCGTTGGGCTCGCGTATGCCACCAGTGTGGGTATCTGGGGCAAGCCAGCTCAGGCAAAAGAGCTTTAAAGAAGAACGTTTCTAGCTTGGGCAGCTGAGTCCTCCACCACTGTTCATCGTGGTACATGTGTATATCCTTTCAATGTACAGGTGCTTCCTGGTCCTCACTACAAAGTCACACCAGGTCCGTTGTGTGTAGTGGAGTTGGCTCTGGACCTGATGGTAGTAGTCATGGTTTCTGTCCAACTGTCTAGTCCGTTCACCACCGTTTCTTAGTGTCACAGGCCTCATCGATGGTCATACCTCGAACTGAACTTGGATTTTTCAATTCTACTAGGCCTTCCAAAGGAGTACAAGATGGATCTACAACTAAACCATCGGGACTTGCAGCTAACCATGGGGACTCTCCTGAGATGTGTAGCCCGGAAATGGATACAGTTAAGCCGGCCAGTCAAATCCAGATGGAACTAGCAGTCTCTCATTAGCAATGGTAATTTCTTCCTTTGTCAATGTGAATGGTGTTGGTGATGTTGACTTGCAACCCATGCCGTGGGAAATCTCTGAAGCTCCTTATCTGCCGAGCCCAGTTTGTATGAGTCTTCTAGCCCCACAATAGTGCTCTTTGATGTTGTGCATGGAGTCAACAAGAGTGTTCAGTATATGTTGGTGTGATGGAAGCTTGCAAAATTAGTATGGGCCTGTGCAACCGCTTAGTTGAGCTACCGTTATTTCCGCACTTACTCTTTGTGCTGTAGCAATCTCACCATTAGCCTCGCCAACATACTCAGTGTATTCGCAGGTGCATCTTCTTTTCTGCTCTGCGGTTAAGTTAACCACCTTGGTTAGTGGTTTGGAATGTGTGCGTCGAATAGCATAGTAAAAATGAGTCTGTAAAAGAACGTGCATAATCAATTATAGAATGATGACATCCTGGTCATGTGATCCACCAACCTGTGAAGTACGCATGTGAGGCTGTTAGACTAAGGACAGCCTTTTCATGTGGTTTGTCAAACGAGCATGCAATGCAGTCCCTGACACATTGCCATGATAGTGCCCAATGAATCTTACAACCTAGTAAGAGTTTATAGCAGTCTCTTTACCAGTAGCCTCTCCCGAACCTGGGATCTCTGCATCACTCCAATCGGTGACAATTCCTATAAGTGGACTGCCAGGTCTGAACTCTGGATGGTCTTCCTCAAGAATGTTTTCTTAAAGGCTAATGCATAGACCTTGGCACCTTCCTTATCCATCCTAACTCTGCTTACAACAGCCCATTCCATTGTAGTATCGTCAGATACAACCAAGAAAGAATATGGTAAAGGTGGTTGCTGAAGGGAAAATTTCTTGGTCTGACCTTCTAAATGTAAGCCTCGTCCTACCTGTCAAGAAAGGCATCTGGGTGTCCGGGTGTACCTCGGGAACATACGTAAAGCTGTGTCCAAAACAGAACTATCCATGCGGGATCCTCAAACTCCTGGGCTGCCTTCATTATTGTCAGCATGTACGCCACCATCTCAGAAAGTGCTGAGGAATGCTTACTAGCCACTGCCGCCATGTACACCAGGAAACACTGTACCCAGGTGTTCAGCTCCTTGATAGCTAGGCTTCTTCCGGGCTTTTGACACCTGAAAGCCATAAGCAGGCATTACCAACAGCTTCTGCTGCTCCGACTCCTGATGAATTGCTTCCCACGCTCCGTGCGGACACAGCTCGGCCAGGTCCACAAACTCCCAGGCCACCATCCTGTTGAACAGACGCTTAGGCACTGTTGGGAGACCTCCCCCGATAAACACCTGCTCCTGTGCAGCCCGGCTGGCATCAGGAGCGATCAGACTCAGCAAGGAGTCAGACAGCACGGACCCCACAGCTCCCATCGACTGAGCTGGGGGAGTTACGGAACTTAGTGACTCGTCACTGCCCCCTGGGAATTCTGGCACCGAGGCCAGGGACTTAGCATCCGGCACCCGGCCAACCACCACACATGTGCCTGAAACAAACGGATACACATTGCAGTGCTTACCAGTGTATCCACACACCTCCATACTTGCAGGCCTGTATTAGAGCTTCCTCCCAAGCCCTGGCCCCAGCCCTCGACCCTGAGCCTTGTGCCAATCACTCAAGGCCTACACCTGAGTGGGCCCTAACCCGACCTGAGCCCACCCCTGCGGCAAGCTGCAAGCCCAAAGCTTACACCCAGGGTCAGCTCCCTGGGCCTGCACTCTACACCAACCTGGTTTACACACGTGAGCCCTGTGCTCACCACGCAGCCCCTGTAGCTGGCTGCAAGCCCAGCGCTCGCCCACAACACACCCTGAGTCGGCTGCAATCCCAATGCTTGCCCACAACACACCCTGAGTCGGCTGCAAGCCCAATGCTTGCCCACAACACACCCTGAGACGGCTGCAAGCCCAATGCTTGCCCACAACACACCCTGAGACGGCTGCAAGCCCAATGCTTGCCCACAACACACCCTGAGTCGGCTGCAAGCCCAATGCTTGCCCACAACACACCCTGAGTCGGCTGCAATCCCAATGCTTGCCCACAACACACCCTGAGTCGGCTGCAAGCCCAATGCTTGCCCACAACACACCCTGAGACGGCTGCAAGCCCAATGCTTGCCCACAACACACCCTGAGTCGGCTGCAAGCCCAATGCTTGCCCACAACACACCCTGAGTCGGCTGCAAGCCCAATGCTTGCCCACAACACACCCTGAGACGGCTGCAAGCCCAAAGCTTGCCCACAACACACCCTGAGACGGCTGCAAGCCCAATGCTTGCCCACAACACACCCTGAGTCCGCTGCAAGCCCAATGCTTGCCCACAACACACTGAGTCGGCTGCAAGCCCAATGCTTGCCCCCAACACACCCCCAACTGCCTCTGTCCCGGCCCCTGAGTGACCCGTATCAAACCCTAGTGGTACGGCTCGGCCAGCACCTGCGAGCCCTGTGCTCACAGCCCCTAGCCGCTTGCTGCAAGCCCTGTGCTTGCCCATAACAGAGCCCAAGAGGCTAGCTGTAAGCCCAGTGCTTGGCCTCTCTTTTCCCCAGCACTAGCCCCCGACACTAGGGGGGGCCGGGTGGGGGGAACCTGCGGGACCAGACCCACACGAAACCGCCTGCAACCCCTACGGTTACCTGCAAGCCCAGCGCTCGCCCTCGTTCTATCTCAAGGCCAAAAGGCACAAACTATCATAGGCATGCAACTGCATGCAACCCCGTACAGAGCTACCCACCTTCACTCGGCGCCCCGCTAGCTTGACGGACAAAAACTTTAATCATACCAGCCTGGTTTACCGACCCATGTCTCACCGGAGGGATGAGGTTCCTCGGAGCGGCCCTCGCGGGCAGTCCTGTCCACTAGGAGTTCTGGGAGAATCTCTCGAAGAGTATCTCGCACCAGCGCACGGATATCGTCTCCTCCGCCGGTCCCGCTGGTGTGGGGGCCGGCGAGCTCCTCCGTGCTGCCGTCCTTCGCCATCGCGTATATCGAGTGATGAATATGGGTAACTTTTTGCGAGCTCTCTAACAATTTCAAAACTAGCGGCTGCCACTGACGGTCACTCACAGCAACCAAGCAAGAGGAGGTGTGCGCATGCGCAACCACGCCCCACCAAATGCACCCCGCCCCCTGACCCGTCCTCCAATGTTAACTTGGTTTAACGAAGTTAAACTTCATTACAACAGTACATTACACCACTCCCTCCTCCGAAAGATTACTTCCTGTAATCAACGTTGTGAACAACCACAGGGAGGAAGTCGAACAAGGGGGTGTCTGTGAAGGCAAGGATAGCATCTCTGGGGAGCAGTGGGAGATTCTCTATTGGCATCAGTGTCTGCATCATCCGAATCAGTATCCGCATCCTCCAAAACCAATAGCCTTGTTCCCAGAAGGGGATCTGAATTAGTGTTCAATCTCAACCCATAGCGGTTCGAATTCCTTGTTCCATATTTCTCAATTCGGGTCTTCAACCTATTAAAGTGTACTACAATCTGGGGCTTCCTGCGACTTATTAGTCTTATCCGGTAGCTGCAATCATTGACTCGGTCCAAGACCTGGTAAGGACCAGTCCAGGGGTGATGGAGCTTCCTTGAAGCACCCTTTGGGACAACAGGAGAATGCAGCCACACCAGATCACCTTTTGTGTAAGGGTCACCATGAACCTTCTGGTCATACACTTGCTTCTGGTGTCTGATTCCTTCAGCAAGGGCGTCCCTGATATCCCTAGCTGGGACTGTTGTCATTCTCAGTCGGTTCATAGCATCTTCCAATGTGGTTCCTTGCATAAGCCAGTCGTCGCTAATCTCCTGAAGTATGAAGTGAGGCACTACTGGGTTTCAGGTGTGCAGCCACCACAGTACCATCTAAAGTATTATTGAAACCTGAAAATGGTGTAAGTACCTCTATATCAATACTTCAATGGTAGTTTAGTTTCGGAGTGAGCATAGACAAAAGGGTCTTCTTGCGGATCTTGCTGTACTTGGTCTGGACGTTTGTCTTCCACCGTATTCAACGGCACATCCTGTGTAGAGTACCCCGGTCTGAATCCAAATTGATTTGGCTGCGTAGCATGGTTGCGTTAAAGTAACTGCCTGTTTATCTTCCTCTCAAACACCTTCGCAATTACTGGTTGTACCTATATCTCCCTACAAGCTCACTGTTACCTCCAGGGAGTAATGTGTGCCGAGTTCTATTCACCTGGACAGCTCATCACTCTCTAAACTATTGTTTAACAGTGACGTCAAGCTCCCGCTAATGTATGGTAATTATACCAACAGCTAAAAAGAATGCTTCAAATCAGGCCCCTTTATCTCACCGTTGACCGTTACAATATTGACTTGTGCAATATGCAATCTGTGTGTGGTACCGACAACTGATCTACGTACATACATAGATAATGGCCTTGTAGCTCTATCTTTGCATAAGTTGATTACTGAAATCCACTTGTATTGGGTTTGCATGACTGTATCACTCTCTGGTTGCAGGTTTCTCCCTCAGCTAGCCAGGGCTGCACTGACAAAGGCTTTATCTGATGCTAACATTCATCCACCCAAGGATAGAGCTCTACAGCAAATGGAATCTGTGAAATGTGAGCAGCTGGCTTGTGTGTCAACACACATTACTGTTAGCTAATGACATCATGTTACGTACTGTTATTTGTGGTACTAAATTTTTCGAAAAATCGCTAAATTTTGAACCTGCAAAAAATAGTATTTGCAGCATGTGACATCACACACATGTGCATTAATTGGAGCAAGCCATTAGCTAGCTGCCTATGAGGTGACCTGGGAGGGAGGCTATAGCTGTGTACATAGTACGAATCGGAATCTATCTACAAGGTGAGAGCAAGACCTGAGACATTCTGAAAAGTGAGTTTTTCCTACCCTAGTACCTCCTTTGCCAATAGACTCAGCAGTATGGTTGCCACCGTGGACGGATTCTGAGAACCAGTAGCGTACACGACTACAACAGTTGCTATCAGCTGTGGAAGTTACAACCACTGCATGCTGGTATGTGATATGCATTATGCAGTGCTTTTTTCACCTGAACATTGTTCAGCTGCTGGCGGGAATGAGCTGTAAACTGTTACTGTATTCACAGATAAGAGGCAAGAGGGCTATCTGCACATTGGCAGTACCCGGGTTCCTGTGAGGCCTGACCATGATGCTGCCGCATTGGTTCCTGACGTGCTCTTCTATGACAATCGGCAGGTGTGCTTTGTAAATAGAAGGTGTTCCGAGCAATGTTCTATTGAACTGGTGTCATTCTCTACTGGTAGCTCTCGAGTACATAGCTCAATGTGCTTATAGTGATTTTTATGCCAAGCTGATATTCTCTACTAAAGCAAATCAGTGCTGTAACTAGTAACTAGCCTCATTCCCACGCCAGCATTAATGAAGTATGAAATACAGCGGGGGAAGGCCTGGGAGATCTGGTCACGTGTGATGACATGAGATAGACAGATGGTAGACACGGGGGGGGGGGGGGGGGGGGGGGGGCAGTACCCCACCATTATAATACCTGTTTCATGTCGATCCGTCCCCGGTGTTGTGACCAACAAACAGTATCGATCGTCTGCCTTGTGAACACTCTGACATCCAGCCTTTAGACGGACAGGACATTGAGATTCTTCGTTGGGCACCACCCTCTATGTGCCTACCACGTGTCTACCTGATGGCACCGCATGTGACCAGATCTCCCAGGCTTTCCACCACCGTATTTCATACTGGAAGCGATCAGATGCTGGCAGTGGGACCAGCCATGGAATGAGGCTATGCTGTAACATGATGTCATAATGTGTGAGTGCATGCATTCACGAACTTTTATCATGCACCACTCCAGCACCTTCGTATTCTTGAGGACATGTCCAGAGATTTTGCTCTTGGGGAGCACCTGCTGTTGGTGGGGAACCAGGGAGTTGGCAAGAACAAGATAGTTGATCGATTCCTCCACCTCCTTAACCTCCCTAGAGAGTACCTCCAACTACACAGGTACGTACGTACGTGCAGTTATCATTAGGGTTTAGTATCATTCCCGATACCAGCCAGTGGTGTGAGGTATCGGGTATCAGTTATTGGAATTCTGTGGTACTGATAATTTAACTGCATGAGTTCCAGCAATCAATGATGGCCGTGTAAGGTTTTGGGAGCATTTCTGGGTGAATGTTAATGATGAAAGCACGGCCTGTAGCGAGATTTTTGAAGAAGGCTTCTCAAAGGTGTATTGAGTATGTACCTATCACACAGTGGTATCGGTACTAGTGTCGGCCTATTTTGCATATTCCAATATTAGAATCAGAAGTATCTGTAAACTTTGGTATCAGTGGATCACTTACAGTGCATCCTGCGTGGACATTGACCAAAAACGTATAGCGCTTATTTATGTTTATCTCACGTTGCGTGGGCGGATCACACGTGCCAGTAGTCACTGTATACGCGCTACAGCAACAGGGGCGATGTATTTCCCTTTGATGTTTGATACATGCCCTGGACCAGGGCATGTATATCCCTTTGATGTTTGATACATGCCCTGGGAAGCCCCACTGTTCACGACCGCTTGGTCGTAGCATTGTGAACGTCAAAAGTCACTGTATTTGACACAGATCAGCGGAGAATGTGTCTGTAGTCTACATCAACAGTTGAGAAGTAGCAAGGTATTCGCGCGTAAGCGCTATGGGTCTATGCGATAGATGGACGGTCGGCACAGAGCTTTCGGCTACTAGCGCTATGGGTCTATGCGATAGATGGACGGTCGGCACAGAGCTTTCGGCTACTATCGCTTTGCTTCATGCTGTAAGCACACTCTCGCGCGGCCAGAACCAACCACGGAGACCAGAAACTAACGGAGTTAGATCCTTACAGCTCACCTCACGTTCAGTCATTTTGTCTTCAGTCCCTTTGCATTTACGGGAGCACTAGGCTTCTCTCTTCGCTTTCCTTCTACGTTTAAACCGCTTTGACTAACATCGAAGACGGCCCTTCTTCGTAATTCCAACGTGGGAGTCGTCCTGTTTTCGAAATCACTCGCTGTCACGCCATCCGTCACTGAATATAGACCCAATACTCCTCGAGAATCACGCGAACAACTAGCTACTTGCTTCTCAACGACGACATCAACTACTATACAGCCAGCCAGCTAGCTAACACACACTGAACTGAAGCCAGACTAAACCGTGCTGCAGTGTGACGCAGCAGTTACCAAGGAGACTCCGTAGCAACCGTGCTGCAGTATGACGTAGCCACAGTAATCAACGTGAGATAAGCCAGTTAGATCACGCCTAGGAGGGATGTATCCGGTTTACAGTCACGAGCACGAGGGCGCGAAGCGCCCGAGTGCGAGTGACTGTAAACCGGATACATCCCGACTAGGCGTGATATAACTATAACATACAGCAATGCTACTTTGGCTTGCAGGGATACTACTGTGCAGACGCTGACACTCCAACCCTCAGTGCAAGGAGGAGTTGTGACATATCAGGACTCACCTCTGGTACGTGTGATGGACTATGCTAGTATACGTAATTTGATTTACAGACTGGGCACAAGTCCATTTAGAAGCAGGTATGTGTGGTACGTAGGAATTTGATTTTTGCAGTCAGGCTGGGCAGATGTCCGTTTTGAAACTGAACACATGTACTGCACCTGCACGTAAAGGTGAGATTGCAATCCCCTTCCACCACCCCACCCTTTGACGCATGCAAGGAAGTGTAAAGCGAACAGGCTGTGCAGCCTATCTGAGTGAGCATTCCACATGTACGATCAATTTTGACTCTTCCAATAGTCTACTGGTGTTGCTAATGTAATTATCTCTCACCCTGCATGTGCAAGTACCCTGCGTGAGTATAGATTGCCTGTATGCATGTGTTTGTAGCCTTGAGGAAGACATTATCAGGTAGAAACGGTGTGTCATTAAAATTATTGCATCTCGGTCACGAACTTTGGCAGATTTTGACTACTCCTACCTACTATCACTTCCTGCTGTCCTTCCACCCCAAGGTCCGAGCCCTTCAGTCTGGGATGGTGCTGGTAGTGGATGAAGCAGACAAGGCCCCTACTCACGTCACCTGCATCCTCAAGAACATCATTGAGGGAGGGGAAATTACCCTTGCTGATGGACGGAGAATTGTGCAGGGTATGTGGGTGCATGTATGGAAAGAAGAATTGTTTGTTGCAGTAAAGACTTTTATTTCAGATAAGCATAACAAGAAGCAAATGTATGTGTACCCCTAGTGTCAAGTCTTGCCTGCAGTAACTGTTGTACCAGAAGAACTTACAGACTAAGAGGCACACAGTATCAGTCGTGACGCAAGCGTACGCAATAACGTATTGCAATGCTCACACCCACGCATGTCCAGCACACACCCCACCGCTGGTAAGGTCCGTTTACTTCTCACGGCTACTACTTCTGCATACTATACCGTATACTTACCAAATTTTCTACGCTAAATACCACATGAAAGAGCTAACATACGGTATCTGTCATGCAGGGGAGGTCCTAGCCTTGTACCCAGGCCCGACCGCCCAAGAAAAGAAAGGGCCTGGTATCCACTGTTAGCGCATGCGCGTAATTATCTAGGCTAAGACCAAGGGGGAGGGGCATATGACGCACAATATGGCCACGTGCCGATGCTGTGACGTAGCTACCAGAACGAGATCGATCGAGCCTGGATATCACCAGAACTACACGGCAAATAGCGCTATACTGCCCTGGATTGCTAGCAATTCTTGCTAACTTACAGTTCACGACGAACGGTAATCCTTCGTAGCACACAGATGTTCAAACCTCGGTCGGTGAGCCGTGTAGAATCGTCTTCTTTGTGAAAACGGCCGAAATGGAGGCTACCTGTGTTGGCTGGAGACACTTACAGGAGTACTTAGCCACTGAAGGTCATAGGAGAGTGCTCAATCGTCGAACTCAGTCGTTGCTCAGGAAAGCTGCACGGAACATATAGCGGTAGTACACGATTTTGACGTCATGGTTGTACGGATGTAACACGATAGTCCACGATTTTCCCAAGATTTCTGGGAAATTAAGCGCATGCGCAAACAGTGGATACCAGGCCCTTTCTTTTTCGGGCGGTCGGTCCTGGGTACGAGGCTAGGGAGGTCCAAGCAGCTGGCTCGCTAGACAGATGAATGAACTTGTGGTAAGTGTTATCACACCCTCTGGAATGTATTGGCACATTTGCGTTTCATAAAGATTATGTAATTCTAACAGGATGGAGAGTGTAGATCAGTGAGTGATAGAGCTGCAAAATGAATACCAGAAGTCCACTGTTCCATACTTAGTTTGAACACACACGGTAAAAGAATACATAATCATTACACACATATTCCGACTGTATAAGACGTGTAAAGCATAATATTCACACTGGTCGTCTATAACCACTTGCTTTTGTTACTATATTACGTAAGTGTAAATATGTATGTAGACGTAGGGATAGCAGAACAGCTAAAAGTAAGAAAAAAAGCAGGGATGATGGCGTAGAACAGTTCAGTATACGTAATCTTTCCACATACGTAGTGCATGTATAATGAGAAAAGTATGTACGTAGGTTGTTGTTTACTGAACTGTTTTATGCAGTACTGCTGATCCAACCAAAACCTACCCTGGTGGTTACACCTACAGATGGCCATCAGGGGAGGGAATTGGAACCTACGTCAGGGGCGTAAGAAGATGTTTTGTAATAGGGGGCTGAGTTGACCGACGGTTACACCTACAGATGGCCATCAGGGGAGGGAATTGGAACCTACGTCAGGGGCGTAAGAAGATGTTTTGTAATAGGGGGCTGAGTTGACCGACAGAAAGACGGGCGAAGCCTGTCCTATGTAGGGGGTCTGGGGGCATGCCCCCCCCCCCCCCCCCCCCCCCCCCCCCCCCCGGGGAAATTTTTGCTTTCTAGGTACTCAGAGACTAATTTTGGTGCATTCTGAGTTATTTCCACTGCATTGTACTGAGGTTGATTTTATGAGATTATTTGTGAAGCAAGATCAAAATTTGTAGCTACAACATAGGCAAGTGCACAGTGGTGAGTTGACTTTTGGCAAGTTCTCAGCCCGGGCATCGTCGTTGAGGTCGCTCAGCTAAGAGAGCCAGCGCCATAGTCACTATCTGCGTCTTGCTGCTTTGTCTCGATGACTGGTTCAGTGTTCACATGCATGCACAGTCACCGACGAGTCCTGTGATGGGTCCTTGTCAGTTCCTGTACGAAAAAGGTGGTAGACTGATACCAGGCTCCACTGTGATGTGACAAGCTTACATATATAGTAGATTCTCTCTTGGCGGTTGGTACATCATACTCAGCTATCAATCACCAAGCTCATGCAGTCTTGGCGACGTAAAGGCTAACTTAGCTACACCGTATCAATCGCCAAGATAGAAACAATAACAGTGTGTAGGCAGTGTATATGCGTAGCTACTAAATGTTACCTTACCTATGTAGTACAGTCCATGAAACTGGGGAGAAGAATGACTGGATGTGACTCTGCGCCATGCCGCATACGTACCGTGAGCTACAGCGCTTACACCGACTACACGTGGCACTGTGGCCTGTGTGGAAAGGGGTGGATCCCCCTGCCCCCCCCCCCCCCCCCCCCCCCCCCCCGGTTCTTACGCCAATGTGTAACGTGTGTCAAGCTTGAAACAGATGGCTCCGATGTTTGCAGCCTTTCACCGTGATTACAATGCCAGATACCGCTTGGCTGATATGGTCGTGCAGAACATGGCATAAAATAAGTATTTTTGTCTTGCTGTATAATGGAAAAAATTTCTGCCAAACTTGTCTTGCTGTATAATGGCAAAATTTTATGCCGAACTTGTCTTGCTGTATAATGGCAAAATTTTATGCTGAAACGTCTTGCATAAAATTCCCTCGTGTACATTTTCGCACAGTATCATAAAGGCAAAATTTTATGCCAACTGCTTTAATCAAAGGGTCTCACCCTAATTGGGTTAATTAAAGGGACATACTCATTTTGTGAGCCCAGTTTGAATGTGAAGGTTGGCATAAAATCTTACCTTTGTGTATCCTCATAAAGACAAAAGTTTATGCCAACTGCTTTAATGAAAGGGTCTCACCCTATTTGGGCTAATTAAAAGGGACATACTCATTTTGTGAGCCCAGCAGGTTGTGAAGGAAACTACGACATAAAAGGTGTCCCCAATTGGGTCAATTAAAGGGGCATAATTTTACTAACAGTTTGAATACGATAATCATATTGATAATGATTTGATTACAGCGAACAACATAATACAGCATATAAATAGCAACATAATGAGAGAGTAATCATAATCTGGATAATGCTGAATGAATAATAGAAGAGTAGCAGTGGATAAACAATGATACTCAGTCAAATCAGATGGACATCTTTATCGGGGAACTTGATTGTGGTCACTTCATCGTCGACATCAAATCGAGCCATCCAGTCCCCCGTCTTAGTGTTGAACTCTATCAATGTTCCCTTATACCATACCCCATCGTTGTACCTAACTTGAACACGTTGACCTATTCCCTTGAAGGTACCGGTAATCTTGTTACTCTTGCAATTGCCCTTGCCCTTCCGCACCAGAGGGACTAAATCAGACTCTGAATCCAAATCAATACGGCGTTTTCTACTTTTATTGAAATTACTTCGCTTGTCTGGGGGACCAAATTGTGCATCTTGGTCTGAGTCCATCTGCTGTTCACGCTGACGCTTCCGTGAAGTTGCTGACTTGTGGCGCCTCTCCTCAGTCTGGCTTCTGTATGTAATACTGATTTGCTTCTCAGCTGCAAGGTAAGCTAATGCTTTCGCTTTATCCTTCTTGTACAGATGTTCCATTGCCTTTAGCAAAGATGTGGGGTTTTCTAAACGCCAGAACGTGATGTTCAGCTGTTGGCACTAGGATTAGTTCAGATAAAAAATGTGAAATTTCAACTGGAAAAAAGTCACAAAATATATTGCACTTCAATACCGAGGCTAAGCTGTAACACTGCAATCGTCTGGGGGCGGGGCTGCACTGCAATACTCTGGAGGTGGGGCTGCAGCACTTGTAATCTTCTGGAGGAGGGGCTGCAGTACTTGTTACCTTCTGGAGGCAGGGCTTCTGTGTTTATGCGTATGGCGGCATTCCCATGCTGCACCAATTGTATTCATAGTTCACTTGTATATTGATATTAGCTACAATGTCATAAAGAACAATGTAATGATATTCATGAATTAGATTGTGACGCTAGAATGCAAGATTTAAAGTAGTCAGCATAAAATTTTGTCTTTATGAGGAACATGAAGGGAAGATTTTATGCTAACCTCCACATCAAACTGGGCTCACAAAATGAGTACATCTTTTCATTAAAGCAGTCGGCATAAAATTTTGTCTTTATGAGGATACACAAAGGTAAGATTTTATGCCAACCTTCACATTCAAACTGGGCTCACAAAATGAGTATGTCCCTTTAATTAACCCAATTAGGGTGAGACCCTTTGATTAAAGCAGTTGGCATAAAATTTTGCTTTTATGATACTGTGCGAAAATGTACACGAGGGAATTCTATGCAAGACGTTTCAGCATAAAATTTTGCCATTATACAGCAAGACAAGTTCGGCATAAAATTTTGCCATTATACAGCAAGACAAGTTCGGCATAAAATTTTGCCATTATACAGCAAGACAAAAATACTTATTTTATGCCATTGTATGTACGACCGGCTGATATTCACCTGATATTCTGCATGAAGTGTCTTGAAGCCGGGGCATTCGTGGTCAGCAGTACCGTAGTCTCTCGAAAATACGCCCATGGGCGATGAATTTAGAATCTGCTCAAAGAGGGGGATGGGCTTATTTTCGAGGACCCTTCTCCCGAAAATAGGCCCACCCTTGACTCGAAAGTAGGCCCACCCAATTCGAAAGTAGGCCCATGCACCCAAGTACATGCGTATACGAGTGCAATACTGCAACAGTCATTCTAGCAAGGCTTAACTACTACTAGTCCCGGAGTTTCTTGGTGAGCAGGAACAATCTCTTCGTGTGAGTAGCTACAGGAACAGCAAACAAGACACAGCAGGACTGCTTGAATGACGAAGAGTGCGCAGACTATCTTCGGGACTTGCCGATTGCTGCTGCTGCTTCCTAGAAATCCGTAGTGCGCTGCTATAGTGCAACCAGGCATGTACTTCCAAAAATTAAAATTTAGCGTAACTTTTGATCCGAATGCTGTATACACTTCATTTTTTTACCATACTATAGCGCTCAAAATTCTCTATCCGTCGATATATTTTTTATGTCGGCGACTTGCTCAGAAGACTAGCTTTGAGGATACCCGTCAATTTCGGTAGCTTATGACATCACAAATAAAAATTTTAACCGGTTGGTGACGTCATACCAAGACTGCCGCGTGTTTGCCGCGAAATAGTGCTTGTCTGGGTTTGCTGCTGTTTTCTGCCTCTGAAGCGATGCCACAGAAGACTGCGAGGAAGAGACAGCTGGATCTGAGCCTAGAGAAGGCAAGGGAGTGAAAAAGAAGGCGAGAATCTGCCAGTGGTACCGCCAGTGCGGCTGAAATCGAGGTGCGAAGTGAACGCAACGGTACCGACGTGGAGCAAGATGAGCCCGTTGATTTGCTGGACTTCTAGCGATGACAGAGGATGCTGCAGACACTGATGATGAAGCTGTCGATCCCACGTTCGGTCTGGACTCAAGTATGAAGTCTGATGTCAATCATATTTAATATTGAGACTGGACAAAGTTTCTCTCGGTCTTTTCTTGTGTTTCTAGCTCACAAAGCAGCTTAACTTAGGAGACACAATGGCTGCAGAGCTTGCTGCCATGATGATAGGGATGTCAGACAAGGCAGTGCATGACTAGAGTCTCAATTCTTTGAGAACGATAGCGAGATCGGCCAGAGAGCAAGTAAGGCAAGTACCGGCGATCTCGCATACTGCGAGTGAGTGAAGACCTCAACAACAAGGCCTCCAGATTCATTAGGGAGAATACCACCAGTGTGAAGGGGCAGCCAAACTTGACGATACCTACGTTTTGGCAATGTCTTCCGTACGAGACACCTGGGCCTGGTTTCCCATAAAGATTTTGGGCAGTCACCCTAACTTCCAAAACGAGAAATCAAGAATTGAGTGGCTTTTAGTGGAGGACAAGGAACACATTGAGTACATGTTGCCAAAGTTTAACTGTGAAGTAAACCCCATCAAGCGGTATGGGCTCTGGAAAAGCGTTGTTCGAAGGCATACTGCAGATACGGAGTCAAGCCTCCGGGGAACGTGATACACCCAGCTCTCGATTCGGTGACTCTAGAAAGTATGCATCCACACTTCAGGAAGGTTAGGCATTACATGTACGCCTATTTGGAAGGGGTACCTGGTGGATCAGACTTGGAGAAACTAGTTAAGAATTACAAGAAGATTACAAAATTACACAGACGAATTTCCGAACTTCAGTAATTTGTTTCCGTTTCAGTTCTTTTGTTCCTGTAGTTGTATTTGAAAATTTTCTCTGGTACACTGTAGAAACCTTCCTTTATGTGTTTACCTTCTTGCCTGCAAGTTTGGAGTTCATTGCTATAGTAATAAAAAATGACATAGCTTTCAAAGTGATGACCCGAAAATCGGTTTTAAATGAATACAAAAAAATGAGAATGTTGTAACAAAAACGTTCTCTGGTAGGATTGTTCCTTTCAATGAGAGCTTTCAATTGATACCCATTTTGTTAGTATTGGATGAAGCATGTAGAACTACTTAGCTGATACAGAAAAACTGCATTTTTGGACCTAATTAGTGTGACGTCATCGTCACCATGGCAACGCCGCATATTAATATTGGTTTTGGGGGGTGGAGTAATGTGTCCAAGTTCAAAGCACATCTGACCTACATCCAGGAAGTTATGTCAAGATTTGTCCATTTCCACATTTTTGGAAGTACATGCCTGGTTGCACTATAGTGGTAGCTACGCTAAGGCGATTGCACACGCGAAGACACAAACATGCAATGCACAGCGCGTGCACGGTCTTATGTCATGCATTCAGTACACAGCTGATTATGCAATGGCATGCAACATAATGAAATTCATTGCAAATAGTACCGCGATAGCCAGCCTTCATTTCTTAGTCCAACCTCTTTGACGGTGCTTCTTCCGGAGCTATTCAAGTGCTTTTCCTGTTCGAGCTAATAGGGTGGGCGTACTTTCGAGTAATAAATGACCCTTTGCAACAACTTGTCGCGAAAAAGGGGGGTGGGCGTATTTTCGAGGGTGGGCGTATTTTCGAGAGACTACGGTACTATGGAAAGGTGGAAGGCAGTAGCACTTGATGAAGCTCATGAGATGTGTGTCAATAAGGACTTAAAATCAGCTGTTATTCGCCCATCTCCATGCAGGCTACAGAAACTACACTGTTCTTTAACTATAGAATGGTGGCATACAAGAACATCATTAAGCAACACTATTTCCTGAAAGAGCATCTAACAGCACATCAACACTAAGTAGCTATAACAGATAGTACTAAAGATGCTCTCCATCATGAGGAAAACATCCGACAACTATGCTCCTTAGTCCACAACAACAATTTACCACCACCCAAACCTGAATACAACAGGGGTCTAGTGAATGTTTTACTGGGCAGAAAGGCAAAGAATGGACCTGCTGACCTTTCGTCAAATTGGTGAACAAAGCTTCCAACACTATATGAAGCATCGTATACTTCAACAATCAAGTACTTACTAATGATGCTCCGTTAAGACACAAAAGCTATTAACAATGGCAACAGTGAAGCACAGCAGGAAAAAAGCTTCGCAAAAGGTAAAGGAAGCCCAGCAAGTACCAAAGTGTCTCAGAAGACGTTTAGTATTCTGCAATCGTTCAGGTCAGTCTTACGATTCATCCCAGGAACAGCGCCACAGAGAAGTGACCAAGTTGCACACTCCTCCTCAGATTCGATTCTGTCTCCAGCCACACTTCTGATTATTTGCAGCCACTTATAGTGCCTTTCTTTGTCAGATATATAGGGATGGATCAATTGAGTTGAACAGGTGCAAGGGGCTTTCATGGTCATACAGCGAACTGCAAGGGGCTTTTTGAAGTACGCTATGCCCTGTTCTCTAAGTTTGTTTCATGAAGGCAACCTGGCATACCCATTCCACACACAAACTCGGCATGCTGAAAGAACAGATTAAAGAATGTTGACTTACCCATAGATTTAAAGTACGACACATAGTCGCATCCTGTGCAGATGATTAGTGTTTGCAAAATGTTCGCGAGGCTGGTCCTTGGAAGACTGGCTAGATCAGGGTCGTTGTACAACACAATCTCCTGTCTCTTCAGATTCATGAATTTCTTCTCGGCTGCATGTGGCACATTCAATTGGATGACATATTGCTTGGATGTTTCCTGTATTACCCCTAGGCCAATGTTGTACACATCGGTGTCAGGGGAATAGATTAAGATGTTAGTGTAGGATGTTTGTGTTGCATGTCTCCAGATTCATGTGCCTGCCTCCTCTCCATCAAAGTGATATGCAGAACTTAGCTCAGGGATTTTGTCAGGTTTTGGGACCCACGCATCGTCTTCTCCTTCTCCGGAAAAACCGCCTGCAAATTAAAACTAATGTCTGGCCACAGTGAAGCATTGCACTTTCTTTTTGTAAGTATACAAGACCAATAGCTTTAATAAGTTACCGTTTACATAGTCTGCATTGAAGGCACTGCTGCCAGCCTGGTGGTGGAGAAAATGTTACATTCTCATGTTGTGTACATTCAGATCTGGCCATTTTATCTCTTTTTGTTTGCTCAAATTGTTTTGGTTGAATTTTTGCTGACCAGGTTTATCAAATACCAGATGTATTTCACTAACACCAGACTGGTACTGTTCCAGAGCATATTGATTGACGTCAGCATAAATAGTTTTTGCTTTCCTTTATGTTAAGAACATGGCATCAATTATTGTCACTTGAGGCACCCATGCAGATGGCAGAGACGTGTTACAGGAGGATGTTGTGTTGACTGATATCGGGTTCTCAGTTTATCAGTCCAGTTACTCTTACAAGCTTTATGCGGGTAACCCTCCTCATCTGCAAGTGCTCTCGGATGAACTGAGTACCACTGGCTGCGCAGCTGCTGGATAAGCCAACTGTGGCAGTCATCCAACCTCCCTGACATGAATGGCCGTCTTCCTCTCCCAGAACAGAGTGGGTGGCTTCGGAGCAACGGCACATACACAATTGACTGGGAAGCTCCTGAGGGGATGGACAGAATTAAAACCAAGGGATGTAAATGCAAGAAGGAGTGTGGGGAAAAAGGTGGTTATGGATTTGTAAGAAAGAAAAAGAGCTATTGTGGGCCTGGGTGTGAGAGCCAAGGGTGTGTGAACCTACCGCATTTACAAACTCAGCATGGGTCAAGTGACGAAGGTGACAGTGGTTCCGATGTTGATGCCACCGACTCAAGTTGTAGCGAGTCATCAAGTGAACAGGATCTAGAATCAGAAGGGATCACAGACACAAGCAAATTCCCAGACATTGTTTGAGTCTACAATTTTTGTGTATGACAGTCTAACAGTGTCTACCTACATGCATACATGTTGTCTAGCCACTAATACACAGTCATGTGACATACGTAGCTACCAAAAATGTTGGCACATTTCTGTTTCTTAGCACAAAGGTTGTTGATGTTACTTTCACTGATCTCTAACATATTAGGCAACAATGCTGTAGTCTTAAAGTTTGTGTTCCGCGTACCTTCTGTCCATAGCAAGACTGAATCTCCTTCAGCACGTGCCTTCCTTTAGGTGGCCCATGACGCTTACTCCTCATCCAAAATGACGCCTGTATCCTGCCAGTGTCTTGATATAAACCACCACTGAGTATTCAGTAAGCATTACCACTACATAAACCCCCTTGGTGGAGCAGAAAACGCACTTTTCTCACGTTGACAAACACGATATGGGATGCACACCATATTGAGGCCACGCCCACTTCCGTTGCAAGTAAAATTCTTCCGGTTACCTACGCTTGCATCACGACTGTATCCTGGTGTGGTCCTAGGGTGTTGGATGGTCCAAAGTTAAGTCATAACCTTGTAGCTACTATAACTTGGAGCAGCAGACTTTCATCATCAGTGTATCCCAGGATCATCCTGGGATACTCAACACTGTCTACTCTGGAGTATTCTAAGTTCACAGGTACTCAGTACATCCAATGATCACCCTAAGGTGCAGAGTCCCCGGACCTGCATGTAACTACGTAAGGGTCCTCTGCTGGCCAATACTCAGACATGTACAATCCCAGATGATCCCCAGACTTGTAACTACGTAGGGATAACTCCATCATCCTGCAGGCCTGAGTTATGTATGAGTATGACATCTTGTGTGCAACTATGTATGGCTAATGTTACTACTCTTTATTCCTAGCCTCTTCTGTTGAAGAATACTCGCCAAGTGAGGTGGTTCCTATGCATCCTGACTTCAGGATGATCGTTTTGGCCAACAGACCTGGATTCCCCTTCTTAGGAAATGACTTCTTTGCTGCGCTGGGTGAGTCAGCTAATTAATGATGATGTATGAAATTACTTCCACTTTCCGGTGAAGCTCTGGATGACCTAAGCGAAGTGCCGGAAGATCTGTAAGCGTAGCTCCTGGAGCTTTTTGGAAACTTGATTTTATATACAAAGTCAACATTTAGAAAGCAGCCTTGTCCTTCTTCAAAATTGAACCTATGGTTCTCAGAAGAAGCTTTCAATCCTCGAAAGACGCCTTATGTTTTGCGGCAAAGCTGCCTCACAGACTAGTCAGGAATTTGTTCCAAAGGACGGTATTATGTCCTATCATGAATTTAAGTTTGTACTATGTGCTGCGCTCAAGTGGAAATAATTGTTTGTTTTCCATTCCCAGCCGCATTCCCATGTCAATATGGTCTGGGACTGACGGTATGTAGATGTAAAGTGGTAGTGAGAGGTAAAGCTACAGTTGGGGAGTTTGAAAGGTACATAGGAGTGCCTTGAAGACGCTTCAGGGTGGGCAGTTTTCCAGTTGGAGTACCAGGAAAGGTTACTTTCAATACATTAAGATTTTAACGTGTGTCTGTGTGTCTGTGTGTGTGTGTGTGTCTGTGAGTGATGGAAGTGGGATGTTCGTGGGGCGGGACTAGACTATAATGACGCGCGACCTTCGTACTTTAATTTATTTACTGAACCTCGAACTCCGCAAAGTATGTTCGAGAACATTGGGCTGGAATCCAGCTGGGGCTGCAAGCGGATGCATGCAATCGGGGAGCAGCAGTTGAAGCGGGTGCAATCAGGGAGCAGCAGCCGAAGCGGACGCGATCAGGAGCAGCAGCTGAAGCGGATGCAAGCGGCGAGCATGCAGCTGAAGCAGGCGCAATCGATCACGGGGAGAGCAGCAGCTGGAAGTGGACGCAAACGGGGAGCAGCAGTTGAAGCGGATGCAATCGGGCCAGGGAGTAGCAGCTGCCAGCTGATTCGAAGCGGACGCAAGCGGCGAGCAGCAGCTGAAGTGGACGCAATCGGGGAGCAGCAGCTCTGCACAGAGAGCTGTCCAGCACCGGATTACTCACGGTAGGCGAACGAGGGGGAACTAGCTGAGCGAGCGAAGCGAGCGAAGCGAGCGAAGCTACTTGTACTGAAAATTGTTCTCGGTAGTCTTTTCTAGTATCTCAACAAGATTGACATCATTCGAAAGCTCTGTAGTGGGGTACATAGGTTCTGAATATGCCGTCAACCCCTGGATCACTTAGGTGGCAAGGCCTCTGAAGGAGTGGCCACATAGGACGGCAGAGAAGCCAGTGCTATAATTGGGCATCGTATAAATTCACCTACACACATACGTCACATGACCGTGTCCAACCTCGTCTTTATGATCCTGTTGCAGATATTGTGTGGTCATTCTTGAGTAATGTTTTGTGTCTGAAGCATGTGGCATCCGTTGAAAGCATTGAGTCACAGTGAATCAGTATAGTGAGTATCTTGAGTAGAAGTTTGTGTCAGGAGGGTGTGTAATAAACACCCAGGAAATTGAAACGAAAAGATGATTGGGGTGGAGTTAGCTGGAAATGGTGATCAACGTTTGCTTATGTAGGTGATATCTTCAGCTGTCATGCAGTGGACAATCCAGATATGCACTCGGAGATGGTAAGAAGCAATTGCTCAGTACATACGTACATAGCTGGGATCCCACACATTGAGTATGATGAGTGCCATTGCCACAAAATTTTCCTTTCTCCAGGCAATGTTGCATCATTATGGACCAAATGTGCAGGAACCAACTCTGAAGAAGTTGGTTTCTGCATTTTCGGAGCTGCGACAGATGGCTGATGAGGGGTTGATTGCTTATCCGTATTCAACCAGGGAGGTGGTCAACATTGTGAAACATCTGCAAGTACGTACGTGTTCCATTCTGTGATTGTTTGGCCTGCAGTTGGTGGTTTTGTTGTGCAGTGATGCGTACGTACAGTGCGTGCCTTTGAGATTGATGCCAGCATTCGGAAAGCTTTTCCGACATACGTTTGCGGCGTAGCTTTGCCGCACCGATCAGGAAGTGTCTTCCAAAGAATTGGAAGGCTCCTTTTGAAGAGCGTATGCTTTGTAAGTATACGTACATATAAGTTTGATGCAGCTTTGCTTGTGGATCTTCTGGAGCTGCGTTTGTTGTGTAAATCCATGGAAATGGCTCTGCAAAGTCCCTAGACATGTACCGTAACTCCTTTGTCATACAGTACAGTACTGGATAATTATACTACGTAGGAAGTGGAGTTAATATTTACTGTCCAAGGCAAAGCTGAGAGCAATATACACTAAACCCACAGTCATATACGTAGCAATTTCGCACCACTACATACTGACCTATGAAGTTAGGAAAGCATCAGTACCACATCCAAAAAGTGCTGACAAATTTAATGCGATCTATCCAAATTTACATATAGGCCTACTATGGTTACAGGATACTCGTGCGCGCGCCGTGCGAAATGTATTGGGAAATGTATACTTAATTTCGCTAACCAAAAATGAGTACGAAGAGGGTGAGCAACTTGATTCTGGCGGTGGAGGTGCGCTGCCACAAGGTGCAGGGCATGATGGAAGCTTTTTTTTTGATAGCATAATCCTTGGCAAACTTATCAGCTGTCTCGCTCGAGAAAAGCGGAAAATGCGGCTTTTTGGTGAACTGAACTGCTCGTTTTTGCACGGCTATACAGCGTAAAAAGCTTCCGTCATGCCCTGCACCTTGTGACAGTGCACCTCCACCGCCAGAATCAAGTTGCTCACACTCTTCGTACCAGAGATTTTTGGCTAGCGAAATTAAGTATACATTTCCCAATACATTTCGCACGGCGCGCGCACCAGTATCCCGTAACCTTAATAAAGTTCGTATGTGGTGTAAGGCCATTGGCGCCTTTAATTTCCATGGCTCTGTGCATGGTACATAGTACTACATGCATACATTGCATGTTGTGTTGTTTTATCTTGTCATGACATCCTTGCAGGAGTTTCCCGAGGAAGGCATTGCAACTGTCGTGAGGAATGTGTTTGATTTTGACAGCTACCATCCTGAACTTTTGGAGGTGGTTCTGAGAGTGTTACACAAGCATGGCATTCCTGTTGGTGCTTCAGCCAGTGCTATACAGCTAGCCACAGAGTAAGAGTGTATTATTTCTATTGCTGAAGAACTCTGTTGCTCAATGACATCTTTATTGTAATGCTTTTGTATTGCCTGCTATATGCAACTTCATTGAACTAGACCATGCTCACAATATTCCACTTAGTCACGCAGGCCACTAATTAATTGTTTGTTTACACTCCCATGAACACAAGAATCTTGGGTCCAGTGCATGCCACTTAAGAAAACCAGACAGCCACTTAAGAGAAGGAGGCAGGCCACTTAGGAAATTTTCATCTTAAGTGCCTGGTGGACCCCACTAGGACTGCAGTGGTTGTTTATCATCTAAGCATTATCCATATTCCATGCACCATACATACTACCCACCTGGGATCAAAGTGTGGTGCACTGTGTGGTCATGATTTAGTACACTAAATGCTTCCTGTTTTGTCATAATTATAATAATGGTGTCTATACTGTTTTTATGGTACCACCACTGTCTGTACAGAGGTCACATGCTCCTCAGTGTACTCCTGGTAAACAGATTCCATTTAGTCTGGATCCCAGACCCTAACCCAGCGAGGAAGGGTGTAGAGAATAACTCACTATTTCAGATCTGTCTTGCTAGAATGTAATTAAGTAGCAATGCAATGTTCATTTGCACATGAAGCATCACTTGATGTGTACATTATCGAATCCATAAGTCCTTTAGACAATTTATGAGTGTGTATCCTGCACATGTGCAGTAAATACCCACTCAACTACCCACCAATACGAAGTTCACAATGTCCCAGTACTGTGTGTGTACCATGCGCTATGCAGCATAATAGTGATTTTGATGCATGTAAGTGGAAACTTGGGGGCTGAGTTTTGCCTTACAAAGGAGTGAGATTCAGCCAAGCTTATTGTAATTCTGTGGAGCATTGACCTATAATAATTACTGGAGGAAGTAGTTATTCCGTGCTGCATGGTATTAATTTTGACCATGTTCTGTGAATTAATCGTTCCGAAAGATGAGGTTGTGATCAGGATTGGGCAATCTGGTTGCTTCAACCACCCCCAGTATAGCCTAGATGTAGCCATGAGGAGAGAAGAAATTCAGTTGCATGAGGCCTCTGCACAGTGCTTGTGTACTGTTCTTCTGCCATGGGTCCTGTGGCTTAGTGGTAAGAGCATCTAACTGGTCTTCAGAATCTCTCGCATTAGTCCCCGCTAATTTCATAATGTAATGTGAATCCTTTGCACTCTTTCTTAGTCTTATTGTACGTAAATGGGGGTGTTTAATGCTGATGTTGCAACAGATTATAGCTCTCCTCAATTGAAGGGTATTCTCCTTAACTTTATTCCAGACATCCACTACCTCAACCAGTGCTTGCTGGGCATTGGACGGTCAGCTCAAACAAGCACCAACTCCAGATTGAGCATCTTGCTGTTTCCATGAAGGTAACTTCGATTGTTACTACTTCATACAATTCATGTACCCTCTTCCAAGTCATTGAAAGGAACATGTAGTAAAGGAGTGTACTCCTGAAGTTCTACTGATACGTATGTGTTTTCTGCTGCTGTGCAGGGTCCATATCGAGTAGAGGCTCAAAAGTATCCTATTGAAAGAGTTGAATCCAGAGGAACTGGGTTTTCTGAGCAAAGGTGTCACTGGACTCTTCCAATTCATGAGACCACACATGTAACCGCAATCTGCACAGGCCCAGGTTCATTATAATGTAGTCAAGTGTGTAGATTTGTGACCAAACAGGACTTTTGTTATGAGGCTTCAAGTGTTGGATCGAACTTCCCTCTCCAGACATCCCTCTGTGTATCTACGTATGATAGTAATATGTGTCCTGAAGGAAATTGTTAGTGGATGTACGTACGTAGAGACATGTACTCAGGCTGCTGAAAACAACATGGTCACATTCTCAGCTCTTGCTTGCTTGCTGTACATTATGTGTTCATTTGTATGGCGTGAGTGTGTGTGAGTGTGTGTGTGTGTGTGTGTGTGTGTGCATGTTTGTGTGTGTGTGTGACCCCCCCCCCCCCCCCCCCCCCTTTGCCGTGCTACGATTTTCTTAATGAATAGGTTTTCAACCTAGCTACAGGCCGGCACTGTGGAAGCAGCACGATATGACACTGAGCCTGATGAATCCAGTAGCAGTAATGTATGCATTACAACAGTTCCACTTGCTGTGTTTAATGTAATACCAGGTACGATATCATGTTGATGGTGTATGTAGATACGTACTTAGTGTCCCAAGCATTACACACTCATTTATTGTTTACCCCTTCTCAAGGAGGCCCGTCACCTGAAGATGGAGGCTTCCTTCATGTTTTAGCAGCCAACCCAATCTCCCTCTTGAGTATGCCACTCACTGGGGACTCATTTCACTACTTGGACCTGGACCACATTTTCCCGTCTACTCGAGGCCTCTGGAAACCCCAACTGACCCTTGCTGCCCTGGGATGTTTTAATGCTGGGAAAGTCCTTCTTCATGATGCTGGAGTGAGTAGCAACAATGTGTTGGTAATGCATGTTGCAGTTAGTATCATTTGTAAATGTCAACACCCTGTTTTAATATAAGTTGTCAACACTGACGACAGTGATGGTAGTACTATTGTGCAGCATTATTTCTTCTCACATTTATTACCTTTAGACGAACGCTATGTTCCTGGTGCACCCCACTGAAGGTGAAGTGTACCGAGTGGGTACCGACACCATTGCAAGCAGCGTGAGAGACCTCCTAGCATGGGGGCAGAAAGATAGGCAGGTGTGTACTTGTAGGATAATATGTGACCCTGTCAGCATAAACTGCCCATACACCGCAAACATGGAATTTACGTTACATGAGTTCAAATTCGATTGATTGTATTGAGTGTGTAGGACTTAATTCTGGTTTGTAATGCGAGATTTATGCATACTTTCATGCTATTGTTCAATGGCCGAAAGTCTTACACGTTTTGAATTTATGATCGAAAGAAATTTACATGTCAATGATATTCAGAAGGCCATAACTTTGCTTGTGGAAGTCCAATCGAAAGAATCAACCATTGTGATCAGCAATAAACATGCTCTCTGCGATTGTGTAGTACGTAGTCTCTGTTTGGACAGAATGTGGTGTATGGGTGGTTATGCTGAGAGGGTACGTAATGTATTTTTGCTATGTACGTACGTACTCCCATCATTAATAATGAACGTCTTAGATTGTTCGAGTTGGTTGAGAGAAGATGTATACTGAATTAATTTTTGTGCTCTGATTTTTCTTCAGCCTCCTTTCCATCTGTGTCATGGAGTATCGACCAGTGACCTTGTGGCAGTGTTCCAAGAGGAAAGGTACGTAAACCAAAAATATATTCTTTACTCAATGTACATCATCTTGACAATCTGTTCTCTCCTCTCCAGGAACTCAGTTACCCACTATGATTTCAGTGGTGTTTCGCCCATTGCCCACATTTTCACACTACCTACTATAGTACGAGCCATCCATATGGTATCAAAAGACCAGTGGCTTATTACAGACGAAAACAACAAGTGAGCAGCTAATTTTAGCTGCTGCACATTTTTGATTGCTCTCCATCCTCTATGGTTAGTATGTTATGCTTTAACCTACTCGCTGTAGGTCACTTCTGATGGATGTCAAGTGGAGCTGTCCAACAGAAGACACTCCTACTGCATTATTATCAGAGGTTAACACCTCAGGCTCCTACCATCCATGTGAGTAAGAATAAATGGTGAATAGTGGGTACGTATAAGGCATTCAGTACACAACAAAATTATCCTATGTGGGGATTAAAGGCCTTCATTTTTGCATACAACCTTTGGTGATAATAACAATGTATGAACTGTAGAATTTGATAACTCAAATTATAGCGGATTATGGATGCTTTCTGCATACTATTCAGCGTCACCAGTCTTGTGCTAAGGAAACGTCACTCTTGTTTGTCTCATTGATTGTTACATACTGTCAATCTTCTCTTTTTTTAGCCACAATCAAAAGTTTCTCCAATGGTGGCCTCCCTGTTGAAATTCTTGGAGAAAGTCTAGGATTAACAGTGGACGAGAGCACCCCACCTGCGTACAGCAGGTTGTCGTCCAGTAGAGGCAGCACCAGCAGTGTTGGAGCTGTTGTTACAGGGCTACCACTAGAGGTAATACATTGTGAAACACAAACATCGGAAGTTGGTATTTGACAGTTGCACACAAATGTTTCACAATGTGTAACGTAGTACACGTTATGGAAGAAAATGATATGTGTATGTCTGTAGATGCTTGTTTGTCATTGGATAATGTCACATGTGTTTTATAGGGTGAGTGTGAAGGAACATCGCCCACTTCTTACATTAGTATGCTTGTCAGCCTGTTTTACGCACCATTCTGCAAAGGGTTATATCCATATCAGACTACCAGGGATGGGATTGATTACAGTAGTCTACTTGTTTTAGATTGTGTTTACACCAAGAGCGGTTGTGTAGTACGGCACGGCACTGCGTGCTACAATCGTGCTGGGCACTGTTCACACCGCGCAATGCGTAATCGTGCCACGGCCCGCCATGTAAATTGTTCCAGCGGTTTAATGCTGCCGCGTAACGTAGTGCGCGCTATTCCGCGTTAACCGTGCTGGCACGGCACTCTCAACCGTGCCGTGCCAGCACGGTTCGGCGCGGTTCATTTGCGTTTATACCGACAAATTGAAGCGTGCTGACCCGTGCCGACCCGTGCCGGCACGCTTTCAGATGCCAGTGTAAACGGGTCTTAGTCTTGCCAAGTGGAAAGGATTGCACATGACCGGCCGGGACTGCCTCATACTTGCCAGTTTCTGACCTTCTCCACAAAGTCATGACATCATGATCATCAGACCATCTCCACTTTATACTTTGCATGTAATCACATTTTTGCTATGCCTGTCTCCAGGACGGTTCAACAATCGAAGTCTACTCAATTCCGACGACCCCGGTGATATCTAAGGACATGGGGATTGCTGCCAATTCTCCACCTCCAGCTTTCGTTCCCAGTGAGGGAGAAATTGTCTACCCTGCAGTTGGAAGCACAGACCAAGAACCTGCTATCACCATTGTTGATCTTCCCAGACACTCCTATCGCAAGATTGGCCTGCCTGTGTATGTCTGGCTAGCTGGAATATATACAGCTTGATGTAATAAGCTGCATATGATGTGATCCTAGGTTATGTATGTACGACCTTCGATGTCCAAAGCAGTACCAACGCAATAGCTAATTGAATCTATGATCCTCTTCCAGCCTCTTGTGTGGGTGGTGAAAAAAGAGCCTGGTACACACCATTTACGCATGCTTGAAAAGTCCTGTTGTATTTAGTGTAAATTCCATTTCTTAATTTACACAGAAGCTTCACTGAATCCTTGTGACAACACCACCATCTCCAATTGTACTAGTGACAGTGAATGCATGGCTGTACGATTGCGGATGGACTGAGATTGAGATTACGGCGTGGTATCCACTAGTTTCCAGAATTTTTGAGCATGTGATCAGTGTGTACCAGGCACCTTTTTCTCTGCCCTTGCACAAGACCCTGGGACGTATGTAGGGTAGCTGAGCTATCAAAAGGTCCATACAATGTGTTGCACATCAAATGAAAGTAACCCAGTAGTGTGTATGACGTATCATTTATAGCCATGTTGCTCTAAGTGGTGGTGCGTAAGATTTATGTGCAGCTGTTCATAAGTTACTGCCCACTTCACTGAATATACGTAGGAACCCATATACACATACCAGTGGTGTAACAGTTGTCATTGTAACTGCTGTTTTCATGGTAAACTGCCAGAAGCTCCTTATTCTGCTGAGCCATTCTGTGAATTGTCACCATGCAAAGCCTTCAGAAGATGCAGTGTTGGAGACAGTATACATACGGAATAAACTTCCACTCTGCTGGCTCTGCTACCTATACAAACACATTGTTTTTCTCTCAAGTATCTTTCAACATGACGAAAGGTTAACTTACATCGGCAATTAGTGGGTTCTCATACACATGCAATTGAGCCTCTATCAATATATTAAGATTTTAACCGTGTGTCTCTCTGTGTGTAACGGAAGTGGGATGTTCGTGGGGCGGGACTAGACTATAGTGACACGCGCGACCTTCGTACTACGATTTACTGAACCTCGAACTCTGCGTAGAATGTTTGAGAATAGTGGACATGGCTGGAATCTGCTGGCGGGGAGCAGCAGCCGAAGTGGACGCAATCGGGAAGCAGATCAGAACGGTTGAAACGGACGCAATTGAGAGCAGCAGCTATCGAGCGGCAATCTCGTCAGGAGCAGCAGCTGAAGCAGACGCAATCGGGGGGCAGCAGCTCTGCACAGAGAGCTGTCCGGCACCGGATTACTCACGCAGGCGAATTAGGGGGAAGTAGCTGAGCAAAGCTACTTGTTATGATTTAACTTTGTCTATGTGATGTGACTTGCAACACTCAGTGAAGGAGGGGAGGGACCATAGCTATAATCACTGTTTTTGCTTTTTAGTGCAACTGGGAAGAGAGCTGTCCACTCTTTGCAGAGGTCTATCGTCCATGTTGCCTCTCTCCAGAATGGCTCAATAGTGGCAGTAGATAGCTGGGGAACAGTCAGGATCTTGGAGACTGGACATCATGCATTGCAAAGGTGAGACAGCACCCACTAAGACAGTGTAAGAATTGTCGCTCCTGTTTGGATCTGTTATTACGGCATTTTCCAACGTGCCATAATTGTATATTTTAACCAGCTATCAACAATATGCAAGAACTGGATTCATCAGAATTGTCTCAGATCCCTTGCAGAATGGCAGTCCATGGTAGGAGAGGACAGTGAGAGACCGCTGCAGATCACCTATAGCAAGGAGAGTGGACTGGATGTCAGCGGACCTAAACATGGCAAGGTACATATGGGTCGTGTATGCCATTTTTTTTTTGATTGACAGCTTGGTAGAGGAGTCCGTTGTTACACAAGAATATAGATACATGAATAATTGTACATGAACTTTGACCGCAACATTCAGCCACCAACAGTAACCAGACACTCTTAAATGACCGCACAGTGTTTGGTTGTACCACGGAAATAGAGGCCGTGCCCACTGTACCTAGCTACCAAAAGAGGGTGCCTAATTAGCCATCTTGCACTACGTAGATTCAACTACGTAAGTGACAGTCTGGAAACATCGAAAATCACCGTATTTTTGGATATCGTTCCATGTTCCTTCTTTGAAGACATAATTTTCGAAGAGATTTCTGCACCATGTGGTGCTCATGTGTTGCATGGTCCTCATTGCTTTCCCTGCTCCCATTGAGGGAACATGGTGCCACTGTGTTTAGGACTGCTGTATCTCGATCTGGCTGCTGGCTCCATATGCATTGGAATATACACGTGTGTCAATTTCAATTTCTAGAGAATACTATCTGAACTCTTCATAATCATTTACTGTGAAAACAAAGCTTGATTTGAATATCTACCATTCATGCATTTGAAAATCGAAATGATGGTTCAGTCACTATCTTTTGACTCTTAGTGACAGTAGTATGTTCTATCTTTCACATGTCCCTCCAGCATGACCGTACCAATGCACCTCATGTGGGTGGAAACACATGGGCAGGAGGGACTGGTGGGAGGGACACAGCTGGACTGGGAGGAAAGGGAGGGCCCTACCGACTGGATGCTGGACACCCTGTGTACCAGGTCTCCGACTGGGAGAAGGAGAATGTTCCTGAGGAGGTATGTAAGTGCGTGCATGTTACTATACAGGGACACTAAACCATCATCGATATCAACTGACTCCTTGAGAATCACATTGTCCATTGAGCATGTCAAATAATTATGATGTGAATTGTATTTAGGCATGTAGTGATTTCTGTCCATGTATTACATAACATTACGCTCTACCTCTTGGTTATGATTCCAGATCAAAAAGGCTGCCAGAGAAATGGGACAAAAGGCACGCAGAGAAAGGTATATAATTATGCTACCAGTCTGATACGTAGATACTTATGTGTTCGGTGGATGCCTTGATTAAAACATCCTTAAAATCTGTCGTTGTACCGTAGTCTCTCGAAAATACGCCCACCCTCGAAAATACGCCCACCCCCTTTTTCGGGACAAGTTGCTGCAAAGGGTCATTTATTACTCGAAAGTACGCCCACCCTATTAGCTCAAACAGGAAAAGCACTTGAATAGCTCCGGAAGAAGCACTGTCAAAGAGGTTGGACTAAGAAATGAAGGCTGGCTCTCGCGGTACTATTTGCAATGAATTTCATTATGTTGCATGCCATTGCATAATCAGCTGTGTACTGAATGCATGACATGAGACCATGCACGCGCTGTGCATTGCATGTTTGTGTCTTCGCGTGTGCAATCGCCTTAGCGTAGCACTAGCAGCGCACTACGGATTTCTAGGAAGCAGCAGCAGCAATCGGCAAGTCCCGAAGATAGTCTGCGCACTCTACGTCATTCAAGCAGTCCTGCTGTGTCTTGTTTGCTGTTCCTGTAGCTACTCACACGAAGAGATTGTTCCTGCTCACCAAGAAACTCCGGGACTAGTAGTAGTTAAGCCTTGCTAGAATGACTGTTGCAGTATTGCACTCGTATACGCATGTACTTGGGTGGGCCTACTTTCGAATTGGGTGGGCCTACTTTCGAGTCAAGGGTGGGCCTATTTTCGGGAGAAGGGTCCTCGAAAATACGCCCATCCCCCTCTTTGAGCAGATTCTAAATTCATCGCCCATGGGCGTATTTTCGAGAGACTACGGTAAATCAATTATTGGCAGCAGCTATCCGAGTCTGTGTGCTAGAGGGCACTTATGTGAAAATGACGGAGCTAGGTTTACCTCTATCACACGTAGTAAAGTTCCAATGTCGCGGCCTTTGCCTTGGCTCATCATTATGGACTGCACACCTGAGTAATGGCAGCTATTCTGTATCTCTTCACATTTTCTGGCCAAGTCTTGAACACTGGAATAGACCTTATTCGGCTAACGTGGGCGCCGACAACTGGTGGCAGATTCCAATTTCTTGCGTGGGCAACTGTTATAAAGTATCTTTGTGAGCCCTCTGCACGTTTCAGTCATCATGAATACAGTACTTTGATTTGTGTACATAGGTGATAGAAGACAACATTGCAAGGGAGATGAGCACGTTATGGATGCAGGTTTCGATGTTGTGAAGCAATGTGCTGTATTCACTGATGATCATTACTTGAAAATGTACGTACGTACGTACGTACGTACAGTTAGCAAGAAGTTAGTTGCAGCTGTGCAGAATGCCCATGCAAGTAATTGGAATAAGGTCTATTGGTTTTCTGCTGAGTTGACAGAGGGCTATACAGAATAGCCAAGCCCATTCATGCCTAAATAATGAAGACACTGGGCTTTCTAGCATCAGCCATCTCTAAACAGGTGACACCCACTGACCTCTGCATGCCTCTCCCTTTCGGACATGATTTGTTGACAGGCATACTGCTGGAAATATCTGAAGACGAGTTTTGCAGTTGGTATGTAGTTTTAATCTGTTGTCGTGTGAATATAATTATGTCTGTCATTAGGCTCAGGGAGATTGAGATGAGTGAACACGATGCTGAAATGTACCAGAGGACACTGAACAAGGTCCGCAGGCAGATTCAGACACTTAAGATCATGCTGGACACTATACAGGTGAATTGCTGCTTGCGTACATACTTCATGTTCGTGCACATAATTATGTATGTTTCCAATTAGATGCATGAATGTATGTACACTTCACTTTGAAATCATGTGATACAAGTTGGTAGGATTGTATGGGGATTGGCAAACTGTCCAGGCAAACAACACACTGCTGAAAATTTGTGCCTTGCTTTGAAGAAGTACATACCATTACAATCATGTTAATCACCTTTCCTGTACGTACGTATGTATGTAGTCAAAGAGTGCTGAAAGACAGTGGGTGCGACACCAGACGTCAGGGGATTTGGACGACAGAAAGGTATCTAATTGCAAAGTCTGTTCTGCTCTTTGTTTGAATCTATGCGTAGATATGTACGTACCTTCTGGCTATTCTTTGTGTGAGTAAATTGTTTTCTGGGACTTCAACTGTATTGTTACACAATGAACAGATCAGTTCAGTTCATTGAATAACCTAGGAATGCCACATCTCCAATACGGAAGGTTTCTTTGCGTGTCCTGGGTCCCATTGACGGGCTGGCGATACAACAGGACATGCAGGCTTCCTCATGCTTGCCTCACAGCATGTTTAGCGTGTACTTGCACTTACTTTTCGATAAGGAAAGAATACTTAGCTATTCAGTTTACAACTATCTGGCTAGGTGTTTAACCGATTATACGCAATAGACGCATTTTTGTGCCATACGCGTGCAATGAGCGAAGTGCGATAAACTCATTTATGCTTCAGCTGTCACGGCTATTGCTCTAGCGTAGGTAGTAACGAGCACTTCTATATCTTCACTGCACTTCCAGAGGTGAGTAAAGATATGAATAAAATTATAGATCAGCATTGCACAGATTCAGGATTGGGACAATAACATGAAATTATTGCTTTACAAACAACAAAAAATGGCTTCACCAAGATGACAAAGAGATGTCACATGACAGCAGATGAGGTTCTGCCAACATTCAACAATCTCCCTCCGTGGTGGAAGCCCTCATGATGGATCAGGAGGACACAGATGGCCTAAGAGGAGGAAGAACTCATGTTGGAAGAGGACGACCCAGATGATCCAGAGGAACCCATGATGGAGGGGAGTGACGATGAATTCCTAGGGGAAGAGGCGAGATGGACTCCCCTCTGTACCCACCTCATGGACATCCAGGCTCGAGTGTGTTGACATCCAGCCATTCGCCTCTTCAGTTGGCCCAACATTCACCGTCCCTGACTCACCACTGAAGCTCTTCTTTGGCAATGATCTGGTGGAAAACATTTATAATGCTTGATTTGGATGCACGGGAGCTAAATGGAGTGTTTGGTGGGCAGACAATTGAATAAAAATAACTGTGTTATCTGAGAAAAGGTAGAATTGACTACGTACTTGGGCATACTTATGGACACACAGATCGATGCTTTGCAGTTATTGAGAAATACTTGAGTCAAATTGAGAATGTATACACTCCACAGGAATGGTATAAGCATGTGAGAGATTCAGCAGTGAATGCAAGTTTCAGAGTGGAAGTGATTGAGATGCATCAAGACTGTCTTGGCAACCACTGAGACCACCTTCGCCATATGTATACTGAACGTAACAAAGATGTAGAAGGAAAGCATCTAGAATTCAGCAAAGTCCTTTGGCTTAACTTTGGAGTTGGAGAAATGCTTGTGAATGGTGCTGTGGAAAGGAGACAGCATCCTGAAGAGGTATGGGCACGTTACACCTATGACCTTTCCGAAACACCACGCAGATCTGCAAGCAGGTCATGGCTGGTGAAGAAATTGTCAAAGAAGACGTGGTGGTTCTTCCCCTTCAGTTCAGATGTAAGTGTCTTAACCGTGCGCATACCAAGGCCCTTCTCTGCCGTAGCACCCTTGCTAGTATAGACCTTTGAAAAGTATCCATTTCTGCTGTCTGCCAAAACCCACAACTTGATTCTGCGCTTGACTGGTTCAGAGGCATGTACCGTTTCAGTGACGAGCGTCCTTGAAACTTAATCATTGCCTCGTCCATGGCAACTTCCTTGTGAGGATTGTACAACTCAGCAAATTTGGTGTATAAGTAGGTAATGATGGGGCGTACCTTGCCAAGTCGATCGTACCCTGGTGAATCCCTGTACACAAGTGTGGTGTTGTCAACAAAACGCAAGTAACATGACAATTCACGAAATCTGTCGCGAGAAATGCGGTCGGCAATTGGTGTGTAATGTAGCAGTGGGTCTCTTCCATTAGTCGTTGAGAAAAGGCATATGAACAATCCCCATGAGAATTGAGAAGCCCAAGAATGGCTCCATGTTGCCTGCTGCTATCTTTGTCCATGTGGCATTCTTTCGGTCTCCCATTACCTCTTTTCTCCACAAATGAATCTCAAAAGGCATGAAACCACATCATTAGCTCCGCAATGTGCAACTAGCTCATTCCACAAGAATCCACAGGTTATGTTAATCGAGGCACAGAATATCCCCAAAAGTTATGTCCACAAGAGCCGCATAAAATAATTATAGAACTGCTTGCTTACTGTAAGTTTAGGTGTAGGCATGTTCTGTTGGAAGTCGAAATGAAATTCATCCACAGCATTAATGCTGTTGAAGGTTGGCAGACTGCGATCCCCACAACAGTTAGCACACATCCACGTTCCTTCAGTGCCAAGCCTTTTGTACTGTGTACTAGTAAGCTTTAGGCCAAGGCCACAACTGCAGTGGAACCAGGGGCCTTCACATTGCACGGATTGGTCTCCATCTTTTGCTTCCAATTTACATCCACCGCAAAGGTACTGCACAATCATTTCCGAGTCCATTCAGGTCCTATGGAAAGAGGGCAAAGGGAGTATCACAGCAGAAGGGGTGAAAAACGCCGAACCTTCCAGTGAAAGGGGCATTAAACGCTCTCTGAGATGGCCGACAACCACGTGGCTATAAACAAGAACGGTTCCATTTAATCGAAATAGAACAAATGATGTAATATTCTATTTATCCATTTTCTCGAAATTTGAAAAATACGTTTTATTCCCTTATTGACCAGAGCTCTTTTATTCCGCTACCGTATATACGCGGCGCGTGCTAAATGTCACGTTTTTTAAAGCACACTTGTGGCTACTCTAACCTCCATCAAACTGCTGTTTTGGGATGAAAGATCGTTCTAAGAGTCCATTACAGTAGCCTCAAACCCAGGTTTACAGGTGCCCAGTTGAATAGTCCGGTTCACTGAAGCCACAGTAATAATTGATACAATGTATGCCTACCTATAGCTACTCAGCCCGCTCAGAAAGTGAGTGACTAATGACTTAGATATCACTGCTCATTATTCCATCAAGCTAATTGAAGGACTGACAGGAGAGAGAGCAGTCTACAAGAGGAGGGGAGAGAGGACACCTGAAGTGAGATTGATGTTAGAATGTTTGCTTGTGTCATGAGCTTTGTTCGCTATAGGGCTCTACTGTTGGAAGGCATTGAATGCTGTGCCAGAAAGGGCTGAATGAACATCCTACTCCAAACTGCATGGAGAATTCTCAGAATCCTGCATGTTTGATTGTTTCAGTGTATTGAATGGACCTGTAGCCAGCCTGACTGGCTCATCATAGGAATAGTATGTCAGTAAATACCTTCAAACATCTCAAAACACTGACTTCTGATATATGAGTATAATACATAGAGTAGCGCGGGCCCCATCGGACACCCAACATAAAGAACAATGGAGCCTCTTAAGTTCAAAGTTCATTGCAAACTGTGATATCTAGACACAATGGCTTGTGTCTGCTAGCTTTTATGCTGTTGTATGTGTGAGGTTCAAATTTCAAATTGTTGTTACCTGCACTTCACAGTTTGGTTCAGATCAGCTGTATCCAAAGCGCATCAGGCTGGTGGTAGATGTGAGTGGGAGCATGTTTCGTTTTAATGGCCATGACGGCCGACTGGAGAGAACGTTGGAGGCAGCACTGATGGTGATGGAGGCCTTTGACAAACATAGGAATTTCAAGGTGAAAGGAAGCTGCTGCATTAATATTATTTACCCCTAATGGGTCTGCATTAGTAGATCATTTTGTTGTTAAACGGCACTTTTGTTATCCGGAATGATTCCTTGTCTTTTGCAGCTAGACATAGTTGGGCACTCAGGGGATTCTGACGAGATTCCCTTTGTCGAATCATCCAACCCTCCGAGCAATGACAAGGAAAGGCTAAAAGTGTTGAAGGTAGGATGTACAATCTTACGCATGAACATTACTCCTGACTCCCCCCTGAGTTCAGCTTACATATTGCACAATTAGAGCTGTAACGATGTAATTATGGATAATAATTATTGTGATACATCGTGATGTGGAATTTGCGACTCTTGGTAATGCATCTTGGATAGTGGCCACCACGTGGTCATTGTCAGTCAGTTGGTTGTCAGTTGAGTAGCTTGGTAGCTACAGAGAGTCGTTGTAGTACTAGTGACTCTTCACGTCATCCATGGCCATACTTTGTCGAGTGTGGGCTGAAATTCTCTCTGAACACATATACCCCTGACTAAGTCGAAAACTATCCTGTAGAACATTACCCGAAGATTACCTCAAGAAGAGGTGGGAAGAGCTCAGACTCGAGTAAGCTAGGCTAGCGACAAGCACAATGACTTGACCTGTCCCCAATCAATATCGTGATATAGTCAGCCACAATAGCGATATAGAAAATATGATATTGTTATAATTATACAGCCTTACACACTGTGACAACGTAAATCGGACATGAATCTGAAATGATACAACATTGTGAAACACTGAAAGCACTTATGCAACTTATCAAAGTACGTATTGGTCTCCTTAATCTAGTCAGGGATTCATCCAAATTGATTTGACTTTCTCTGTGGATTTACACATGTGTTCCGAGCAGCTGCTGTATGATTCGTCATGTGCACACTTATTCACAACACTGACATTATAGCGACCCTATTAATTTTCGACAATAGGATTACTTCCTCTTGAAGTCATAGTTGTGACTGTCATTATTCATACACAGGCAATGATAGCTGAATCACAGTTCTGCTGGTCTGGTGACCACACTATGGAGGCAACGAGGACTGCGATAGAGCAAGTCACCAAAGACGTTGGCGATGACTACTTTGTATTAGTGCTGAGTGATGCTAACTTCTCCCGTTATGGAATCAAACCCAGAAGTTTCGCAGCGTTGATGAACTCTGACCCTCGTGTGAACGTCTATGCCATATTTATTGGCTCACTGGGAGATCAAGCTAGGAAGTACGTTAAGTGGTTTAAACCTATGAGTGTTTCCCCCCAAAACTGACAGGAACAGGTGGTGAAAATGGTACAAAATTGACCAGATCAGAGAACTTAATGCATTCCAATGACCACATCAAAGGATAATAAGCCAGGAAAAGGGGAGGAGCACCCCTCTACCCCCCTTTTGGGGGAAACACAGCAGACTTACATAATAACCTTGTTTCTGGACTCCACTGATTCACACAGCAGTAAAGCTGGGAGGGGGCCTTGTCTCATTCCCAGGCCATTAGTGAGAAACGTCCTGGCAACTTCCACGAGTTCAAACTGTATACAGATGTAAGGTCAAGGCAATTGCATACCTCATTCAAGCATTGAAGATATTTCCACCAGTCCGTCCTGCTCGTGGTAGCAACTGTTTGCTGCAGGTTCTGCGATGGAAGGCAAGCAGACAACGAATGAACATAAATCATCATGCAGAGCGCCTACACTTGTGCGATAGAACGATCAACTATTGTGATGAATGGGGGTGACTGCGACGTTTCAATGCATGACACAATTCGGTTTACTGTGTCCTGTAACAGCGTTCTGATATCTGATTGTTCTGCCAACTCTCTGGCAGCGGAAGTAACAGTTTGAAGTTGCCATGCCCTTTCTCCTACACAGCCTGGGAACGAGGCTAGGAGGGAGCAGCAGCAGCTGTTGCCAGTTGCACAATGAAGCATCTACCAAGGAGTTCCTCAGCTACTGCTTCTGTTTGCTGGTTTTCTTCAGCCTTCTTTGTCATTGTAAACAGGGTACTACTCTCTTCCAATGGGTCTTCTTCCTAGCTGGTGCACAAAGTGGGACAATGAGACCCGGCATGTGTATTTAAATGAGTAGCACTATAGCATAATGAAACATGTCCTGTGGGTGTGGCCATGGCTCTTTACTTGGATTTTGTTGGTCACATTATGATGTGTGAAAGGTGCCACAAACATAACCAAAACCTATTGGGTCAGCAGGAAGAAAGTGGTGGCCACCTTGCTTGCTCCTTTCATTCATATAGGAATACTCTCACTTCCGTACGAGGCCCTCTGTGTGGACTTGGAATTGTATTAAGCAGTTGTGTGTATGTGTTACAACAGAACCTGTGGTGGAGTTGTTGCATCCGTTCACTCTATACAGGCTGAAGGAAGCTCTACCAGCTGGCCGGTCTTTTGTTTGCATGGACAACAAGGAACTGCCACTAATCATTCAACAGGTGTTATCCTCAACTCTGATGTAGTGAGAAGATGTTTTATAGTGTACTATGGTAGTAGCAAAGGTTGTATACACAGTATTATTAATTTTATGACATTGTGCTATATGATTTGGTGGGCAATTGATGGGCTACTCATGCCCAGAAATCAGTACATCCTAAGTGGGTGTTACTGAGTGGAAATCTGCCATTATTACTTGCTGAAATACAGCACAGTCAAACACCGTCAACAGGGTTTTTCCAATGTGGTCAAGCAGTGAAAGTCTTGACGCCAGTGTCTACAGTATGCCTCTGTACATGTGGCTGTGCTAGTGTTAAAGATGGTTCTATTATTGTGGGACAGTTGGTTAACTAATGGAAGAGCTGTCATATCCCACATCATGGAATAGTCATTCCACTAGGTGAAGCACAGTGGCAGAGCGTTGTGCACGTGACTTGTAAGTTGTTAAGGCTGCAGCCCCGCCTCCAGAGTATAGTAATAATTGCAGTGCTGCAACTCCGTCTCCAGCATCATGTAGCCCCGCCTCCAGAGTATACTGCAGTGCTGCAGCCGCCCAGCCCCATATAATTATATTGTAGTGCTACAACCCTGTCTCCAAGGTATTTGCAGTCCAGCCTTCAGTGTGTTTGTATAGTGCTGCTGCATGCCCATTTGCTGCAGAGTGTTTTATTAACCCATTGCACCCCGTATATAGCAGCCAAAAGAGCCCGGAGGATACCCATAAGCCCATAAGAATTTATATAGGGGGGTTAATATTAGGCGTTAATACTTTGTACATGTTCTTCTGCTTCTAGTTCTGGCTGTTTGCAGTAGTGGGTAATGAGTTAATTTTGCAGACTGCAGTGCTAACTAGATTCTGCAGCTGAACAACATGAACACGTTCTCAACACAACACCAAAACGTCTGTGTCCGGTTTCCAATTTGGATGTAAGATCACCACCATCTAGGCCAACAAGCTATTGGAGATGAACCATCTCGAGCTCTATGTGTGCTATTATAGCCAATAATATTATAGGCCTACAGGTGGTCGATCTCCAATAATTTACAGGCTAGTAGATATGGTCAGTTCAGTATTTTATTTGCCTGCTGCATGCATGCATGCTCCCCGCGATCGCGTCCGCTTCAACTGCATGCTGCTCCCCGATCGCGTCCGCCTTAGCTGCATGCTGCTCCCCGATCGCTTCTGCCTCAGCTGCTGCTCCACGATCGCGTCCCCTCAGCTGCTGCTTCGCCAATGCGTCCGCGTGCAGCCCCAGCCAGTACGTTAGCGTATAATAATGTTATACACTATTTTATATGGGTTAGGGTGGGGTTAGGGTGTGGTTAGGGTCTGTATAAATACTGTACACGCTAACGCTACAGGCCTGCCCAAGTTCGGAGGTTGTAGTACAAAGGTCGCGCGTCACTAGTAGTCTAGTCCTGCCCCCCGAACATCCCACTTCCGTCACGTACAGACAAACTATAATCAGCAGCTGAGATTGGAAGGGATTGTCGGACTGCTATTAAACGTCGGCGAATGAGGGGGGAGTATACTTAGCAGCTGAGCGAGCGAAGCTGATCTGACTGTTCCCCAAACTGGCAATGTGACCACCAACTAGTCCCCAGGACGGGTATGTCTGGAGCAAGTAGTTCCCCCCCTTCGATCCCCCGTATCATGCACCATCCTTGGGCACACTTCTGCAACTCCCGCAGTCATGATTCCGGACCATAGTCTACGGCATGCTGGAGGTGTGTCACCTGTACGTTATCCCTGGATCAGTCCTGTGGATCATGCAGGAGAGGGAAGTCATTCTGGGAAAGGTATGTAGCATAAAATATCTCTTTTGTAAAAATAATAATTCTAGCAGGATTTCTAGTGAGTGTGGAGTAAGGTCTACAAGGGTAGCCACTAGCCATCTCTTCCCGGCCAGTTATGAGCGTGCGCGGCAGAGCTGCACACAGAAGGCAGAGAGGGTCTAGCAAACTTTATAATTAAAGTTAGAACTGCACCAGTCAGATCAGGCTGAAGCACTTTGATTCATTGTTCAGTCTCGTGGTTAAATTGTGAACCTGACCGCATGACTGTGTGTGATCAGTCCAGCGGAGAGCATCTATAGAGAAACGACCCATACAAAGTTTGCTAAACTCTCTCCCCCTTCTGCATGCGTTGAAGCCTCGTGCGCGAGCAACTCCATGGGCAGGAAGAGAATGGCTAGCACCTAGTGTGCAAGGACAGTGTGATGTACAGTACACATGTCATTGGATTTGTGTGTAATGGAGAAGATTACTCAAATACACCGTTGGTCCTTAGAAGCTAACTCATTGGTTGTGATGTGGGACGGCCTTCATTGCACACTAAGTTTTGTACTGTGATCCACAGATGAAGCTGTGACGATGTGAATAGTTAGTTTGGTACTTGCGTAGTTGAGTGTTGATGAAGTTAGTCTTTGTCCACATTTTGAATCTTGTTCCAGTATTGTGAAAACAGCCACTGGTGGCATAGCTAAATGAGGTATTTATGCTAATAGAAATTCCTGGAATTTCCAAATTTAAGGGCAGCTTGTTACACTAATCACTATCACTAATACCAGGATTTGTACTTATCAAAACAACATGCCGGCGCCATGAGTACCAAGACAGAAGTACAGTTTACAAAGTACACTACAGGCTTTCCAGAGGCAAGTGTGTATATATAGGTGGGGTATCTCAAGGATGTGATTGAATTAGCACACCTCTCCCTATACTTGAATCACCTCTTTACCAACCATAAGAAACAGCTTAAGGAAGCAAAAACCCTGTATTGAAGTATAGTGCCTAGTATTGAAGCCTACATAAATTGGTTGGTAAAGCGTTATGAGACCAACCTGCACTGCACTGACATAATGCCGTAGAGACTGGTTAATAGCGCATGCGCTTATCGCAGGCAGCAGCAAGAAATTATATATGCGCTTCTTCGCTTATTATTGGCAATGGATCCCCATCATGGCCCAGCAAGCTGACTGTGTGTCTGCACAAGAGCGAGGTCATCATATCTACAAGGGAGCATGGTCCCCTGTATACTGCATGTCGGTGGCAAGATTCTTCAACTTACACACGAGGACAGAAACAATGGCTACGTCCATTTAGCCACTGTGTGTGCCTTGCGAACGGAGAGCTGGTAGTAGGCTAAGTCCCTCGAGAGTTGTCACATAAGTGTTCGTTGTCCAGCATAGCTTTGAGAGTGCCAGGTGCTTCTGCATGATCCGTCATAATGTCTCGCTAACTCGCAAACACAAATCGACATGTCAGCATTGTTTTAGACATAATGCGCTAAAAATGATGCGCTTAATAGTTGTATGCGCCTATTAACTTCACCAGTGTCTCTACAGTAGACCTTTCTGCGAAGGTCTATATGTCAGTGCATAGTCTCAGCCCCAGACTGAAGCCAATCCCATTGCAGATCGCTTCCAGTATCACGCACATGATGCATGAAGCGATCCGTGCTGGGGTTGGTTTGGGTCTTGCATGGGCCGAGACTAGTCAGTGCAATTAAGGCTGCAAGCCACACTGACAAGTTAAAATTATTGATGAGTTGACATATTATCATAGCATGCCAAATTGCCAATTAACTGGTCAATATCCAACATGACTCTGGGCTTCCAATTACCTGTTAGGGTAAATGAAATGCTTATACTAGTTTGCAGTAGGGACAGTCACACAACACTCTTTTGAGCATAACAGGCACGAGGCATAGAATGAGCTCTGCTATAGTACGACTGGATCTATCAGGCATGTATCATCTTTAGATTGATTGCCCCTTAGGGGTAATTACGTAGCGTTACCACGATTGTGGCTAAGGAGAAGGCAGAGCCTATAATAGTTTAACCAAGTCCCCCCGGGACCAACGGCTTTACATCCCGGCCTCTGAAGGATGCGGTGTGAACCTTTCCAAGTGAAAACACCTTCTAGAACACGGTTTTCTCATCTTTTGTCTCATTAGGTAGAACTGAGTCGATGCCTAAGAAAGTCGTCTATACATCGTGAGCCCATTGATGCTCCCAAATCGGAGGCGGCTGGTTTGAAGTCTCAGGGGAGCTGTTAGGATGGTGGGGAGGTAAGTCACGACATGGTGGGGAAGTGAGAGGACCTCAGTGGTGCACTGGAGGAGAGACAGGTGAGTGTGAATATGTGTGTGTAGGGGTGTGGGTGTGTGGTGGTGGTGTGTTGGTGGGGTGTGTTGTTATGTGCTTGTGTGATTGTGTGTTTTGTATATGTGCATGTGTTGTAGTTTGTGAGTGTGCATGTGCACGTGTGGTGTGTGAGTGTGAGAGTGCGTGAGTGTAGCTTTGTGACGTACTCCATCCCGCCACTGCAGGTGCAGCTGCAACTAGCGAAGGAGTGGGCAGATGAGTTTGACCACCCTCCATGCTGGTCTGAGTGGTGTGGAGGAGGCACAAGAGAAAGAGGAGCTAGCCCATTACTCGGAGGTGGAAGTGGTCAAGCAACAGATGGAGGCACACAAGGTGAGAGTTCACCGCCATCCCCAAATTGCTTCTGCCCCAGTTCCATACTTCCATACCGCTTTCTCTCCCAGTTCCATACCATCAAACCATTTCCTAAAGTATTATGGACTAATTATCATAAGCCTACAAGATTGCAAATGGCAGTACCTGTTATGGAACGGGTTTGGGACGCAAGCATCCTGATCCCCAACCTGCATGACCTGGGAATAAAGCTATAGAGTATGGGAAGTTGCAACTGACATTATGAACTGGTAAAACAGGTGCCTGGCATGTACCGTAACTGAGTGTGATCAAATGTTTCACAAGATTCGTCTGAAGGTATTGGCTGGCCTGGAGACCCGCTGGATGATCTGGACGGACTGGGGCAGCTGCTGGGCAAGGAATGTGTGAAGGGGAGGTCATTCAACAGAAGATTGCTGACCTCCGGTGAGTCTAAATGTCTGTTTGTCCATCTGGTTGAATGAGCTGTCTACCTATACCCTCAAACATAGAAATGAAACCGGTTTCTATATATAGTCCCTCCATCTGGATCATCTCTCACCCATGACTCTAGCAGATGTTATCTGTTGAAGTTGTAGTCTCTGATACTGGTTTGAATCTTTCCCATGGCGGAAGTGGGCCCCAGAGCTGACTAACTTCCACGTATTGACTAACTTCCACGTCGATGCAGCACTTGTTATTATATTCATGACTAGCTGACCAATCAGATGTACTGATTTCCGCTATACAGTAGTAACATGTGAACAATACAGCTTCCCCACAAGTGAGCAAGATGACACAACTAGTTACAAGTGGTATGGTTGATGTATGTGTGTGTGTGCAGGGAGGGAGGGAAACAGCATTGTGATACTGTGAGCTATACACATTCCCACACACACACACTCACACTTGCACATTCACACACATGCACATTCACACACAACACACACACACACACTTGCACATTCACTTGTACACACGTTCACACCCGCACGCACACACACACTTGCACATTCACACGCACACACACACTTGCACACGCACACACACACACCTTCACACAGTTGACACGGGCAAGGTACAGTATCTTATACTGCAGCGTGTGTCAGCACAAGACCAGTGGGAACATGAGAATCCATCCCTCCAGGAACAGCTGTCAGAGCTACTACTGCTGTCAGAGCTACCACAGTATTAGTAGTAAGAAGCTGTCAGCAGTGAGGCAAGGTTTATGTCATGATTGTAAGTATTTCATTATATATGTACACATGCACACACACAACACGTACATGCACTCACACATTCTTACAACACGTATACACACACACACTTACACAACACGTGTACACATACGTACATACACGCACACACACTTACACGTTCACATAGCCTCGTTCCCAGGCCGTTCCCACTGCCAGTATTTCATCACTTCCAATATGGTGGGGGAAGGCCTGGGAGATCTGGTCACGTGCGGTGCCATCAGGTTGACTGATAGACACGCTGAAGGTGGTGCCCAATGAAGAATCTTGACATCCTGTCTTGTACTGGCCAGAGTGTTTGCAAGGCAGACGATCTATACTGTTCGTCGTTCGCAACGCTAGGGACGGATCGACACGAAACAGGTTGGACACTTCCCCCTGTGTGTCTACCATCTGTCTACCTGACGTCATCACATGTGACCCGATATCCCAGGCCTTCCCCCCAGATATCTTACAAGTGATCAAATACTGGCAGTGGAGACGGCCTGGGAACGAGGCTATCACTCACAAACACACACACACCGCACCACATACACACATACTCACACATATCACATGTACATTTACACACACTCACACGCAGTGAGCTAGCTAAAGCCGGCACAGCCTCCATGGAGCTCCAGGCTCGGATCCAGAATGCCACCTCAGACCACGAGTCCACCCTAGAACAAGCTCAGAAGATGGGCTGAGATAGAGAGCTGGCACTGGTGGCTGCCCAGAACCAGGTGGAGGAACTGCAAGACCAAGCTCTTGATCTGTAAAATGAGTCCATGGCTGAGCATATGTAGAATGAACCTGAGCAGAGTGTACAACGATTCTAGGGGAGAGTGTAGAATGAGGGGTGTAGATCAAATGTGTTCTGTTGGCACGTTGTTTATTGTTCTGCATGTACTGGAATTTATTCATAATATTTGTGCCTGTGCAGTAGTACTACATGTCACTGTACCAACACCTCCTCCTACACAATCCCCATGCTCCCTTCCCCACACCATCCCTTCCCATGCCCCCCCTCCCTTCCCACACCCCCACCCTCCCTTCCCACACCCCCCACCCCCACCCTCCCTTCCCACACCCCCCTCCCTTCCCACACCCCCAATGCACCCCCCCTCCCTTCCCACACCCCCAATGCTCCCCCCCCCCCCCCAATGCTCCCTACCCCCCTAATGCTCCCCACCCCCCTAATGCTCCCCACCCCCCTAATGCTCCCCACCCCCCTAATGCTCCCCACCCCCCTAATGCTCCCCACCCCCCAATGCTCCCACCCCACCCCTATCTAAACTTGAACTTACCCTATTGGAGAAAGGTATAGCTAGAATTAGGTAAGGTAGGGCTCTCCTATCCTTAACCTAATCCGCGCTAAACCTACCCGAATGACTAAGTTCGTACGTGCCGCTCTTTTTATACCCGCAAAAGCCTCCCGAGGACGCTGTCATTTGATTGGTTGGAACCCGTGGTAAAACTTAACGCGGGAACCGGAAATGCTTTTGATTGGTTGGAAAGTACAACCTCAGATTTTGGCGGCAAAACACCAATGGCGAGCTGGCTGCGTCTCTGTCGTTTTCTGATACTGCTCACCTCTTCTGGTAAGTCTTCTGCAGCTGGCACCACCTTTCTTACTGTCGTTGCAGTTGGCTATCCTCGTTCCCAGGCCGGCCCCCGCTCAGCTATTCGCCATTTAGTCTAGATCTGTTCTCGTGTGGGAGAAGGAGGCTAGCTAGCAGTTGACTGCGCATGGAGACTAACTGGAGCCCAGACCCCATGCCGCGCTGGCTAGTTAGATTCTGTACCGTCGGAGGAGGGGACGTAATCTCGCGAGCCAGCCTCTCGCCACACCCCTGTAGTGGGTGTGGCCCGCGAGACTCCGAGGAGACCAGTTTCTGAGTGACCATAGGCTCGAGACTAAATTTGCCAGTGACGATGGAGAAGGAGAGGAAGGGGGGGAACAGACTCCCTTATATTCTCCAGGCTAGTCATCCAAAACAACTTCAGAATACTCTGAGGCACGGTCTGCTGGCATGTTGTGACCGGTAGCTAATAAGCATTTCTCGAGGATGGGGAGAGTACAAGTGTGAAGTCCTGCACTCAGTGGATGACTTATTGCCCTGGTGTTGCTAGAGTCCTGAAGTACCTGCCACTATAAATGCCATGACCAGTGCTTATCTGCCCTCCACCAGCTGCAGTTTCTTCAGGAGGAGATAAGAGAGAAGGCAGATCCTGTGGAGATGGATTCCTTGGATAAAGTGATGCTATAATGAGCTGAGTGAGTGAGTAGTTGGGATAACTGGCTAGTGGAGTGGATAAGTAAAGCGTTCACTAAAATACATACCCTACTCAGAGCTGCAACTGTGGACGGAGTCACAATCCAACCGTGACAGTGTGACCATAGCCTCGTTCCCAGGCCCCGTCCAAATTCGGAAAGGGGCCTGGTAGCACTTCCGTATATTTTCTGTCGACTATGCCTCACAAATTTAAGAGGAGCCAATCAGACTTCAGAGCGAAACCACGTGCGAACGTGCACATGAGACAAAGTGTTGACTAGTATTATAAAGCGTACCATGCAGATCGTTATAGAGCTTACATTGCCACTCCAGACTGTGGCGTCCTCGTCTCTTTCCTTCGTGAAGAAATGCTGTCGCATTTTTGGGAGATGGCTGGACAATCAAAATCGGAGATACAGGTCATCGCGACAAACTTCCCGATCATCTATCGGCACTAGCTGGAGTCCCGATCAACCGTTATAGCTAATGTGAAACAATGCTCTCTCGGAACATTAGTCTTTGTGACGGTGATAGTCAGCTGATATGATGTTTGAAATGAGGTGTGTCCTACCATATCACGCGTTTGATGACGTGTACAGCAGTGACAGATTTAACATGGAAGTGCTACCAGGCCCCTTTTCAGTTTCTCATATGGGGCCTGGGAACGAGGCTAAGTGTGACCACACTTCTGAACTGCCTATGACCATTGCATTAATCCACCGTGACTGTATGACTTTCTTGTTGGTAACCCACACCCACACCTTCATTGTATATGGGGTCACAATCACTGCATGGTTGCAGCTCTAAGTGTGGTGCTTATTGGAATGAAGGCACTGGAGTGCAAAACCCTCGGCGTAGTGTAGTCCATAATGTATGCATGGAATAATATGTACTGAAGGTGGAAAATCCTCTGTCAATGTCTGTGGAATCTGTGATGCAATGGGCTTCATAATACTAGTGGAATGTGGGATTCGAACTCTGTCCTGATGATTGATAATTGTAACACGGTAGTCATACAAAACAAAGGCACCGCGCGGTTTATATAGTGCAGACGCATGTTTCAATTAGGGGTAGTTTAGCCTCGTTCCCAGGCTCCTCCCCAGATCTACACGAACGTACCTACACGCAGGTATTTATGTAAGTGCATGTGATGCTATTCATAGACGACGTAATTCACTTCCTGCTCTTATTTTGCGTACTCTTACGTCATATGTTCAATGGACGAACATGAACGTTCGAACACAGACGGAGACCACTCGTGGACCTACGTAGTATTGATTGGCTAGAACGATGGGCGAACCATGAACAGTCTAACCAGGCTCTGTACCTTCTCGCCTACACAGCAAAGTTGCATCGTGCGAATACTCGTGGACCTACCTATTCATTGGCTAGAGGGACGGATGGCCGACCATGAACAGTCTAACCAGGCTCTGTACCTTCTCACCTGTGACCCAGCAAACTGGACGAAGACCGCTGGTGGACTTACCTATTCACCGACCTCAGACCTGTACATGTCCTGTAGAACACATGGTGTGCTTAGCAGCTAGACCAGTGTGCAGCATGCATAATTATAGGTCCCTGTGTTGTGGACATGTGCATGTGTCTGGATTATCATATTATTATGATTTCTGTCGCCTCAGTCATGCAACATTGGAAATTTGAATGATTGTACATGCAAATACTCGTTCTGCATTGCACTCGCTCACGCTCGCCCCACAATGTCATGCATTCTCCTAGTAGCTGACATGATTGCTGCTACGCCCGTGCGTGCGCGTGGCTAGTATAGTACAGTCGAGTCTCGTGCCCAGACCACACCCCCTCGCGGGGAGGCGGTACTAGGTGTGGTCTGGGCACGAGAACTGCGTGGCATGCAAATGGCTGACTCGATTGTGGACAAATCGGTAGGCAACCTATCTTAACTTTTGAATGACACGCTTTTAGCGAAATCCACGAGTCACAACTCTTAAGCACCTCGTGTGGAGCCCGCTGATACCCTTTTTGGAACGTGTCCAGTCACCTAGTGGTAGTTAGTGTGGTAACAGACAGACAGACACACAGACAGACACAAACTGACTACTGTAACCCTCCTGCGCATGCGCGCCGAGGGTTAATGACCACCACTTGAAGATTGTGCTCTTATAGCTGAGGAAGTGGGTGGGTAGTATCTTAAGGTCAAGGCATATTCATGGGTAGTCTAGCCGCTAGCCCCTCGATCTCCGCCCGCCGGCTCAAGCGGTTGTGTGGCGAAGCCGCACATGGAGGGCGGAGAGGGTCTAACAAACATTGGGTTTCAATTGACCAATCAGAAGCGATTCGATCCATGACTCACGTGGTTGTAAACCGAGCCGCTAGCATGCAATCAGCCTGGCAGAGAGAGCCTACGCTCGAGCTAAACTAGTCCAACCTGGATGCCTCCAAGGGTACAGAACACGTCCTCTACTCTAGCTGGCACTTAACCAGTTCACAGGTACAATCATGTAATTGGCATTCCAGAGAAGTGTGATCTAGTGTAATGTTTGCTAGACCCTCTCCACCAGAGAGAGCCTACACTCGAGCTAAACTAGTCCAACCTGGATGCTTCCAAGGGTACAGAACACGTCCTCTACTCTAGCTGGCACTTAACCAGTTCACAGGTCCAATCATGTAATTGGCATTCCAAAGAAGTGTGATCTAGTGTAATGTTTGCTAGACCCTCTCCACCTTTCGCGTGCGGCTTTGCTGCACTGTTCCATGGGGTGTGATGGCCTGGAACAATGTTTGTATTACGATCGTAACTCCATTGTGACTCTGCTACGGTATGCATCTCAAAAGTAACACCGCCCTTCAGAACGTTTTTCCAACTCACACTTACAGGACAGCTTTACTGCAATGTAGAAAGTTTCTTGCGAATAGCACTCGGTTTGCGCGTATATCAAAAACAAATTGCGAAACTTCTCTTACAGATCCTAGAGCTTCACTGAAACTTTCACAAGAGTAACTAGCTGTAGATACGGGACTGGACGGGCACCGTCATCGTCAAAGTTACTCTGTGATTGCACCATCCGCACGCGAGTACGTCGTGGGACCACTTCAACTTCTGAGTATTCCTGCGTAGGCCACACCTACGGGCACTCCTCTACGCAGGAGAATCGCAGAAAAAGCCGAATACGAAACTTGAAATGGTCCCACCACAGACCTGACGGGCATGCAGACGGTGTGGATACGGAGAAACTAAATGGTTACGGTGCCCATCTAGTCCGTATCTACAGATGGTTTCTCCTGTGTTAGTTTTCAGTGGTGTGCAGCACAGCAGCTGTGCGGTAACTTGATTTACATCCATTGGAGGAGGTCCTTACACTGGCTGTACCATCCAAGTGCAGGTGTAATTAATGGGCACCTTCCAGAGCTAGCTGACCCCTTAGCTTAGTGACCTATTGACAAATCAGATTTGTGTTTACTGTAAGTAACTAGTCAGATAATTATAGTGAGTGTTCACTCATGGATATTAGAGCACGGGGAGCTGGATTGGAAACGTGCGCGCCACCCTATTCATTCCTAATGTATGGAATGTCGGCACAGCCTTTGATTGAATATGGATTTCACTGGTTTTTTGTTGTACCTCTGGTGCCGCACCGGGACTGCTTCTGGGGCTCATCTCTTGTACCGTCAGATCAGCCGTATGCCCAAAGTGGTAAGTTTTGCTCCTGAGTCGTAGATAAAAGCATGCTTGGGCTGTCCAAAAAAACCTGACATATCCCTGCAATTGTGATACCCATGTAATGTTGCACCTCTGGTGCCACACGGAAACCATTCTGAGGCTTACCTTCGTATCGTTCGATCGGTCTTGAACTGGTGTATGCCCAAAGCGACAACTTTCACTCCTGACAGTCCTGAGTAACGACTGGTAACGGCATACTTGACGCGAAACCCGCTTTCAATCCCGTAAACGTACATTTCCAATCCAGTTCCCCGTGCTCTATTATCCATGGTTCACTTGAGTGCATCCTGCTACCCACTTTGACGTCAGAATTAACCCATCCATCTGTAGCTGCAGTCCCTGTCCACTTTCCTTTCCACGAGGCAGCTACTGAGAATGTCTCGGAGATTGGCAGCCTACCCGGAGGAGACGCCATCACCAAGGCATGCCTTAGCAGGTCAGAGGAGTGAGTACGATTGGTAGCTGGTAGATGTGGAAGTTTGGGTTATACGAAGTGTAGCGCCAGACTTGCAACATCGCAAGCTCATCAATATATTAAGATTTTAACACGTGTGTGTGTGTGCGTGACGGACGTGGGATGTTCATGGGGCGGGACTAGACTAGTGACGTGTGACCTACTGAACCTCAAACTCTGCCAAGAATGTTCGAGAACATTGGGCATGGGCTGGAAAAACTGGGGCTACAAGCGGACGCAATCGGGGAGCAGCAGTTGAACTGGATGCAATCGGGGAGCAGCAGTTGAAGTGGACGCAATTGGGGAGCAGTAGCCGAAGTGGACACAATCGGGGAGCAGTTGAAGCAGACGCAACCGATATCGGGGAGCAGCAGCTGAAGCAGACGCAAGCGGTGAGCAAGAGCTGAAGCGGACACAATCAGGGAGCAGCAGCTCTGCACAGAGAGCTGTCTGGCACCTGATTACTCACGTAGGCGAATGAGGGGGAAGTAGCTGAGCGAGCGAAGCCACTTGTAAGAACAAAAACTGTATGAAGTTGACAACAGTACTGAACTATAGTGTTGTGAACAATGTGAATCTTGTCCTTTTTACCCTAACTGGTAATTGGAAGGCTCATATTGGATATCCAAATGGGGCTACACAAAATTGTTTCTCAGCTTAGCCAGTCCTGAAAAGCAGTTCCTCTTCACTGCCTCAACCTGCTCCTTCCGACTTAGACCATCGTCAATCCATGCAGACCCCTAAACGTTTCTACTTCTGACCTCTGAACCTCAGACTTAGTGCCAACTACAGGAACATAAACAATCTTCGTACTTGCTTCATCAGACCGCCTTGTTGGGGTCAAGACCATCCTGCATTGTGTCAAAGTTAAATTCTTACTCCCGTAACTGGAGACAGACACTGGGAATTGGCTGAAAGGAACCACCCTAAAAGACACTTCACTTCTTGCGGCACTATAACATCAACTTCCAAGAAGTCTATGGAAAACACAGTTAAAATAATTATTACGTACGTGTATAATACATGTGATCTTGTCCTAATCCCCCCCCCCCCCCCCCCCCCCCCCCCCCCCCCCCCCCCCCCCTCCCCCCCCGTGATGTCGCAGTGCTTCCCATTTGTTTATATGATGGTGTGTGTAATATGCAGACGTCCTATACCAGCTATGATCACTATTGGCAATGCACATGCTTTAGCCATAGCTGTGTTCCTAATGTGTGGTGTACGTACTTGCGATACCCTCTGAAGGCGTAAACACAATGAAACACTCAGTACACGGTTGCCACATGCTGAAGTAACCAGTTTGTACTGCCCATTTAGTCATATCTTGACAACGGCCAATAAACTAGGCACTGTGGATCCCCAGATTGGTATTCGTGACTTCTATTGCTAGCCATTATGAATTATACCTAAGCCCTAGGCCAAAATTACATATTGCAAATCAGCGTACTAGCCCGTTGATATCACCCTTGACCATTACAATATTGCCCTTGTGTACTATTCAAACTGTGTATAAGGCACTTGCAACTCATCTAGCTACATAGGTAGATAATGGCCTTGTAACCGTCAGTGAATGAATAAGTTGATTGCTCAAATCCACTTGTTTGCTCAGAAGCTTACATGACTGTATCACTCTCTGGTTGCAGGTTTCTCTCTCAGCTAGCCAGGGCTGCACTGATGAAGGCTTTATCCATTCATCCACCCAAGGATAGGGCTCTATGTATATACAGCCAGGAGCTTAAGCTCCTGATACAGCAAATGGATCTGTGAAATGTGAGCAGCTGTGTGTCTAGACACTTTACAGTACATGTGCAATACATGATTTTTCTGAAACCTTGGAAACTACATCAAAGCTATCTGATTGCATATGCCAACATGCTTGTCTATGTACACTTGTTTGCACTTGAATTAATTATGTGTTTGCTATTAGAGCTACATATGTACAGGGAGCTAAGTGGGTGTGGATAGCCTCTCCTACTCCTGTGACCTTTGAACCATCCGTCGGAAGGGTGGTGGTATAATTCCTACATTAGCAAGCTGCAAGGTGGACTCTATCATTACATATGTGGAGAGGGAGGCAGGCTGTGAATGAAGCTAAGGAGTGTGGGGGTTGATCATTACTGCTTCTAGACCAAGTGCCCCTCCCCTCGATCTTGCTTACATTCACAGAAAGCAAAGAAAGCCACTTTATGTTTCCCCTTCTCTCCTCCCTCCCTGCCCCTCCCTTCCTGTCCCTCCCTCCCTCACTCCCTGTCCCTCCCTCCCTCACTCCCCCTACCTCCCTCCTTCCCGCTCTCCCTCCCTCCTCTCTCCCTCCCTCCCTCTCTTTCTCCCTCCCTCCATCCCTCCCTTCCTTCCTACCTCCCTCCCTCCCTGTCCCTCCCTCCCTCACTCCCCCTACCTCCCTCCTTCCCTCTCTCCCTCCCTCCTCTCTCCCTCCCTCCCTCCCTCTCTTTCTCCCTCCCTCCCTCCCTCCCTCCCTTCCTACCTCCCTCCCTCCCCCTCCCTCTCCCTCCTTTCCTCCATTCCTCCCTCCTCCCTCCCTCCCTCCCTCCCTCCCTCCCTCCCACCCTCCCTCCCTCCCTCCCTCCCTCCCTCCCTCCCTCCCTCCCTCCCTCCTCTCTCCTGTAGGTCCTATTAGATGATTTCTCCCCTTGTGGATGATGCAAAATTTATCTGCTGCACCTGGAGAGGAATGTCACGACTGAGGCACTAGAAGCCGAGCGAAACATTGTGCTGCTGATGCAGAACCTGGTGTTGGCTGGCTTCTGGACTCTGGAACTGACGCTAATGTATGTGGAGTAGGAGACAGACTGTGAACGAAGCTAAGGAGTGTGGGGGTTGATATTTAACCATGTGTCCCTCCTCTCTTGCTTACATTCACAAACAGCAAAGCAAGTCGCATTTTCATATGTTTCCCCTTCTCTCCTCCCTCCCTGCCCCTCCCTATCTCCCTCCATCCCTCACTCCCCCTCCCTCCCTCTCTCCCTCTCTTCCTCCCTCCCTCCCCCTCTCCCTCCCTCCCTCCCTCCCTCCCTCCGGATCCTCCCTCCATCCCTCCCTCCTTCTCCCTCCCTTCCTCTGTTTCTCCCTCCTCTGTCCCTGCTCCCCTCCCTCCCTCCCACCCTCCCTCCCCCCTACCTCCCTCCCTCACTCCCTCCCTCTCTCGTATTAGATGATTTCTCCCCTTGTGGATGGTGCAAAATTTATCTGCTGCGCCTGGAGAGGAATGTCACGAATGAGGCACTAGAAGCCGAGCGAAACGTTGTGCTGCTCATGCAGAACCTGGTGTTGGCTGGCTTCTGGACTCCGGAGCCAACGCTGACGTATGTGGAGTAGGAGACAGACTGTGAACAAAGCTAAGAAGTGTGGGGTGTTCTAAACCATGTGTCCCTCCCCTCTTGGTTGCATTTACAGTCAGCAAAGCAAGCCGCTTTTCGTATGTTTCCCTCCCTCCCTGCCCCTCCCTATCTCCCTCCATCCCTCACTCCCCCTCCCTCCCTCCCTCCCTCCCTCCCTCTCTCCCTCTCTCCCTCCCTCCCTCCCCCTCTCCCTCCCTCCCTCCCTCCCTCCCTCCCTCCCTCCCTCCCTCCCTCCGGATCCTCCCTCCCTCCCTCCCTCTCCCTCCCTTCCTCTGTTTCTCCCTCCTCTGTCCCTCCTCCCCTCCCTCCCTCCCACCCTCCCTCCCTCCCTCCCCCCTCCCTCCCTCCCCCCTCCCTCCCTCCCTCACTCCCTCTCTCTCTCCTGTAGGTCCTATTAGATGATTTCTCCCCTTGTGGATGATGCAAAATTTATCTGCTGCACCTGGAGAGGAATGTCACGACTGAGGCACTAGAAGCCGAGCGAAACATTGTGCTGCTGATGCAGAACCTGGTGTTGGCTGGCTTCCGGACTCTGGAACTGACGCTAATGTATGTGGAGTAGGAGACAGACTGTGAACGAAGCTAAGGAGTGTGGGGGTTGATATTTAACCATGTGTCCCTCCTCTCTTGCTTACATTCACAAACAGCAAAGCAAGTCGCATTTTCATATGTTTCCCCTTCTCTCCTCCCTCCCTGCCCCTCCCTATCTCCCTCCATCCCTCACTCCCCCTCCCTCCCTCTCTCCCTCTCTTCCTCCCTCCCTCCCCCTCTCCCTCCCTCCCTCCCTCCCTCCCTCCCTCCCTCCGGATCCTCCCTCCATCCCTCCCTCCTCCCTCCCTTCCTCTGTTTCTCCCTCCTCTGTCCCTCCTCCCCTCCCTCCCCCCCTCCCTCCCTCCCCCCTCCCTCCCTCCCTCACTCCCTCCTCTCTCCTGTAGGTCCTATTAGATGATTTCTCCCCTTGTGGATTATGCAAAATTTATCTGCTGCACCTGGAGAGGAATGTCACGAATGAGGCACTAGAAGCCGAGCGAAACATTGTGCTGCTCATGCAGAACCTGGTGTTGGCTGGCTTCTGGACTCCGGAGCCGACGCTGACGTATGTGGAGTAGGAGACAGACTGTGAACAAAGCTAAGAAGTGTGGGGTGTTCTAAACCATGTGTCCCTCCCCTCTTGGTTGCATTCACAGACAGCAAAGCAAGCCGCTTTTCGTATGTTTCCCCTTCTCTCCTCCCTCCCTGCCCCTCCCTTTCTCCCTCCCTCACTCCACCTCCCTCCCTCCCTTTCTCCCTCCCTCCCTCCCTTTCTCCCTCCCTCCCTCCCTCCCTCCCTTCCTCCCTCCCTCCCTCCCTTCCTCCCTCCCTCCCTCAGGGTTTCTTTTTGGGGGGGGGGGAGGGGGGGGGGGGGGGGGGGGAAGTATTATGTTTGCAAAGCTATTCATGCCTTCCCCCCTTACCACGCCGTCTACGATTCCGGTAGAACCTGGTATTGGCTGGCTTCCGGACTCTGGAACCAACACTGACGTATGTGGAGTGGGAGACGGGCTGTGAATGAAGCTAAGAAGTGTGGGGATTGATGTTTAATGCTTCTAGACCATGTGTCCCTCCCTCTCTTGCTTACATTCACAGACAGCAAAGCAAGGCACTTTTCACATATGTTTCCCCTTTCCTCCCCCTCCCTCTCCCTCCCTCCCTTCCTCTCTTCCTCCCTCCTCCCTCCCTCCTCCCTCCCTCCTCCCTTCCCCCCTCCCTCCCACCTTCCCTCCCTCCTCCCTCCATTCCTCCTCCCTCCCTCCCTCCCCCTTCCTCCCTCATTCCCTCCCTCTCTCCTGTAGGTCCTATTAGATGATCCCCATGTGGAGGGTGCTAAATTTTCCCTTGAGTGTCTGCTGCGCCTGGAGAAAGTTTTGGGTGCATTTTGGGTGCAGGTTACAAGCTTGTCCTCAGTGACACAGACGATCCCAGAGTGGTGTCTGCACGGTATGCCAACCCGGCCGGCAGGCCGTGCAGCCACTGCACATTCATGCAGGATATGCACTAACAATTTCTGCAAAGGCAGCACTGTTGACCAATTAAATAGCACGTCACACTGCTTTTATGCACATGGTGTATAGGAATATGTAGTATGTGTGAGAGGCCACAGTCCTGTGTATTGTAACTGACTGTGCAATGAGCCAAATGAAAGTTATTAACAAGAGTGGAAGCACATGCAGACTTAAGTCCAGAGACTCTTGACTTGACAGTGGACAAATTCTCATACTTAATCCTTTCACCAGTTGATTCCTGCCGGCTCCATAAGGCCCATATGAATTTATATGGAGTTTTTATATTGAGTGTTAATGTAAAGCATAGGCTGTGCTATACTTCCTTGCCGCCATATGGAGAGAGTTAACCCGTGACAACATAATTAATATACATTTAGTCATTCAGGGTACCAGTTGATTAGCCTAGTTCCCAGGCCTTCAGCTGGAAGGCCTGGAACGAGGCTACCAGTTGATCTGCTAACCTACAGCTGAAGTACGTACCCACCACTACCCACCCACTGTAGGTGCTCGCTATCGAGTTGGCAAGAAGGTGCATCTCCATGGTACCTACATCGACCAAGCTCAGAGGACAAAACAGTGGGCTGGAATTGAGGACGACTCCAAAATATCAACCTCACACGAGATGGGAGCAAGATCTCGATCAGCTGTGCAGGCTGAGGCCCCAAAGGTCGGGGGAGGGCCACAAAGAAACCAGTGCCACCGCCACGCCCACCCCACACACTCTGATCCACATACAATAGCTACACTCAGTGTTATACAACCACCTTGTGCAAGTCAAGTGGTGACTCTTCAAGCCACATGTATATTTACTGTTTGCTTATAATGAAATTTGCACTGTAGAATCTGCTTGTTGGTATATAATTTGGGTTATGGGCCATTTGATCATCTGGGCACCATTAATACTCCATCACTCTGGGCTTGTTTTGCCACATTATCCATGTAAATAACACTTGATTGTTGATAATAATTGTGATACAATTGGCATTTCAATGCACAAACAGGCCATGAAGCAAGCTCTGGGTCACAGTGAGTGAAGTCGTACTCTCTTTACGGTGCTCCTCCATCCAATAAACTCTGCAGAAATCAACCTTCAAACCTTCACTAGAATGTTTCTACCATCGTAAAAGTCAGCTTTTGCTTCATGTTCTTATGTCATTGACTTGACAAGACAGGTATGTACAGGGTTCTTGAAGGCATGTAATACTTTAAACCAAAATGACAGAACCATAATTATTCAAGGTATCTATACCACATTAGACCCAAAGAGTTGAAGTGTTTGATGCTGAATTGGGCTAGAAGATTTGGTGCTTTTAAATTGCATTGTAAGCCACTAATGTGCCCTCCTGGTCTCTGTGTTTGGCTAAGAATGCATTATCCCCATTAACTTTGCATGAAGGGTGTATTTGGAGGTAACAAATGACAGAACTAAATCCGGTTTGCCCATACCAACTTTGGTATCACCAAATAGCTAATAAGTTGAAATTTACTGTTCTGGGTTGGGCTAACTGTTATAAGTAATGGAATTTTTGAATTGATCAAAAATATCCTGAAATCGGGGCAAAACTACCCAACAAGAGTGCAACTCACACCTATTATTGGTGTGACATGGTGTTAATGTCCTACTATTTTTCCATATGCACACTAGCTCAGTAGCTAGCTACTTTCAAACTCTCGTACCAGCATTCTTTTCTTTTACAAATCCAACATGACCTCTTCTGCTTCCATAGCTCTACCTATTACCACTACCATCCTAGTTTCTCAGGAAGAGCATGCTCCCCGAAAGTCAGTGGCACATATGTCACATTAATTCTATTTAATGCCCCCAAAGGCCATAGGCTCAACTTTACTGCCGGTGCAGTCACTGAGCAATGCCTGCCATATAGCATTATTCTACAGAACTGTAATTCAGAATATAAAGCTGCCAATTAATCCACCCATGTACCCAGGTAACATAATGCTCAGCATATCAGAAAGTTTTAGCCATAAAGGGTCATTGTCCAATGCAGATAGTCCTAATTAACACCTATAAGTTCAAAGGTTGCATCTATGCAGACACCTCTGATCTCTCTACATCACAGTGAGCTTCAACTGCTATCTTTGATTAAGATTTGACACAACTGGACCTGAAGTAAATGTATTGAAATAACCTCAAATAGTTCTCTATATGTATGTACTATCCAAATCTGAGTTGTGATCTAGGGTATCTGTTGCACTGGTTTCCATATCAGCATTTGTTTATGTGGCCTGTACTTAACATACTGGGTTTGCACCACTGGATGTAACCCCATTTTGACACAACTAAATCTGAAGGGATTTTAACATGCTTTATATTGACATAAAGCTCAGGCCTTATAGAATACAAGTCTGACTTATGATTTTCTGTTGCACCCATGAGCAAAAAGATACAGCTAGCTAATAAAGTGTAAGTGTTTACTCACAACTGCCTATCTAGTGTAGTGTGGTAATGTCCCAGCCATTGTGGTGATGTCTGCTGATGGAGTACTATTGAGAATGTCACACAATGCATGTTGATGTCTTATCAGTCACATGACACTCTAGGAAGAAGTTGGGATTGCATTCATGTGACCTCTCCAAATCACATGATACAGCCTGGATATATAGTTCTGGGCCCATAGTGCATGATCAGCTCAGAAGTTCCATATACATATAGTACGTGTAGCCTTGTGACATTGCTGGCTCTGCATTGGATTTTGCTCTCTACAGTTATCAGTAAACCCACTCTGAAGCACCTGACAGCCTGTGCAAGATGGCTGGAGCTGTGAAGCTGTTTCTGGTGGTGGCACTTCTGCTGATTGCTGCTCAGTGCCATGCCATATCTGTCTCCTCGCCAGAACTTCATCATTCTCTCACCAAGAGGATGTCTCTCGCCAAGAGGATGTCTCAAGATGTATCGATCCGGGAAGCTGTGGAAATTGGACTTGAAGAGCTTACTGATGTCGATATCATCACGTGCCCAAATAGTCCAGAAGTTGTAAAAGATCTCACCCATGGCTCGATCATCAACAGTACTGTATTCAGTATTGTCAGCACTCCTACCATTAGCATCATCAACGGTACTAATGTCACCACCACAGACATCGCTATTGACTTTCCCACGGTCGATCTTAGCCAAACAAATGTCGCTGTTTCCATACCTGCTATTGACAGCCCCACTGTTAATGATCATGACACAAGTGGTTGCATCCACGCCCCTGAAGGCCACAACCTTGGTAACATCCTCAACGAAATCTGTGAGGTCATTCGTACCATCATCAGTGTCGTTGACAAACTCCTTGACTTTGTTTCGGAAGCTATCAGCATTGCTATTGATATCCTCAACATCATCAACGTTCCCCTTGCTGGGGAAATACTGGACTTGATTAGGAGCGGAATTGGCATACTTGAGAACGTACTAAATATCATTGCAAGCGTATGCCCTGTCAACATTAACGAACGCATCCTAGATCGTATCCAAAAAGGTGGTCACAGCTGTCCGGATAGCACTATTATCAATGGTGCAAAGCTCACTGTTGTGGAAAGCACAAATGTCACTATTTCAGGGAGTATGGATGTCGTCATTGCTGCTGGTAAGAATGTCACTATTTTTGAGAGTACAGATGTTATTATTATCGATGGTACAAATGTCATGCTCATCAATTGTAATAATGTCACTGTTTTTGGAGGTGCGAATGTTACTTTTGTCAACTGTACACTCGTTACCGTTGTCAACTGTACTAGTGTCACTCTTGTTAACCATGTAAATGCCAACATTGTGAACTGTATGGATGTCATTACAGTAGACTGTACCAATGTCAATTTTGTCAATTGTACAAATATGACCATTCGTAACAGTAATACTGTCACCCTCATCAGCTGTACTTATTTCACTCTTGTTAACTGTACAAGTGTCATGCTGGTGAGCTGTAAAGATGTCACTCTTGCCAACTGTTCAAATGTCCGTCTTATTATCTGTACAACTCTCACAGTTCAGAATTGTACAAATGTCGCGGTTTTCCATGGTGCAGCTATCACTATTGTAGGCTGTACAAATGTTACTGTTCTCAGTTGTACAAATGTCACTACTGCCAACTGTACTAACATCACCATGATCAGCTGTAATGGTGTTGTAGTCAGCAATTGTACAAATATCACTATTGTCCTCTGCAGAAATGTCACTAAGGTGAACAGCACAGCCACAATGCAGGATGACTCAGATGAGGAAGTTAACGGACACCTAATCTGTGCCAATGTGCAGGAGTATGTCAACGAGTGTGGTGATGTTATGTTCGCTCTGATAATAAGACTATGTGTATCCATCGATCAAAATGGTGTCTTCAATCTGACCAGCTACGACTACTCTTACGCTGATCCCTGTGCAGCTATATACAAACCTGATTCCTGCAACAACGATCCCGAAGATGGTTCTGATGGCGGTGGTGGTAGCATCAACTCTCCATATTTCTTTCTGCTTCTTCCCATGGCCATTGCTGCTCTTGTTTTGGCCAGGCGCATGTGAATCAGATGAGAAAATTTTGCCAGGAACTGAACTGTAGTCGTGTAGTGGTAGATAAGGATTGAACAACGTGTATTGGTGTACGTAGCTTGGATAGAATATTTTCTTGACTGTATAATATTGTGCATAATTATTAGTTTGTAATCATAAAGCTGCAGTGGAACCAGTACAATTGTTCCCTTTTGTAGTACTGGTTTCAGTTCCCCATTCTTTTTTAACTCTTTGGATCCCTTTTTGATAAGTGTGTTGATATATTTGCTCACAGTCTGTAATGCATTAGTTTCAGTCACTGAAGCATGGTAGACTATATGCCTGTGGCATGAGGATCAAAGTGAACTAGGCTTTGTTACTATAGCACAACTTTGCTGGTGGTATAGTAGTAGTGTGGTGGCCTAGTACTGGTAGTAGTGGGGTTGAGGGTGCAGATTTTCTGAGGCACCCGTACTTGAAAGCAACAACTCTGTGAAGTCTGTTACATATGATCAACATGCAGTCATGTCAGCACACACACACATAACACATGTGCTTGTGTGTGTGTGTGTGTGTGTGTGTGTGTGTGTGTGTGTGTGTGTGTGTGTGTGTGTGTGTGTGTGTGTGTGTGTGTGTGTGTGTATGTGTGTGTGTGTGAGAGAGAGAGAGAGAGTATGTGCTTGAAATTTTATCAGCGCTTCCTTGATATGTCAGGAGGTATATCTCCCCCAACTCTATGCAGGGGCAGAATTTGATGGTTGTTTCTGACTTTTCATTACAAAATATCATATACTAATCCCTTATTTGGGGGAATACATATTCTTGCATAGTCCTGAACACTATTATATACACTAACGTAAGCTCAGGATTTCGTGTTTCAATCAAACAGCATCTTATAACTGAACTGCATGTGTGTAGCTATGTGTGGATGTCTGTTGATGCTAGCTAGGACACAGTGCCGGGCATGTGATCGATAGTAGCGACGCCTGACTCAGTGGCATGTGATCGATAGTAGCAACACCTGACTCAGCTTGATAGTAGCGACGGCTGACCCAGTGGCATGTGATTGATAGTAGCATAGATAATGTACCTTATCTATGATAGTAGCGACGCCTGAGTCGTATGTATGTATGTATGTATGTATGTAGTATGTACGAATGTATGTACGTACGTACGCATGTATGTATGTATGTATGTACGTACGTACGTATGCATGTATGTAAGCAGGAGCGCATGAGCCGCCGAAGGCGGCGAAGGAGCGTTCAACCTATAAAGACATGTAGTAGCCCCTCACACCTTTTGGTTTATAACAACTTTATACCCTATATGGAAGACCTTTGCGGTACCACCACGTAAGTCAGCTAGCTCTAGTACAACTATGGCTGCACAAAGGCCAATTTGTATTTCACACCTACTTAGCTTGGTTTCACACAATCCTTACAACTGCGTACGTAATGGCCTCTTGCCGTATAAGGTGAAATTTTGGAAGTGTGAAGGGCTACTACTTGTCCTAGGCGGGGCATGTGGAGTTGGACGCTCCTTCGCCGCCTTCGGCGGCTCATGCGCTCCTGATGTAAGTATGTATGTACGTACATACTTACATTATTATGTATGTATGAGTAATGTATGTATGTATGTGTGTGAGTATGTATGTATCGGTACACACACACACACACAGGAGGTGTGCTACCAGTACTGGCCAGACTCTCCCAGTTAGAAGTACGGTGAAATGAGAGTAGAACTGCTGAATACAGAGCAACGTGATGGATACGTTATCAGGAGTCTGACTGTCACTAGGGTAGGACAAGTAGTATCTGTTCTTGTCAGACTGTCATAGATACATGTCCTACCATCCTGCAGTATTAAGTTGACCGACTGTATATACCTACCCCACCACAATGTTATTATACACACAGTGGTGAGTATATAGCCTCGTTCCCAGGCCGTCTGCCAGTCGCGCGCGCATCGCATATTCGTGACCTTTGAACCCTTGTCAGTTAGCTGGCAGAAGGCAGGCCTGGTACCACTCGGGGATTGCTAAAGTTCGAGTTCGAGTTCGAGTTCGAGTTCGAGTTCGAGTTCGAGTTCGAGTTCGATGTTGGTTCGCGTACCGTTCCAGGCCAAGATGGCCGTGTACGTCCGAGCAGAACTTGCCAAATCATGAGAACGGATCACAGCATGCTCTGGAGGAGGCGTGAACCTCTGTCGTGTGTGCTAATACCGATGAGCTGTCCGTTACTGTTGGAGGTGCGACGAACCCAGGGTGGCTACGTCAGACAAATATAGCTAGCTACCCTAGTATGTATGTATAGTCTATCTATTGGCAGACAGTTCCAGGTGGAAGATAATGACTGTCACCTTTATGCTGCTGTCGTTTGAGTGTGCAACGTATAGGAACAGCCCAGCTACTCAGAGGTAAAGTGATTTGTCAGACATTGCACGTTCTCAAGTAATTTTGTTTCAGATAGCTACATGACGATGATCATGACACCATGTTCCTTACCTTCAGGAGCCTGTAGACTCGACAAGAATCTTGCAGTGACCATAGCGGAAAATTGTATGTATTGAAGTTGGACTCTAATGTTAGGTTTCTCCTTCCAAACTATATTGTACACTCCATTGTTGTCTGTAGGGGCGGTACCGGTATACGCGCGCGAGTTTGTGTACTGCGCGCGCGCGAGTTTGTGTACTGCGCGCACGCGAGTTTGTGTACTGCGCGCGCGCGACCGTCAACTCGAACTCGAACTCGAACTCGAACTCGAACTCGAACTTTAGTAATACCCGTACCACTCCTACGTCATTTACATTAAGTGGACCCGGTTGTGTGACGTAGTGGACACGGTTTGGATAATTACGGCAAGTACCAACCTTCGTAGTAGCGATGGATTATCAAACTTTCACACTGCACTAGTGGATCGCAAGAGGCGTCAGGCCGGTATGGATATCTGTAGTTATAATATACATGTTACCTGATAGCTACTGCGTCTCAGTGTCATTAGTGCTCCAACTGTTTTCCGCAGGACGGCCTATCCAGTTCAAGAACACTACCGTGAGCTCGAGATTCAGGAGGACCGTCGTCGGATCACTGCTTCCCCGCCCGAAGTATACACATCTATGACGGACTTTGTAGCTAGTAGCCTCGTACCCAGCCCAGCTTGGTGTGGGACTGGGAACGAGGCTCACTTTTGTGCATGTGCAGATAATAATCTCCTTTGTAAGGAAATTGATTGTATACCAACGAGTCTATACACATACATACGCATACACAGGATCCTAGATGTACATGTAAACATGAGTCATATCAACACATAAATACACAGGATCCTAGATTACAATAAGTATTATTGTATACAAACATGAGTCGTATCAACACGTATACACAGCTGCAGGATCTGATTGTATACAAACATGAGTCTATCAACGTGTATACACAGGATACAAGGAATCAGCAGTTGTACAAAACACTATAGTGCAAATTTATAAGTTCAGATAATAGCTTGCGTGTTCACTTTGACCAGAGAGGAGCTCATGATATGGCTGATGGGGACGAGGAAAAAATTGAATGGTTAGTGATCATCATACCATAACATCGTTGTATTATTATGATGATTAGCAGTACTATTTGCATATCAGGCTACGTGATAATCTGGAAGAAGCTCCGCCTGAGAAGCGAGGTTCATGACAAGTTACATAACCAATTCAACGTAAGTGCTACACACACAGCAAAGGTTCTCAAAGCAGCGTTTCCCCAGGCAGAAAAGAAAAGAGTTGGTTACGAGAAGCACAGCTACTACACCAGAATTACCTGGAAAGCCCCATCAGTCTCCTCTCATCCCCAGCCACCTCCTCAGCTAGTGGGTGTGAGTCCGTCATCCTTGCCGTTAGGGTTAGTGCCAGTCACACAGTCACCACCTGAGCCACCTTCTGTTGCTCAACTACTTGCAAGGAACTATGAGCTGGAGAGCCGAGTGAAGCACCTGGAGGAAAGGATGGAGAAAATGGTCAGTGCAGCCCAAATAGAACAGGAAGTAGCTTTCCTTGTGCAGAGTGAGGGGCAGGTGGTCTACGGACCAGACACACCCGAGCATTTCCAATCCTTTTCGTTGGATCAAGTGTCTCGAGAGGTGCAGTCTGGAGCACCGACCCTGTATGGACTGATGCAGACGATCTGTGACACCAGGCGCAACGCACAGGATGATGGAGGGACCACTGTGGAGGAAACAAAAGCACTCGTGTCATGCTGCATACTGCTCAACTCGCGGTCACAAAGGGTTAGCGGAATTCAGTTGCTCATGAGTTTGATGATGGTTGCCCGTGGTATCAGCAAGCAGGTATGCATTATTATATATACACAAACTGGCACCACACTAGCTACTAAAGTTCTGCTTCCACAGGCGATGTCCGTACTCAATCATGCAGGGATGTGCATGTCCTACACTAGTACATGGAGGCATCTCAAGAGTCTAACTCAAGAGGCCAACTACTTGAGAAGAGTACAGTGTGGAACCTGGATGTGGGTGTACGACAACTTAAACATTCACCAAAAGATTCGCCACGAACGTGAAGGTTAGGGATAGGTTAGGAAGGGTATGGGATATGGCCATTGAGCAGTTTGCCGCCGAGTGCGTACCAATCCCCCAATGTCCCAGACCCTTTCCCTCAGTGTGGAACAGGGTCTGGCCATGTGAAACTTACAGCCCGTTTACACTACAGACCGAGAAGGGCGGATTCGCTCCGGTTCGACGCAGATCGATCTGCGCTACAGAAGCAGACGCAGATCGATCTGGGCTACAGAAGCAGACACAGATCGATCTGGGAGATGCATTTACACTACGTCGCCCAAGCGCTCCATGTACGTCACACAACCGGGTCCACTTAATGTAAATGACGTAGGAGTGGTACCAGGCCTTCTGCCAGCTAACTGACAAGGGTTCAAAGGTCACGAATATGCGATGCGCGCGCGACTGGCAGACGGCCTGGGAACGAGGCTAGTGAGTATATAGGACTGTCAGCATGTGACCACTTTAAGGTAGGAAGCACGGCATCGGCGAAATCGCGCAATTTTGCTCATGAATAATTAATGAGATGACGTCACTCGCATACGGTTATTTAGAGTTATTCATCTGTTTACGTTTTCCCATGGCGGCAACCGGAATAAACAAGGGGGGCTTCTCTCTTTGATGCGGCTAGCGGCCCTTTCAAGTTTCAAATCGGTACTCTGATGTGGCCGTGCGGTACCTTGAAGATTTGTTTGAACACTCTTTTTTCTTTTTTTTTTCTTTTTTTAAGTAAAGAGCTATTCTGGCTTATTGAATGTAGCGATGGGCTATCTGAGTGTGAATAGCTAGGTGGAGTGAGCAGGAATGTTTGTGGGTCTGCTGAAGTGGCCGAAGAGCAGCCTGGAAAGTGAACAGCCTCCGACAGCTCCCTGGCCAAGGTACTCTAGAGAGTTGACCTTTCGGCATTACAGGCCCCGCCCATTTTCGTGTTAGGGCGAATTTGGCTGGTTTGGTAGCTGGACTGGGCTGGTGAGAGGGAGTAGATGTGTGGCCAAAACTCGGTAACCGAGAGGTGAACGTGGAAAAGCATCCCTAGTTTTGCAGGGGGTAGGTTGACCTTTTGGAAACTGGCCTTGGCTTGAGTCGGTTTTAGTCGGTGTGCGTGGAATTTTTTTTGAAAGCCTAGGGTAGCCAAACCTCTGTTTTTGAGGGTGGCAGTGAGTTTTGGGCTGTAGCCTGCAAGTGAGGAGAGCAGGTGGTAAATCCATCCGTAGTTTTGGGGCCTGTTTTGTGTGTGTATTGATGATGGGGTCAGAGTGTGGGTGGGGCCTTGGAGAGGGTCCAAATTTTCAGTTTCGTAGAGGGCCTTAAAATTGAGTTTTAGGGCATTTTCAAGCAGAGGGAGCAGTTTGATGCAAAGTATTGCTTAAACTTGTGTACGCTTTGATGCTGCCCATTTATCCATCAACTTGGTTTCGGAGATCGCGGTACCCATGTTTACTACCTTAAATTAAGTAGCAAATCATGAACCCTGGCCTGCTTATAAGGCAATATTTGTGCAGTGCTTGTGTGTGTGTGTGTGTGTGTGTGTGTGTGTGTGTGTGTGTGTGTGTGTGTGTGTGTGTGTGTGTGTGTGTGTGTGTGTGTGTGTGTGTATAAAGCTACTGTATGCATGCACTGTTTTTGATCCTCTGAGACAGCTTGATATGCCAAGGAAAAGTAAACATTTACACAGTAACCACTGACAGATGTGGTTGTATGTGTTTTGACTGTTTACAGGAGCAGTACTCTTACATCTTTGATGTCATCTTGCTGTACTTGGACTCCTTTGACACTTATGCCAACTTTAAGTGATCGTATTGAGGTCTTGTGGATCGAGCTACCAAAGAAGTTACATGTGCAGCTGTAATTACTATGATTTGGCTTTCTTTGTGGGAGAGCAGTTGTGATGCATAAGGCTTTAATTTGGTTTTGCAGTAGCACATCAAACCGATTAAGTGTCTCTTACAAGTATGAGTTGCAATGTACATGTAGTCAATTCCTTTTGTTTGGTTGTGTATACACAATTAATAGATATGCAAGCCACCATTTTGATCCCCAAGTTAGTATTCATTACACCCCTAGTTGCAAAGAAAAGAGTTGTCCAAAGTAAGCTACCTGCGTTCGAAGTAAGTACACCAGCACTGAGGTAGTGTCCCACTTATACGAGGAATAAAACAGCCGTGAGATAATTCACTAGTATTGCTGCGAGCAAAGCGAAAATACTTCGCGAAAGGTCACTTTGCGTGGGCGATTGGGCGGAGTAGCATCGGGGTGGGGCGGGGCTTGGGCCACTCTCCCCTAGCTGCCACAAATGTGGACATGCAGTTGACTAACTTGGTACAAAGGTGCCACTGCTATGACTAGGAGGTACATAATGAGCTATCACTAAGCGCTAAGGCTAGTACACCAGCACGTTTAAGGAAAACACAAGTGCAAGCTCATTCACAGAGTTACACCACCGATGTTAGTGCAATGTAGCATTGTCCCCAGGCCTCCCCAGGCCTCCCCAGACCAAAACTGCAGCTTTGGATTTTAGGACAGGGTCTAAAATCCAAAGCTGCGATTTAGGTCTGGGGAGGCCTGGGGACGAGGCTAAGGGCAACGTACACTGTACACGAAAGGCTCAGAAAGAAAGAGAAAAGGAATATTGAACGTAACAACAATAAAAGAAAGTCTGTCTATAAGGGTAGCAGTACCCCACGCGGTGAACCTTGCCTACAATGGTCATCGTGGGGCCAGCGTTCACTGGCCTCCATAGGCTGGTTGACTGCTCGTACTTGAGGAGGATACACGTTGCGGTTGGTGGAGAGTTTGTATAACGATCCCTTCAATGACTGCAACTTTTTATGATACTCCTGGATCATCCTGTCGATGGATGAGTTCACCTGCAGCAGGCAACGAGGGAGGGAGGGAGGGAGGGAGGGAGGGAGGGAGGGATAATATTGGGGCAACCAAAGCTATTTAAGGCAGCAGTCTGAGTTTAGTCTGATGACTACACTATTGTTTGGAAAGCTCATGTCTACTTGTATTCTGCATACCATGAGCCATAATGGTAACACTCTCATGCTTGCCCCACACATATCACTCATGCTTGCCCCACAATTAATTGGGTCTGAGTGATGCAGGAGAGCAGTGGCTCCATGAACCAACTGCACATGATCTCACTCACTGGAAGTAGCCAGCAGACACCCCCTCCTTTGTGCCTGGAGCCAGCCGGCACTTGAATCTACCCATTGCTACAGCTTCTGTTGGCACACATACATCAGCCCAATAGATTGGCCTAGGGCAACATGGTCGGTCACACACACACACACACACACACACACACACACACACACACACACACACACACACACAGGATCCTGCCCTGTCACGGCTGTTTCATTCAAGCTCTAGTTTAGGCACTAGGTACGGCTAGGTGCACTTACTTTGCAGATACAAAGCTTCCTCTGGCCAGTGCGATTACATTACATTAATTACATTACATTGCGTGGACACAAAGCCTCTACTTGGGGTGTATTCAGCATTTTAAGCTGTTAATTATGTAGTAGTAGATGGAGCTTAGAGTATGTCACTATCAGTACACAATTCAGTGAATGTTACTTTTCCATTTAGTGCCTGTACCTGGAAGGAAATCGTTTGAGTTCTCTACCTGAAAGCCTCTTTTGCTCTTGTCCAAACCTGCGCTGGCTAGATCTAAGGAACAATCGTTTATTCCTTCCTCAATTGAAAAGCTGTGAAGTCTCTGAGAACCTTGCTATTGGAGGGAAACCAGCTTACAACACTACCTCCACAATTAGGTGAGCACAACTGAATACCTAACTGGCCCTATAATGGAGGGTGGTAGTGATTCCGCAGTGATGGATGGCTGCTGCCAAGCATAGTGCAGCTGTAAGGTACTTTGATTATCCCTGAAACCTCTGACTAATGACTTGGAGTGCAAGTTGCAAGCCATGCGGATACTCTAGAATGTCGTATTACACATTCATTTGAAAGAATTGGTACTCTTCTTCAGCAGAAGAAAGACACTCTAGTCGCACGTATTCGAGAGCTTGAAAATGCTGATCTTCAAGAGCTCGATGACCAGGGGGAAAATCTTTGCATTGCCTCAGATGAACTAGCAAGCCTTATTACTTCAGCTGAAACAGCTTTACAATTGAGCGACCAAGAATTTTGTTCCCAAAGACAAGAATTGGTTTCAAGCATCATTGGGCTGACTAGCAGGTTTAAAATAGATCTATCCCTAACACCAACCATTACATTTCCCGACATTGGTGTCCATACTGTAGCAAACCCAAGTGATAAAGTTGACGACATATGCAAGGAATTCAGCATAGTGTGTGACCCAGTAGACCCCACTAAATGCTATGCTGAAGGAGTTCAAACTATAGCATCCATCAACGAGCCCAGCAGTATCTCTTGGACTCAAATGGCAATCCGTGTACAATACAGCAAAATGTACAAGTAGAATTGAAGTCACTAAGGTTTGGCTCGGTTCTACCAGCTGAGGTGACAGCGATCATTCTCCTCTTCATGCTACTATGTCATCTATGTACCGCAACTGCACACGCGTGGAAGGTGCCAACTGGATGCTACGGTGGACACTATATCAATTGCAAATAGTCCATTCACAGTACATATAAAATGCCACCCAGACCAGATCAATGACGTAAACAAGACAATACCATGTTCTCATCGCTGTTTTGGACTGAATCTCAGTTCTGAAGGAAACCTTATGGTTGTTGTTCGACAACTTCCAAACGTCACACACTCTGGGTTCACCTTGTGGACTACTCCAATTGGTGCGGTAATAGAATTGCACCCACAGCAGCCAAATTTTCAACTGATCAGAGCTCTTAATAGTTTGCATTACCCCTTGTCCTGGTAGTACCCTGTTGGTGTTGTCGCAGACTCCTCTAGTAATGTTTATGTAGCAGACCAATCGAGAGGCCAAGTGCTGAAATACCCAAAGAACTGTACACTACCAGCAAAAAGTAGTAGCCCAGTAAAACGTTTATTTTCTACAGACGTATCCCTCAACGGTCTCGAGATTAGTAAGGATGGCAATATCTTTGTATGTCACAGTAGTAAACATTGCATCGAAGTGCTCGATTCTGAACTGACTCCAATGAGCCATTTTGGTAGGCGAGGCAGCAAGCCAGGCCAATTCAACATACCACATGACCTTTCATTCGACAGTAATGGCAATATATACATTACAGACACTAAAAACTATCGAGTTCAAGTCCTAACCCATGAGAGGGAATTCATCCACGCATTTGGCACAAAAGGCAACAAACCTGGTGAATTTCTATGTCCAAACTGGATTCATGTAGATGGAGAATTTGTTTATGTTACTGATTACCATACTCGCTATGTTTCTGTGTTTAATGTCTCAGGTGAGTTTATTCATAGGTTTGGAGCTGATGTCTTAGGACATCCAGAAGGAATTGTTGTAGATGAAGACAGATTTGCAGATAGTGATAAATGTGCAGTCTTTATTATTTTAGCCACATCACTAATTTTGTAATATGTTTACATGCACCCCACTCTCTCAATTTATGTAAGCCCTAGCTTGTAATTGTTGTGTCAGCAGTCACAATTCTGGCGACAAACACATGCAAGAATCCTTTTATGCAGTGTATGATGCTGCGTTTCATGATCAACCTCTGACAGCGGAGGGGAAACTCATCCGGACACTTACTCATAAATTGCTCAAGCTTGATTTACATAGACGGAGAATTACATTATTGCATGCACATTATCCATGAGTTAGGACCTGATGTCGTAGGAATTGTTGTAGATGAATTCTGAAATATTGATTCTTATGTTGAATAATCAGCGATTCGAGGATGGTGTTTGTATACTGTGCTGCAGTCATTAACATTAAACAATTAGCTAACCATGCCAACAAGTGTGCAATTAGCTATAAGGCAGCTGTCATGATACAAACTGCAATCCCACTGAAACAGTAACTGCTCTGCTTGGGCATCCAGAAACAATATAAGATGACCACGGTTGCGTGTAAAACGCGGAACGTGGAATGGAATGGAACGTGGAATGGAACATGGAATGGAACGTGGAACGGATGTAAAATGTCCTAATAAGCGTGTTAATGAAGGTGGGCGTTAATTGGGGCTGGCGTGAGCGCGAGATGGTGGCTGATGCGCGAGGGACAACCTGGATATACGCGAGACTACCCGTCACTACAAGTTGTTATACCCTGGGCCTGGATGGAGAATTTCGTGTAGTTAGCTAACATGCAGTGACCGATCCGCGACTCTGAAGCAGGGGCCTATAAATTTGTCTTCTGACGCAAGCAGCATCACTAGTGTAAGTTGTATGAACGTGTACCGTGCTAGTGCTATAGACCTAGCTGTGCTGCTATGCTGGCCCGCTAGCGCTTATTCGTCACTCGAAGACCGTAATTAGCTATAGCCCTGCTTCACTCGGATGGCAGAGTCATCATATCAACTAATATCTTGTTGTCTACTGTGAACTTCTCACATCCAGGGCATACAACCTGCTGGTAGTCTCGCGTGGCCAGGCGCCTAGGCTCGGAGCTCTCTCTCGCGATATGATTGTCACCATGACTCTTGTGACTCGACTGCGCGAGACTCGACTCGCTCACGCCAGCTCCAATTAACGCCCACCTTAATTAACATGCTTATTGGACTCATTACGACTTTTACATCCGTTCCACGTTCCATTCCATGTTCCATTCCACGTTCCATTCCATTCCACGTTCCGCGTTTTACATGCAACCGATGACCACTGCAGCAGCTGGCTCTTGATTGTGACCTCAACTTGGTTGTCCAGGTTTCAACCACAGATAAGAGTACACAATGTCATGGCAACAGTAAGGAAGCCATGTTATGTAGCTATGTACTGCAAATCATGAGGGCATGCACATATTTTTTTAGGTTGCTTGCTTGATCCAAACTAAAACATCACATCACCTGACTTGAATCCTCAAACAGAATACAAAAATTAATGTCATGTGACAACTTGGATTCCAGATTCAAGTCACGTGACAACTTGACAACTTGGATTCTATCGGAGGATCAAGTCACGTGATATTTTGCAGTTTTGAATTCCGAGTTTGGATCAAGCAAGCAACCTGAAAAACATGGTAACTCTGTACTGAACGGCAAAATTCAAGTATTTATAGAAACCACTTGCTAAAATGTTATTAGTTTCTCAGGCTTTCCTATACCTCATGCTCACAAATGATATATGGCCTATGAAGAGGATGAAAACTCAGAAGGAGAGAGAGAACTGAAAGCAGAGTTTGTACTGTGGTTTTGGCTCTGATATGACATGAGCAGAATAGCAATTTGGTTCTGTTATCAGAACGGTAACAATACTGTGGCATTTGGCTCTAGTGAATATATATATTATATTGCCAGTGACTAATCATTCAGGATGGCACACTGCTCTTAACCATAAGGTGACCTAGTCTGCTATCTTGTTGAGGCATCGTCTCCCAGAGATCAAAGGTCAAAGCATATTATTGAGCTCCATGCATATAATACATAGGCCTTGAGCATCCATGACTTGTATCCACTGTTTCTCAACATGTAGCCAGCTCTTTGTTGGGAAAGCTCACTCATCAAGCATTATTTGAGCTCTGGTTGGAATGCTTTGCCTGCTAGAAAGATTAGTTTGAAGCAGAAACCGAACTCCAATCTTCCTTGAAGTGTAGAAAACAGAAGGAACTCCTGCAAGTTAGAGACCAAGGTGGGCAGGAGGTATTGCTGTTACAAACACAATTACAGTGTTGAAAACCATACTATGACTATGTATCCCTATACATTCTTGTTGTAAATGTTGCCATAATTATATAATTACTGTATTGAAATTGATTGTTGGACGTTGACGGTAGTTCGCAAACAAATTTTATTTTAATTAGCAATGTTTCGATCACCGTCTGATCTTCATCAAGCATACGTACTATATGTACAAAGTAGCATAACATGGGTTATCACATAGTAGCTATACCTACAGATCTAGACAAGCTGAAGAGATAGTGGTGATGTCAGGTTTACTTTGATACTAGAGGCTAATTGCATAAGGCAACCTATGCAGGCAGCTGGCCAAGATCATCTGATGATCTAAAGTGCACTGACAATCCTGGGAAAGTGTGGGTGCAAGTGCATTCATGCTGTTGATGGCAGCAAGTGATCATGACTCTAGGTCTGTCCACATGTTCTGTGGTCAAGTTGCAAGCTGCAGAAACACACATGGTTTAGCTACTTGCTACTTCACTGCATGCAAGATGGCAGCATGTGACTCCCTGACTGATCGCGATCAGTCAGGGAGTCACATGCTGCCATCTGTTTAGTCTCCTTCCCAGACCATTCATCCTGCACGGTGCTAAAGTGATCCACTGTGGTTGGTTGGGTTTGGGACCAAGACTAGCTATATAGGTTGTGTGAAGTTGGCCAGCTCCCTCTCTGGGTTGCCTTATGCAATTAGTGTTGGATACCAAAGTAAACCACTGTGGTCTCCTCCCCTTGTTTGCAACCATGGTAACCACTCTGTGCTTTTGTAGTGAACCAGTCAATCTGCACCGTAGTTCTATCCTAGCTCTTCAAATCCACCTGATCCTCGAAATCCTGCCTATAGTCTGATCTCGTACCCAGACCCAGTCAACCACATTGTGAATTGTTTAAATTTTTAGCATCGCTCAATTCCATAATACGTGCACTGGATGAAAGGGTCTGGGAACGAGACCAAATCCAGCCAACTAATAGAAGGTGGCTGGTTTCCAAAATGGCTGCCATGCCAATACCAACGATGCTGCTTAACAGCCTATACATTTGACTTCTGTGGCTACCAAAGCTGACAAGATAGTCGACAATTTCCCTGAGATAAATAGGCACAGCAAAAATAAGGTAGGCTAGGATTTGAATTGCAGGAAAGGAATATGGGTGGAAGCAGATTGGGCTGAAGCCTACACATTGCCACCGTAGGCTTGTGTACATGATGTGCCTATTATGCTTCTCTCCTATGCTGAAAACTGTTGTGCAGGAAAGGAATATGGGTAACAATTGGAAGCAGATTGGGCTCAAGCCTACACATTGCCACCGTAGGCCTGTGTACATGATGTGCCTATTATGCTTCTCTCCTATGCTGAAAACTGTTGTGCTTTTGCGAATTACCAATTATGCTCAAAACATGATGCTTTTCTTGAAATTCAACTTTGCTTCTATGTTGAACATACAAAAATGACTCAGTAACAGTCACTACTTACTGTTCACTAGCTACTATTCACTAGCTATACTGTTCATATGTGTTCAGTACAGTCATGCAGGACTGAATCAGCCATGCCTGGATTAGCTAGATCGAATCCGAAGTGTTCAAAGTTCAAGAAACTGTCAGATTGGTGTATTGTGTATAGTGGTTAGTGCTGCATTGGTGGATTGACACACATATGCATCAGTAATTAACCACTCAAAACTTCTGTCCCTATTATGCTATATTATTATGCCAGCATAATTGATTATGCTCAACTGTCCCTATCACCCAAAATTATGCCAGCACAATGTAGCTACACAAGCCTAGCCACGTTTCAACCCCAGAGTGGCTTAATGAATACAGATCTAGACAAGCTGAAGAGATGTCTCAGATTGTCTATACCAACTTGTACCACTATATGACACTACAATGACAGTTGAAGCATCCAATGGCAGCCAAGGAATATTGCTCCGAAGGGTCAATGCACAATGGTGCCGATCACGACAGTGTAGTGCCTTTCCTGAGTGCTGTAAGGCTGTAGTAGAGGTTTTTTATGAAGATGCTGGATCAGTGTTGGATCAGGACCATGAACTTGAGTCTTTTCTTAGCAATTAGCTACCCATCACAAAAGCAATGGAAGCGGGCGGGGGGAATAGAGAACTTCCACCTGTGTGTGGTAGCTAGCCGCGTGTGAATACAGAATCGCTGACGTAGCAACATGTGCTCTACCTGCGCGCATGCCCAGGAACCACCCACGCGGGTAATACGTATAATGGAAGCAATACCTATTAACCTGAGTTAATTCCTACTCAATTAACCCTCATTTACCCCTAGTTACCTCTGGTTACCCCTAGTTACCTCTGGTTACCTCTAGTTACCTGCGGTTACCTCTGGTTACCCCTAGTTACCCCAGTTACCCCTAGTTACCTCTGGTTACCCCTAGTTACCTCTGGTTACCCCTAGTTACCTCTGGTTACCCCTAGTTACCCCAGTTACCCCTAGTTACCTCTGGTTACCCCTAGTTACCTCTGGTTACCCCTAGTTACCTCTGGTTACCCCTAGTTACCCCAGTTACCCCTAGTTACCTCTGGTTACCTCTCACATCCAATCAGTTTGCAGCAATTAAGGAACGAAGTCACTGCCATACATTACCGGAGATTCTATCAATGTGTAAGCTCATTCAGACTGTCTCCAATGGTATACATCAGTCATTCAACCAAATTGTGGGTACCTGTCTGGAGCTTTGAAAATCACTTTGGGACTGTAAGTGCTGTGTTCATATAATATTACGGTTGTCATGCATGTGAAGTAGCATCATTGACCATGCCCTAACATCGCCAGTGCTGTTTCCGTATTACACAAGTGCTGTAACACTATACCATCTGCTGACAAATGGAGGTGGAACATACAGCTACAGCCGGTTGATGGGATTGACCATTTTAGTGCATGTGAATGTCATTATTACACAATTGCTCATTGTTGGTACACAGGTCACAAAAGGGGAGTGCTCACAATTAATAATTTCAGCAATACTATACAACAATGGCCTTTCACTTTAAGGACATACCTAATGACGAAGTACCAGCTACATTATCAACAACAGCAGTATTTGTTTTCCCATACCGACACTGCCTAGGGAATTTGATCAGCAGGAAAGGTCATGGAAGTGTGAAGTGTGACACGAGCAAATCTTCGATCTGGTGGAAGAGGATTAATAAAGAGTGTCTCCACACCGACCCCATCGCCTACACCACGATGGGATAGAGCAAAGATCTCGTGGCTGACATTATCCGGGGTGAAAACGCTAGGAGAAGTACTCCGCATCTGGATCACCACTGGAGATTGAGGGCAGGTATTGATCCAGGCATACATCGAATTGATGATAGTAACAGTTGAAGGGGGTACATTCCTTCCCTCAGTTCCACCATAGGTCCCATACAGCACTTGATTGTCTAGAAATCTCACACCAAGCAAACCCAAACGAACATCGAAACATCTTGATTTGGTATTACCATTCACCAACCAACGATTAGCTTTTGCAGTAGCAGTAATCGGCACCTTTGCAGCATAAAATGATGCATTCTGGAAGAACCGTTGTCCCTGTTCATTGGGTACTGACTCTGAAAAATCCAAACCAAAGGTTGTGTTGAAGTATTCAATTGCTGATTGAGTAGCTGTTTCAATTTCCTGCTCAGTAAATTGTAGGACCTCTCTAAAGAATGTGAGGTCAGGGTCCGGGATGTTCTGGAGAAGATCTGGTAGTGATATAACGTTGTCGTAGGAGATAATAAATTCAGCTCCTCTGGGGCATGCTTCTTCTTGACCAGAAGCAACTACACTGAGTACAGCGACAATTGTAATAATGGTCCTCATCTTCCTCCTGTGAGGTACATGTGTTTTGTGCATCAATACATTAAGATTTTAAGGTTACGGGATCCCCACGCGGTGGGCGTAGCCAGACAATTTGTCTCCCACAAAAATGAAGCTAGAGAAATCAAACTTACTCGACGCAAAGCAGGGAGGGTAGTCAACATGCAGACTAATCATCATTACAGTAGCTCACACTGTAGCTGTTGTACGTTGGTTAAATCAGTTCCAGCAAACTATTCGCCAAAAATCTCCAGTGCGAAGACCGCGAGCAACTCGATTCTACTGTTGGGAGACACGCCATAGGAAGCTCTAGGGCGGGACGTAAGTGTTTTGTGGCTAGGTTGAACAGTCCTCGAAAGAACGACCCTTGAGTGCGAATAACCGCCATCTTGACTCCCTTCTTTGGAATACAGCGTCGTATAACTTCGGAACGGTCATCAGTATTTACAAAAACGCTTCGTCCCGCCCTTTCTATACTGAAGATCTTCCACTTAATATTAGAAAGGACCGGGAAAAACAACGCAGAGAACGTCGAAACAACCCACCCCCACTACATGACAGTGATGACGATACTGTAAACAACTGTTGGAATACTACACTGTGTTGCAAAGATTAACAGAGTTTACAATTTGGGACATCAGACTGGGCAAATCCAGCAAGCGGATGCATGCAATCGGGGAGCAGCAGTTGAAGCGGACGCAATCGGGGAGTACATGTAGCAGCCGAAGCGGACGCGATCGATCGGGAGCAGCAGCTGAAGCGGACGCAAGCGGGGCCCGGGGAGCAGCAGCTGAAGCGGGCGCAATCGGGGAGCAGCAGCTGGAAGCGGAGGCAAACGAGGAGCAGCAGTTGATTCAGAAGCGGATCCAATCGGACCAGGGAGCAGCAGCTGAAGCGGACGCAAGCGGGGAGCAGCAGCTGAAGCGGACGCAATCGGGGAGCAAGCGGACGCAAACGGGGAGCAGCAGTTGAAGCGAACGCAATCGGGGAGAAGCAGCTCTGCGCAGAGAGCTGTCCCCGGCGCCGGATTACTCACGGTAGGCGAACGAGGGGGAAGTAGCTGAGCGAGCGAAGCTACTTGTTAGGTGGAAATATCATTCCCCTGCTATACGCGGCTATGTTTACACACCAGCTTGGAACTTGACTGAGTAGCTGCGATCACTATACACACATGGGGACACATCAGAGTTTGCACGCCGCTGCACTACGGTGGTCTCGTCAAGCTGTGCCCTCAAACAGCATGCATGCATATAGCTACAGTACAACACAACGATGAAGGTGTATTCCTATGTACCTTGAATGTCAACTGAGTGGGTGCAGTGACTGCTTCTGTAGCTAACAACCTATCTGACTTCTGTACGACTGGCTGCAAAGCTGACAAGATATTCGACAATTGGAATACCTGAGCAATATAAGAACATCACTCTTCCTCCCAGCAGAAACTCCCTGTGATAACACATTGGTTGTTAAAACCACATAATTATATAGTGGCTATAAGCCTTACAGATCTAGACGAGATAGTGGTTATGTCGGTTTACTTTTGTATTAGAGACTAAGGCAACCAACCAGGCAGCTGGCCAAGATCATCTTACAATCACATGTTGCAATGACTTAAAATACACTGGGAAAGACGGTGGGTGCAAGTGCATTCATGCTGTTGATGACTCTGTCCAGATGTTCTGTGGTCAAGGTGCAAGCTGCAGATCCACACTGTTGCAATGACTTAAAATACACTGGGAAAGACGGTGGGTGCAAGTGCATTCATGCTGTTGATGACTCTGTCCAGATGTTCTGTGGTCAAGGTGCAAGCTGCAGATCCACACATGGTTTACTACATCATCACTACAAGCACTAGAGGTGTTCATAGAACACATACCCCGCGCGGAATGTCTACAGTGCAGCTACAATGGACGTGACATCTCTGCCGATGCACATCGAACAGGTGCACGGTATCGCGTTCGTGTATGGCCAAGGTGTGGGAGTGACCGCTTACCGTATATTATTGTGAAGCTGAAGAGGTGGGGCCAAATTCAGATAGCTGCAGCCAAAACGATAGCCACGATGTCGGTGAAGTACATAAATCATGAGAAAACACTGTTTCCTAGCGGTCATCTCGAAGCATGAAATTTCCAAATGCACTGTGTGTCCTTTTCTTGATGGGACTCTGAGGTCACGAAGAGGTGGAGCCAATGATTGTTATGAATAGTTATGAAAAGTAGGAAATAGCCGAAATACAGCGAAACGAAGCGCCTTGACTTCAGTCAGGTACACATAGAGCAGGTTTTTTTTGCTATTTGCTATTGTTTGACTCCAGGGTGGGTAGGACAAGGTCCGTGCGCACGTGGTACAATTAACATTCCATAGGTATAGTGCACAATAATATACAAGAAGTATGCGGAACTAGCAGACTAGTAACAGCTCTAGCGCTGACTTATCGCTGGGGTTCGATGGGGTTCGATCGCTTTATTGACTTCCTACCTGATGCTAAACACTTGAGTGCGGTCGACAAGTCTGCATTCGCTGATATTCTCGGTGAGTCTGCATGGTCACTTACATAACTGCTCAGTACAGGCACGTAGTAGTGCGTAGTGGCTTATACCCAGTTCGGTCACAGTCTTTGCATGGAGGTTACTTTTCAGGATGCATTGAAAGCGCAATGCAGCCTTCTTTCACGGAGAAAAGCAGTAGAACGACTTTGCATTACGTCATACGAAATGACAGTGCACGTGATCTTGTCCTACCCCCCCCTTTTTTTTTTTTCTATAACAGTTTATGCAATGCAAAGGGATACATAATAGCTGTGAAGCTAATCTAGATGTACCCTATATACAAACAGGCTAAGTAAAGATATGCAAATACATGTACTTAGTTACAAGAAAAAGGGTGCAATGTGTAGTTTAAATGTAGTAACATTTGGTGCAGAGAGGGAGACTTGGGGAAGATTGTTCCAAACAGAGATGGTACTAGGTACAAAAGAGGACTGAAATGAATTGGTGCGAACAGGAGGTTGGTACAGGAGGGGTGTATCATAAGGGAGTCTAGCTACTTGGCTTAGGTATAAAAACATTGGGTGGGAAATAAAAATATCCATAAATAATCTTATAAAGTGTACATAACTTCAAGTATAATCTCCTATTCTCAAGTGTGGGCAATGTAGATAGATCCAGTAATTCCTGGTAACCGGCATCCCAGTTCTTGTGGCACATTCTCAAGGCAAACTTCTGGACATTTTCAAGATTGTTAGTGTCCTTAATAAGGTGAGGACTCCAAACTGGAGCAGCATACTCTAAATGTGGTCTGACTAGTAGCTTATACATTTCAAGTAGGGAGTGGCTATCAACCTCTGCAGAAAACCTTCTGTAGAGCAGCCCCACAAGTTTCCTAGCTTTCGAGCAGACAGAGTCGATATGGGTTGACCATGACATATCTGATGAAAGGAAGACACCAAGATATTTAAAACTCTCCACCTGTTCAAGTGGGACACCATTTAGATGGAGAGACAAAGGCTGGATGGAATTCCGTTTCCTCGAGATGAACATGGATTTGCACTTCGTAGGATTAAGGGTGAGATGGTTGAAACTCACCCAGTCCTGTATTCTATTAACATCAGACTGCAGTTGGTCAAGGTCTTGCTGCGATTTTATAATCTTATAGAGAAGCATGTCGTCTGCAAAGAGATTGAGGGTACTTCCTTCAGAGAAGCTAGTGGAAGTTATGTCATCAATATAGATGAGGAAAAGGAGGGGACCGAGGACGGAACCCTGTGGCACTCCAGAAACTACAGCTGTTTCGGTGGATGTAGCACCATCAACTACAACATGTTGCCTCCTGTTTGTTAGGTAACTGTTTAGCCACGCTAGAGTGTTGCCATCTAACCCATAACTGTGGAGTTTGTCCATGAGAGGCTGATGGGGAACGGAGTCGAAGGCTTTTTTCAAGTCAAAAAACACTGAACAGACATCTTACCTGGATTCTAGTGCCTTAAACCAATCATGCGTAACAGTCAGTAAAGCTGTAACCGTTGATCTGCCAACTTGGAACCCCCACTGTCTGTTAGACAAAGGGTTGGCCTCATTAAGAAACATGGTGATGTATCGATGGACATGGCGTTCAAGCAATTTACTCACTATGGGTAGTAAAGAAATTGGTCTGTAGTTTGATGCCTCCTTGCGATTCGAGTTTTTTGGAATTGGAACAATGGCCGAGGTTTTCCAGATGTTTGGAAAGCGACCAAGCTTGAGAGAGATGTTGAATAGCTTGGAAAGGGAAGGAGCAATAGTGTTAGCAATGCCTTTTAACATCCTTCCTGACAAGCCATCTGGCCCACTTGCTTTACCAGGGTCCAGAGATGTGATGTATGAGAGCACTTCACTTGGTGTGCAGAGAAGGTTGTCCGGACATAAACTTTCTTGTGACAATACTTCTCTATTTAGTGGTGGTAGCTACAGCTGTGTTAAAGCACGTTGAAAAGAATTGGCTGAGTACAGTTGCCTTTTCTTGACTTGAGTTGGCTGTAATACCCTGGTAATGGAGGGGAGGGATTGAGGATTGCTGTCTGTTCAGAAACTTAACAGCCTTCCAAAACTTCCTCTTGTCTCTAACATTGAGTTGCTCCAAATGAGATTTTTTGTCATTTCGCAAGAGTCTGACTACCCGGTTGCGCAGTTTCTTAAACTTATCAACCAGATGAGGCCTGCCTGATCTTTTTGCAGCCTGGAATGTGGCATTACGTTGCCTGATTAGTCGAATAGCATTTTTAGAAAGCCATGGTAAATTTCTCCTTTTTTTAAGTGTTTGCTGTGGAATGCAAGCATGCATGATATCCATCACTTTGTTGTGCCAGTTTACAGCAGCCACATCAACATTGTCTTCCGGTAGCAGTCTATCCCAGGCTACTTCCTGGATCATTTGATTGGCCTTTAGAAAATCTGCATTTGCATACCTCCAAATTGTTCGCGGCTGCTGTTGAACTTGCTTGGCATGCTTATGTTTCCATCTCAAGGTCAGCTTCACACCATTATGATATGACCGCACATCTGCTATTTCAAGGGGGGAAACTGTTGTGCAATCCAAGACCAGATCGGGGTTTGATACAAGGGCTAGATCAATCAGTGATGTTTCGCCACTGGGAGCCGTGTGAGTGTGAGTGTTCACAACTTGAGATAAAGAAAACGTCTGCAAAATAGTATCTAGCTTACAAAAATAGGGGTGATCTCTACTACAAAAATTAATATTAAAATCTCCTATTAATACAAAACTAGTAAAATGATTTGGCGAAATAGACTGTATAGCTGTACAAAGATTATCAAAAAAGGTAACTGCTGAGGAGGGAGGACGATACAAAACTGAGATACAATGCTTAACAGAAGAGTGTGTTGAACTAATAGAAATAGCCAAGAGCTCCAGTTCGTTAGGACCCTTGATCACGGGCTCCCAGGTTAATGAATTATGGATATAGAGGAGTACACCTCCTCCATGTCTGTTTCTATCCAATCGAATTAATTGATAGTCATCAATAGATACCTCACTGTCCTCTATTTCCTCTGAGAGCCAAGATTCTACAATGCAAACAACAGAGGGGAAGTTTGCAGCGATGACCTCTGCTCGCAACAGATCTATTTTTGGAAGGATACTTCTTGCATTGTAGTAGAGGACAGACAAAGCTGGAACACCATCTCTGGAATTTTGATTATTCACTACACCAAATACATTGTCTGTAGCAAGGCGAGAGCTTTCACCCCCCAAGGGATGGGAAGGACCTATTGTCCTAAAAAAACATGCTCACCATCTGTTCTGCCATTGTCAACTTCTGTTGTATTGTTACTAGAATTACTGTTCTGAGCTGAGCGCATTGTGCCGTTGTCGAGCTGGTTGAATCCTGAGGCTGGTTGATCCTGCTGGTGGAGTGAGGGAGGGGAGGCACTGGTGCTAGTGGTGTTGTGGGTGACTAAGGGAGGCTGAGAGGGAGTGATGTTATATAGATTCAAGACTGGAATTCTCGGGTGCCTGGGAACTTGAGTATGAGAGGCACGGTTGAATGTTCCAAGAAGTCTGTGCCTTAACCTTGCCCCATTCTTTCTCAATTAGGACCATTGTTTCCTCATCCCCACTAAGCACGTGCCACCACCTTACAGTCTTGTTGCCATTGGCAGATTTGAATTTTCTTTTGACCTCAATGGAAACCTGGGCACCGATTAATTCAGTGATAGTGCTTTTGACAGTGTTGGAGGAAGACACCTTTCTGGTACCCCAAACCTTACGTTTCCCAGGAAGAGGCACATAGTGATGGGAACTACGGGTTTTGTTTAGAGGGCCCCTGCCTCTTCCTTGAGTATTCTGCTTTGAAGCACCTTGTGTGTAGCAGGTTCTCCCTACCTGCTCACTACCTCCCTTAGCTTGCCTACCCATTTCACCCTTCTTACCACTTGGACGGGACTTTCTTCTCACCACCTCGGACCAAGTTTGGGCATCACTGGGCAGCTCACTCGCAGCATGACTCTCCACACTGGACTCTTTCAAGGTAGCAACGATAGATTTTAAGTTGCAAACTTCTTCCAGCAGGTCGCAGTTATTCGCTTCAGTATATTTCTCTTGGAGAACATTGACTGTGGTTCTCAGGTTACGAACTTCCTCCAGTAGAGAACTGACACTGGTTTGAAGCTCCGAGATGATCTGTTGCTGTTCAGCTGCGGGGCATGAAGGGCAGTGGAATGGCTCTTCCGAGCTGGAGAGTGCTTCGTAGCGCTGCGTTGATACGCCCGCGCACCAGCGATGGTACCAGTTGTTACAGCTACCCTCACAGAGAATAGCTTCTTGTCCCTCCTCGTCGCTCGTCGCCTCAATTATCGGGTGCAGGCAGATAGAGCACATGTGACAGTTACTAGTGCTCCCTGGAAGTGCAGGTACACGACGCTGAACCCCGGCTGCTTGCCCAGTTCGCTGCTTCGAAGTCTTAGACGGCATTTTTGACACAGGGTGATTCGCTCTATGTTAATACCCCCCCTGGTTTGACTCCCTTTCGATGGTTTATGAGGCTCTATGTGGCGAGATTTCAATTTTTTTCGCATGACAGACTGACAGACTGACAGACTGACAGACTGACAGACTGACAGACAGACAGACAGACAGACAGACAGACAGACAGACAGACAAAACCGATTGATTAACCCGGCTTCGCGCATGCGCGCGGGGTAAATATCAGCGACGGCCTACTGGGGAACGAGGCTGACTCTGGCCCTGACTGATGTTTAGTGCATGGTTGTTAGTCTCCTTCCCAGACCTTCCTCCAGCACGATACTAAAGTGATCATGACGCAAGGAGGTTGTTTGCAGAAGCGTTTATTTACAGTACGACGTACGCATTATACAGACTAGCCTCGTTCCCAGGCTTCTCTCCTCCCGCGCGGCCTGGGAACGAGGCTAAATACAGACATACAGCAGTGGCGGATCTAGGGGGGATCTAGGGGTGCGAGCGAACCCCCCTTTTGACCCTTGTTAACATAAACTACTTGTGTTATTGTAGCTGTGGTTGGTAATACCTTGACCTTCGCGGGCTGAAAGCCTGAAGGCAGACATAGTCTAGGTTTACGCTGCTACACAATATTAATTTTACATCAATTATTTTTGTTCTGTACATACGTATAATTAGAAAATAAAGCAGTGTTCAATCGACTGTCCACATACGTGGTTGTAATCCGTCGACGATGAAAAGAAGGAAGCTAACAGTCCCACACATCGATACTTACTGGTTACTTAGTCAATCTTCCTTGCGTCTGGGGTTACTTAGTCAATCTTCTTTGCGTCTGGGAACATGTCCAGAATGCGCAGAGATGCTACGAGAGCGCTTCCTGATCGCTAAAAAGAACACGTAAAAAAATTTTCCGCGCTACGCGCGGACTGATCGCCGCTTCGCGGCTCTGCGCACCGCCTTCGGCGGTGCGCGGTCTATGTGCCAACCGAACCCCCCTTTCAAAATTTCTAGATCCGCCACTGTACAGACACGGTTTCCGTCAATGTGGGGCTCGCTCAGGCTCGCCCCAATTAAGGGCATGAACTCTACTTTTATAGCTACTCCTAGCAGGCAACACAATCAGCAAGTAGCTACTGAGTGGCTGCAATGACTGCCCACACATACCTTTGACTTCACCTGCACACTCGTGCTTCACAACTTGGATCCAATTCAGCAGACAAGACTCGAAAAGTCGGTAGCTAGTTTTTAAAACATGACCAATATAAATATATATTAAGGGCATGAACTGTACTCTTATATAGCTACTCCTCCACCTAAGCAACCAAGTTCCCCACAAGCTAGTATCAACCGAATATATTACATCTTGAACAAGTGATATGCTGTTTTGTTGCAATGTCATAGTATTAATGCAGCCCAGTTGCCAAATTGTTCTTACAGTTGCAACGCCTTGCACTCACAAATTAAAGATGTAGCTAATGGGTTCATTATTGTGGCAGATAATAGAACAATTTGCGTAATCCCAAAATGGATTCGGGTTTTGAAAGGCACAATAGACCAGCCCATTATGAGGTCTTGTTAACATGATAATAAAACCTGTGCAGAATGGAAGTTTGGCTGGTCATCATTGCTAATGTAACAGTTGCATGCATTGACTGCCAACTGTAGGCATAATACTGATCTTAGAGTACTGCTGATTACGTTACAGCTAGCATCAGAATTGTTGAAGTAGCATGCATGCATTCAAGTGTGCAGTTGGAAGTCTATAGCTTGCTAGAAGATAAGTTTCTGCAGATTTGTAAAGATGTGGAAAAGGGCATTACTGATATTATTGGTGGTCTGCTTGCATCTCAGCTCTGCTGCCTTGCCTGCCTTTCATCTCCCTGCTGCTCCTACAGATATGACCATATCTTCCTCTGGTGATGTGTACGTCAGTGCAGGCAGCACACTGTACAGCCTTAACAGCAGCTTATTCCTGGATGAGAGTGTGCTGTTGACAACCAGGAACACCAATGTGTCAAGGATGGCTCTAGCTTCCAATGGTAGCCAGATTATCTTATGCCTGACTGATGGGTCTTGCCTGGTATATGCAACAGAATTCCTCACACTAGGAAGAGAGAATACCCTCTCTAGTGTGACCGTACCTGGAGAGAGTGTTGCACTCCTGTCAGTGTCTACCACTTTAGAAGATACCTTTTATGTTGGAAGTGAGGGAGCAATGCCACCAGGAGGATCTCAAGTGATTGCCCTTGGACAGTATGGACTTGATGAATTTTCCTTCACTTCAAGGAGTTCCGGGGTGGATTTGACTATCAGTAATGACAGCTTTGTCAGCCGGGATTTCTTCACTGCATTCAGCCATGGGGAGTTTGTGTACTTTGTTGTAATGGACAATGGCACAGCGCCAACTATTCACAGCATTAGAATATTGCGACTTTGCAATAGTGCCAATGAAAGTTACTTTGGAGCCCTCTATGAGGTCAGGCTTGACTGTGGAACAATTGCACCAGATACAAAGATTGCTAGCTTCTCACTTGTGGACAGCTCAGGAACGAGGGCTGTTATTGGAGTAACTGGGCACGGTCAGAACCACTTCTGTAGCTTTCAGGTTTCAGATATTGACAGAGAAATTGAAAGGACATTTGATGAATGTCTTGCTGGAAGTGGTGAAATTCCACTTGTTTGGGCTGGTGCTGACTACATAGATGACTGTTCACATTTTACTGCAGTGAGTGTTACGTACAGTTTATGCTAAACTATTGTGTACAGTATTTGTAAATGGATCATGATACTGTGCTATGCTGACTGACCACTGCAGCTTTCATTCACCATTAGATCAATCCTAGTTGCAGAAGTCATTCAAGAATGCTTTATAGTTTATTGAAGTGGAAATTCTAGGCTATGACATGGTTGTGAAGTGCCCCAGGAATAGCCTCTTATTTCTTAATAGCCTATAGGAAGGGCCCAAAACCAAAGGGTTTTTGGAGGATTTTATGATCCGACCCTGTTTCTTTTATTTCAGCCTGCAGCAACTGAATGTGACTTCGGCTCAGCAAATGCAATCACCTTCATCCCAGCTCTGGCATCAGACAACGCAGTAAGTGGAACTGTGTTTTTGGATCTAGGAAGTGACATCGAAGTTATAACCTCTGCCATCGCTGTGAGAATTGACTCAACACTGCTGCTGTTTGTGGCTTATTCGAATACTAGTCAACACTATCTGGCCAAAGTAAGTAATCAGAGAAGAGTTTCATTGTGAATTCAAATTCAAATTCATGCACTGGACTTGTTTCTTTCATAAAGTACCACATTTTAGAGAATATGCAGCCTGTGCTTGTGGAGGTGAATGAAGTTACAGCTCGACTGCTTTTTCTTCGGTGGGTGGAGGGTGAAAACTACATGTACGCTGCAAATGAGAGCACTGTAAGTTAGACATTGAATGTGTTTTGAGGGAGTAGATTAATTTTTAGGCTGTGTTGTTATTGTAGCAACACACCTTGCTAATTGTTTTACCTAACTGTATAGCCAGTAAACATTTGCAGGTGTAATGGTACAAATTACCTATAACATCATGACATTTTAGTGACACTGAATTAACTTCGTCACCTATTCAGTGGTACATGACAGTTGCACATGCAGTCTCCTAGGCAGCCATTATTCCTTTGTATGTGCACACGTTGCAATTCAGGTTTACAAGATTGATCTTGGCAACTGTACCTCGTACAACAGCTGTGAAAGTTGTACAAGGAGCTCCAACCCGCTGTGTGGATGGTGTGTGCTGGAGGGCAAGTGCTCTAGGAGCATATTCTGTCAGTCTGCCAGCCTACAACACAGATGGGTACAGAATGCCAACAAATGTATCTCTGACCTCCAGCTGGACAGAGACAGTCGAACAGAGGAGAGCTTTAGAGATGTATGTTGCCCAAGTTCGAAAGTAATGCTACTCCAACTGTGTTCAGGGTGTTGGAAAGAGCTCATGATGACATCATCGTCATTGTGATGTCATCATGTGCTCTTGGCATTGGTGATAGTCCCATCTACACATCACAGTGCACATTGTAGACATCGTGACCTCCTCACCAAATGTTTGCTGATGTGCAGCCTGAGGACAAGCTTAAAGCTAGCTAGCTATAATATATGGACAGCATCAATTCACTGAAACATACCTGAAGTAATGGCCTTTCTATAACCAGTTATAAGCTATAGAGAGAACCTGTTAGGTTACAATAACTACTGCTGAATTGCAACCTGAGGACAAGCTTAAGGTTTGCATCAATTAACTGAACCATTCCTTATGCTATAATAATATTATTATAACCAGTTAAATGTTTGATTACAATAACTACGTACATGTAAATCAATTGCTGCATACATGCATCAATGTGTATCCATCCATTTAGTAAGCATTGCGTGAAATATTCACTTCTTTATGCACACAGGTTGGGGTTCTTTTCCAGCCATCTACTGCTCATTTTCCAGAGCTAAGTCAAAACGAGCGTTACCAATGTGTGTTTGAAAACAGTGAACTACAATACAACTTCACGACTCCTTTCAATGGCACAGCATGTATCATCCAAGATGTCCTCATGCCATTCAATGGATCAGTGATTGGTAGGTATTCATTCATTGAGTAATACTTATTTCCAGTAGAAACCCAATTGCATCCATATTAAATGTAGCACGCTTGCATGACACCAAATAGCTAATTACAGTGGTACCTGTCTAAATAGTGGTGACTGGTAACCTCTCTATTGTGGTGAAATTGCTGTGCTAAACCATTAGAAAATGACCTGCCTAAAGCAGAATACTGCCTAAAGCAGACTTGTAGCTAAATGTGCTCTCTTTGGCCTATAGACAATGCCATCTATGTTGGTTCATTCAATCCTGAAAAGCATACAAACTATTGTCTATTGTTTTTGCTGTTTCAGTGTTAAACCTAACCCTGGTGCCCTCAAAGTCTGACATGCTCATCGTTTCCGTCAATGGTCTATTGTCTCTTCACAATTGCAGTCTCCTTACAAGGTTTGATGGGATATTAAGCTGCATTCGTTTCTGCATGTGAAGTCTTCTTTGATGTCGTTGTTCTGATAGGAAAAGGCAAGGGTGTCAGGGTTTCATCTACTGGGGGGGGCAAGGGGGAAGCTTCCCCCCCAAACAGTCTAGCTTCCCCCCCAAAGAAGAGATTGACTATATCATTACATCATAGGTAATACCATATTAGGACTCAGATTAATTAACCTCAAAACATTTTGCACGGCACTTGCCACTACTTCCCCCCCAAACATTTTTTTCTAGATGAAACCCTGGGTGTAGACAAGGTGAAGGCCTGGGGGGACTGAAGGCCCTCCATCCAGCACTTTTCTGTTATGTCATGATACAAATTCACTATTCAACTGAGGAGCATCCGTTTGTTTGTCCATATGTACTTAATCGTAAAAGTACATCGATCGTGCTCTTATCTCCCCCCCCCCCCCCCCCTTACAAAGTTGTGTATGCCCTGCACCCTGGAAAGGTGCTGTACTACAAGAGCTTATAGTGGCTGGGTTTGGAAATATATAAACTTGCCAATACCATGAACTCTAACACCTGTATAGCTGTCTCAGGTGAAGCACAAGTTGGCTGTACATATGTCTCTGATGACTGTGATGCATTATTACTTTGCACCAGTTGTGGACAATGTGTGCAGGTCAGTAATGTGTGTGGATGGTGCGTGTACAACCACACATGTGCTGGAACAAGCTCACAGTGCCAAGCACGTCAACACTGGATTACGCTTACGGATACAGCGGAGGTAAGTTACTCCTCTAGAGTGACAATACTCTAAGAAATTTTGGCAGGTAGTATACATTTTGTATATGGCATACGGAAACTGGTGGGCCGACCGCTCATCCCTAGCACATATTCTCACATACTTCAGTAGGCTCATACTAGTGTTGTTGCCTCAGTGGACAACATCAGTCAGGTCAGAATCTTTGCGAAGTACCACCCCACCAATCAAACATTATTATGTGGACATTTAGCCTATACATTATAATGGAAGGGCTGAGAACCAGAGTGGCCTAACCCAAAATCAAGCACTGGAAATTGCATGAATTGCACAACAATGGAGTAAAAATGTGTAATGGGGATGAGCATATATGACCTAAATGTCTCCTTGAAATTTCAGCAGCTCCTGAAACACATTAACTCTTTGAACGCGATCATTAATATTCATGAACTTCCGGTCACGCGACTCCTGATCAATTGATTGCCTTGGTTACACATCTCTAAGGCTTCTCGCCGTGTAACTTACGATCGCTGTGTAGACTTCAACTTTGGAGGCTAAGAACTATCGAAGTGTAGTTAATTTGCATGCTAAGGGCGTCATTGAGCCCCGACTACCGTTATATGGCTGCTAAGGCCAAGTTATACTCGAGCGCTCACCTTGGAACTCTCCCTGCCCTGGTGCTGTCGATGTCTGCCCTCCAGCGGGTGAGTTACTGGTGTTGATAGGTACTTCGGTGATGCCTCAAGCCTATGCTGGGTACTTTGAGCGCTACCAATGGCGTTCCGTGGGCGAAAAAGCCTGCCTATTCTGCCAGTACAAAAAACGGCGACAAAATAGTGAGCGCTTACTTTACTCTCGATCGGTAGGAGGAGCTTGTGATTGATTGCTGATATCCGCAGGGTCTGCCTCTTCATTATTGTGATTGGCATTATATTAGCAGGGTCTGCCCCGCTTCAGTTAACTCGCGAAATCGTGGTAGGCGTATAAATACGCCGTTCGCGCTGAGCGGAAGTTTTGACAGGCGTATAAATACGCCGATCGCGCTCAAAGAGTTAACAGTATTCTCAAGTTTAGGGAGGCTAATTTAATGTTTGTGGGTTAGGCCACTCTGGTTCTCAGCCCTTCAATTATGGATGGATATCACTACCCAGTTAAGTCAATAACATTATAGTCTTATTGTTCATTTCTTTCTCAACGTTTACCATGACGATTATACAAGATGATATTCCTTTGTGTGCTGTCTTGTTACAGGGGTCCTCCTCTCCTCTGGATGTGTGTCCAGGTGTAGTGCCTCCTGCTGGAGGCCACTATGTTCAGCCAGTAGCAGTTGACCGAGCACTGACTTTACACACCAGAAACCTGCCTGCTCCGGTAAGTTGAATCAAAGGTTAATCATAGCTACACTCTATTGTAATGAAAAGAATGTAGAAATGTACGCCATTACAATATTCTTTCCAACACAGAAAAGTAGTTTCCTTGACATGCTCTATGAGTAAGTAATATTCAAATACCTGCTTGTTTGCAGTGCATTGCAGTTTGCAGTGCACGAGGGCAATCTAGTTAACGGTCGAGGGTGAGACAATGCACGAGCCGAAGGCGAATGCATTATCCGCCCGAGACCGTTAACTAGATTGTCTGAGTGCACTAAAGCTTATAATGCACTGCAAACTGGTATCTAAACTACTCACTGACCCGAAACAGCCGTTGATCTTTGAAAGTGTGGATAATGCACACTAAAGTGTGCAATAAATTAATGCTCAGTCATGTGATCGATTTGAGGGGTCTGATTCATTGAGGGTCACGTGAGTAGTACTATATCTATTTTCAGATAATTATGATCATAGAATGCCATGCAGATGGTAGGACTCTCCAGTTATCTGAGTATGCTATGAGTATAATTAGTTACGACCCAGTGAAATGTGCATTACTCAGTCCTTCATTTGAGATTCAGCCTCGATGTTCATACATGCATAATGCAGATCCCTGGATACAGCTATACATGTGTGCTGGAGTACAACAATGGGAGCTCCATTAGAGTGCCAGCAGTGTATGCAGTGGATGAAGAGAATCCTCTCACCTGCCACTTTGGGCTCACCCTGGTAACAGAGTGCTGCATGAGCATACTATGTGTCTTGTCCACACACACCATACGTAGTTAGACTGTTGCGGCACAGCAAAATTTTCACCTCCAATCTGTTACATTGGCACACTTGTGTCTCTGAATTGTATCCTATAAGCAGGGAGGTGTCCTCAATCATTTCAGTGGGTGAATACGTATATATATACGAAGTTGAGACTTGTTCAAGTGTCTTGATTATGAAGGTGCATGCTCTTACTTCAGGGGTGTACTCTAAACAGGGGTTCCACCATTCCACAAAATTAATTACTACACCAGTACACTACCAGTACAAATAGTCGTGTAGGTTTATTATATAATTATGGTAGTTATGTGTTTCATATTTCCCCCTACCCATTTGCCAACATGCAGATCCAGCTCTCCCAGTTATCACACAGTGGGGTAGAGGGAGTGAGGTTCCGTTTGCTCTGGGTCAGCCGGGATGGGAGTTATCAATATGAAGTTGAGCAAACACCTGATCAGCAAAGTGAGGGCAGCACAACATAATGCACGTGCAGATGTACCAAATCCAAATAATCTGTTGTCGATACAGAATCATGCAACATCTCAATCCATGTAATCTATTATCGACACAGCATCAACATTTAGCGAAACAATATTTACTGCTATACGTATAAGTGGGATAGTTCTGTATGCCTGTATAGTCCCTAGCACAATGTTCCACAAGTTTTGTAATATCCATCAAACTTGTCATCAATGAGAAAACATTTTTACGCTGCATAATCAGTTCAAGCAGGATCTCACAAACCATGTGCTGAGGTGCTAGCCTTGTACCTAGGCACATACGTATTATATATTATATATTATATATATATATTGGCCATGGGGGCCTGGGTACGAGGCTACTGAAATGTGAAATCAACAGTCTGGAGTTTCAGTCATACCCTCTCCTTCTATGCAGGACCAAACCAACTGCTGCAGCAACTTCCTCGACCCCCACACCCACGTCCACCACCCCCTCCTAATAGTATGTGTTAGGAGGGAATCATAACCACCCGCTCCTGCTGTAATGTGCATTGAGCACTTACCATTTGTTCGATGCAATTCTGAATCAACGTAGACTATGGCTGTGTAGCTAGTGGAACTTCATACAAACTTTGGCCTGTAAAGAAGCTTAGTAGCTATACTCAATAGCTTGTGCAGGCTGTAATTGAACATGTTTAACTGCAACCCATTACCAGAACTATTGAGATATTCATTCTACTACAACTTGTGTTCACTTCTCCTATCCTGAAACAGTGGTGTTGTATGACTGCTCTCGGCTCGGTTCCGGATGCTCTTCATGTCTAGCTGCCAATGCTGGTACAGGGTTTGACTGTGGCTGGTGCACCAGATCCAGTGCAGGAGACAGCTGTTCAGTGATGGAGGATTGTTTTGATACCTTCTTCAGCCGCTTTTCAACACATCCCATACACTGCCCCACACCAGTCATCAGGTATTGTGTACCTACTGCTGATTACCCAATGAGCTACTTCATTGCATAATTGTACACACCATTTCATGAATGTACAGCCAAACGATGAGTGACTGAATATAGCCTCGTTCCCATTCATTAAGCCTGGGAATGAGGCTAAATGAATATACAGCCAACTGATGAGTGATACACCCCTTCATTGTATACACACCATGCAAATTGAATGAATGTACAGCCAACTGATGAGTGATATATACATCCCTTCCAACAGTTCATTGTACTCACCATGTTAATTTGAATGTACGTACAGCCAACTGATGAGTGACAGCTAGTAGCTGCATCCCTTCCAGAAATTCTTGTACCCACCATGTCAATTGAATGAATGTATAGCCAACTGACGTACAATCCAAACAGTATGTCACAGTTACATGCTGACAGGCACTATTTGTGCCAAGTTAACTTTCTGGGTCAGGTGTTAGGTCACCATACCTCTACAATTTCAGTCTCCAGAAACAGGAACAGGGCAGAGACATATGATGAACCATCAAGGTTCAGCAGCAATTTTTGTTTTCTTTTAGCTTCATCTATCCTGGGTCGGGGCCAACAGCTGGTGGCACTATGGTCACTATTACTGGGACAGAGCTGGGTGTGAGTGTGGAGGATATTCTCAGCATTATGTTTGGGAGCTCACCTTGCCAAATAGATGAAACCTCTTATATTCCAGGTATATTACACAAGTATGACTGTGCCCACAGCAATGTTAGTATATTGTTAGATGCAATTCCTCTTGTTTGCTATTCTATTACAGGACGGAAAGTTGTCTGCAATACCAGTGATTCCACCTCAGCTGGGGAAGTCATTGTAGACCTAAGAGTCCGGAGGGGTCATACCTCCATGATGGCAAATCCCCCCACTTTCCTCTATGCCGTACCTACCATTGATTCTGTGTCTCCATTGCTTGGTCCCAGTGCTGGGGGAACAATGGTCACAATCAGAGGATCTTCTCTGAACATTAGTGACATCAATGAGACCCGAGTGAGACTGGCTGGACTGGAGTGCCCAATACAGTATGTGTATACAACATCCTGTGCATGTATACATGCTTGGCCATGGTTGTGTATGACACTGTGTAAGACGCTTAGACTTAGCAATCTCTTTTGATGGGATTTCCGGATGATTCAAAAACAGTGCTGACACTTTTATTGCTGTTCATGAATCAAATAACAAGTGCCGTGAACTACATTCTGCCCTTTCTTATTTCCAGTAACATATCTTCATCTGAGATTGTGTGTGAGACTGCACCTGCAGCAGTTAGTCGGGGGTTAGTTAGACTCTCAATTGACAATGCGGTCACCTATGGAGGAGTGTTTGAGTACACCCACAATCCGGAGTTCGACAGCATCTATCCACACTACACTATCCCAGCGTAAGTACCATCATAGTTATAATAGCTGACATTACTGCGTACTGACCTACGTAATAGATAATGTGGAGCACTAACACAATGCTAGCATTGTCTATAAAGCTACTGCTTGCCATGTTTTTTATGTGGATGAAAAATGTTTATCCTATCTGGCAGTGGAGGAATCACCCTGACATTTGTGGGAAACTACTTGCATGCAGTGGAACAGCCAGTGATAGTGATAAACAGTGGAAACGCCAGCTATTGTAATGTAAGTATACCAACCATTTAAAATGATTCATGGAATTTTCCTCTGTGCTTATTTCTTCATCCCATCATCTGTTGGTGCAGTAACACTGTAGTAACTTGCAACGAGCTACTTCTTAGCTGAAAGTTCTGTTTTGGATAGAAACGTGACACTCAAATGCTCATGCATGCATTGTTTAGCTAATCACCTTTCTGGCACTAATTCTGATCATATTTCTGCACATCCGTAGGTATGCAGTTCAGTAAACAGCACAGCTTTGAACTGCACTGCACCCCATTTGCCACTAGCCAACCCCAGTGGAAGTGCAAGAGTGATCAGACGTGACACAGTGACACTTGACTACTCGATTCTTGTGGACAATGCAGAGGGCCCCTCCTCTGACAACCCTAGTCTGCAGCTCTCATTGAAACCAAACCCCATATTCATGGATGTTCATGAGGAGGATCGGCAGTACACATCAGGGTCGGGAAATACCATCAGAATCCTGGTATGAAATACAACAACTACGTATAGTAGATACAAAATTTGACCCTCAGTTGATGACTTTGTATGAGAATGCCAGTCAGTAGAGACCAATTTTTCTGCAGGGACAAAACTTCGACTCAGTTCTGCCAAGAGAGATAGCTATAGCTGTTGGGGATGAAAGCTGCAACATTACTGCTATCACACCTAGAGTAAGTGAACTAGCTATTCGTCATTCTGCTTGAAGTTTACATTATACAAACCAAACATAATTTCAAAAGAAAAACACTTGCCCAGATTATTATAGCTAACAGACAAATAAAATTATTATTATTTGCTGCATGTATGTCCACCTCAAAAGAATATCTTCCCGAAGCAATTCCAGAAGTAGCGGTCCCTGGCTGGTTGCATTGCTAAGATACTTTGCCGCTACCTCAAGGAGTGTGGCTTCTCCGCCATCCCACACGGCTGATCCTTCAAGAGGCTGTTCAATCAAAACTCAGTTCACTAGCTACTAAGTCTAATGATTGTCACATGCATGGTGTGTGATGGCAGCAACACTGATGGCTAGTTGGACTTCAACCGCATGACTGGCCCGTTCACCCATTCATGTTGTCATGTGCATAACCTGGTGCTACGTATACTTGTGCTCGGCAAGAATCTGATACCCTACCCATTCGAATATATATGCAGTGCCACCGTCATCATAAGGTGCCAGGATTTGGTGCTACAGAGATGTGCACATGATATTGCAAACAGTTACATTTTCGCTGAACACAGTACAATGTATCTATGAAATTCCATGGTGTTTATTACAGATAACAACCTGCCAGCCACCAGACTACGAAGTAAACCATAGCAGGAGTTATTTAATTAAGGTATGTCATTGAATAATTGGTACTACATGTCTAGGATGTACATTGCTTGCAATAGGTTTCTTATAATGTCACGTCACACGTACTTCATGCTTCTTATGAGCATGCACTGTAGTATCATGCTGCCGTTCTGTAACATGCAAGTTCACAATTGTGTGAGCATCTGTGTTGCTCGTGATTGCCTTCGTGCCACAGGCTACATCAATATCATCTGAAGGAGGCGGGGCCGGTGCAGGTTTGGTTGATGGCAGGACATTCCTGTCACTAGATAACACACACTGGGTGGGGTCCTGCTGGTATATACTTTATTCCTATAGGTTGTGGTGGCTGTGTGACAGATCATTACTGTATTATTCATTGCTTTCTTTCATTCGCGTAGGTTGTGGTGGCTGATGGTTCATTAGAGTACAATGTTGGCTATCTGCGCTATCTGGCCTCTACATCTGCCGCTGAGGGGGTGATCATAAATGTGGTGGTGCCCATTGCAGTAATCGCTGCTTTGCTGGGCATTACTGTTGTGGTGGTACTGGTGATCATGATTCTGTATTGCACCAAGAGGAACAAAGCATTGGAAAGGTAATTAATTCGTCATTATGATGCCATAAGAATGTAATGCAGCAGTCAGCAGTATCAGTACAATGCTACACAGTCCATTTATAGTAAAACATTAATGATCAACTTCTGAACGGAGCTGTGTCAATATGTTCTATTATTGCTGCTCACATACAGATGTGGTTCTTTAATATGAACCAGCAACTGGAACAGAAACTAATAGCAGGCACAAAATAATGCACATTCAGCAACTTTCACTCAGGATGTTTGCAATTGAGGCCGATGGTGTGCTAGGATAAATTTCAAATATTTGGAAACCCCTTGTCACAATTCAAGCATATATTGGAGAGAAGAGGTGCCGAAAATTTTATCTACGGTATGGAAATTGTATGGATTACACAATCGGCATATTTCTACAAATTGATATAACTGCTGTCCCAGCTCTAGCAATTGTCTGAACGTACATAAAATGACAAGGGTAGAACACACCACCAGTTTTGGTGTTAAGGACACGGTGAGCCTGAGTGACTTCACTGGTCACTTACACATGTCATACTATATGCAGGGTTCTTGAACCAGATGGCACAATTGTTCGGGAAGACAAGCCAATTCAAATGAATACAGTCACTAACTTCTACAATGTTCATGTACCAAGCAGTGGATTTGAGGGAAGCACCCATGTGTACGAAGTCATTCCAGATTGTGTAAACCCGAGTGCAGTGTTTGGCAGCGATGAAGTGAGCAGCTGTTTCTGTATACTATTCCCGTTACTGCATGCCTATTGGACAGCAATACATGTACATTTCCCGTAATATCATGCTCTGAGCTTATCTGATTCCCAAAGCCTTACAATGCAGCAGTAGCTGTACTGTATCTCATTTACAGCTCCAGTGTTGAATTAACTACGCACTGGCCAGGATGTTACACACATAACTCTCCTTGTTACCGGACCTACATACACAATCTTTATCCTTGAGTTTTTGGATTGCGAATGCACAGAAACTCCCCTATATGTAAAGCATGGATGTTATCACATCAATGTACCATGAACTGAAGACAGAACTTACAGCAATCAGTACACTATCTTCCCCATCTAGAATGATGATCCAAGTAGCGCCATCCTCAATTCTAATGAAGAAGGCAATCCAAATCAGGGCCAGGCAGCCATCAGCACTGAAGGGTTGCTTGAGGAATACGCTACACCATCAAACTTGGGGAAAAGATCAATGAAACAGCGAGCCCTTCCTCCGGTCCCGTCAGGATGTGACGAGTATGTGGAAATGAGATCATACAGTGTCTCAAAAGTGAACAATGATGCCCCTGGTGATAGCACAGCCAGATACGTCACTCAGGGAAATATCCAATTTGGATTGCAGCATCCGGCAGATAGCTCCAACGAAATTACTAAAATGTCACTAGGTGAAGAGGAGCGAGAAGTTGAGAAGGAGGGTAACAAATCCACTGATAAACGAGGGCTTACTGTTAGCATCGAAGAGTACATTGACATGACACGAGGTAGCAGGACATCATCAAGCATAGGTGACCCAACCCCAAAGAGTTGGTGCTCGTCACATGTGAGCAGCACGTCATGTTGACTTGCAAGTCTAGTACTGTTGTATTGATGTCATTCTCATCGTTTTTCTGATCTGAATTGATCTAACCAAACAACATACACAATTACCTAATCAATACATTTTTGCTTATGTCTTGTATGAAAGATATTATGTAACTCAACATGCACTACAATATTCTTGATTTGATGTTGCTATAACTTATTCTATAAAAATTAAGGTCGATTGCTTTCACTTATATTATTATGTTGTTAATTCTGGTTGTGAATTACTCTATAATCTTCAGAAAAGTTATACTGCTCTTCACGTACATAGGATCTAGCTATTCTCCTAGCAAATGGTGCACAGCAGAGCATTTACCCCATGCAGCATGTGCTGTTTGCAGAAACACTTGGACGTGGACTGCATGTGCTTTGTATACATCCACGAGTGACATCTTGACTGCCGTTCTCATTTAACCAGAATTCTCATCAAAATGCAAGGTTTAACAAGCTTTTGCAATCTTTAACTTTTCCTGATGATTTCTTTGGAGGATTGATACTTCGATGACAGCATGTACATAATAACTTTTCTCGGTAGATGTGAAATACATGACAGCAACACAATTATGCACAATGAATGCATGAACATACTCTTAGCAATTTGCTGAACGTTGAGAACAGAGCTGAAGAGCAAAACGAGAAAATCCACTGCGTGAAAGTACTAGGACATTTCCCTTTGCAAGAAGTAATATGTCAGTCCACATATCCATAAATGCAGACCTGCTTCCCTGCTTCCATGTTTTTGGCTTATCTGAATGTACAATTCCAATCTGTAATGTTCTGACACGCTTGCTATACTTCTTGAGTGCCCATTCCCTAACGACAAGAGAGTCAGTTGCCAAGAAAATGGGAGAGTTCATTCCAATATGTTTATCTGCAAGCCTGAAAGAACATTTCATAACACTGTCCCAATACATTTTGTCCTTTTGGATCTTATGTACCGCGGCATTTGATTTCTCTTCAAAGGTAAAACCGACAAACCCTGTTCTGATGTGCACAGACATGTACTTCTGGTTCTGCAATCCCAACGACAGCATTTTCTGTTCCATACTGTTCACCAGGTTACCTGGGAGCGTGAAAAGGAACCTCCATACCACACCAGAGAGAAGATCAATGAAATCTCTTTTCTTTGCAAGTGAAGATAATCCAAGAACTTTAAGACCCGTTCCAATCCAGGGATGATTCATACAGTTCATCAAGTTTCCAACCGAAAGTGACAGAGTTACATGAGGCACTCTGCTCTCAAGCAAGTGTTGAAGTTTTGCATAGTCCCTACAAGTGCGATTGACATGTGGGAGTTCGAAGTCGCTATATTTGTGCATAGCTAAACTTTCATTGAAGAAAGACCAGTCAATTTTGTTTGTTTCAATCAACATCATGGTTTTATCAATGCGTCCAAGGTTGATTAAGAAAACACGTTGTGTCATCACGGCATAAATGAATATAGAGAGGATGTTTTTGAATCGAGCTCCTAATCCAGAACACATGTGAACACTATGATCACATGACCATGTCAGAGTACGTACCTGGTTTGAGTTGTTGTTCCGATCAGAGTTAACTGATGTCTGCTGTTTGAGATGCATTAATTGAGAACCATGAAAGTGCTGGTAGTGTTTCAAAGTTGACATGAAAGGTTTCCACGCATTTTGATGCTCAGGAAGGCCATCAGTACGTTCACAGAAGTCCTGAATCAAAACCGTACCTTGTGTTGCGTTCATAAGCTGTCTGGGTGGAGCCACCCTCAAATGTTGGCCTGAATGTATGAAGGTTGAAACAATGTCAAACACCATGCACTCTCCAGTTGAATAATTTGGTTCCATGGTGGCCAAGATCCTTGAAACACTAGCTCTTGGTATCATGATACCTGGTCAAACAATGTGAGCAACTAGCTATAGTGGTGACCAGAGTGATACTTGCAGGAGGAAATCAAGATTGCATGATTGTGTATCACTGTGTATTAGCTGGACCTATATTGCACGAATGTTTCTCACCATGCAGCTGCACGCTAGCTCCCTATCTGTAGTGTTCTTATGTTGGTTTTTTGTGGTGGTGGTGGTGTTGTTTTTATATGCATGGTACTTATGCTATTGTCGCTACCTTGTTTCTTTTTGCCATTCTGCTATTGCTACAATTGTTGCGATTTAAAAAGTGCATGATACTGTATAAATGTTTTACAACTATGGGATTAGCACAGCATAAGCGTATACAGATGATGTGCAACCATAGTTAGCCGCATGTATATAGATAATTATACCATTATATATGAGACTCTAGCTCAACTTACAGTCAGTATACAACCCCCTTTACATTAGTGTGGAAAGATGTGTAGGGTGGGGTTGTATCTGAATTGTTTTATGCTATCATCCCTACTAGGATAAGTGGGGGGGAGTCTGACTAAGTGCTTGCTCGAGCAGTCAACGATGGCCAGACAAGTTAAGAGAGAGTTTTGGGAGCACTTCTATGTGAATGCAAATAAGGCTTTTTGAAATTTGAGTAACCTTTTCAAGGGTGTATTGACACACAGTGGTATCAGTACAGGTATCAGCCTAATTATTCTGAATCGGAAGTATCGGTAAAATTTGGTTTTGGTGGAACACTAACTAAAACCGTAATTGAATAATTTATCTTGTTGAACTCTTAACCAACCATACCATGTTTGAGGGCTGGAATGGACTTGACTAGTCTGGTCAAAGACGGTGCTGATCAAGGACATACATGCAGACATCACCAAAGGTATGGCAGGTTGAAGATCGAGCTCAATTAAAAGATAGGCAAAGTGTTTCTCAAACAAATGTGCATGGCCTCTGGATCCATGAGATATGGTGGAAACAACTTTCAAGCACCAACAAGGATTCAACACTAGCCTCCTTCATTAAATAATATGCACTTGATTTTTGACCTCCAGGAGAAAGCTGCCTCAACAGACAGCTATGTAGCAACTTTAGACAGAGATGGAGGCATACCACGAGTAGCTTTTGTGATGTCCACTGGCTTTATATATGTACCGTGCGTAGCTGTCTTGCATGATCTGCACTGTCTTTGATCGGAATCAAATCCAGTCCAGTTCACCAGTCCTGCCCAGTGATTGGATACATCCTTTATATAACAGCTCAGACTCTGCAAACAAAGGAATTCATTTCCGGCCTACAGTACCACCAAGAACTTGGTGATTACCAACTTGCAACTGTTGAAGGGATGGTACTAGAGATCTAGCCTTCAGAAAGCCAGATATGGGCAACCACAAAGCACTACAGTGGTAGCTACAAGTTGGACTGGGAAGTTTACCTAGACCACAGACAAATGCTGCACACAGCATGCAAAAGATGATTGTCCTTTGGCTTGTCATGAGATCACGAACTGCTGTAGCCATAAAGAATCTGTGGCCTAAGTAATATTTAGATACCACTTTGCAGTGCATTACGGGTTTTAGTGCACGAGGGCAATCTAGTTAACGGTCGAGGGCGAGATAATGCACGAGCCGAAGGCGAGTGCATTATCCGCCCGAGACTGTTAACTATAGATTGCCCGAGTGCACTAAAGCCCGTAATGCACTGCAAACTGGTATCTAAACTACTTAGTGCAACTCACTGACCTGAGACAGCCTTTGATCTTTCATTATCTAGATAATGCACAATAAAGTGTGCAATAAGCGATCTTCCCGCCTCCCCCTTCCCCCTCCCCCTCCCTTCCCCCCTCCCTCCCTCCCTCCCACCCCTTGCGTCTTATGCTCCGTCATGTGATCGATTCTGAGGCGTCTGATTCGTTGAGGGTCACGTGAGTAGCACTAAGCCTGAATTACTCTATCATTGCTATCTGAAATTGAGAACAATAATAATAACTAGTGGAATGCGGGGGACGAGCCTGAGCAAGCCGTGCAGGACATGGAGCAGTTGCATGCACATGACAGTCATCAGAATGGGACTGAGCAAGTACGGCACAGAAATTTAATATGACACTAAAGATACACTCGTACTCGTTCTAGCCAATGAATGGGTGGGTCATAAACCACTCTACTGGGTCATAAAAGACTGCTGTAGCTAGTCAGTAGAACTAATTTCCAATCCATGAGCTCAATTTCCAACCCCGCAACAACCTTCTCCATGGATAATATAGTACGCGTACTATATTATCCATGCCTTCTCTAGCACAAGTCTCGCTACCCATAGATCGCTATCACAAACACGCCCCCAAAGTTTATGGTGAATACTTACACCATAGACCTACCTAAGTTCCAAACAGACACAGCTCCCAGCAAAAGCACCACCCCAATCGCTGTCTTTTTCTTCATGATCGCGGATCGAGCTAGACCAGAGCGCGCGTTTTCCCGGTACCCATACTTAAAGTATTAGCAGACCAATATTCATATCCATAAAAATTGCTTAGCTACTATATACGCGAATGGTAACCTCGTTTCCAGGCCGGCCTACTACAATTATCTAGCGGCGTGCGCATGGATAGCAAAGCTAGTGAAGACACTACAACTGCAATTCGACGGCCAAATAGCTTTGTCTCTTTCATGTGCTGCAATACTGGTATCAGGACTGCTGAAGTGTCAACCGAGTCAGCATCACAGCTCTCACATCTGTATCAGAAGAGGAACTATTCCAACACCTTATTCTCACTGATATCAGCTTCCGTAAGACCAAAAGTTGACGAACTTTTCACGAGGAGCTGATGCTGCAAAAGGTTTTACAGAGAAAGGCTGGTGAAATATATACTATAGATTATTGGAGAGGTGGCCAAATGTTTGCCTTCGTATTGGCAGTAGAATGGGAGTAGAATTTGTCTGTAGAAACATCAGTACATTGGGAGACTCAACGGCTATTCCTCATGCAGAAGCTGTTACAGCCACCAATATTGTGAGAAGACACTTTAATTTTAGTCTTAGGGTTGACGGCTTGACTAGATGGCAACCGACTTCATTGTAACCTCACTACGAACTGTTACTGCTCAGTATTGTCATTCAAAATGGTTATCATTTCAACAGTACACTGCAGCTATTGCGAACATTAATTGAGTACCAAATTTTACTGTGAATTGACCTGTATTATGTATGTATTGTGTGCAAGGAAGTCAGTAATGTGCTGATAATTCTGTGTATATAGGCACTCCAATGATGACCACTTCACTTTCACCTCCAGTCTACAGGAAATGAATAGCAGGTTGATAACTATAATCACTTTTGGTCCACTGTATTGATAACAAACCACCCACATGAGTTATAGGCAGGTGATTGGTGCTTGTTCGATGCAAAGGTCGTATTCAGCAGAAGTCAATATACAGCTGGTGTAACAACGTTGGATGGTCGACAATCAATTGGTAAGTTGAAGGCCTGAGAACCAGAGTGGCCTAACCCCGAATCAAGTACTGGAAATTGCATGAATTGCACAAAAATGGAGTAAAAAATATGCAATGGGTATGAGTATATGGCCGAATTTCTGAAATTCTTGAAATTTCAGCAGCTCCTGAAACACATTTTAACAGTATTCTCAAGTTTAGGGGGGCAAGTTCAATGTTTGTGGGTTAGGCCACTCTGGTTCTCAGCCCTTCAGTTACACTACAGGTTCACAGTGTCTCACTCAAGGAGATAGAAATGCTCTCATGTGCCGGTTTCTTCTGAGTTGACACTCCAGCAGTCCCAATACCAGTATTACAGCATACGAAAGGGACAAATAATTGGCCGTCGACTTGCAGTTGTAGTGTAACTTATTCTCCACCAGCTTTTAGAGCTGTGTTGAAAGGGTTATACCTATCCATGTGCACGCTATGCCACTATAGATAATTCATTTATGACGTCAACATGCAAAGATCCAATTAGGATTGCAGCATCAGGCAGACAGTCCCATGTCATTAGGTAAAGAAGAGTGAGGGTAACAAATGCACCGACAAAGTGGAGCTTACTGTTAGCATCGAAGAGTACATTGCCACAATCCGAGGCAGCAGGACATATATTAGGTGACCCAACCCAATGCTCAACACATGGAAGCAGCACATCATGTTGACTTGCAAGTCTAGCACTGTTGTATCATTGTTTTTCTGATCTGAATTCAAATGACATACTCCTCAATACCTCATGTTTGGTATGAATATTGATAATAGCTACTCCCACTTTGTAGGTGCTCCTCTCACACAGCATTCGCTCCTCAGTGGCCAGACTTGGTGGGCTCATACACATGGAGAGCCCCCTCTGGCAATACTGTTATAAGGATATTCATGACCACCCACTAGCCCAGCAATCAGAGGTCAAATGTGGATATCAACTGGATTTTCACCCAGGATCTCCCTAAACTTGGGCCAGCATGCCAGCACAATTAATGTGCACGTTTTCTTGAGGACCCGTCTCAGGCCCTTGGCGGGGTATACAAAACTTAAAGGGGGCACTGCCCCCTTCACCCCCTGCATCAGAAGGAGGGCTTGTTGTCCACCCCCCTTTCAAATTTTTCCCACAGAGTTGTAATGTTGTGTATCATCATGTGCATGCAGTCATTATCATTTTCTCGGTAATATACTAAACACATAACAACAAGTGTGCACAATGAATTCATGTACATACTCTGCAGAGCTTAGCAATTTGCTGAACGTTTGGAACAGAGCTGAAGAGCAAAACGAGAAAATCCACTATGTGAAAGTACTAGGACATTTCCCTTTGCAAGAAGTAATATATCTGTCCACATATCCATAAATGCAGACTTGCTTCCCTGCTTCCATGTTTTTGGCTTATCTGAATGTACAATTCCAATCTGCAGTAATGTTCTGACACGCTTGCTATACTTCTTGAGTGCCCATTGCTTAACAACAAGAGAGTCAGTTGCCAAGAAAATGGGAGAGTTCATTCCAACACGTTTATCTGCGAGCTTGAAAGAACATTTCATAACACTGTCCCAAGACATTTTGTCCTTCTGAATCTTCTTTGCCGTAGCATTTTTTATCTCTTCAAAGGTAAAACCGACAAACCCTGTTCTGATGTGCACAGACATGTACTTCTGGTTCTGCAATCCCAACGACAGCATTTTTTGTTTCATACTGTTCACCAGGTTACCTGGGAGCGTGAAAAGGAACCTCCATACCACACCAGAGAGAAGATCAATGAAATCTCTTTTCTTTGCAAGTGAAGATAATCCAAGATTATTAATACCCGTTCCAATCCAGGGATTATTTGTACAGTGCATCAACTCTCCAACTGAAAGTGACAGAGTTACATGAGGCATTCTGCTCTCGAGCAAGTGTTGAAGTTTTGCATAGTCCCTACAACTACGATTGACATGTGGGACATCGAAGTCGCTATATTTGTGCATATCTAAATTCTCATTGAAGAAAGACCAGTCAACTTCATTTGTTTCGATCAACATCATGGTTTTATCAATGTGTCCAAGGTTGATAAGGAAAACACGTTGTGTCATCACGGCAAAAATGAAAGCAGAGAGGATGTTTTTGAATCGAGCTCCTAATCCAGAACACATGTGGACACTATGATCACATGACCAGGTCAGAGTACGTACTTGGTTCGACTTGGAGTTATTTAATGCCAGCTGTTTGAGATGCATTAATTGAGAACCATGAAAGTGCTGGTAGTGTTTCAAAGTTGATATGAAAGGTTTCCACGCATTTTGATGCTCAGGAAGGCCATCAGTACGTTCACAGAAGTCCTGAATCAAAACTGTGCCTTTGTTATGTGCTTCGTATGCATGTGTTGTCTTGGTGGAGCCACCTCTAAAATGTCGGCCTGCATGTATGAAGGAAACAATGCAGTCAAACACCATTCTAAAGTTGGTTTAGCGCAGGCCAATCTCTAGCTTTTGGACATACAACCAGACAATGTGAGCAAATATAGAGGTGCAGGAGGAATCACAGTTGCATGTGTATCACTGTATACTACATGGACCTTCATCAAACGAATGCTTCGCACCACTTGCAGGCTAGCAGCAGAACTTCCCATCTCTATTTTGTTTGTTGTTTTCTGTTGTTTGGTTAACTATAACCAGTTTGGCTGTACTGTTATCCATACTAAAGTTTCTAGTTGTTAAGTTTCATCATTCAGCAAAATGCAGGGAAACAAGGTACGTAGGGATGATAGCATAAAACAGTTCAGTATACAACACGAATTCATATTCTTTTAGTGTACAAGTTATGTATTATGTGGAAAGATATGTAGGGTGGAGTTGTATACTGAACTGTTGTATGCTATCATCGATCCCTATTGATAAGGAATGCTGCAAACAAGCAGTCTTGTATGTCACGGTATAGGGCCCAGTGTATGCACCAAAGAGGTCATGACTTTAGTGTATGCATCATGGGTTCAGCTGGATACTAAAACCATGATAGTCTATATCAACTCTTAACCAAATTGAAAACTAGCTTTTCGGACACTACTAGCCCATAATTTTAGGCCCTGCAGACAAATGCTAGCCTCGTTCCCAGGCCGTTCCCACCGCCAGTATTTCATTGGTTCCATTCATACTGGAAGCGATGAAATTCTGGTGAAGGGAACTGCCTGGGAACGAGGCTAGACAAATGCTGCACACAGCATGCAAAATGTAATTGTCCCGGCTTTGGCAGAGACCCTTGTCATGTGATCACAAACTGCCGTACTCATAAAGCCCTGTGGCCTAAGTGAATTTTCCAGTCCTTGTAGCAACTTCGATTGTTGCAATACTCTATACCTTTGTCATCTGAGAACAGTACAATAATAACACCATAACAGTACAATGATAACACCATGCAAGTGAAGTGATAACTAACAGCACGCAGATCCAAATGAGTTGATACTTAGGACCTGCCAAACTTCAATGCATCATGATTATACCAGCAACAAACATTTCAACAACAATACAGTGGTCATCATCAGTGCAGCGATTATGCCAAGGTCGTACAAAGATCATGACACTACTGCTGCACTGCAATGATGCAACACTTGTTGCACAACGTTCACCATAATTATGTGTAGCCTTTCCTGCATGCATGCATGCACACAGTTGGGTGCTGGCATACCAAAGATGTACCTATATACTGGATTACAACAGGAAACTGTTGGAAAACAGTGCATCCCAGGCAAGGAGAGTATAGCTATAGCACATGATGACTATAGCCTCAGTCTAGCACATGCTGACCTGCATGGCACAGTAAGGAATGGGTGGGTGGAAATTAAAGGTGCATGCATCTGCTCAAAGACTAAATTGCAGTATGTATTCCTGGTACCCATGGCAGGACCCTGTGTCGGGAAGCAAAGTAGCAATAAGGCAGCTGAAATCAGGAACTGTGAGGTTAGTCGGGCAGGCTTATAGACATTTGAACCCTCCCCAATCAACTCATGTGACTGCACAGGCAAAAAGGAGGGTCTAGAATCTTAATGGTGAGTACAATTGCTGACCGGGACTAACTAGCAATAATGAAGTCACCTATGTTTGCTGCTGCATGTCTGCCACATGCAGCAAGCAAACAGACTATAGAACTGACTGTAGAACTATACAAGCAGCAGTTGAGGTATAGTCTCGGCCCTAGACCAAACCACCCCAGCGCGGATCACTTTTTTTTAGTCCAGTATCACACATGGGGAGGGATATATACTCAAAGCAATCCGCACTGGGTGGTTTGGGTCTTGGCTACCATTGAGGTTGTTCTAACCGTATACTCTTTATACTTGGACAGTTAGAAGGCCTGGGAGCTATTGCAGACTTTGGTATCAACAGCAAGCGTTGACCACCAAGCATACTGCAAGTAAGGTGAGATTATACACTAGTCTCCTGGAAAAGTATAGTCTCGGGCCCCGGCAGACCCACTCGGTCTGCACGAGACTAACACTAGTAACAGACCATGATCACCATGCATGCATCTAATCTTTCCACCTCTCAGATGAAACTATCTTAATTCTGCCGCCTATGTCAAACTGGCCTAAGGTCTGGTTACACCTGGACAATGTCAGGCATGAGCATAACAGAAAACGAATTTCCAATCTCGCAAGTACGACAACAACCTACTCTAGCACAAGTCGCGCGGGCCAGAGAGCGGAAGGCTGGCCGAAGACCCGCATCCGGCGATCGCAATCACAAACACCCACTTTCTAAACTTCATTACCTCCTGAGTTCCAAACAGACACAGCTCCCAGCAAAAGCACCACCCCAATCGCTGTCTTTTTCTTCATGTCTTTGAAACGGCAGCAACCAGAGGCCGATAGTACCCCGCGCCGCATAGTCTCGTTCCCAGACCCAAACAACCCCAGCGAAGGTCGCTTGTCTGGGAACGAGACTACGCGCCGCACGCTTGTACGTATATACTCAGCTGCGCCGCGCCGCCCTGGCCTCCCAGCCTCCCAGGTGTGACCTGCTGCAACAGCAAATCACTCAGAGAATAAACAATACAGTTATACAAAGTAGATAGAGAGGTTACAAAGTTGAAACTGCAGACCGCTATGTTTGAGAATGGGCTACGTACTATAGCTACACAAACAGCATGGGAGAGATGTTTGGGTCTAGACTAGAGACTACCAGGAAGAATGGCAGACAGCAGTTGCTGGCTCCAAGTGAGGTAAAGTATCCCCTGCTTGCGATATGGCAAGGGAGGTGCAGTTCAGTTCGGTTCATTTTGATTTGACAACCCAGGAATGCAACATGCATCTGCATTGTAGCTAGCTATATAGGAGGTTCTGAAACTACTTGAGTTATAATAATTATTACCATAAACAGAAATTGCTCGAACTGGAATTCAAAGGGAAAAGAGCCTGCAGCTTCATATCAATAAAGGTGAACCACCCTTGAATTTGAACAGCATATTAACTGTGAGGGGATTCAAACCCATGCAGGACAGAGCCTGACTTGAGCACTAGACTCGGTGAGATCACTCTCACTGGTTGGATGGAGAAAGTATAGGATGCCTGCCGTACACATGTAACTGGTAGAGGACAGGCACCCACGTACACTCTGAGTTCCCTCAACATCGATATCGGTTCTGAATTATGGTGTCAGACGCATGCAAGATAGCATGCATGGAAAGATGGAAATTACTACTTTACAGAAATTAGAGCTGCATGTTCTATTTGAATCCTACATCCATGCTGATGGGCTTATGCCCTTGTGGGTATATATTCTCTACACTAATCCCACAAATTAAGGCAGATTTCCTCCAGGTTAGTGTTCATGCATCTGAGTCTGTTTCTTGTTGTTTTCATTGCACAGCAAACTTGAAAAGATATTTCACTCTCTTGTACATACAAAATTAGCTAACCTAGCTACTATTGTACAGCAGTATAATTACAACAGCTAAATTAATAAAAACAATGACAGCAGCAGAGCATCAAAAACAATCAACTGGTTCATACTCCCCATCACTCCTCTGTACTGGTTCATATTCCCCATCACTCCTCTGTTGGTCATCTCCATCAGTGGCAGTGGTGGGAGGCTGGGGGGTTGCAGCTGGCAAGAAGCCACTGGGCAGGCTGTACGCTGGGTTCTCCAACACATGAATCCCATCTGATGCGCCGTACACTGGGTTTCTTTCCATGGGGATATCATCATCTGACATGGGCTCTCCTAATATGGAAATATTTAGAGTAGTGTTAACAATACTGTGTTGTATATCCAATCCGGGGGATGCAAAACACACTGTTGAAACAGTGTGCTGGTTTACACTTTCACTAATATTGGTGTGTAGCAATCTGGATACCATGTTGGAGATTACCATGACAACCAAGCTGCAACACACAAAGTGTGTTAAACCCAAGGTGTGAACAAACACAGTCTTTCTTTTACAGTGGAGATTTACCCTCTCCAGGATCACGCTGATCAGCAGCCTCAACGTTAGCTCCCTCTGGTTCAAGCTCACTGACAGGCAAAGTCATGCTGAGCTCCATGTACCCAGCGACAGACTGTAGTAGTATGCGCAGGGTGGAAGCAAGCTCACTAAACGTGGGCCTCTCTGCTGGGTCTGCACGCCAGCACCTCCTCATGACAGAATACCTGAATGGACGGAGACAGTCACCTGCTACATTGGCACAATGTACTTGCTAACTCTTTACCAACAATAAGAAACAGCTAGCAAAAACCCATTTAAATTCTTATGGGCTAATGGGAGCTCATGCATAATTATATTTGCTGTCATTGGTTGGTAAAGAGCTAACCACTTTAAATTGCTGTGGTGTTCAGTCATGAGCCTACAATGCATGGACCTACACTTCTGCAGCACAGGCAGCATTGGGCGGCTTCTGAAGCCTCTGGCCACTCTCCAGCATCTTCAGAAGTGATGTGGGATCAAGTGCAGGGTATGGAATTTTGCCAGCCATGAACACCTCCCAGCATGCACCGAAGGCCCACTGTGTATGAAATAGACTACCAACTGAACTGAATTGCTCTGAAGTCCCCTATAGGCAGTGTCTTACCACATCACTTTTCTCCCGTCTTGGAAGCTCTCAGGTGGTATCCATTTATAGGGCAGGCAGACGTTATCACTGCCATTCTTGCTCTGCCTGAAATATCCCCTAGTATATACATCTTCAGCTAGTCCAAAGTCGGATACCTTGATATCTCCACTGCAGTCCAGCCTGGAAAATAAATTGGATCATTTGAGTTAGCCTTGTTTGGGCATTACTAGCCTCGCGGCTGAGAAAGAGTGTGGGTGGGGCCTGGGAACGAGGCTATTTCAATACTAGAGTTTAGCGGCACCAGCTTACATGCAGTTTCTTGCAGCCAGATCACGATGAACAAACTTTTGTAGTGCCAGGTATTCCATTCCGAGAGCTGTCTGGTGGCATATCCGAAGAAGTAGTCTTCGCACTGAAAAAATCTACAGGAACACATGGGACCTTAAACATTGCATATCATGTAACTGTGACTTTAATGCTCTTTCACTTAACTGCCTCCATCTCTGCATCATCTGTAAGGTCCAGGTTGGGTCTCTCATTTTTCAAGTAGGCTAACAAACTTCCATTAGCCATATAGGGCATTACAAGTGCCAGTCCAGGGCCGGCATCCAGACACACACCAATCAGTGTCATCACGTGGGGGTGGTCAAACGATTGCATTTTGAGAACCTCATCCATCATGCACTGGACATCATTTGGAGTGAAGAGACCTGTACAGGGAAATAAAACACCGCATATTCAAGTCTGTGTAGAACACAGTTCAGTACTGCCATGGCCCTATATATAATTAAGTAAATCTTGCACACAACGATGTGCCCCACTGTTAATTATAGGACATTCCCATGCATACTATACTTATACCAGTAAATATTAGGTACTTCTCTTTTATACCTCGCATTGTCTTGACTGCAACAAACCCTGGTCTGTTTCTTCCCTGCTTTCTCAGCAACTTCCCTCTGTAGACAACACCAAACTCTCCTACGTATATATAGCATGATTGTTGAGTGGAGAACTAGTTCAATGCAAACGTTGTGCAGGTATATAATACAGTAGTGGGCATACTGCTTCGTGGTATTTCATCCAGTGATGAATGTTGCAAGCTGTACCTTGTCCGACACATTCAAAGAGTTGGAGGTGGCTACTGGGAACAATCAGCTGTTGAGGAAGTTTTTTGATGAATTCCTCTGTCACCTAAAGCCCTGAGGACTTGGAAATTGCTCCTATGGAATAACCAAAGCCGCAACTAAACCCCTGCTCAATGTCTTTCCTGCTGTGCTTACCTTCACCAACCAGTGCAGAAGCTTTCAAAAGTTGTACCTCCTCTACAATACTGCATCAAACACCGAAAAATTGGCACCATGATGGCTGACGCTACAGTGGAAATTGATACTTGTTTTTGTTCACGTCTATTTACCGTTTTTTCTGTTTTGTCAGGCGCATGAATACCATCACTCCTATTACAATGAGCACTGTGATTACTGCCAGAGCTGCAGTAGGCACTGCTACAGCAACTGCAATGGTTGCTGCTGACTCTCCACTCGGATAAGTTAGCACACCGGCTTGGTAGACCAGGTTGTGACCAACCATAACCTGTACACGGTATATGTCACCACATTAATTGCTACTACAAAACTGACTGATGTTGCTCTAACTGACCTGCACTGGTGCTTCAGTTACGCCATTAGGTGCTTCTTGTGGAGGTAAGCAGAACAGCTATGAGAGCGAAACAAAATTAGTCATGCAGATACAGTGCACAACACTTTGAGCACATTTCATTTTCACCCGTTCAGCACTTGGCTGCCCTTCAATGTTACAGAGGTCTCCACCAACCAGCACCCTTATCTCACTGGGCTGAACCAAGTCCAGATTCATACCCTGCACGATTACATAGAACAATTAACATAGAGTGCATACAGAGTTCAGTTTACCTAGCCTCATTCCCAGGCTCCCACACCCAGCTTTTGTCGCTTGCAGTACTGCAAGCGACAAAAGCTGGATGTGAAGGCCTGGAAACGAGGCTACAGTTTACCCTGATTTGAATGACATTCCCAGTTGTGAATACTGCATTCAAAAGTGCACTGCCATCAGTAGGGATACTGGGGTCAGGTACCAAGCTGAGACCCAGAAGGCCAGTGTTACTAGGACCAGGAGCATTGTCCATCACAACTGTGTAGTTGATGCTGGTGGTGTCAAGTGGATCACCACCACTGAATGACGGAGCAGTGCACACCAGTGACGTGCCACTCCGGGCATGACACACTGATTCCTATGGATAAGACCATGCATGATGCCAGCACGAGAGCCTAGAGTTACACAGCTGCATGTGTGTACCTGTGGTATTGCAGTATGGCCATTGACAACAAAGGTTGGATGTTGTACAGAATTCAATTCTGTCCCAGTAAAGTTCAGGTTAATGCCACCACTGAAGGGACAAGACATTTCATGATACTCATGAAGAGAGTTCAATACAATTGCATTATGTTTACAGACGTAGCTTACGCTAGAATAGTCATTCTTGGTGTGACTGAAGAGAATGTGGGGTCATTTCTGAAAGTGTAGTCAACTCCAGTTCCAGTGACGTTTGCATTGTCAATGTACGCAATGACAGAAAGAGTTGAAGGAAGGAATGAAGTGTTGCCAGTGTAGGCAGTGGAGACACACCTAATCTCAGTCTCTGAAATACCACTGGAAGATATAACATACAGCACATAGCTATATACACACTGTGCAAGCCTTCACAGCTCAGCTACACAACTCACAGCATCCGAATTGTACATTCTGGTCCATCTTCTCCATCCAGAGTCACTCGTGTGTCCTCAATGTTCCCAACATTGAGGCCAGTGCCTCGTATTGTGATAAACGTTCCCCCGGACATTGGACCACGTGCTGGTTCAATTCCAGTAACAGTGGGTACCACAACAGTAAACAATGATGCTCCTATTGCCAGATTAGACCCAATACCACGTCGCACAGTAACGACCACATCCTTGGAGGCAGCAGCACTGGTAAATGCAGTAGTCTCACAAACGATCTGTGTTCCTGGGATATAGCCATTTTCCTGCGTGATGCACACACTCGCACCAATCCTAACATTGTTCTCGATATCCGCATAGGTTACTCCTAAATCAGTGCCAGTGATGGTGACAGTTGTCCCTCCCTCAACTGGTCCTGAAGGTGGAGTGACACTTGTGATTTGAGCAGCAGGACATCCTGTCGAAGAAGTCACAAACTGAGCTGGACTGAGACAGTTTTCTGAAACATGACAAGAATCAAGTGAGCTCCCATCACACCAGCCACACTCAAGGTCAATTTCCAAGTTAGCTCCCAGACATGAGGAACAGCCATGGCCAGTCGCAAGCAAGGTGCAGTTGTAGAGGATCACTTCAAAGAACAAGTATACTTTGTGAGACTGACTTCATGAACTACATGCAGACAAGGCCATGCACACTCACAGCTGATTGGAGTAAGGAGATCAATGGGGTGTTGAAGCCCAGTGGAAGGATTCATCCAAATAATATTGATGGCAACATCCTCCCTGCCAGTAGAGCTACTGGACAGAATCTGTGGAAATATGCATCATGTATACGTCCTCCCAAAGTATGCCTATAAACTATGCTGGAATCAGGTGAAAGGTCATAAACATTACCTGATTTTGGGACACCAGACAGGTGAGGGAACTCTCATTGTGGTAGAGTGTTGGAAGGTCATCTGAGCTTCCCAACTGGCAAGTATAGCTGAATCCATTGATCTGTATGGTTAGGATATAAAATTGAAGCAGTTGTCAATGAATGTATCAAACATGTTGCACTCACTGGAGCAGGTAGGTTTCTTGTTTGTAGTTGAATGTCCCTATCAACACCCACTGGTTGCGTATAGTCTCTGGTGGGTGTGGATGAGGGCACCAAGAGAGGACACACATCCACAAAAGTGGTGTCATTCCCATGGTTCAGCTGTGTGTAGGGAAACAATGCATGTGTTCATATCACAACAGTTACATGTACTGCACACCTCAGTCCTTGTATGGAAATGCAGGACACACCTAAGGGCATGTAGTTGACTAACCTGATACCAGTTTGTTTCATCAGAGCAGCGAACTGGAGTCCCACTGCACACATTGTTGTAGATGCACCACCCACAAGCACTGTTTGTCTGGAGACACTGGGTACAGCTGGGGGAGTAACTTTCAGTCACATGTGTATCGGATAGAATAGAGTTGTTACCCCATGCCTTGCATGGGGTAACAAATTCAAGGCAGAAGCTCATGGCGGCCCTGGGACCTGCAATCCTCGTACATCTGGAACTTGCAGTGCAAAGCGCGAAGGTGCCACGAGAGCCCATCTTGAGAAGTGAAAAATGAAGGCGAAAAATTTTTTCCGCGCTTTGCGCGGACTGATCAGCGCTACACACCTCTATGCACTGCCTCCAGCAGCGTTTCATGTATGGTGCCCCCCCCTTTCATAAATCCTGTATCCGCCCCTGTGGTGCATCAAGCATTGCTGCATGCAAACAGTGTACGGGTACATAAGTGCTCTGCTGGGCACTTCTTGTTATACTTATACATACCTGCTTGCCGATTGACACCTGATCACAGTAAACACATTTGCATTAGTAGCAAAGGGAAAACCAATCTCTGAGCTCACAAAACTGAAGTTCATTACTGCAAGAATGGAATGAAAGAGTATGTATAAGAATACAAATAAGGTACATGTAAGCCAATCAGTAAATTCTTAGTCACACAATAATCATCATTTCTAGGAATTATTGATCCCTGGTGGATTGGCTGGCTATAAAATCATTGTAGATGCATTACTGACCATGCAGTATTACATACACCTATAGCTACTTTCAGTCAGCATGCAGTGTACATAGTTGCTATACACTGCAGCACTATACAGCTGGCTATAAACAGCAGGAGGAGATCCCCCCCACCCACCCACCCAAATTTACGGTGTTGAACTTACCAAGCTGTACACCAGTGAAGGCAAGGATCCTTCCAGTGATGTTACACGTGTATTCAGTGTTGGGAGTGACTTCATCAGCATCAACAGAGATCATCCTTCCTCCTCTATCAGCAAACTGGCACCAGTAACTCTCATTCGTTAGCAGTGGGGGCAATCCTGGGGTGACTCTTACCGTCAGCTTTAGGAAAAATGTATGCCAATAAAGACTCTAGGTGACGTATGAAGGTTTGTGTGCTCACAATCTCTGGGTCATCCATGACAAATTGGTTGGGGGTGATCACAGTTGAGATGCACTGGCTGGACTCCTGCACCCATCTCATTGGTTCTGCTGCGTTCTGACACTGGGACCTCCGAGAGCACTTGTCCTCCACAGTACACCAGCCACACAGAGGGTTGTTGTAACTTATGCAGCTCTCACAGTCAGTGAAATTAGCACATTCTTCCAGGGGGAACTGGAGAACCTATGGTGGTGCATGAACACTCTATAGAACAGTACGTACTAGTTACATTCTGTACAATTTATTACTCAAAACACTCACAGATGATTCTGTGGCCACGTATATGTAGTCAAGTCCACTCTGCCACTGCAGATGTCTCACACAAGTTGACATACTACTTGTATAGAATGCGTTTCCTGGGCTACCAAAAAACGTGGTCGCAGTGATGTGGAACTGAAAGTCAAGGGAAAAAACAATAATGTCACTCAATCAATACAAGTTTAAATTATTGATCCTTACTGCTCCCACGAAGTAGTTGCCACTGCTGGTAGTGTACCCAGCATAAACAATACTAGTAGTGTCAACAGTAATAGCTGCTGATGCTGTTATCTCCGTGCCTCCAAACTCTAGTCGTACTGATCCAGCAACAGGTGACCCAGGGGCAGAGTTATCAGTAGTCTCAACATTACCAAGAGCTGGACTGAACTGGCATACATTCTGTGGCTACATGACAAACAGAAATGCATAAGCAATAGCAGGTAAGTTGGTGACAGCTATAGCTACTAGCTGCATGACAGAACGCTTACCTGAAATGCAGAACATGCTCTTTCTTGTCTATCCCACGCAACAGCTATCTCACCGGTGTGCAATGCACACTCATTGTACTTTCTGTCCATCTTGTCATTAATATCAGCCAGCCGAAAGGAGCAGACACGATTACGACCACTATTGCCTGGATTGCACCTTGACAACACAACTGTTGTGTCAGAGGAACCAGCAAAACTGTCTAAGACTGAGAAACCACAGATGACAGAGTTCAAAGGAAAAGTGCCACTACCACAATCTATTCTTAGTTCATACATTGCTTCAAAGCTTGAACTGTCACAGGTTCGCAATACTCTCAATCCTCGTAAATATCGGGGATCACCATCAGCCATCAGATAGTAAGCATTTGTACCATTTACAAACCCACCAAAGAATGTTCTAACAAATCCACTGGTTTGAATGGTATTATCTGACGATCGTTCAAAATCCTGATCTCCAAACCCATACTGCCTGGGGTTCATAGAAGCTGAAATTTGACTGAGAATGCTGCCTATGTAGAAACTGTTCCCTTCTGCAGTGAACAATGCTAACACTTCTGACGAGGTAGAGGCTCCCGGCCTTGCTGACTGTTCACCAGCAGCAAAGTCACTGGCATTGTACACAGCACAGGACAGGTCCCCCAGGCACACCACCACTCTCCTCTCATCAGAACTGAGTGCCAACCTCAGCAAGCTGCTGCCCAGCGTCACGTTCTCCTGCAGAGCGAGGGTGCTGTCCAGCCTGAATAGCTGACTGCCGGCGGCTAGGAAGACCCGTCCGCCGCCATCCACCTTCATGTCGGAGGGACGGAGAGAAAGCGGGAATTCTCGCTGCTGTGCCGCAATCAAAGCTGGTAAAACGCAGCACAGGAGAATCCTACAACCGACGAGGTGTACTGGTGAAACCATTTCCACGCACTACGTTCAGGCAAGGGCAAATTGTTATGCGTAGCTATACCGCTATGCGCATTGTCACACGCATGCACAAAACACACGAAGTGGGCGTTATATATGCACTCAATGCTAACACTTCTGACGAGGTAGAGGCTCCCGGCCTTGCTGACTGTTCACCAGCAGCAAAGTCACTGGCATTGTACACAGCACAGGACAGGTCCCCCAGGCACACCACCACTCTCCTCTCATCAGAACTGAGTGCCAACCTCAGCAAGCTGCTGCCCAGCGTCACGTTCTCCTGCAGAGCGAGGGTGCTGTCCAGCCTGAATAGCTGACTGCCGGCGGCTAGGAAGACCCGTCCGCCGCCATCCACCTTCATGTCGGAGGGACGGAGAGAAAGCGGGAATTCTCGCTGCTGTGCCGCAATCAAAACTGGTAAAACGCAGCACAGGAGAATCCTACAACCGACGAGGTGTACTGGTGAAACCATTTCCACGCACTACGTTCAGGCAAGGGCAAATTGTTATGCGTAGCTATACCGCTATGCGCATTGTCACACGCATGCACAAAACACACGAAGTGGGCGTTATATATGCACTCACCCCCCCCCCCCCCCCCCCCCCCCCCCCCCCCACCCCGGGCAATCGAGGTCCCCCGCATACTTCCTGGTTACATGCGCATGTAGCAACGTGTGTGTCACGGAAGTGGGATGTTCATGGGGCGGGGCTAGACTAGTGACACGCGACCTTCGTACTTCCATTATCACATGTAGCTAGGCCTAATTATGGCCATTTGCACAGAGGGAATATAATTCATGCTTAGCTCTTTCCTATACTTATACTGCAAGCTGTCAAAAATTGTGCAACCATATCCGGGAAAACAGACAAGCCAGTCCTTTTCTGGCAATCACTACAGTAGCTAATCTCCGAGTTCATCATCGATAGATTCTTAACTTCCTGTGCACTTTATGCTCACTCCCGCCTTGCATGGCAGACCAGTACGAACATTAATTATTGCTGCATGGAGTACTGCATGAACTCCAACTTGTTTAGCTTTCTTTTTCCTTTCTCTGGTCCTTAGGTGAGTTTGAAGAGGTGCATAAGCAAATCTGGAACTGGATGGTGAGACCATAGATCATAATAGTCCCAAGGTAGGGACTATAATCACTATGCTGAGACGGCCTGAGAACTGCACTAGCTGTTTGCAGTATAGTGGTGGGGACTGGTTCTGTGCCATGAGCATATACAGGCCTGCCAACCTCAGAAGTTTAAAAACCTTGAGACATAGCATGCGGGTATTTCAATAAGACAAAAATGCACAAACTGTAGCTATAAGTTCCCAAGTTGCCATAATATTTTATCTATACAATAGCGTTTTGTTGCACTTTTGCTGTGCATGAATCGGTATTTGTCGGTGTCTAGCTATCGAATGACAAGGCTCCATTTGAATCAAGACTTGATCGAAGGGGCATTCTGTTCAATTCGTTTTTAAAAAAACCCAAAAACTGCCGTTGATTGCTGTGAGGGAATACCAAAACCATCTGGCAACACTTGACGTGAACTGTGAAAGGTAAGCCCATATGGCATCCATTCAGTGGTATTGCTTTTAGTTACAATCTGTGCCATCTTCACATATTATAATTAGACTTGATGCAGGGCTGCAGTCACTCGAGTACTCACCATTCAAAATTGCATGTGAACGAGGCTGTCAAATACTCGTTCCCAGAGGGTCTGGGCACGAGACTAGTCGAATACTCGTTCCAATGGCTGATCGGTAGTACAGTCTGCGGGTATATGTGTCCAAGCTCTAGTCTCTCAGCATTTCCGTGAGTTTGAGCTGCATGGTTAACCGTGAGAGCGTGAGACCAACACTGAATCCATGAGACTCACGGATTTTCCGTGAGAGTTGGCAGGCCTGCATATACTACACTTGCCCGGTCACATTCTGATGACAACGATGTGAATGCAACTGCTCCTTGCATGCCCTGCACGCGCATACATATGCACTTCGCTCAGGCTCGCCCTCCAATGTCCTGCATTCCACTTGTTAATTAAACGCTGCAGTAACGGAAGTGAGATGTTCATGGGGCGGGACTAGTGACGCGCGACCTTCGTACTTCACTTTACAAAAGCAAATCGGGGAGCTGCAGTTGAATCGAGGAGCAGCACTTGAAGCGGATCGATGCAATCGCGCGGGAAGCAGCACAATGAGCTGAAGCGGACGCAGCAGCTCTGCGCAGAGAAGCTGTCCGGCACCGGATTACTCACGTAGGCGAACGAGGGGGGAAGTAGCTGAGCGAGCGAAGCGAGCGAAGCTACTTGTTTCCATAAACAAGCTAATTACTTTATATACATCAAGCTGCTAGACCCTCCCTCTCCCCGGAGTGGAGTGGCTGTCCATACACAAGCGGATTGATACTACTGTTTCCCAGTCACATTCATGCATTAATTTATAGGTGCTTCTGAGCATCGAGAATTATGCTAGCATAGCTGAGAGACTAGGACATTCCAGCAGAATTTCCACAAGAGAACACACACACACACATATAGTTTCTCCATTCATGCCAGATCAGTAGAAACTCTGGAAGTTTTGATCAGAACTTGTTGAAGCTCTAGTGATTTCATTAGGACAGAACACTTATTGGTACTATAATGCTTCAACATTTGTCTAGCCATAGGAAATGCTGCATCAATGATTTATTTTGTTGCTCTGTGCTTCAACTTTAGGCTATAGGAAAATGCTGCATCAATGAATTATTAACTTTAAAGTGTTGTATGTAGGGACTAGCATTGTTCCCCGGCTTTCTGTCACTACCGTTCAAGGCTTCAACTTCAAGCAACCAAAAGCTGGGCGGGGGCCTGGGTATGAGGCTATGTATAGACTATGAGGTGTGTGTTACTATCAGCATGACCACATCCATATGAACAATGACATGGATGCCTGCAGCTCATAAGACTGGCAAAAGTGATCTCTCTGTAGCTATAATCAGTTCACATGATCACAGTACCTAACTGGCTGTAGCTAACTGCATGCTTACATAGCACTGATTCTGTATTATAGCTTCTGCATGAGTGTGCGTATATAGCATCATTGTAACGTCTTCTCAGGCATTTTAATGGTGTGAGCTGCTCAGGCTTTAAATTTAGAGACCTTAGCTACTAGTATATAGTCTTCTGTAGGTGAAGAGATGGATTTAATTATATATATGCTAGCTGTGCTTCACTGTCTTCACTCAGTTTCTATACACTCTCAGCGTGCCCTCCAGTCAGACTCACTGGTGGAAGAGCCTCAACTGAGCTAGTGTCCCTCAGGGCTTTCCATCCACCGAGGGGTCCCTCGGGGCTTTCCCTCTGGACTTTCCCTCCACCGAGTGTCCCTCAGATCCACTGAGTGTCCCTGCAGGACTTTCCCTCCACCTAGTGTCCCTCAGATCCACTGAGTGTCAGTGACTTTCCCTCCACCGAGTGTCCCTCAGATCCACTGAGTGTCAGTGACTTTCCCTCCACCTAGTGTCCCTCAGATCCACTGAGTGTCAGTGACATTCCCTCCGTGCACCGAGTGTCCCTCAGATCCACTGAGTGTCCCTCGGGGCTTTCCCTCCACCAAGTATAAGTATATTAGGTATGCTGTTGCCCTAGTAACCTTTTATAATTAGCCCTATGATTGTTGAATCATCAAAGCAACTGACTTGCCTCACCAACATATTGAAGACCACATCTCTTACACAAAATAAGGTAGACAACATTACATGGTTGAACAAGTCATAGCAGTATCCGAGCCTAAGTGTCTGTTTGTAGTATTGCAATCACCTTCGACTAAATGCTTACACGTCATGCATCTTTACTATCACATTTTTTGACCTTACACGTGCACCCAACAGTACCACCATCCACCGCATTCTCACTTCCCCCACGAGTCTACAGTATCGGTAGCGTCTGTTCGCGAATGCGCATTAATGGCATTGTGTAGAAACATCAGCCACATCCCTTCCCACTGAGGCAGGCTTTGAGGATGCAGTGACACACCTGCAGAATCGCATACGTTAATTGTCCATCCTCCTTTAAGTAGAGTTGGAAAACTGTAAAAGCAAACAAAGAGGAAGGTGGCTATGCCACAGATAAAAGTGGGAGAATACACTCAACCTCATTTAGTCTCCAGTAAATAAAGTAGCTACGGTAGCAAACACACAATTGCAAATTGAAATGGGTTACCATGGATGCATCAACAAATCATTACCACTCACTAACAACAAATTCCACACCTTCATCTCTACTGCGACTGATTGAGGTTTCGGAATAGTCAAGACCCATTCTCTTGCAAACTAACCATTGAAGCATGTCCCGAGTAGCATCAGGTTCAACTTTTAGCTCAATTGTCTCTGACAGTAGCTTAGATTTTGAAGGCTGGTCAGTAAAGCTTCTCCGTCTCACTTCTACTGTCACTAGGTCAGTCCACTTCTCAAAGAGTCCAGCCAGCCTGGGAGGAAGCAGAGACACTGGCAGCTCGTTCAGGTGGGGGAGAATACTCAGCTCACACAGGTAGGACAGTGGAGGGGGGAGCTGATGGAAGAGCTTTGGGATACATACAACATCACCAAAATGATGAGCTTCCCATTCAGCAATCCAAAGTGAGTTATCAGGACCAAAGGTCATATCGCAGACACAAGGTACACCCGTAACAGTGTACAAGAAGGAACCGGTGCTATTGAATACAAACAATTCAGACGAATCATATTCGGCAGCTACAACCAACTGTGGGTTGCCTTCACTAATAGCAATGATCTCCACCTCACCCAGCCCATCATGGCCATACTCATGGATCAGCTTCCCTTCAGTGTTGAATACTTTAATGGAGGACTTGCAACCGAGGTGTATATTCTTGTCGCCATCAACTACAATCCCAGAGAAATCAGCATCACTCACAAGCACAACATCATGTGAGAAGACACCATCGGGCGAGTAAACTTTGACCCTCCCTGCTTGTGGTAGGTAAATACTGCCATTAGAATCCAGGTAAAACTTTTGGATATAAGTGATACCATCTTCAACAGGGTCCTCCCCAATGCTCCATTCAAACTCTCCATCCTTGCTGAACTTAGCTAGGTTTCCTGCTTCATCACAAGCTACTATACCACTGTCATAGCAAATCCGTGCACAGTAAATACCCTCACTGAAGAGTTCGTTGTTGGGTCCAGGACGGAGAGGAAATTCAGAGTGTGAGCCGTTGGTCTCACGTACTTTCAGCGATTCGTTCATTTCACATATATACACCCTGCCATCGTGTGAGACTGTTACTCCAGTTGGACAGGAATAATCAAAGGATTCACATCCCCTGGAGAAAACAAAAAAATGATTTCTGAGGTGAATGACTGACAGACTTATTAGCCTTATGGGCCAGACTCCATACTTCAAATAGGAGGATTGCAATTTCAATTCTAAACTCTACACTTGGCCCATTACCAAATCAAGGACAAGCCCCAGAACGGACATCTTTTAATATTCTGCACTCCTTATTGAACGCATTCTATTCACATTAGGAACGATTATTCCTAACTGGCTCCCTGTACTGCAACGGCATTGAGGGATGGCAGGAAACCTTCATTACGGTTGCAAGCAGGAGGACTTCCTTGGAAGACCAGGGGAAGGAGGAATTAAGACTTCATGAAAGCGACATTTATAGCTACTGCAGCTGTCAGTTAACCTGTGGTCTACATAATTATTATCTTAAACTTAAAGTTTGTAGACAATAGGAGTCAAGTGTGTAGTTTGTAGGCAAACTGTGCTATAGATGAGATGGAATTAGGTTTAAATCTTTGGGATCGAGTAGCTTCGGGTGGGTCGTGATTAGCAACAAAATCCACACAGTTCATGCATTGCTTTGATCAACTGAGAGTGTGTGTGGAGTACGAACGTGGAGTACAAGTATTAAGGCCCACAGTTTACAAACCAGCCATGGAGTCATACCCATGCAGGTCTAGCTACCTCAGGTTCAACCTTCAGCTCAATTGTCTTCAATGTCAGTTTAGATGTTCAAGGGTACTCAGTATAACTTCTGCATCTCATAAACTCAGGGGAGGAAAAAATTAGATTTTAGTTGTCATTAATTTTATCCAGCAACACTGTATAACACAACCCAACACATTGCATAGTCATATGACATGTTGCGCTCTTTTGTAGGTTGTTAAGACGATCATTTATAGCCTCGTTCCCGGGCCTGCACGCCATTTTCAGTTACACGTACTGCAAAGCTGCATGGGTGGGGCCTGGGAAATTTAATATTGCCTGGCAAGTCACCAAACACTCTTCCCATTAATATTAAGTTTAGTGGAATGAAGTGTGGTCCATGAAACTTGGACAGACTACGAAAGTCCTTTTCTTTTTGCCTACAGTTGGAGGACCAGATACTAGCTATAGGTACGAATATAGATCTATGGTGCAGGACCTCTACAATGGAAGGGTTTGGGAGTAGTGGGAGTAGCTATGCTCCCCACAGGAACTGGGATTGTGCTAGCACTGCAGCTGTTGTATGTTAGCCACATATAGCCATCCTTCCCCACCAAGCTAGTGATGAACATGAACTAAGACAAAAAGGCGATGAGTGTGTTGTCAGGGTACATATTCCCATCGCAATACAGCATAAACTACAGACAAAAACAAAACTTGGTGTAGAAGGCCTTGGAACAAGGCTAGCAGGATCATAGAATGGGAGCATTAAGTTCCCAACAGGAACCGTGAACATTAGCCCTGCAATAGTTGTATGCATACTATGGTGGCCACAGGGCCATCCTCCCCAGCAAGTTAATGGTGTACATAGCAACATTCCATTAGAGAGCCTGTGAAGGTCTAACACTTGTTCCTTTCCAATTAAATAGTCGAAACTGCAATGTGAACTAAGACAAAGGTGACGAGTGTGTTGTGTGTTGTCAGGTACTATACAGCATAAATTATTAGCATAGACATAAACAAACTACATCACAGTCATCCAGTAAAATCTCATTACAAATGCTTTGCACAAAACAGTCCATCAGCATCACAACTAACATTGCACAACAAAATGGTCTTCTCTACAGCACCAAATTGAGATTGCAGAAAACTCAATGTCCATTTTCTTGCCAACTAACCATTGAACCATCCCCAGACCAGCATCGGGTTCAACTTTCAGCTCAATTGTCTCTGACAGTAGCTTAGATTTTGAAAAAGGGTGGTTGGTAAAGCTCTTCCGTCTCACTTCAACAGTCACCAGGTCAGTCCATTTCTCAAAGAGTCCAGCCAGCCTGGGAGGAAGCAGAGACACTGGCAGCTCATTCAGGTGGGGTAGAATACTCAGCTCACACAGGTAGGACAGTGGAGGGGGGAGCTGATGGAAGAGCTTTGGGACACGTACAACATAACCAAAGTGATTAGCTTCCCATTCAGCAATCCAAAGCGAGTTGTCAGGACCAAAGGTAATATCGCCGACACAAGTTACACCCGTAAGAGTGTACAAGAAAGAACCCATGTCATTGAATACAAACAATTGTGATGAATCGTATTCGGCAGTTACAACCAACTGTGGGTTGTCTCTACTAATGGCAATGCTCTCCACACCACGCAGCTCATCATGGCCATACTCACGGATCAGCTTCCCTTTAGGACCGAAAACTCGGATGGAAGATGAGAAACCAACATGTATGTTATTGTCTCCATCAACTGCGATCCCTATCGGGTCTTTTAAGTCACTCACAAGCACATGCGAAAAAGCACCACTCGGTAAGTAAACTTTGACCTGGTCACTTGTTGCACAGTAAAGCAAGTCACTGGAATCGAGACAAAAGGAGGTAGTGGATGATGAATCAGGATTGATTGTCCATATAAACTCTCCATCCTTGGTAAACTTAGTGAGGTTACTGGATTCATCCTGAACCACTATTCCATCATCACAGCACAGTCGTGCACAGTGAATACTATCAAAAAATTCCTTGTTGGGCCCAGGACGGAGAGAGAGTTCAGATTGAGAACCATGAACCTCACGTACTGTCAATGTAGCGCATAAGTCGGATATATACATCCTGCCATTGTGTGTGATTGTTAGTCCAGTTGGGTAGGAAAAATCATCGAAGGATTCACATCCCCTGAAAGAAAGTAAAACATGTTCTCAGAGGTGAGCAACAGGCAGACTGTGCTCATGTTACATTCCATAGTCCCGTGCACGTCCATGCCCCCTGGCGGAGAACATCCGACAGCTTGAATTACAGAGGCGTGTCCAGCAAAGGTGTAATTGAAAGCAGTGGTTGAGCTAAGAATGCAATTATCAGAGAACTTGAAGAGAGGTGCTCCTTTCAGTACTACATGTACATGTATTTCTTGTGTAGCCCTACCTTCCAGCAGTTCACCAACCCCTGAAGGATTGCCTGCTAACAAAAGAGCAGTGGACTTCTTGGTTATTTTGGTATGCTGTTTGGCGAATATGGAGAAGGCTGAAAGGCTCCTCGAAGCTGTGAAGGAGTGTCATAAATCTATTACGAAGTACGTCCTCCTCATCTATAACGAAGTCTATTTTTGACCCTTCAATCATTTGGTGCCATAACCTGCAACAGTTACACGCGCACTCTACGATTTTATTGGCCATCTAACATTCCAGTGGAGAAAGGCAAGAAATCTCACTGAAACCATCAGATGTTCTACGGCGGCGGGGCATGGATGGCTGGGCATGAGACTACAGATTCCATTCTGCAAACAGTGTAAAGGGCCTGGAGATTGACCTGCAGTACTGCAGTTCATGACTATAATATAGTGTGCCATGGAGGTTCTCCTGTGTCATAATGGTGTTGAGGGATGGCACAGCAACACACACACAGGGGTTGTCCCCTCCTTTGAGTCTTTGCTGCTGCTAGGGCAGCACAGTGGTGAGAATGAATGGGGGGGGGGGGGGGGGGGGGGGGGGGGTTCGTCCCCCTTTTGAGTCTTTGCTGCCCCCCCCCCCTACACCCATTCAAAGATACCCAACAAGTATTATGAATCTAAGGCAACTCATTCCTTCCTCCACCCCTTACTTCACCACGTTACGATTTTCTAAATGAAGCAATGGGTCACTCCATCTAGTCTGGTAGTCACTTCTCGATTCATAAGGTCCCGTGCTCACACAATGCAGCCACTGCTCCAGTTACATCATACATTAGAAAACAAATTAAAATTAATGACTGCTGAATTTTGGCAGAGCAATTTTTGGCAATTTTGACGAATTTTCCCATGCACTTATCAGAGAAGCAACTAGGGAATACAACTTGGGCTATAGTAATCTGAAGACAGGGCTATTGAAGGTTGGAATCATTTGTTGTATAAGTACATTCACAAACAACACTATGCAACTAGTCCTGTTGTGTGCGAGTTAAAGGAGTGACATCGTCTTGTGTTGATTGACCAGTTGTGGCAGGTTCACAAACCATAATTATTGGTCCTACTTGCATTCCAGTAGAGAGACTTGCATCACACATATTCACCAGAACCTTCCTCCCTATGCGAAGGGTGTAGCTTAAGAGACTTCACCCGCTGTATTAACTATGTGTTGGCTCACATGACTGTGCTCTACGTTGCTGCTATGCAGCCTCATTCATAGGCCGCCGCCCAGAATTTATCTCCATGGCTGGAAGATAAAACCTGGGTGGAGGCCTGTGTGGAAACAAGGATACAGTGCTGTTGGACAAATTATTATTATGGAAAATCCCCACACACTTTATGTGTGATCACAATACCACACTTTATATATGTGCGATCACAATACCACACTTTATGTGCAATCACAATACCACCCAGATCCTCCCCATCCCCCATTTTCACTTTGATGTTACCCATTCATCTGTCAACTTGTTTTGGAGATCACTGTACTGCATATGGCAGCCCCAAGCCTACGCTTAGGCTAACACTAGGACAACCCCCAACAATTCACATGCACAGATGTTTCAAACTTGGTTGAAGAGCCGTATAAACACGTCTCTCCTTTTGTAAATCGCTGAAACGGAGGCTACTTGTTCTGGCCGCTGGAGACACGTACAGGAGTACTTCGCCACTGAAGGTCGTAGGAGAGCGCTCAGCTGTCCTCAGGAAAACCACATAGACCATAGTAGACGATTTTGACGTCATGGTTGTACATATGTAACACGGTAGTCCATGATTTTCAAACACATATGCGCAAACAGTGGATTCCAGGCCCTTTCTTTTTCGGGTAGGGCAGGGCCTGGGTATGAGGCTAGAACTCCCTTGCAGTATCCATTAAGTGAGTTTCGTTCCGAGGGTAAATCGTTCACTGTGGACCGCTTTAATAGCCTCGTTCCCAGGCTGTGTGGGAGGAGAGAAGACGTCTTCTCTCCTCCCACGCGGCCTGGGAACGAGGCTAGTGATGTCACAGCCATGTACGGTCGGATAATTTCCATTCATTCATGAGAATTGCGGGCTCTATGTATACACTAATCTTGGAAATGCGAGCCGTTTGGAGGTTGTACTTTCAATGCCGGCTTTTGGCCACTCAAAATGGCGCCAGTGACTGTTGCGTTGCTAGATGCAAGTGACGTACTTGTAATTGCAGAACCTCATAATATAACAGTTACTACTACTTTGCGCGCGCACCACTAATTATCTCGCGGGTCTGAGACATTAAAGTATATGAAGTGACTACCCCTTGTTTATAGGTACGAGACAAGCCATAGCTTACAGCAGAGGGATGACTTGACCTTCATCTTCAGATCTGATGAAAAGCGTCATGATGTGACAAGGATCGGAGCACGTACACTTCTTGCATACTGTACTGTACTTGGGCGTGACCTTGGCCCTCCCCCGCCGGCGCCCGCCGTATGTATGTAACCGCGTAGCACGTAAGGAAACCCCTACCTATTAAAATTTATCACGCTGCATATGGAGGTGTGGCTCTGCACGCAGCCATAGGAAGTTTGAAAGAAATGCATAACTGCTAATACTTAACATTGGTGAAATTGTGTTGCACATAAATAATTAATGAGCTGACACCACACATCCGGAAATGAGTCATTGGGGGTGTGTCACTTTCACGTGGCTAGCAGGCACTTTGAAGTGTCATATCAGTGAGCCACTTTTGAATGTGGCCACACGGCTCTTCCGCTTGCTTATTACAGTACACAATCAAGCAACAATGAAAAAATATTTATCAAAGTACACACAACCTCAATTTCTAGCCAGCTTGCTACCATTGCTAACCACACTAACTGCAACGAAGGCTATATATACCTAGCTACTGAAAAGGTGGTATAGGCCAACTATAGGCTGTGTTTTCTCAAGTTTGGCTACCGATTGCCTGGAGCATTGACACTGCTGGGCTTGAAGGTGGGGTGCAGCTCCTCGGACTGATCCGGTGGAGGGTGGTGGGCTTCAATTAAGAACCAGTACGTGAAAGCAGCTATAGGAGCTCCAATCATGGGGGCAACTAACGGCACCCACCACCAGTGGCGAAAGTTGCACTGAGAACACCTGTGGTTTGCATGGAAGTCAATCCATATTATGTGTGTGTGGGGGGAGTGTGTGTGTGCATGTGTGCATGTGTGTGCATGTGTGTGTAATGAGGAGGGGGCATCAAAGCTACGTATGCAGCATTGGTGCACTTTATGTGCATATTTGCATAGCCCCTTCATAATTATGGGAGATTGTAGTGCATACTGCCTGCTAGCTATGTAAGTGTGACACACAGGTTTGTGCAAGCAACTACAACATTAATTATACCAGTGTGTGGGCTCACCATGGCAACCGTTTGATGTACTGTATATATTATGGCTGTTACAACTGTTGAGTTGACCAAACGTGCACTCTCTGTTGTCAAGCAGCAGTTGTTAATTCAATTGCGTGGTACATACAAGCCAGATGCCAGATATCTACGTACCTTGCCCCAGGCTTTATGCCATATACTCTCGACTAATTTTTGCACAGGTGATATATGGCACAATGCCCTCCTGCAAGGTAGATATCCTTTAGTTATTACCCAAGTCTTTGAGACAAAGTAGAAGCGATTCTCACTATCCATGTTATGTATAGGCGTCACTGATTGCTGGACAATTAATCACTGGACTACACCGTATTGGGAATCAGCACTGTGGTATGCAATTAGCACAAACTAGAATGCAATTATCTAAAATGTGGAAGTTTGAGAAGTCAAAATTATATGTGACACAAGTCGCTATAGTACTCGCAAGATGATCAGCTACATGGTCAGAAGGCAGCCTGGCAGGGGTATTAGCAATGGCTACTAGAATGATGATTACATGTTACTACTTGACTAAACGTGGACCCAACCCAGACTTGGTGACCTTGAACGGAGACAGATAATAGGACCAACCAAAGTGACATCAGCACTAGCATGCTGCCTTCGTTGCCACTGTCCGAGTCCATTGCCCAGCAGAGATGTCTTCCATCACTAGCTCTTCTGCTCTATACGCATGAAAATTACTCTAGGCAAAGTCATAGCAGGAAATGAGATTTTTGTAACAGTACATAAAATCGACTTTTATAGGTTTCTGTCCAGTCCAGTCCAGCAAATAATGACACCTTGTATTGCATGGTCAAGCGCAAGCTGCCTGTCTAGACCAATGCCATTCCAGTAGTTGCTCATGAGAAACCCCAACATGAAATCTGCCAGCTTGACCAATCTGCTAAAATTCAGTTTCAATTCCCAATCCAGCCATCTGGTAGTATTTCTTGTGTGTGTATACTGAACTGTACAGGAGGCCTAACAAGGACTCACTGTGAAAGTGAAAGATGAAGTGCTACATCAGCACCAAGTGTGTCACTCTTGGAACAATTTCAGTGGAAAATTGTTCCAAAGTGACACACTTAGTGCTGTTATAGCACCACATTTTTAACACCTAACACGTGCAACCAACCACGACATGCAAACCTTGGATACGTGCATGTGAATGTATGTAAGCATAATCCCTTGGTCACTGAATCTTGCGGATGAAGTATCATGTAACAGTGATGCTATCGTACATGTGCCGAGAAAGGTCAAATTGTTATAGCTTCCTGAATTTTTCATTGCACTGTCCATGTCTTCATTTACTCGTTGGATTTCTTATGGTAACAAGGGCGCATTGAGCCGCCGAAGGTGGCGAGAGGGCATGCAACTTCCTATAGCGCACATATAGACGACATAGTGCTGAGCGTTACTACAAATACCATTTCCTGTTAAGAATGTAAAGTTGCATGCACGGTATGGTTACGGATGTTCAACGGAACAATTTCCCGGGAGATGGCAGCAAGACGAGTGCTACCGATTTCAGTACAGAAATGCTATCCAAGCGAAGAAAGACAATCTCTAGCCCAAGTACTTCTTCTAGTCCGGGTATACCTCTCCAACCAGTGTAGCAGGCCAGATTCGGAGAAAGTATCACCGGATCCAAGTCAAAATTCGCCGCTCTCGACAACAGCTCGACATTTGCTGTTGCGTAAGTTAGAAGGAGGGAATGATAGCATCGAAAGGGGCTCACGCGGTGCTGCTGTGGAGCTCAGTAGCTAAGTCCTCGTCAATGGGGCACGTGTCTATGGATCACGTGCTTATACAGTCAAAATTCTATATTTGGTAACACTCAGCATCTTGCCGTCTAAGAATGTTGCATGCCCTCTTGCCACCTTCAGCAGCTCGATGCGCCCTTGATGGTAGTGAATGGACCTAACAGGTTTTGCAGTGGGCAGTGAACGGACACAGGGACTTAACAGGGAATGCCAGAGGCCACAGAATATCACACCAGAAAGTACATAGCTACACACATAAGTTATCACATATGCACAACACAGGAACTGTGAGTCAGGCTAGCTAAAGCAGTCTAGCCTTTCACCCTTTAAGCCCCATTGACGCCTGTAGACGTCATTTAGACCCTATGCACTTGTAGGGCTTCTCGTCAGTCCAAAAACAGACCAAAAAGGCTTCAGATTGCCTAGGAACAACTTTAATGGACAAACTCAAAATTTGGTCAGATTTCGGCCCTCCTCAGCTAAACGTACAAGCGGGGGGGTATCGAAAGGGGAGGCTGCACCCCCCGTTCGCCACTTTTGTGGGCGTTTTTTGATTTTAATGAGATTCATTGACCCGAGGATTTTTGATTTTAATGAGATTCATGGACCCAATCCAGGGCCTGAAGAAAACATGCAAATTGGTGGTCTAAGGGGTGCCATCAGTCAGATCTGGCCCAAGTTTAGGGAAATGCTGGGCGAAAATCCAGCTGACATCCACCTTCGACCTCCGATTGCTGGGCTTGTGGGGGGTCATGAATATCATTAACGGTATTGCCACAGGGGTCTCTCCATGTGTGCGAGCCCCACCAAGTCTGGCCGCTGAGGAGCGAATGCTGTGGGAGAGGAGTACCTACAAAGGTGGTGTGCGCTGAATGCATGAAGATGTGTTGTCTTGGTGGGAAGAATTCGGTAGTTAAAGGGTTAAGTGGCTACAGTTTCAATGCAACTTATGCCTATGACCATACCACACTAAATACACCGGTTCTCGTCCGATCACCGAAGTTAAGCAGTGTTGGGCCTGTTTAGTACTTGGATGGGTGACCGCCTGGGAACCGCAGGTGTTGTAGGCTTTTATTTTTTTGATCACTCCAGGTCATTTTTTTTTCAGGTCTTTTTTTTTTTTTTCAGTCTCAGTAAGTCTGCAAGTCCTAATTAGAAGTTGCTTTTGGCATTCTATTTGAATTTTGTTGGCTGCAGAGGAACACTTCACTCTAACCATTCTATTTGGATTGGTTGGCTGCAGAGCCAGAACTAGCAAAAGCAATGCCTCCTTTCAACTATGTTTGTGCTTACGACTATACCACACTCAATACACACTCTCCTCTCATCCCTCAATTCAGATGCCATATCATTGGGTGACCATCTGCACTAAAGGTGACCCTCTGGGAACCGGTGTTGTGCACAGCTCAATTTTCATTCTAGATGTAGAATTGGCAAGAACACTTCACCCTTTCAGTTAAGTGGCTATAGTTTCAATACAACTTGTGCCTACGACCATACCACACTGAATACACCGGTTCTCGTCCGATCACCGAAGTTAAGCAGTATCGGGCCTGTTTAGTACTTGGATGGGTGACCGTCTGGGAACTGCAGGTGTTGTAAGGTTTCTCTTTTCTTTGTTGATCTCTCCAGGTCTTTTTTTTCTAAGTCTGCAAGTCTTAATTAGAAGTTGCTTTTGGCCATTCTATTCAAATTTCTGTTTGCTGCAGAGCCAGAACCAGCAAGAACACGTCACCCCAACCATTCTATTTGGATTGGTTGCCTGCAGAGCCAGAACTAGCAAGAGCAATAACTCCTATCAACTATGTTTGTGCCTACAACCATACCACACTCAATACACACTCTCCTCTCATCACTCAATTCAGATGGGTGACCATCTGCACTTAAGGTGACTGACCGTCTGGGAACTGGTTTTGCGCACAGCAACTCAGCTGAATTTTCATTCTAGATGTAGAATTGGCAAGAACCTTTCAGTTAAGTGGCTATAGTTTCAATACAACTTCTGCCTACGACCATACCACACTGAATACACCGGTTCTCGTCCGATCACTGAAGTTAAGCAGTGTTGGGCCTGTTTAGTACTTGGATGGGTGACCGCCTGGGAACCGCAGGTGTTGTAGGCTTTTTTTTCTTCCTATGCAGGTCTTAACTTTTTTCTTTCTTGGAACACACTTGCAAACTTCCCGGGTCTTTCTCCCCAAGTGTACGTATACATGGTTGAACTAACTGCTCATTGTGCAATCCAACCTATTTGGATTGGTTGTACCAGATTGTACAATGACTTCACGTTCATGCAGTGGGTGTGCCCTAGTGCTTATGCAGCTGCTCTCTCGACAGTTTCAAACAACATACAATCTTACAGTGCATGAACCTTGCTTATCGGTCCGAGCATGAGCAAGCCCCACAATCGTGTAAAGCAAATAGGAAGTTATGACCACTTAATTTAATTGATTACACACAAAGGAACCTTAGCTTAATCCCAGACACAACTTACACGAACACATCTGCTCCCCAACCGGCAATAGCAGTAAAGACACGAGGAGCGAAATCCCTCGCTGGGTTGATGGCATAGCCGCTGTTAAACCCAAAGGTACCTCCAATCGTCCACAGAAGCAGGCCAATCAATAGTGGCTTGAGACCGGGTTTCGGATCTGAATTCTGTGAGTCGCAGATGGCAAATATCCCCAGAACCAGCAAGAATGTGCCAAACACCTGAAATGAAGAGAGGATCAGTGATTACTACCGCAATACAGAACAGTAATTCAGCCTCGTTCCCAGGCAATTACCGAGCGCCAGGGAACGAGGCTAGTGAATGACTTATACCACAATACAGAACAATAATTCAGCCAGCAGTGATTCATCTTGCGAATGACTAGCCTCGTTCCCAGGCAATTACCGAGCGCCTGCATGGGAATCAGGCTAGTGAATGACTTATATAGACTTGAAGGCCATAGGGTACTACATGCAGTTAAACCAAAATCTTCATCTCTGAGACCAAGGTACATCCTTGTTTGTGCATTGGCACTAACGTAAATGTACCCTCCAACGTTAGTACACACGTATAGCATACACTGTACTGCAAAACAATATAGAAAAACAGTGCACAGAGGTGGTGTGAGGAAGACATCGCTGTCTCAGCATAGTGAGACCAAGATACAACTTTCGATCTAGCACTGTATGGCTCTCTCATGTATGTAGCCTTGTTCTGCAATGCATACTATGACCCGCATGTACTAATCAACCTTGGAGGCTACCACCCAAGCAGCGATAGGCAGAAAAGTCTTCTCACCAACGAAGAGCTACTGCTCAATCTGTTTCATTCTGCGTTTTACACAAGGCAATAAGCCAAATATGAACACGAAATATAATACTGCGTTCACAGCCATAGCTCTGTGCATGCGGTCCAGAATCAGGCAGTCAACTTCTCAGAACCTTGTTATAGAAACCCCCACACACCAGCCTGCCAATGTTTATCTACAGTGTACACCTCCCTGAAACACTAAATGAATACACCCTATACTAGGAATACGTATCCGCATAATTGCCTCGCGCGCACGCCGCGGCCGCATGCGCAGCCTGGCCACGTGCTAACGAGTAGATCTCTAACCAAGAGTGAATTTGCGAGTGAGGAGCTGAGATAAACATGTCGATTACACTCACTGTTCGACTCCACATGTAGCTGCTCTAACTCTGCAAGACCTGAAGGCCCCGCTCGCTTGTACCCTAGCCTCTGGCTACGCGAGACTATTGTGGAGTCGGCGGTATAAACAGATGTCGACTGCGCTGACTGTTTGACTCCATATGTAGCTGCTCCAGCTCTGCAAGCCCTGGAGCACCGCGCGCTCATCCACTGATCTGTTTCTGAAGGTTGTAGTTCTCGCACCGTCGAGCCCTCGCAGCAAATAAAACTCAATTGGCCGGCAGGAAACCCGCAACATTCCTATCAACATTCCTGAGCGTGACATATTCCGGTACGTACGTACATACGTATATAGTGAGAAATAGATCCCCCATTCAGAGCCTCGCGCTAATGCGCTCGGCAATTATGGTTTTGTAAACAATATGTTCTCAGTATGCAGCACAATAATTATGATAGTCACACGGAAACCTAAAATCATCACTATAGTCGTTGATTATTTCGCGTGGGAATAATTTTGCAGCCTAGCGACTAAAAGTGACACACAAATATTTCGCTGGGGAATATTTTGGCTGATAACGTCCCCGCGAAACATTTTGCTCAGTGATAACTAGTGACGTGCTGACTGATGGGAGGAAGAGTTGGCAATTTGGTTGTGTGTGCATGGCTACTTATAACGACACAGCTGACACGAAGGACAGAGCTGTTGCAGTTACCGCTCATAGTAGTAGGGGTTTAGTTGTTCTTACACTGTAGATTGCCATGATTAAACTCGGATTGCCTAGCTTGGACTCTCCATTCTATTCTAATCACTTGTGGCAGCAATACAAAATATTGACTACGACTATGGACTATGGTATTAGTGTTTGGGCACCCAGGGAAGCTAAGGCGAGCATCGATATTCATATGAAGTCCCATCTAAAACATACTTGGATTCCAACTAGCTTCGAACCCAGGCGCAGAGTTTGGGGCTAGTGGTTGATGAAGACGTGCATGCTGGGCTCTGTAACATTACGCACACAGATGCATCCAAAATCTACCAGCAATACAAGCTCAATTTGTTCCACCACATTTATTACAAAACGGATGCTTCATCTCGCCAGGATGCTAGGGGCATGCACTGGAACCTGGCCATGATATCTTGGAGCCTCTTTCTAAGGCACAAATCTAGTGGGGCGTATGAAGCACTATGTGAGTCGGGAATGTTGAATCTACCATCGCATCGCAGCACACTTTAAGGGACTGCACCCCCATACCTCAAAGCCACAATTGGTTTTTCTTCTGAGGTCGACAAGATGCCAGCCAAAGCTGAAAGGAACAATGTGTTCTCCTTCTCCTTGGCAAGATGCAAATCAGTGAAGACCAGAGAAGAGAGATGTTTAAGCTGTCCTTGATCCGCAAATGCGTAGCCCCACAGTACTTGGGCGACAGTATCGTAGTGAACACCAACAGCAAAACTGGTGCTGATGAGAAATTAATCCTGTCCCACAAATTGAGATTTTAACTCTTTGAACGTGAACGGTATAATTGTACGCCCAATGCAATTATACAGTGGGGGACACCCTAAGGAGGTCGCTAATCACTATGAAACTCACAGTCTTGCATGGGAAAAACCCTTGCCATGCCACCTGCTGCCCTCTCGATTCAGTATTCACAGGTGTAAGGATAGCATTGCACAATACTTTGATGGATGTAATTACAGATGAAGATCAAAAAGAGGAGATGATGGCGCCGCTGGAAGTGACTTGGATCTTTAGGCTTAGGCGTTTTGGGGAGATAGATCTTGTTTTTGGGTAGAGTTTCGGTGGGTTTCAGTTTGGTTTAGGTGTGTTGTTGAGGAGTGAGTTGTTCGGTCGGTTTTGGTTTGGTTTAGCTTGAGGAGTGAGTTGTTCGGTCGGTTTCAGTATGTATCTTACAAGAGAAGACATTTGGGACCATCTTGAGGAGGACAGATGGCAATGATGGTGGAGGTGATTAACCCACCCTAGGGATCCAGGCAGCGAATGTAACATTGTGTCCAGCATTGAATTTGCAGAATACTTTGCCACACATAAAGATCAAGGTGACAAGCACATAATGGCAGTGCTCGTGACGGTAGGAGTGATAGGCAGTTATTATGAGAATGTGGAGCTTGTGGGTCAGTCAGGATGCACGCAGGACATGTCAAACAAGCCTCCACTTCCAGACAGCCTTCACATTTGGTCACAAGATACCAGTGGATGAATCAACGATAGGGTTCAAGGGTCGATTTTGGTTCATCCAATACATGCCTAAGAAACCAACCAAGTGGGGAATGAAGGCATCCAACAGCGTACACGTACAACTGCAACATATGCTGGGGCTCTGACCCAGCTTAACAGTGCAGCTGCAGACCCAGGCCACCACCGGAAGATCCGGATCTCTTGAGGTATAAATGTGCACAAGAAAAGTATTATGTATTTGGGTTTAAGTGAATCCATTCCTCAGGTTGCCTCAAAAGATGCAAAAGCGCTAGAGAAAGCGCTTAAAAATCTCCAAACGAAAACCATTGAGCGATCTCAGATCGAATACTTCGCGCAGAGTGTGCGTACGGCCCTGAGGTGCCATCCTACAAACTAGACTCAGCTACCCGCAAGACATTCCGCCCTCCCTATGACATGTACTGTCCCCTATTCAATAACAGGGCAAGAAATATTGGCAGGTTCACCCCCTGCAGATTCAGCCACATACATGTATGTATGCAACATATGCTGGGGCTATGAGCCAGCTTCACAGTGCAGGTGCAGACCCAGGCCACCACCGTCCAAGTGGCCTCGTTCAGGATCTCCAGTGGGAAGGGGGTGGAATAAGCCACAGCAGTGACAGCATCCCAAGTCTTAAAGACATGATCGACAGCATATCGTATTTAGCACCAGCAAGTAAGGGGTAATTACCTCGTTTGTTTTTTGTAAACTTCCACCTCTAGGGCCGCAGTAGGGCGTGACCACATACCAAATCCCCTGGGAGTGCGGTTTACTTCACTAGTAGGTTTATCCCTTACTGTTGCTTGGTAATTGTACAGCCCCACCGTCGAGAAATGTCCCAATCCATCTAAAGTCAGCAAAATTAAATTACCACCACTGTGCATGTCTGACCACTACTTTGCTCGCCTTCGACAGCTTTGTGCACTCTGCGCAACTGATATTATGGAACGGAAGAGAACTGAATGGTAAAAGTGTTTCCAACGAATCAAATACCTTGCACGTTGAAAGTGATCCTACGCTTGGTGTATATAAATTGTCCGCATCTCACTGTATGCATATCGATCAGGAAGATCATGGCTCCAGTATATGGCAGTATGGCAGCAAACTTCACAAGTACCGACGTCAACCACTCTCTACAACGAAAGACTGAATCTTTGGAAAGAAGACTAGAAGAGGTGAGTGTTAACTTTTAATTATAAGCGAGCTCTATAGGTGCAGCATTAGGGCAGTATGACTGGATCTTAAAGTAGGCAAGGCCACAATTGGGCGTGTATTGGGCCAGATTGGTTCATCGTCTGTAAATATGTCCCCCCCCCCCCCCATGTTTAGGTGGAAAGGCAACTTCATGCAAGTGCAGAATTGAAGATTATGAGACTCTACCTCGGAAAACGTACTGCAGTGGCAAACTGCGAAACTGAGGAGTGGGGTCAAGATGAATTATTTCATTCAAGGAAGAAGGGCTGGTCCCCTGTCCCCCTCACAGACCGACTAGCCTTGCCCACTGGTCCCCTATGCACAGTATACTTATTGAGGGGGATACGAGAGGGGAGGGGTTCACAATTGGATTTGATCGCAGGAGCCCTCTCAGATCAGCAGGTGCTAACATGCCATCAGCCAAGGAGCAAGCGGAGGTGGTAGATGAATACTCGGGAAAGGAATGCTCAGAAGAGGTCAAGGTAGGATGGTCAGGCCTCTCAATCCTAGGGACTGGCTGGGCATTCACACCAGCCCATTTGGGGTTATCCCAGCTACGTCTACCCTGGGAAGTGGAGGCCTGTCAGCCCCTCAATATGGATTGAAGACATTTCGTCTATCCTTGCAACCTCTGTGCACATGCTGTGGAAGTATTAACTTGTGAGAATCACGACTGCCAAGACCTTGTCACTGTGTGTTGTCAGCCCATGAGTAGTGCGAATGGCACTTTCATAAGTCTAAATAGAGCCCACCAAAACATTTCTGAGGGGGTTGGCAATCTGATTTTTGGGGTGCATATAGTCCTTAGAGTAGTTAGTAAAGCCTCCATGTTTGAAGCCTTTGGCCGCTAGAGGGCACCAAAAATTCACTCATTTCACTCATTCATTCACTTTCATTTCATTGTTAACCCTTGGTCTGCGTTTATTAATATTCATAACTTCCGCTCACGCGACTCGTGATCAATTTATTGCCTAGGTTACACATCTCTAAGGCTTCTCGCCGTTTTAACTTACAATCGCGGAGTAGACTTCAAGTTCGAAGGCTAAGAACTGTCGAAGTATAGTTAATTTGTCTGCTAAGGGCGTGATTGAGCCCCGACTATCGTTATATGGCTGCTAGGCCGAGTTATACTCAAGCGGTCACCTTGGAACTCTCCCTGTTGTTGTGCTGTCGATGTCTGCCCTCCAGCGGGTGAGTTATTGGTGTTGATAGATAGTTCAATGATGCCTCAAGCCTCTTCTAGGCCCTTGAGCGCTACCAATAGCGTTCCGTAGGCGAAAAAGCCTGTCCATGCTGGCAGTACACAAAACGGCGACAAAACAGTGAGCGCTTACTTATCTCTCGATCGGTAGGAGGAGCTTCTGATCGACTGCTGATATCCGTAGGGTCTGCCTCTTCATGACTGTGATTGCCATTATATTAGCAGGGTCTGCCCCGCTTCAGTTTAGTTCGCCTCGTGATCTTGTCGTAAATATGCGACAGCTGCATTTTGCGCGCGTCCGCGCACGTCGCAATTGGGCGACAAACGCAGGCAGAGAGTTAATTAAACCATTCTGTGTACTTAATGGAGGGGCAACCGCACTCCTGGTAGCCGTTGCAACCCCGGTTGCACATGCCACATGGCAACCACGCTAAGTCGATCGCTAGCAAAGGCGGCCAAAGGACAGCACTCACAACTTTGCCAGCATGGTGAGTTTTGGCACGTAAGCGTCAGTGGACGACAGCGATCACGGCTGTGTGGTCAGAGTCTTTGTGGGGCCTTCGTAAGACTGTACTGACAATTAACCAACGTCGAAGAGAGTGATCGAGCAATGGTGGCCGACGGCACGACAAAAGCGCTTGTATCTCCACCACCTAGGTGAGTTCCAGGATCAAAATTGTACGGTGAGGACAGTGCATGATAGCGATCACGACGGTGTAGTCAGAATCTTTCTGAAGTATTATATTAATTTACATTACGCGGCACAATTTTTCCCCTAACAGCAGTGTACATGTAATATCCTTAGCCTGTTTCTATTTGTAGGGGTTAAAGTCCAAATGGGAGGGCTCTATCTTACTCAGACCATATCCCATAGAATGAATTGAACCGAGAATATTATATAAGGGCTACAACCTATACAAACACCCTGTGGAAGTCTGTGAACATCAAAGCTTCTGCCCAGTTAAGGTTACAAGATACTCGTGCGCGCACCGTGCGAAATGTATTGAAAATGTATACTTAAGCTCGCTAACCAAAAATCTCTGGTACGAACAGCATGAGCAACTTGATTCTGGTGGTGGAGGTGCGCTGCCACAAGGTGCAGGGCATGACGGAAGCTTTTCTTGATAGCATAATCCCTGGCAAATTTATCTGCTGTCTCGCTCGAGAAAGCGGTAAATACGGCTTTTTGGTGAACTTAACTGCTCGTTTTTGCACGGCTATACAGCGTATCGGAAAAAGCTTCCGTCATGCACCTCCACCTCAAGAATCAAGTTGCTCACGCTGTTCGTATCAGAGATTCTTGGTTAGCGAAATTAAGTATACATTTCCCAACACATTTCACACGGCGCGCGCACAAGTATCCCGTAACTTTAATCAGTAGTGGTGGAGTGCAAGTCAGTAGCTCACAGGCTAACCTGGTCAAGAAATCCATTGGCAAGACTGAGGTGGGGCATGGGGTAGGTGGCCCAGATCTTCCCTGTGCAGAGCGGGGTCTTCACACTGGTGCTATTGCAGTTGTTTACGAAGTCATAATTGTTGAGAGCATCTGGATGCAGGAAAGGAGAAGGGAGGCTAAACACAATACACAATATATATCTCTGAAAATGTGGGTGTGCACACAGCTAGCACACGTACATGTCAATATATATACCATAGTCGTGCGTTATTAGGCGCAGCTTACCTATAGGAGAGCATGTTCGCTGTTAGGTGCAGGTTCAACTCTCGTCTCAGCGCTAAGTAGAATCGAAAATGCCAGAGGAAGAAGACCAGCGCGGAATGGAAAAAGCTCTAACACTTTTCCTATTCTAGACATGTCATTCTAAATTAAGAGCATCTCGTCATTATAGGCACATGATTCCTTCCTAAGGAGATACAGGTGCATGTGACAAATAACGCACGACAACAGTGGTACTTTACTTCCTGCCTATACACTGTATAAAGCATAAACACCTAGTACAATACACACTGTAAATGTTTATGGGTTTATGACATGAGTTGGATATCAGTTAGCAGTGTGACATCTAGCTTCATTCTTTGGCCATGCTTTCTCTTCCCGTGCAGCTTGGGAAGGAGGCTAAGTGTCAGCTTAACTATATAGCCTTGTTCCCAGGCCCCCAGTATAGAAAAGCGGGGAGGGCCCGGTAAGTTTCCTCGCAGGAGCATGACAAACTCTACTATATTGCAGAATGAAAACGCTAGGTTTTGGTTGTTGTTCAACAGTTACCATCTACATGTTCAATGCTTGGTGCGTATGACAGCTGCACTAGGTATGCATGGAATTTATCCTTCTTGCTGTTCTGAGCCCCATTACGACCATGTTTATTACAGGTCTTTCTGTCGTCTTTCTACCCTTGACATCACGTGATAAAACTTACCAGGCCCTCTCCCACTTAACCATACTGGAAGTGACAGAAAGCTGGGCGAGGCCTGGGAACAAAGCTAAGCTTAACAGCACATCTTGTCACATGGCTGTGACAGTGGCAGATAATGTTAACCAAACTCATGAATACAAACAATCACAAGCTGTTATCACAGCTACAAGTAGGCCATTGTTTTTATTGGGGAGGTAAGAGGGAGATTGCACAACCTTTGCACTTTGCAGGAAACAGCAATGGGAATATATCACAAGCCTTGAGCTCAAGTGGCTAGGAGCCCCACTGGGACTGTGGTGGCAAGGCTTTTTCATGTGCAGGTTATCTGTCTGCAGTGTGCAAAGAAAATCAGTATCTCTAATCACTGGAGTATGGAATGGAGCTGTTGTGGAATTCCTCAATATATGTACACCAGGAGGCACCATTTCACAACGTGTTCTATTGTCTTTCGTCCCTCTGTCAGACCTCAGAAGAGTCTAGGTAAGCCTACTAGCTCCGTACGGAATGTGTCAGTTGAAGCTTATTCAAACATGCACGCAAACATTGACTGAGGTGGATGCATGAATGCAGGCCAACACAAAACAGTAAGGCAGAGCAAGCTATGACTAGGTTAGTAAGCAAATCACAGAGTGAAGCTGGGTAGTGGTACGGAGGATTGTTTTCAGGATGTTTTTACATTTCCATTTTCCCTTCCACTGATTCAGCCCATTTTCCAGTCCAACGATTAGAGACACCAAGCTATACGGGCATCCTTACCAAAATAAACTCCATAGAGTACAACAGATGATATGAACGCCCCAAGCATCTGCGCCAGCCAGTAGGGAATAACCTGGGAGTGAGTAATAGCATCAGTCTGATACATGTACCACAAATTTCAGGTTGGTTGTCCACAAACGCAATACTGAATTTCAAATTGACCAATCACACTCCACAAAACAGCCAGTTTTGCCAAACGTGACTGGTCAATTCGTGTGTTTCAATATCGTGTTTTCTGGACAAACCAACGTGAAATTTAGTATAATTACGGTACAGGTTTCTGTGTGGTCCTTCACAAACTCAAGCAGTCCTGTCAATCTAGCCAAAACTGTCATCCAGCTTTCTATTCACTTTTGGGGCATGTGAATTTACAGCAATCAATACAAATCCAGTACACACCTTAATCCAAGAGGTCTTTCCTCGCAAGGCCATGGCCAAGGTCACAGCGGGGTTCAAGTGTGCTCCAGTGACACCGATGGCCACGTAGATCCCCATCATCAACCCAAGACCATAGCCAATGTTGATAGCGAGGTCACTGATGAGCGCATTCTTTTCATCAGAGAATATTGCCTGTGCGATTGACCCATTACCAAATGTCTGTGTGCATGAGGATGTAAAGGTATTGAGTGCAGATGAAAGTGTGCACATACTCTACTGGACACCTCCAGTGGCAACAAGTGACCAGGAGAAGCTCACAACTCCAAGGTTGTCCCTACAATGGGTTTCCACCTGGCTTTCAAACTCAAAATTTGCTGCCTGCAGTACAGAAAGTGGGAGGGCCCGGTAAGTTTCCTCATGTGATCATGACCGTAATTGACAAGCGGCAAAATTTCAGAACGGAAAGCTGGGCGGGGACTGGCAATGAGGCTAACAATATACACTATAGGCTCACAGCTCTAAACCCCAACAAATGTAGCCTCACTAGCTCCCAGGCCATTCCCACCGCCAGCATTTGCAGTATGCAAATACGGTGGGGGAAGGCCTGGGAGATCTGGTCACGTGCGATGATGTCAGTTAGACAGATGGTAGACACACAGGGGGGCGGTGCCCAACCGTTATAAATACCAGTTTCGTGTCAATCCGTCCCCGGTGTTGTGTATAACGAACGATATCAATTGTCTGCCTTGCAAATGCTCTGACATCCAGCCTTTGGATGGTCAGTACAAGACAGGATGTCGAGATTTGCTATTACCGCAACGGATTGAGCACCTCCCTGCGTGTGTCTACCATGTGTCTACCTGATGGCACCGCATGTGACCAGATCTCCTAGGCCCTCCCTCACCGTATTTGCATACTACAAGCGATCAAATACTGGCAGTGAGAATGGCCTGGGAATGAGGCTACAAATGCTCTAAGCCCCAACAAAAGTGCATAATAGGTAGCCTCGTCCTCATTCCCAGGCTCCTCCCTAGCATTTTGTCACAACATAGGAGAAAGCTGGCACCTGAAGATACGGACTAGACGGGCACCGTAACCATCAGAGCTTCTCCGTATCCACACCGTCTGCACGCTGGTCGAGTCCGTGGTGGGAACATTTGAAGTTCCGTATTCGGCTTTTTCAGCGATTCTCCTGCATAGAGGAGTGCCCGTAGGTGTGGTCTACGCAGGAAATAATGTAAATGCGCAAAAGTGAAATGGTTCCATGACAGACTCGAACAGTGTGTGGACGGTGCGATCACAGAGCAACTTTGCCGATGAAGGTGCCTGTCCAGTCCCATATCTCCACAGCTAGTTTCTCCTGTGCATACTGTACATACAAAAGCTAGGGAGGAGCCTGAGGAGGAACCTGGGAACAAGATGCTACATAATAGGTAGGTGATGAAGTAGCTAATGTGATTCTGTGGTATTATAGGTCAAAAATTTGGTGGCTTCTGGGCCATTAGGTCAAAGGTTTGGTGGCTTCTGGGCCATTAGGCCAAAGGTTTGGTGGCTTCTGACATCAGGTCAGACACAGTAAATAGTAAATACAATGTGAGAACAAACATACACATGTATGTATGGTGTTTTTCAGGTTGCTTGCTCCGTCCAAACTCGGAATGCAAAACTGCAAAGTATCACGTGACTTGAATCCACAAATACAATCCAAGTTGTCACGTGACAACTTGGATTCTATTGGTGGATTCAAGTCACGTGATACTTTTGCAGTTTTGCATTCCGAATTTTTTGGACGACCAACCTGAAATGTACGATACTGGTCTGCTACTCTGCAGTCTCTGCCCTGCATGGTTTGGTTGGTACGGTGGCCGAGAAGGGTTAACCGCGGCCGTAACTGTGGCCGCAGCCACGTTTTGGCCGCCAGAGGCCGCGTGTGGCCGTGTCTTGGCCGCCAGGGGCTGCGTGTGGCCGTGTCTTGGCCGCCAGGGGCCGCGTGTGGCCGTGTCTTGGCCGCCAGGGGCCGCGTGTGGCTGCGTGTTGAGCGGCGCACGTATTATTACTATCGGGTCTCCTCATGTGTACCACGTGCTGTCCATGAAGGCTAGCTAGGTTATGGCCAAGCGTCAAAATACGGTTGGGGTGGCCTCACTGCTCCTCGAGCTGTCTGAAACCCTGCAAGACAAGGCTGATGAATTCAGGAATCTAGCTGGAGACGAGGTGGCATAGCCTGAAAAGAATCAAGCTCGTGAAAGTCCAAAAGGTATAAACTGCACTCACTCACTCACTTAAATATAAATAACACGTTTGAATATTATGTGTTCCTAAAGATTTGCTTAAAAGAGCTCGCAAGTTTGGAAGGGCAGCAAGACATTCCAATAAGGTGCAGGAGGATTGAGATCATGTCCTTGTAAGTTTGTGGTATTCATCATTATGCTAATGATACCAAGTAACCCTGGTGAAAATTAGTTGGAGCAGGCATGAGGGTGAGCAGACTTGAACCAGCCTAAATCAGTGATAGTTGTTTAACTCGCTGGCCACGCTCTGTTCCGCAAAGAGGGAAGTGGTCTGGTTTACAGCAGTTTGCGCTGACAATATAGCCTAATCACAATGCAATAGTCAGGTACATGAGTTCTAATAACCTAGCTTGAATGTGAAATTGTGAAGTGTAATAGAGCTGTGAAACTGCGATTGATTACTGCAGTCGCTATGTGTAATTGCTTTGGTCGGTCTGTACGGTATAACTATCCCATGCTAGCGCTTATGCCATTTAAAGAGGGAAGAGCGGTTACTTGTGATAGTTGTACAAGTTTTCTTACCACAGCAATTTTTATTTACTTGCATGAACAGGGTGTGACTATATATGCTGTCAATGTTATTTGTGTATTGTAACTTTTATTTTTCATTGTATAGATATCAGTCTTCAAGGTACGGCGTAAGCAGGGAGTTGTTGTGAAGGGGCAGGGCTGTCCTGTTATGGAAATTGAGGCACAGCGGACTGATTCATACCGTGGCGTAGCTGAACGTGCAGCCAATCTTCCAGTTCCTGGCAAGTCATTTACAAGTACAGTGGTGTAGCAATCTCAGACAACGATCTCACTGTGAAGGGTGAAAGGAAGAAGTGGACACTTGGAACCTATCTCCTGGCATGCAAGAAGTCCCCTTCACAAATAAAGTTGGGCATTGGATACCTCTCTGATGATGAAGATCATTCCAGCCTCGAGAACGATGAGATATGTAGCATCTCATGCAATGAGACATTGGTCAAAGCAAGCACGTGCACGTGCACGTACATTGTGTGTCTACAAAGGTGCTTGAATCACACTTAGGTTCCAGTCCAGTTACCAAAAAGGGAAGGAAATCGTGTGATGACTCAGAAATTGCTTCAGGTGTGTTGTACATTTCAGTGAGTGCTATGGACAGTATAAATGGGATTCTTGTACTTCATCCTTAAGTTGTCTTGTATAATTATGTGTTTATGACCTGAGAATTCTTTTGCACAGGGCCATCTATAATTTCAGTTAGGGAAGTACCTGCGGATAATGTCAGTGAACTGAAGTGTAAGACAACTAAAGGTTTACATTGTGACATTTAAACCAGAATGGATAAAGTAACTATGTTGTTGTGCTGCTATGTGCCAAAATGCTTAGTGATGTGCTAAGCTAGGAAAAAGAGTGATATTGGTATTCCTATGACCCTGTATATGTAACAACTGGCAGTGTCTTGACTTTTGGTTGTTATTATGGCAGGTACATATGGATCTAATGTAGGTGGGCTTGGATTCACCCTGACAAAAGAACTGGATAGGGCAGGTGTTTGTAAGGAAGAATGTCATTCAGACAAGACGCGGCCACACGCGGCCTCTGGCGGCCAAGACGCGGCCACACGCGGCCCCTGGCGGCCCCTGGCGGCCAAAACGTGGCCACACGCGGCCCCTGGCAGCCAAGATGCGGCCACACGTGGCCCCTGGCAGCCAAGACGCGGCCACACACGGCCTCTGGCAGCCAAGACGCGGCCACACGCGGCCCCTGGCGGCCAAGACGCGGCCACATGCGGACCCTGGCAGCCAAGACGTAGCCACACGTGGCCCCTGGCAGCCAAGACGCGGCCACACACGGCCTCTGGCAGCCAAGACGCGGCCACACGCGGCCCCTGGCGGCCAAGACGCGGCCACACGCGGCCTCTGGCGGCCAAGACGCGGCCACACGCGGCCCCTGGCGGCTCCTGGCGGCCAAAACGTGGCCACACGCGGCCCCTGGCAGCCAAGATGCGGCCACACGTGGCCCCTGGCAGCCAAGACGCGGCCACACACGGCCTCTGGCAGCCAAGACGAGGCCACACGCGGCCCCTGGCGGCCAAGACGCGGCCACATGCGGACCCTGGCAGCCAAGACGTAGCCACACGTGGCCCCTGGCAGCCAAGACGCGGCCACACACGGCCTCTGGCAGCCAAGACGCGGCCACACGCGGCCCCTGGCGGCCAAGACGCGGCCACATGCGGACCCTGGCAGCCAAGACGTGGCCACACGTGGCCCCTGGCGGCCAAGACGCGGCCACACGCGGCCCTTGGCAGCCAAGACGTGGCCACACACGGCCTCTGGTGGCCAAAACGCGGCCGCGGCTAACCCTTCTCAGCCACCGTAGGTTGGGTTCAAGAACTCTGAATCCACAACAAAACCATTTTGTCAAATAATGTGCATGCAGTACGATGTACTCTTGTGGAAGTACCGTATTTCCGTGAATAGACGCCGCGGCGTTTATTTATTTCGTTGTTCAGTTTGGTGCGGCGACAATTCGAGGGCGGCGTTTATTACTTTGGACAGTATGACCACGCCACGTACACAGCATTCCTAGCTAGCTCCCCGTCGAATTACGTCGACAAGCTGGTATAGCTCATACAAGAAACACAACACAACAACTCACAATGGGCAAGATTTGGCAAGTGCCGTCCGCAGATTGAGCACTGAGCGCATCGATTAGCCGTCGCTTTGCGACAAAGCTATACACACGGTACAGGACGAAAACGATGGTGAAGAAGATGCCTTCGCGGGATGGCAACGAGCTTGAGGACCCAGGCTGTCTTCTACGACAGTTGGAAGACGCCGCGCCGGTAGTACGAAGTGTCCGCGTCATTATACTTTACAAATCCGCCGCGGCGTTTATTCGAGGGCGGCGTCTATTCGAGGGTGGCGTCTATTCGTGGAAATACGGTATTGCTAAACGTGTTAACACGCAAAATAAATGAATACACTCGCTTGTTCTGCTACTTCCACCTCATTTGTGTATGAGAGCAATCTGGCGTGCGCTGGGCAGCTCTCTGTACAGAACTGGTGCTCCCTGACTGCATGTGTCCCCTTCAGCCGCATGTGGCTCCCCGATTGCATCCGCTTTACCTGCTGCTCCCCATATGTCCACTTCAGCTGCTGGTCCGAGATTGCATCCGTTTCAGCTGCTATTCCATTTCAGCTGCTGCTCCCCAATTGCGTCCGTTTCAGCCAGATTGTGTCCACTGCCCCTGTCCAAATCTCTTGAGCATTTGAGGTTCAGAGGGTGTAAAAGTACGATGGTCTCGTGCAAGTCACTAGTCTAGCCCCTCTCCTCGAACCCCTACATCCGTTAGTCACGCACGGACAGATACTCACACACTGTGTATTGATGGTAGAACGAGCAAGTGATATAGACATAGCTGGCATTGCTCTAATAGGTGTGGGGCTCACTCAATGCACAGGAAATGGGGATGGCTGCCACCCCCCCCCCCCCCCCCCCCCCCCCCCCTCTCCCAGCTAGGGAAGCCTGGGGGCATGGCCCTCAAGCAAAATCTTACACCTTCTAAAATATGTTTCTGGTGTGGGATGAAATTGCAAGATTTCAACAACTTGCTGGCAAACCTAGCCAGACTGAGCATACTATTGGTGTGCCAGCCACTGCACCTGCCGCACGTACTCCTACGGCCCTGTACAGGCATGCGGCACACAGCTGTACTCCTTGGACAAAGCACTGCACACGCTAAGCCATTCAACAGAGGTACAAAGAACGAGCCAGCCCATCTCTGTTGGGTTATGACAGTCAACTGAATAGATAGTCACACCCAAAACATGATAGGTACATCAATCCCTTACCACAAGGATGAAAGTTCCCAAGAATTCAGCAAAGAACTCTCTGGCATGGATGAATCGCACAGCCTTGATCCAGGCTTGCTTCACTGCTGTCTCAGCATTTCTCTCAATCCGGACAACACGCTGCCAGGCGTTAGGAGTGTGATCAGGACTGGGTGAGCTGTAGTAGCCCCCGGATGACGGTCGGGAGAGCAGCTGCTCCTAGACATTACAAAGTAGATGCACCGTCAGTTAGCACACAATACCTGCAGGCAAAGTATATAGGCATTATGGTTCAAATACAGTCACTAAGACTTGCTTCAACAAACCACTATTTCGTTACTGGTGGCTTTATAAAACTCCCTCAGTATTTTGTCTCGGAGCCGAATCGCCGAGACACAGTGCTGGGTACGTATACGTCTGTCTGTCTGTCTGTCCACATAGCTGGAGCGCATGCGTGACGGATTTACTAACTAGTAATGTGCATGTGGCCGCACCCTACTGTGCTAAACAACTGAAACACAAACAAGATCATGTGAGATTTCAGCGAGAGAGGCTAGAACAGCAAGAAGTTGGATTACAAGATATACGCAAGAATGATCTTCTGAGGAGTGCCAAGAACGTAGACTATACAAGCTGACTGAGAAAATGGCAACGGTAAAGAAGGCCTGAACAAGAGAGTCCAGAACAGAGAGAGCAACGACCACAAGCTGACCGAGAGAGGAGACGGCTAAGAAGGCAACAAGTAACCACTGACCAACGTAGGCAATGTGTAGCTAGCTAGATGCTCGTAGACTACATCAGTATTCCTCCATTGACAAATTAGTCTAAGTCTTCTCTTCAAGCCACTTTGTCTGTGTGCTCGCGTATGGCCTAGTTCCCATGCTCCTCCCCCAGCTTTCTGTTGCATACTGTACAGTGAAAATTATAACTGCTACCCCCCCCCCCTTGTGTGTCTACCCTCTGTCTACCTGACGTCACCACACGTGACCAGATCTCCCAGGCCTTCCCCCACCATATTTGCATACTGCAAGCGATCAAATACTGGCAGTGGGAATGGCTTGGGAATGAGGCTAGTGTGTACATTTGGTGCATGGCTACTCAGACGTAACTTCCTTCCATTAAGTTAACACAAATGCAAAGCTACACTACATGAAGCAATCCCATGCACTATAATAGTGTCTAATATCTCACAACTTGAACTGTGTACAATATTATTATATCACTAGAGAGAGCATGACAAGCCTTACTTGCTGGTACCCACATGGTTGGAAACTTGAGTGTTTAGCAGCTCGAGTTAGTCATACCAGAGCTTCTGCCCATGTGATTTCTATATACTCTCTCCACCATCAACAAGCATCTTCGCAACAAGGATGGATACCAACACGTGGGGCTAACTGATACACAGTTTGCAGAGAACAGATCAGTGAAAAATAGGTAAAGGGAGCGCCAGAAACATTGATCGCCTGCTATAAGTATCCATGGCCTGCCCAATCAGCTTGGGGAAGAGTAACCCCATGCAGTTACAGCGGGATGCAGCCACGTGGTTGGTGACGAGCTGGATACAACTCTGACCAACACGTTTCTGCACACAACTTGACTAGTAAATTATTTGCACAGCAAGAGACATGCAGGCTGTACCTCGGACCCTTGAAGTTGATCTGCGAGCCTGCAACGTCCCTCCAGCTACTTACGACTGTTCATCCAAGGCCAAGCTAGCTGACCGCGCCGAAAATTCACTAGCTGCATGCACTCAACTCGTGACCAACATTGGTATGCAATAAATATTTTTTAGCTCCACCCACGCAATGAATAAAGTTATTGTAGTCTAATCGCTTACCGCATACCTATTACCAGGCCGTTCAATGACAGTATTTTGCATTCTGACTGCAATACTGGCAGTGGGGATGGCATACTGCAAGTGATCAAAATTAGTGAGTGGGAATGGCCTAGGAAGTTGTAGGAACTGTGCTAACCCACCCCCTAGTGCAACAGCATTGTGGTGTGGCTAAACCCATGCACTAGACTACAGAAACTGTGATTCCCATTTGCACCCCACCCACATACACATACACAGCACTATATGAGATGCACTAGTCTTGTTCTCAGAGTGTGTGGTCTGGGAATGAGACTAGAGATGCACTTGTAACAGGGAGGCAAACTGACAGTACTATTTAGTTATCTGTTTTGTGATTAAGAGAGAGCTGAATCCAAATGGTTGTGAAGACAACTGTTTCTACAAGCACAGGGCAAGCTGTAAGTACAGGAAATGCTATAACTGTTACAAGAATGGGTCTAATAATTGTCCAACATGCAAATTGAATTTCTTCCATCAAATTTAGGCCATTGGTTGCTTCCTCCTCCACACAGTGACATGATCAACTCCGTAATAGAAAAGCCGTTCATTCTCCCTTGATAGGAACGGCAGATCCACTGCATCCACCAGCTCGAAATTTGGTTCCAGAATTAGCTTGAGGTTGTCAAAGGTACGCACCTCCTTGCCTTCCTTCATGTAGCCGCCAAGCCACTTATCCTGCGATGTAGAAGGGTTAACATCGTAATGTCATAGAAACAAGCACTTTCATTGGGAATGTACGGTATGCGTCTGCGAGATTTGGAACGCTTTTCCAACGTGGGTTTGGGATGCAGTTTCACTGCAAACTGGAAGGCTTAATTCTTCCGGAAGGCTTCTCTGAAGTTACAGCGGAGGGTTCTTCAGAAGAGTGCTGGATTTGTATGCACCTAAGGTTTCCGAAAACGGTGCAGCTTCACTTACGGATCTTTCAAGCTTCATTCAGGCCTTGCGTAGCTGCGTTTAGGTCTTCTGGAGCTGCGTTGGTAATGGAAGTCTGGACCGGTGACGTAAAGGTTTCTGAATCTTAGCACCAATATTAAAGATGCATACCGTATAAACCCCAACTGCTGACGTTATGCAACTGGGTAGTTATGCTTTTGTTCTGGGGCTGTTACGACGGTTAAAGACTTCATTCTGAGGCCATCATTTCATCACTGGTGTAAAGGGGTGTGTCTCTAATCGCTGGACTGGAATCTTCAATGGAACATGGGACTAGAATACGGGGACTGGATTTCAACTGCAAAGTGGGACTGGAACGCGGAACTGGCTAAACTGCTATATATAACATGCCTCATTCAGGGCAGGATGGAAGCTACACAGAGGAGGGAGGACGCGACCACGTCATGCGCTAATAATTTAGGTATCCCACGTGAACTCTTAAGTACTATGCTGTGCATATGTGGGTGGTTGCATTTTTGAAGTTGATTTAGTTTGGGTGCCCTCTGCCAATTTTCGCAAGATTTGCAGTACCGGTAGAAGTATGTGATAGTCAAGAGATTGTTTGCACGTCGAGCACCTGGGCATAGCGACTGTTATGTGTGAGTTTCGGGAGTCGGAATTTGGTGGTCAACCGCATAAGCGGAGTGTTCAACAAAAGCGAACGAGGGGCTCTCCAACCGGCATCACACCCCTACAGAAGGGGGAAAAACAGCAAGCGAGCCCAGGGAGGACAAGACGAGCAAGCCTTCGCAGAAGCCATCTCACTAGTCATGATCATGGACCCAGATTGCCCATGTGATCAGGGTCTGGGAACGAGGATTACTTATTCGCTCAGTTGACTGCTCAAAGCTTGCTTCATAAACACCTGGAGTTCGTCATAGCCATCATGCTCATTAAACATGCACATGACCTTTGACCTGTACAAACTTGAGGGAAGATGCTTCAACAGGCTATGGAGTAAGTTAAGCAAAGTAGGTTCAGTCCCAAGTTCCAGTTGAAAATCCAGTCCCACATTCCAGTCCCACATTCCAGTCCCACATTCCAGTCCCACATTCCAGTCCCACATTCCAGTCCCATGTTCCAGTCCCACATTCCAGTCCCACATTCCAGTCCCACATTCCAGTCCCATGTTCCAGTCCCACGTTGCGGTGAAGAATCCAGTCCAGCAATTACAGACACCCAGTGTATATATAGTCATGCAGTACAGAATATCCTTACTCAAGATTACACTAAGTATCATGTTCTCCTAAAGGTCTAGTGCAGACACGCCCACACATTGCCACTCAAATGCCAGCTCCTTCGTCCCACACTTCTCCCAAGAGCATTCCCGAATAAGAAGCTGACAGTCGCAAGACAAGTACACTGATCACCATGAGTCAGGATTCATGTAATTACCACTTGTGAAAAACGTGCCAGGTAGGAGGGGCGTAATGTGCCGATTGATTTGCGAAATCACCTCCCGAAGAGCTCACTCTCTCCCTGCAAACAGCCTGGACCGGTTTCGACCCTCATTTGTATAGCGGTGGGTCATCATCAGCAGGCACCGCTCTGGTGGAAAGTGGCAACTGCAAGGTCTCTTTTATACTCAACAGGGCATTGTGACAGAAGCCACTCCCTGGAGCCAGGATGGTGTGCAGTGCATTCCACTCCATCAAAGCTGTTGTCAGCCAGGTCAGTGCCCTGCGGACGGGCTTACAGGCCTGTGGGGATTGACTGTAAAGGCACAAGCAGTTGCCACTTTCCACCAGAGCGGTGCCTGCTGATGATGACCCACCGCTATACAAATGAGGGTCGAAACCGGTCCCAGGCTGTTTGCAGGGAGAGAGTGAGCTCTTAACTGAGCTTTGGGAGGTGATTTCGCAAATCAATCGACTAATTACCACTTGTACGCAGCAGAAAAAAAACACTGTATAATTTACCTTAGGCAAGTGGTCCTCATTCCATATGTAGAAGTCAGCAATGACAAGAAGGCCTCCGGGCACAATTATGTGTGGCATCCTGTCAAGGAACGTCATGGGGGTCGGAAGGTGGTGGAGAGTGTTGGCAATGAACACACAACCAAATTCTCCCAGTTGTGGCAGATTGCAGCCGTCACCTTGCACAAACTGTATCCTGTCACGGTCCTTTGTGTTGCGCATGTATGCACGGAGTGGAGAGGGAATCGTACACAAAATCAGCTATTAAAGGAATTCATTGCACGTGCAAATGTCATACAAGATAAGTGAAATACAGCCAAAAGACATTTTCTGAAGCACAATGTACACAAAAGAGCATGAAAGTACTTGTTTGTCATGTCAGTCGCCACTGAAGAAGGCTGTCATATGGCAATCGAAACACTTCGCATAATAAATTCCATGGCTAGTGGAAAGTATGTACAATAGGCCACATAAGAACGTCCTGTGACTCGCCGTCGATGAAGCTGTCTGTGCAGGTGCAAACACCGATGGGTCTGCCTTCTACTGTACACAAAGCCCAAAGATTGCTATAGAAGCCCCAGAATCATCCTAACCACGGGCTTGTCAACCGTACGACTTGTTAAAATGCCATTGGCATAAATGTGCAACAACTGCAGAAGCTCAAACTTGGATGATTTGTCCTCAGAATGCGTTCGCTAGTTGTCTAGTGTTGCTCTATGGAGATTTCTAGACCACACCACTACCTAAACATAGCAAGCAACACGGTGCCATTCCAGGAAAGGAACATATCCCACGATAAACCGCATGTGCCCATACCCCCCCCCCCCCCCCCCCCCCCCCATACCAAAGGTTCACCATGTGTAAGGAGTTCAACCTTACCAGCTATATTAACAGCTGTCAGGGTTTCACAGTGCCATTGCCATTGCCCTCGTTCAGGGGCCTTCCTTCTCACCCCAGCATTTGTAGCTTGTTTACCAAGTGTGGCTAACGAGGCGACTGGAAGTAGCACTGACGGCTAGTATTAACCAGCCCCCTGGGACCGACGGCTTTACATCCCCTCCGAGGGATGCGGTGTAAGCTATCAGATGCAAATACCTTCAAGCAAACACCTACTCAAATTTAGGGGTGGAGCTGAGTAGACTCTGGGGAGACTCCCTATAAGCAGCTGCCATAACCCACAACCTGGTCAGCATGCCTTTTCGGTTTGTGGACCTTAAAGGAAAGAAAGTACCCTGCCACTGGTGGGACTCGAACTCATGACTTTTGGTCAATAGGCCACCCGTCGCTACTAACGTGGGGGAAGGCCTGGTAAACTCGTCACGTGCAGTGACATAGGTGGACTATGGAAGAGGGGCACATTCTTTCTGTACCGCTCTGGGGTCGCTTTCTGGACCCAAGAAACGTCGCCAAGACTGCCTGATATCAACCACTCAGTAGCTCAGTGTCCTGTGGCTGCAATCAGTAGCGCACTAACTTACTTGCGGTTTTTCCATGAATGTGCCACTCCTCCATACGTCCACATAACATCAGCCTACGTCACTGCATGTGACAAGTTTTACCAGGCCTTCCCCCTCATTAGTACTGTAAGCAACAAACGCTGGGGTGAGAAGGCCTGGGAACGAATCTAGCAAGTCCCAACTCCATAGTCACATATGTGCAGACCTCAGGGGGGTAGGACAAGATCACGTGCGCTGTCATTTCAGGCAATGCAAAGTCGTTCTACTGTTTTTCTCTGTGGGAGAAGGCTGCATTCAATGCATTAAGTGCTTTCAACGCATTTGAAGAGTATTCTCCACTGAGTAAACTACGTATCAGCTACTAAACACTACTATGTAAGCTGTTATGTATGTGACCATGCAGTCTCACCGAGAATATCAGCGACTGCAGACTTGTCTACCGTCTCAAGTGTTTAGCATCAGGTAAGAAGTCAATAAAGCGATCGAACTCCAGCGCTGCTACTAGTCTGCTAGTTCCGCATACTTCTTGTATATCACTGTGCACAACGGAATGTTAATTGTACCACATGTGCACCAACCTTGTCCCCCCACCCCCGGGTGGACCTGTATCATTGTGTACAAAGCAGTTCTAATTGATGAAGTTCCCCCCCCCCCCCCCCCCCCCCCCCCCCCCCCCCTCGAATATTCATGGTGACCGAATTTCAGTGGTTTACTCTACATGCATAAAAATATCATGTCCTCATTGCTGCAATCCCTCTCTTTGGGATAACTGCTTGAATCACATGCTCAAATTCTGTGCATACAGCAAGTGCTTTCTCGATCTTCAAGGTGTATAATTATGAGCTTACAATACTTGGGTCGATGACGGCAGTCTTCTCCTCCGTCAGAGATCCCTCAGAGCACATCCAGTAGCTCCCCTGCCCATTCTCCTTCAGTTTCTGGCACTTGTCAATGAGAACCGGAGAGCAGTCTAAGCCCACAACCTCAGAGAATCCCCGTGCCAGTTCAAAGGTCACTCCTCCTGGTCCGCATCCAACATCCATAGCCCTGCTTACGACTCCTTTCTGCGTAGGTGAAAGAGGTAGCAAATGGTGTAATATGATTTTCAGTGTTTGTTTTAGGGGTTACCCGTGGGCATTGAAAATGTGTTGCCCGCCTTAGAGATTACAAACCCAAACCCCTTAGCCTCGTTCCCAGGCCGTTCGTTTTGGGAGGGAGAAACGGCCTGGCAACTTCCGCGAGTTCAAACTGTTTACAGACGGAACGTCACGGCAATTGCATACCTCATTCAATCAGTGAAGTTCACGTGATACTGATATTTTCACCGGCTGAGAACAGTCCTTTCCTGCTCGTGGAAGCAACTGCTTGCGCAGGTTCTGCGACGGAAGGCAAGCAGAAGACGAACGAACAAAAGTCGTCGTGCAGAGCACCTACACCCGCGCGATCGAGCGATCAACTATTGTGATGAATGGGCATGACTGCGACGGTTCAACGCATGACGCAAATTGGTTTACTGTTGTCATGTGACAGCGAGCTGAAATCTGATTGGGACTTCCAACTCTCTGGCAGTGGAAGTAACAGTTTGAACTGGCGGAAGTTGCCAGGCCGTCTCTCCCTCCCAAAACGGCCTGGGAACGAGGCTAAGACCCCCCTAAATGGTGCACTGCCGTGTACCATTCAATCGCCCACCAAACATTATGTTCTGAAATAAACTTGATACAGGTACAGTACATGTCTTTTAAAAATGACGTGCATTTGTGGGAACCATTATAATATCTGTCATGGCACGAGATTTATGCGACAAACACAGACTTACACTAAGGTCTTGAAGACCCATACGTTTTCAGAAACTTACAGGTGTGTACGTACAAGGTTGTTCATAAGAAGCCTTCCCATTGTGAGGCGAAGCTGTCCATGTTGGAACGCATTCCGAATGTCGGCATCAATTTTAAAGATGCGTACCATAACCTGGTACCTTAGCTCTTCTTGCTGTTCTGAGCCCCAGTGCGCCCATGTTCAATTAAGTCCTTTTTACCACCCTTCTACCCTTGATGTCACACACGTGATACCTGGCCCTCCACATTCTTTGTGCAACCAAAACGGCACAGGCCTGGGAAAGAAGCTACCATAAACTAGTAGTGGTTAGACAGATTTTGGATGTTTGCGCATGGTATCAGAGTATCCCTCAATGCAATGGGTGTGGTGTTACTGAGGGTTCAAGGCATCATAGTCTTCAGCCTTCATTCCCAGGTGCTCGGTAATTGGGAGAAGAGTGCCAGGTATCCATTGTGTGCGAGCAGTTCCGTTACATTCTCCGTATAACTCATGGAGGTACATGTACATAAGCTACGGACAAATGAAGTCTGTGGACGGCAATACGCTGCTTCTGCCTTTCCGAAGTGGATGCGAAGCACAATACAGACCCGGTAAGACCCCATAGAAAATTTAACCTGGCCGTATGTAACCTGGCCGTATGTAACCATACAAACATATTCTTGCCATTACATGTATATACGTATGTGCTGCAGCACCAATCCTGGCTTTCAGACCTCACCGAGGGAGTACGGCACGGCTTGGTTGAACAGAGCTGCGTCTTGTAGATGTAAACAACTCCCGTGCTTCAGTAATGTACAGTCGTGCAACACGGACTAGTATAACAGTAGTTTCCAAGTTCCCCACAAAAACCTGGGGAGCTGCGCATGCGCAAACAGTGAATACCAGGCTCCATTACTCCCTCAGAGTATTGCTGAACACCAGTGTTTACTCCTATAACTTGCCTGAACGTGTTTCAGGCACAGCTCAGCACACCGCTTGGGGAAGTCCCTGGCATCCTTTGGGGCAAATGGATAGGGGACGCACTCTTCCGTGGGGGTGTAGTGGAAGCCCATCAAGGTGTCCATCCACTCCTCACCATCAGTGTCAACATGTCCATGGGAGTGCCCATGGGAGTGGCCATGGGAATGGCCATGTGAATCCTGAGGAAGGCAAGGGAGGGTGTACGTGACAGTCACATGTAGAAATCAAAGATCAATCCATCAATACATTAAGATTTTAACCACGTTTGTGTGTGTGTGTGTGTGTGTGTGTGTGTAATGGATGTGGGGGTTGGACTAGACTATAGTGCATGCGACCTTCGTACTAAATATACTGAACCTCGAACTCTACGAATGCTAGCGCAGGGGTTGGACCCTTCCAGAACTCAGCTGCCTGTCGGGCAGCTGAAGTGGATGCAATTGGGGAGCAGCAGCTGAAGCGGACGCAATCGGGGAGCAGCAGCTGAAGTGGACATAATTGGGGAGCATGCAGCAGCTGAAGGGGATGCAGCTGAAGCAGACGCAATCAGGGAGCAAGGCAAACGAGGAGGTAGTAGCTGAGCGAGCAGCTATATACTTGTACATATTGTGCTTACTATTCCAGACATTGGACTGTAAGATGTAGCCTCGTTCCCAGGCCCACACGCGAAACGCGGAAGTGGGCCTGGTGACACTTGGCAAAATTCCCGTATGTGCTCAGTCAGCATTATTGCGTAGGCGATTACATTCCTTACTTGGATGCTTTCGAAATCACGCGGAAGGTAGCTGGCTAAGTAGAAAGTCGTTGCCAAGGAGCGACCAGAGGTGAGTCTTGAAGGCTAGAACAGTGGTTTTATCAAACGGCTACACTTTTCACGGGGTGAAGACTGTAATTACTACGCAGTAATTGGCAATGGACGAACGTGATTCGCCTACCCCAAAATCAAGACTGCTGAGCTCAGCACATATGGGAATTTTGCCAAGTGTCACCAGGCCCTCTTCCGCGAACCGCGTGAGGGCCTGGGTACGAGGCTATGTAAGATGGGTCCCTCTCACTAGTGCACTGTGCCCTTGCGCTTTGCAATCAAACTTTGAACTTTGACCTTTGACTTTGATTACACAAATACCGCCAGAGAAAACCCCGCGGCTAACAGACTTAATACTTACCCTGTACCACGTCAACACCTTCCTACCCAGCAGGCAAAGTCCGACGCTAAGCCCAATCGCTCCCACTCCTGCTGCGGCACCACAGATAGCAACCTGACGATTCATGTTCACAACCGTTAACGATCGACCTCTGAGAGTAGCCTCGTTCCCAGGCCCACACGCGGAACGCGGATCTGGGTACGAGGCTAAGCATCTGAGAGAAGCCTTTTCGTAAGGTCGCTATTATTACCTACACCATGGATAATCCATGCCTACACACAAGGGGACTAGACCCGCGAACTTAAACTGCCCCACCCTCTTTGTTTGTGGTCGTTCCAAGTCAAACCAAAGCAAGGTTGTGGGTGCACGCGTGTTTACTAGTCTCGGCCGTGCGCGAATAGTCTGGTACCGAGACTACGTGTTTACTCTACTGTCGTAGCTAGCTACATGGTGACGGACCTGACGTCCAGAGAATGAGTTACTGAAGGAGGAGCCTGATGTCTGGAGTCACGCTGGATGAGTTACTGAAGGAGGTGGGTGTAACTCCCTCCCAGTTGGACGTCACCTGCACTAGAGAACACCTTCAAGACATAGCCCTCTTCCTGGAGTCATGGCGAACAGTGGCCCCTTACCTTGGGCTCTCTGGAACTGAGGTGGAGGAAGTTGAACGAGATGGAACGGAAGAGAAAGTAAAAAGGCAGAAGATTCTGGGGTCATGGTATGCCAAGTTTGCCTTCAAAGCAAAATACAGGGTGCTGATAGAAGCACTTCTGAAGATCGGCCGAGCTGATCAGGCTATGAAAGTATGCCGTGTACTGGTATCGCAGCATCCCAAAGAAGGTACCCAACTGTGTATCTGTTGAGTAGCTGTAACACACTACGAGCTTCATCAACTATGTATGGATACTGCCCTTATTGATGGCATACCTAATTGCTTACCCTAGGACAAAAATGTTTCCTTCTACTCTGTAGGACAAGCATTAATATTTACAATAGAATACAGAAAATCCTCTAACGACAAATTAGCTAGTCATCAATAGGGACAGGAGCGCATAATGAGGTAGTGAGCGGAAGGAAGGGAGGAGCGTGAAACGACCACGCAAAAGATTAAAAATTGAAAACTTTCCCACGGTAGTCCCGTTACTATTTTTAGCTCGCACGTGTACGGAGACTCAAGGATTACGACTACAGTGTACTAGAAGACAGAGAAAAGGCCGGTATCAAGACTCCAATGGTAGCGAGGCAGGGGAATGACATACTGGCCGGCATGGTAGTGACAGACCTCGACAAAGTGCTGTATGACGATGCAGTCAATCGAGCCGCTCCACACAGTCAAGCGGGCGTCTCGACTAGTGGAAAGAACCTCCCCTTGTGCTTTTCTGGAGTTCATGACTGCTGGGAAACATCCCACGACACTTATGGACACTATCTTCTCTCTCTTCTCTCTCTCCCATCGAGATTTGGCCCATCGCTGTAGTCAATGCAATGGCATCACAGAAAAACAACGTTACACGTGCGAGCTAAAAATAGTAACGGGACTATTGTGGGAAAGGTTTCAATTTTTAATCTTTTGCGTGGTCGTTTCACGCTCCTCCCTTCCTTCCGCTCGCTTCCTCATTATGCGCTCCTGATAGGGAGTGTAAGCCTATCCTTCTTCAATGGAAAATAGCCCTCTGTTTGGACTCGATAATTATATGTATACAGGTATCGTAGGTGGATGCATGCCTGAGGAAGTTGATCCAGCCAAATCACAGCATATCAACTGGGCATTGGAACTATCACTTCTGATAGCTGTCTCCTGGAGCGACTCATCCACCTTTCAGCTGCTGTGTCCTTGTCAGCTTCCCCTGCCTGCTCGTCTTGTGGTTAGCTGGCATTCATTTTTGCTGCTTCCTGGATTTCCACTGCATGTTGATCTGATCACATCTGGCTGGTTTGCCTCTGTCTGCATCCAGGGTTGACCTTCATGGTCATATTAACTTAAGCCTTTAACTACCAAATCCTTTCCCCAGCAGTACACATTTTCCTGCATTCAGCACATGCTGCCTTCATAGGTGCTCCTCTTCCACAGCATTGCTCATCGGGGGCCAGACTTGGTGGCGCTAGCACACATGGGGAGCCCCTCTGGCAATACTATTTCATGACCACCCAAAAGCCAAGAAGTTGGGGTCAAAGTTGGAAGTTGAAATTGAATTTCGGTCTATGAATCCCAAAATACCATGGGGGTTGCACCCCCTCCCCCAACAAGTTCTGCTTGCTATCTCAAAGTTTTATGATAATAGATGTACCATGATGCTGTTATCCACTCATGATCAAATTTATTTTTTATTGCAGAAGCCGAAACTGTAGCAGCTGTACAACCACTCAAGCATGTAACTGATTCTGCTGCTGTGGTTGTTATCAAATGCAATGTTCGAAAGATTAAGGGCGAATTTGCAAACTTGGTGAAAATCGCTCGTAAACGTCTACAGAAGTTAGGGGTTGATGTTGAAGACGTCCAGATTTTCCTTGTCGCGATCTACTTCTCACCTGACTCCTCAGATGGTAGTGATGTGATTATCGCCGTGTTAGAGTCTGCTACAACCCTGAGTGAGATCTTCCGTACCCTCAGCAAGTGCGGGCTCTGGGACTACCACAACTACCATCTACTCCAGATTATCGTTGAGAAGTTTGCTGGTGATGATCACGAGCTGAACACAATGATAGTGGAATATCAGAGAGATCTAACTGGTCACATTCTCATTCAGAAAATGGAGCCCTACCTTGATGCCCTCCCTACCTCCGATGAAGAAAATTCACCAAATGAGCTGGTTCCTCCTCCAACGCTTTTCAAGGACCTAACAGCTAAAGTTCATGCCAATATAACCAAGCATTCCCTCCTCTATGTGGATGAATTGTGGAAGTTTCTTGCACACCAGTTTTCTCTCCCCCAGCCAGCATTAATCCTGCACAGAATTGCTCGGGGATGTATAAGTATCACTTGGCGTGTTCCTACCAACCTAGTTGAATACATCACCAGAATGACAGAAGAAAGCTCCAACGTCTTTGCCGGCTGCACTGACCTACACATTCTGAGGGTGACATTGGATGGTCAATGCATCTATCCTGCCAAGACGGATTCTCCCCTGCTGGAGTTTGAGGGAACAACACCCAAGAGAAAGGTAATACCTCAGATATTCAACTGATCTCCTAACCATTTACAGCAAACTCTTGTTACTTATCGTATTGCTATACAAAGTTTTGTGCACATTTTGGGGGAGAATTTGGTGAGTAGGTTTATGGTCTCGAAAAACAAATAATTATTGGCCTCCTGAAATTCAATATCAAAAGGAATGGCAAATATCGTGTCATGCATGGAAACCAGACTAGCCTTTCATTGAGCTACCCAACAAGGATTGGTGGTTGATCTGAGAGTTCTATGTAGGTTCTGTTGTAGCTGGGTATGATTAGCACCAGGAGCCCATACTGAGAAGGAGCATCCAACTTAGTCTCGTTCCCAGACCCTCCCCGAAACGTGGAAAGATGGTCTGGTGTTCGGAGCGATATTTCTTGGTGCATGGGGCGTGGTCGCTCTTGGATTTTAAAGCTCGAATCAGATGTCAGAACCCGAATGACGTAGTCAATCAATGTAAGTCATAGGTACAGTACGTAATTACATATGTACTTCTAACAGTGCACTGCAGTGTAGCTGGTACGGCCGGTATGTCAGTGGAATGGATACGACAGGCCTACCGAAGAGCAAGCTGAGGCAGTAAGCCAAATCGATTATCTTGCCGACTGATGTGGGGTAATCTCTGTTTCCTGACCCTTCCACTCATATTTGACAACCTCAGAAAGAACTCTGTACAAGCGCAGGGCAACTGTACGTTGTTGTTAGCCCTTTGGTGTCCCTCGTGAAGGACCAAATGCCCTGCTACAATAAGCTGATAATTATGAAGAGTGTTAGGTGCGCTTTCATTGGAGAGGACATACAAAATGCAATAATTACATTCCTTGTGCCGTATTGCCCCGCCCCATGCACCAAGAAATGTCGCTCAGAACACCAGACCCTCTTTCCGCGTTTCGGGGAGGGACTGGGGACGAGACTACATCCAACTTAGCATTATAGCACAGAACAGTGTTGATCTAACCACAGTGCCCTTATTTGGAACTTTGTTACATGATAAGAGCCAGTGCATAGGGCAGGGGCTTCCCCTAGTAGGGCCACACAAACTAATAATAAATAGTGATTCATTTGGAAATGTTTATATTATGACATAGTGTATGCTTTTGTATGGTTTTTACTGCAGACTGCACAAAGCAGACAGAACACCTTCATGTGAACAAGGCATGGGGGAGAGGGAATAGTGCCACCACGTAGTCTCGTGCCCTGCCCCATCTACGCGCGCCCCCACGGAGAAGGTCTGGTCTTTTTAGTGTGATTTGTTGTCACTAACACCTTTCCCTTCTGGAATTTGAGATGGCCAATGAAATCGAAGAGCACGCACGTAATTTACTACTGATTATCGTGGATTAGTCGCCTACCGATCGAGGAGTCAAGAACAGTTTAGTTTAAACAGCTCGTAACGAGGACTTTCTTCATTGTTGGTTCAAGATATACATACCCCTTTGTAGCTTCTATAGGAACCTTTCAGCCATCTCCAACCTTGAAAAACAATGGTTTACGGCAATACTGGAATAATGAAGAAGTCCACCGCCAGCCAATGTTTTGGAGGCTAGGGGACATGATCACTGACTGCTTGAAGGTAGGGTTACACAACAAATAGTACAGGAAGGAGCATTATCTTCAAATTTCTCTGATAAATTGCATTCTTAGCGCAATCAGCACTTCAATTACGCCTACTCTGTGACAAGAAATGTAACTCAAACGACCAGACGTTCTCCGCCGGTGGGTGTGGACGTCTGGGCACGAGACTAGCCACCACAGTCCCAGTGAGGCTTCCAGCCACTTGGAGCTAGGTTTTCTGACTGCAAAGTGCAAAAGTTGTGCGATCTGCAGTAGTACATTGTGCTGCAATGTTGCACTTGAGGTCACGTCGTATTAATGATGGCATCATAATTACGTAGTAAAAACATGGCTGCATGCGTATAGATTGCCTAAAATCCATGAATTTAGTTTGTGCGGCCTAGTCTAAGAACTATATTGGTGATCGTGTACTTAAGTGTTGGCAGCATGCTGGTTTGTGAATATAAATAAAACCCCATGCACTTGCCGTATATGCATGGTCAAGCAAATTTAGCAAAAGCACTGTTGTTGTTGTTGTGGGATGCTCCTTGTTACGGGATCTTGTTAGCACAGAATCGATAGAGGAAGTTGCTCAGCATAAGTGTGTAATAGCAACAGTTGCCAATTACATACAAAGTAGACGTAGCAATAGTATTGATTGACTATAGTGAAACAAACTAGTTGCCAATTGAGATTATACATGGTCCTCAAAATGGTAATTACCCTGCCGCGCACATGCGTGAAGTAGGGTTAAGCAATCGGTTTTGTTCGCCTGTCTGTCATACCGTATTTCCGCGAATAGACGCTGCGGCGTTTTCGCCACTATTCGAGGGCGGCGTTTATTACTCTCAGCCGTATGACAGCGCCACGTACACAGCTAGCTCCGCGTCAAATTGCGTCGACAAGTAGGTGAGAAAGTCGAATTTTGGGTCGAGAAACACAAAACAACAACTCACATCCATGGGCCAGATTAGGCAAGTGCCGTCCGTGATCCGCGGCTGGAACACTGAGCGCTTTGATTAGCCGTCGCTTTGCGTCAAAGCGATACACACGGGACGAGGATGACGGTGAAGATGCCTTCGCAGGATGCATATGGAGGGGGATGAAGACGAGCTCGAGGACTTAGACTGTCTTTCACGACTATTGGAAGATGTACAAAGTGGTCCATGTTGCATCATCATACTTTGCGCATGCTAACCTGCCGCGGCATTTATTTGAGGGCGGCGTCTTTTCGAGGGTGGCGTCTATTCGCGGAAATACGGGTATGTGGAAAAATTGAGAAACTGCTCTATGGAAACCTGACTGACGTCAAGGCGCTTCATTTTGCTGTTCTTTCGGCTTTTCAGCTATTTCATAGCTATTCATAACATTGGTTCCATCTCTTCAGGATCACAGAGTCCTTTCAAGAACAGGTAAAGTGCTGCATTTCAAAACTTCATGCTTCGAGGTGACCGCCAGGAAATAGTCTTGTCCCACCATTTATATACTTCACAGACGTCATGACTATTGTTTCGGCTGTTTTTCTAGCTGTTTCCGGGGGGCAGCCGCACTCCTGGTAGCCGTTGCAACCCTGGTTGCGACTCACTGTAGCGCAAGCTAAGTAATGCAATTTAGACGCACATGCCACGTGGCAACCACACTCAGTTGATCACTAGCAAAGGTGGACAAAAGGAAGGCAAGAAATTATTACAACGCTCACTAGTCTCGTGCCCAGACAGTGATCACGACCGTGTGGTCAGGGTGGGCCCTTCGTAAGAGCTGTACTGGCAGCAAAGTTGGAGACCGTACTGCCAACGAAAGCACTCGAGCAATGGCGTCCGACGAACAACAAAAACGCTTGTATCTCCAACACCAAGGTGAGTTTCGGCACCAAAATTGTACAGCTGGGTCACTGCATGATAGCGATCACGACGGTGTAGTCAGGCTTTTTGTGCGAGCTGTGAGATTATTTACATTACATTACGGCCATACACGAACACAGTATACGTGATAGCTCATGTTCTATCATTGCATATCTGTGCATTGGCAGAGATGCCGGGTGATTGTAGCTGCACTCTATCCTGTACTGTGGACGTTCCTTGCAGGGTATGTGTTCTATGAACGCCTCTAGTTGTATAGTGTTACCACTTCCATGTAATCAGTAACGATCACCTGCTATAATTTGTGGCCAAAATTTGTATCCCTCAGTCTTGGACTGTGAGTATACTGATATAGATTTACTCATTGACTTTCATCCTTATGCTGTCAACAGAAAGATCCAGATGATGGAGACTTGGGAATGCCACAAGCAGTTCATGGTGAGGATCCTCCCCAGCTGGAGAATGTCAGCGAAGAGAAGTACCCTGAGAGAGAGAGGGTGAGTGGAAGTAGCTGGAGGAAATCATTACCACCTACTGGTCAAGTGTTCCATCCTGCTGGTTTCCTTCTACTCAAGCTTTGAACCTAAGCTATGTTGCATCCAAAATTTATACCCATACCCTGCCTCTCCTTTGATTGTAGGAAAGGAGAGGAAAGGGGCTCAAAAGAGCCCGGTTTATACTACTGGTAGGCTCGTGTGCGTGCAAAGTTCCCCAGTAACCTTGCATGATTGTATTGATGGGGGAGAAAGTAGAGTGATGTCAACTACTCATACTGTACGGTGACAGAGACGGTGTGAAAGCCCAGGGAGGGCTACGTAACTGCATGTGAACATGAACCTTGGCAGTGTCATAATAGTTTGTGTACGTAGCAAAACGTTTTGAGGGGTGTATAGTTCATACATTTGCATATTCGAAAATACCCCCCCCCCCCCCCCCCCCCCCCCCCCCTCCCCACTTTGGGCTGGATGCAGTGTACAAAATGGGGGGGGGGGGGGGGGGGGGGCGTATTATGGGAGACTATGGTATGGTAAAAGTGTATCATTGAAATTGTATGGAAATGTAGGGATAGCAGAACAGCTAAACATGGTAGGGATGATGGCATAAAACAGTTCAGTATACAACGTACATATCTTTCCACATAATATATGACTGACGTATGTACTATGTTGGGGGTTGTATACTGAGCTGTTTTATGCCATCATCCCTACCTTGTTTCCTTGCTCAGCTCAGCTTCTGCAACCCAGTTACGTATGTCCATAGCCTGCTCCATCCAACCTAGTACCTCCACTGCCACTTGTACATGCACCAGCGCACGCCCCCTACCAATGGTAGGCCCCGCCCCTAGCGCTGTGCCATGCCCAGGTCAGACATCCACATCCCATCGTGTACGGGGCGTGTGTGGACAGTTGGGCACAAGACTATCCCGCCCCCACCAGCGAAGCCCCACCCACCTTATCGTATCCCAGAACGGATCGTGGAGAAGTGGCGGCCTACCTTTCGTTTCAGATCGGCGACGAGACATCTCTCTATTCACAACAAAATGACATATGCGTGGGCCGCTTTCCGTTTTGTTGACACAAAACGAATAGTGGAATTATGGAACGGAAGTGCCACCATTTGTTTTGTGCACTTCATAACAAAATGGATTTAGACCCCGCGGTCACGGTATTTCGGTCCGTGCATTTCGGTATAATTCAATTTTCGTTTTGTTAACACAAAATCCGTTTTGTTGTGAAGTGCACAAAACGAATAGTGGCACTTCCAGTCTGTGATTCCTATTCGTTTTGTGGCAACAGAATGAAAAGTGGAGAAATCAGCGCCATAAGTCATTTTGTTGGTTGGAGGAGAAGAGAGATATATCGTCGCCGATCGTCGATCTGAAATGAAAGGTAGGTCGCCACTTCTCCACGATCTGTTCTGGTAAGGTGACATGGTAGGTGGTTAAACTGATTGTTGCTTAGCCAGAGCTCATGCTTTCTCTGTATGGGACTTGTATGCTAATAAGGCATCGCTCTCTCCATGTCCTTGCAGGATAAAGACACTGCACTGACGATTGCTGCTTCCAAAGGCCACTCCGGTGTGGTGAAGGAGCTCCTCCTTGCTGGGGCCACTGTCGACACCACGAACATGGTATGATAAACTAAGTTAGCACTAAAAGTGACTCTTGCTGTGTAGAGCCCATAATTCGTCTCCTGCATACCTATGCTGTCATCGGTGGAGTGTAAGTATACTGACAGCAAATTTCATTTCAGCTTGGCTTTTGTGTTTGAAGTTGTGAGCTGCTCATGTTTGCAGTGTTATATGCTAATGCAGCTCAACAGTGTGCATTATACGTAATTAAAAGCTGGTCTGACATAATGTCAGACCATCACCTGTTTTGGTCGGACATGATCTGACACTAACAAATTCCCAAGTGGGAAGCAAGGCTTATGATCTTTCAGTTGGGTGGTAATCTGAGGGAATGTTGGTATATATGTGAGTGAAGTCTTCAAGTGTCTGAAATGCTCATTAAGTCACTGTTACACACAATACCTGTGATTTCTGTAAAACCCTATTATCAGCGCTGAGGGTTGCGCAAGAAGTGATTATGGGTTTTGGGTTTTGCTGCTTCATGAATACACTTTACATGAATACACACATACTGTATTTATGCTAATAAAAACGGTACATCTGACACTAATCCAATTAAGCGGTAGCTCAGAACACTAATTATTTTTGTAGATTCCAAGAAATGTTCTTATCCAAACAACATGAGTTCCAAGTACACATTTACAAAATTCACTATTCATAGTCAGTCTGATTCTGTCATGCACTGCGGGTATGGCATGGCAGTAGCCTCGTACCCAGGCCCTCACGCGGAACGCGGAAGAGGGCCTGGTGACACATGGCAAAATTCCCGTATGTGCTGAGCTCAGCAGTCTTGATTTCGGGTAGGCGAATCACGTTCGCCCATTGCCAATTACTGCGTAGTAATTACATTCTTCACCCCGTGAAAAGTGCAGCCTTTTGATAAAACCACTGTTCTAGCCTTCAAGACTCACCTCTGGTCGCTCCTTGGCAAGGATTTGCTACTTAGCCATCACCAACAGCTACCTTCCGCGTGATTTCGAATGCACCCAAGTAAGGAATGTACTCGATTACGCAATTATGCTGACTGAGCACATACGGGAATTTTGCCATGTGTCACCAGGCCCTCTTCCGCGTTCCGCGTGAGGGCCTGGGTACGAGGCTAGCATGGCAGTGGATGCCTATTTCCTGCCAGCATGTGGCAGTGGCAGTTGATGTCCGTGTTCCTGGAATAACAGTCACAAACGCTCGAAATGCAGCGCATTGCAATGATGGCATGGCAGTAGACGCCCAGTTCCTGGAATAGTGCAGCTACAGCACAAACACTCGAAATGCAGTAACCAGTACGTGGGATGGCAGTTCGATGCCCATTTCCTGGAATAACAAACGATTTCTCTCCAAACGCAGCGCGACAATTTCTATCTATTACAACGGTCCATCCAATCTACGTACGTAGCAGTACAAATTCATTTCCTGGAATTTCTATGATTCCAATCCTACGGTAATGGATTATTACCGTTTTATTAGCATAAATACGGTAATCGCAACTATGAAGTAGACTTGTGCTATGTTTACTATTCACCGGCCATAATGTCCGCGCAGAACTGTCAGTGGACGGCCATATCAGCGCTTCGCCCGAAATATGGCTGATGGCCGACTGTTATAATGCACTCTGCTCCATTACATGCACACATGTATCGCAGGATGGGTGTACTGCCCTCTACCTTGCAGCACAGCAGGGACATGAGGATGTTGTGGAGCTGTTGCTAGAGGCAAAGGCTGACCCAGAACTGAAAAATGTAATTACCCCATTCGCATGCGCACAGCAGGGATTAAGTGATGGGTTTGTGTCCCATCTGTCTGTGGACACAAAATCAGCAGTTTGAGCAGTGAAGGCCTTGTTGAAGGCTTAGTTCATGATAGAAGTGTCAGAATTCAGGAAATAATAGCATCAACATAACTCACAGACCAGAGATCCACTCGAGAGGCTGAGAAAGGTTGTGTGAAAGTCGTGTTTCTGATTTATACAACTTGACCACACCCTGTTTGTAATATTCTGCCATAACTTACTGTATCTCATTCTGACATCGCTTTAAAAAATCGGTAGGCCTAGCTATCCCATCGTGAATGCTGTATTAATGATCGGCGGTAGGCCTACCTACCGTAGAGACCGGTTAATAGGCGCATGCAGCTATTAAGCGCATAATTTTAAATAAGCGCATACTTCCTTCTTGTCCTTACGTATCAATTAATTAGCGCATATGCCTACATGTCGATTTTTGTTCGCGAGTTAGCGAGACACTACGACAGATCGTGCAGAAGCACACTCTCAAAGCCACGCTGGATAGTGAACACTTACATGACAACCCTCGAGGGACGTAGCCTACTACCATCGCTCTCCGTTCCCGGCCCAAGGCACCGTACACTGTGGCAAAATGGACGGCGCAGCCATCGTTTCTGTCCTCGTGTGTAAGTCGAAGAATCTCGCCACCGACATGCAGTACGGGACCATACTCCCTTGCAGAAATGATGACATCACTCACAGCATCCTCGTCAGCTTGCCATGATCGGGATCCGTTACGTAACACTATAGCGCTAATAAGCGTATACTCATAATAAGCGCATACTTTCTTGCTGCTGCATGCGATAAGCGCATGCGCCTATTAACCGGTCTCTACGGTATATCAGGTCAAAGTAGCGCATGCGGTATGTGCTCTGCTGAGCACCTCTAGTTGCACTATGAAGTGCACCTAGAAACTTTCACGTTTGTTTGTACAGACTGACTCAAAGTATAACCACTAATGGCATGCATTATCAATTGTATCAATTTATGGGCCTCAGCTGCATATAACTGCATTGAAAATTGGGTGTGGTCAGTTTCAGTATACCCACCATATTGTTACCCCGTGCACATGTGCAGCAGGGGGTAAAGTGATCAGTTTCAATCTGTTTGTCCGTCCAAGCGGTTTGAGCAGTGAAGGCTTTGTTGAAGGCTTATTTCACGATAGAAGTGTCAGAATTCAGAAAATACTAGCGTCTACATAACTCACAGACCAGAGATCACTCGAGAGGCTGAAAAAAGTTGCGTAAATGTCGACAATTAGCTGTTCTAATTTATACAACTTGACCACACCCTGTTTCTAACATTACTGCCACAACTTACGGTATCTTATTCTGCATGCATGCTGCCCTAGCTATCTCATCGTGCATGCTGTATTAACTGTGATTACTGTTGCATGTGAATGTGTATGCTTGTGTTTGCAATGTTACTATTGCACATCATTCACACAGGAGAAGAGAGGTCGCCACTACTTCAGAGCTAACCATGAGCAAATGGTAGTTACCAGCATGACAGAAACAGTGAATGCACTGCATGCACAAAGTGTGTGTGTTTGTACGGCTGCTATTATGCCCATGCACCACTCCCTGACACACAGTGTCATTTGTCCACGTTATGTGTGCTGCCCCATAACTTTGTTGAAAACTTTTAGTCAAAGGACACTATAATTGTTGCTTAGTAACAGCTCATGTGTTCTCTGTATGGGACGTGTCCCCCACGTGTACTAGTAAGGTATCCGTCCCTCCACGTCCTCACAGGGTAAAGACACTGCACTGATGATTGCTGCTTCCAAAGGCCACTCCGGTGTGGTGAAGAAACTCCTCCTTGCTGGGGCCACTGTCGACACCACGAACATGGTGCGATAAACTAATTTAGCACTAAAAGTGACTCTTGCTGTGCAAAGCCCATAATTCGTCTCCTGCATACCTATTCTGGAGTGTAAGTATACTGACAGCAAATTTCATATCAGCTCGCCTTTTGTGTTTGAAGTAGTGGACTGCTCATGTTTGCAGTGTTATGCTAATGCAGCTCAATTACATGCACACATGTATCGCAGGATGGGTGTACTGCCCTCTACTTTGCAGCACAGCAGGGACATGAGGATGTTGTGGAGCTGTTGCTAGAGGCAAAGGCTGATCCTGAACTGAAAATGGTCATTAGTTGACAATATTACAGTGCATCAAGCAAACGTTCTTTTAGACTGACTCAAAGCTATCACCACTACGTATTGTCTATCATGAGCAGCCAATTTTAATAGGCCTCATGAGTACCGTTGCGTAACTGCATTGAAGAGTTGGTGTGGTCAGACTCAGTAGAGACTAGAATTTTACTAACATTAAACATTAAACCACTTGCCTTTTGCATGTGAATGTGTATGCTTGTGTTTGCAGTGCATGTTACTATTGCAATTAATGCACATCATTCACACAGGAGAAGAGAGGTCCCCACTACTTCGGAACTGACCATGATGAGCAAATGGTAGTTAACAGCATGACAGAAGCCTATTACATAAGTAACAGCCATGCACAATAGCTTGTGCTACATACACATCTCAAAGTGTATATGTATATGGACTGCTATCACCACTTCCTGACACACAGTGTCCATCATTGTTTTGTCCACCTCTTGTGTGCTGCCCCATATAGCTTCATTGAGAACTGTGCAAAATCAGTGCACAAGACCAATTGTTGCTTTGTCATATGCATACTGCACATGTGTTCTCTGTATGGGAGTTTTCCGCAATCTGTACTGGCTAATAAGGTATCCTCCCTCCACCTCCTCGCAGGGTGAGGACACTGCACTGATGATTGCATCTTCCAAAGGCCACTCCGGTGTGGTGAAGAAGCTCCTCCAGGCAGGGGCCTCCGTCAACACCACAAACATGGTATAATAAGCTAATGCCAAACAGTGACCATTTGCATTGTAGATCCTGTAATTCCTCTCCTCGATAGCTATCCTGTTGTCAGTTTGGTGATTGTACTGACAGCAAAGTTCATATCCACTTGACTGTTGTGTTTGAAGGTGCATGTTTGCAGTGTTAGTAATGCAGCTCAATTGCATGCACATGCCTACATGCACACACATATCACAGGATGGGTGTTCTGCCCTCTACCTTGCAACACACGAGGGACATGAAGATGTTGTGGAGCTGTTACTTGAGGCAAAGGCTGACCCAGAACTGAAAAAGGTCATTAATTTCTGAAGAACTTGAAGTGCATCAATCAAAATTCCATTTATGTATTCATTAGTACCGAGTAACTCAAACCCATCACCACTAATGGCAAGCATTGAATCATGAGCACCCAGTTTTTATGGGCCTCATGTATACAGCTGCATAGCTACATTGAAAAGTGGGTTTCAGCGCAAAAGAATGTTATTATTTAATATCTAACGTTGCATATCTGCAACATGAGACTTTCAGCTTCATGATGTCACATCTGGCAATGTCCTTGGGAGATAGATTCTGCGTCAGAGGAAAGGGCAGTACAGGGGAGGTGGGTGGGTGGAACCGAAGGGTGCAAACAGCATGGCCCTCTCGGGGCTCCGCGGTAGAAAGGTCTTGGTTGGCACAGGGAGGGCCATTTCCATTGTTTTTGGCATAATATTATATGGACTTCGAAAGTAGCCGTCTTACCTTGTAGGGCCTCCATTTCTAGCATTCATGGGCTGTTTTTCAGCTATGGCAGGTTGGCATTTCTTGATTGCAAATTTGTTAATTGGTGGGTGTGGTTAAGTCACATATATGCTTAGTATTACAGAGGTTTCCGGAGTCCTTGCAATTTTCAGGCCAGAATGAAACACCGGAATTCACGTGAATGCAAAATTCAAATCGTAAGAGCTTGAGACAATCGCTAACAGCCAAGATCGACTAACGCCGGGTCCTACAATGGTATTCTGTACACCGATCACCGGTAGATCCACAAGGCTGACTAGTAAGAAGGCTCGATTGGGCGCTTTGCAGTTGAATCACCTGCTGAAGCTGCCGAATTAACTCCCTGTGGTACAGCATTCAACTGTGAGTCGTAAACGCTGCCTGGGAATGACTTGGTCTGCTAGTCTATCTACTGTACGTAGCTCGCGTGCATGACAACTTGTGACTACTATACGCTGATTGGTCAGAGAACTGGTGTCATGTGACTTCCGTTCTACAAATTCAGTTGCAAGATCTTTGAAAGCCTCTGTACCTGTGTGAGCAGTTATGAGCCCAGCAACGCCATTAGGGTATGTTGAAATGTTCTAGAGACTGAAAATGACCTCGAGAAAAAACTTGGGCCCTAAAGAGTCAATTGTGTACTCTGATTACTGTTGCATATGAAAGTTCATGTTTGTGTTTGCAGTGTTGCTATGTACATCGATCATTCACACAGGATCGGAGAACTTACCGCCACCGTGGAGCTTACCCTGAACTGATGGTATGTAGTTGAGTGCATGACAGAACCAGTGATTGTACTAGTGCATGCACCAAGTAACAGCCATGCACAATTGCGTGTGCTACATGCACAATACAGAGTGTACGTACGTATGTGTTTGTACGTATTGCCTCGTTCTCCCACCGCCAGTATTTGATCACTTGCAGTAGATCAATTCTGGTGGTGGAAATGGCCTGGGAATGAGGCAAGCTCTATCACCACTTCTTAGCTGACACACAGAGTCTAAAATTGTTCTGTCCACCTCAGGTGTGCTCAATAAATTTTAGTGCACAAGGCTACTGTCTTCCAGTGAAAGGATATACTAATTGTTGCTTAGTCACAGCTCATGTGTTCTCTGTATAGGACTTGTCCCCCACATGTACTAGTAAGGTATCCGTCCCTCCACGTCCTCACAGGGTGAGAACACTGCACTGATGATTGCTGCTTCCAAAGGCCGCTCCGGTGTGGTGAAGAAGCTCCTCCTTTCTGGGGCCACTGTCAACACCATGAGCATGGTATAATAAATTAGTGCTAAATTGTGACCATAATTCGTCTCCTGCGTATACCTAGGCTGTCTGTCATCATGCAGTGGAGTAAATTATACGTACATGTACATGCACATACATGTCACAGGATGGGTGTACTGCCCTCTACCTTGCAGCACAGCAGGGACATGAGGATGTTGTGGAGCTGTTGCTAGAGGCAAAGGCTGACCTGGAACTGAAAATGAAGGTCACTATAATTTATTACAAAAAATTAATGTTACGATTGCACTGTGAAATACGTCACACAAACACTACTGTGTTGCGCATACCGTAGTCTCCCCGCTGTGCTCCCCTATTTTGTACACTACTTTGGGTCTGAAGTGAGAGGGGCCTTTTCTCAAATATTTGATTAGTCTTGACTATATGCCTCCACAAATGTGAGGACAAGGCGAGGTCTAAAAACAAATTTGCTGTAGCTTGCTATCCAGCAGAACAGCAACATGAATGTTGGTCATGTACCACTGACAAGATATTTTCCGAGTCTGCGGTGCTACTTACCCTGAGATATAGCTTGGATCAGCACTGGTGGCGACTGCATGGAGATGCAGAAAGACTGGGTGGTTCTGACATTTGTCTACATCTTCAAGGGGAAATGAGAATACTATGAATGCAGTTTAACGCTTGCCAACCAATGGCCGTCCTGAGTTCCCATAAGCCCATAAGAAATTATAAGCATCACCATACTACAAAGCTACCGGAATATATCACAAGATTGTTGCCGTAGTATTGTTATGAGTGCGAAGCACGAGTAACAATGCCGAAGGCAACAAATGAGTGTTATGTTTCCAGTATAGCTTGGTACTATGTTGATACTGATTTTACAAGTGTTAAAACACATTAAAAATGTATGGAGATGTAGGGATAGCAAGCTCAGGGAAAGAAGAACTGCATGCTGTGCCCACGGCCAATTAGCAACTCGGGGGGGGGGGGGGGGGGGGGGGGGGGGGGGGGACTGGTCTCATGCTACCTCCCGGCAAGCACAGGAGTAGTCTATCGAGCTAGACCAAATTTCTCTCGCTCCGGAAGTTGGGGGTGGGGCGTAGGGCTTCCCTACGCCCCGCCCCCAACTTCCGGAGCGAGAGAAATTTGGTCTAGCTCGATAGACTAGCACAGGAGTTGAGGTTCAGGACACTATTAATTATGGTGTTTGTGAATCTGTGAGTTAACATGTTGACAGGCTTATAACTTTTTTCACTTAGTGGAAGACTACGGTATTTGTTTGTACAAGCTGACTCAAACTTATGACCACTGATAGTGGCAAGCAGTGTCTAATAATGGGCCTTGTATACACAGCTGCATGAGCATGACCACTTGCCAGTTGCATGTAAAGGTGCATGTTTTTGTTTGTAGTGTTGCTATTGCAGTGCACATCACTCACACAGGATCAGAGAACTTACCGCCACCTTGGAGCTGACCCTGAACTGATGGTACGTAGTTGAGTGCATGACAGAACCAGATGTTGCATGCACCAAGTAACAGCCATGCACAATGACATCTACTACATACACAATACAAATTTAAGTGTACGTATGTGTTTGCTATCACTACTCCCTGACACACAGTGTCCATCATTTTTTGGTCCACCTCGCATGCTGCCTCATTGCTAAACTGAAAACTGTGTAGTGCACAAGACTGAAATCTTCCAGTCAAAGGACAGCTATTGGTCACAACATATACATTCTGTACAAGTAGCTTCGCTCACTCAGCTACTTCCCCCTTGTTCGCCTGCGTGACTATTCCGGCGCCGAACAGCTCTCTGTGCAGACTGCTGCTCCCCGCGATTGCGTCTGCTTCGGCTGCTGCTCCCCAATTGCATCGATCCGCTTCAAACTGCTGTTAATTCCCTGTTTCCGTCTGCTTCAGCTGCTGCTCGCCGCTTGCGTCCGCTTCAGCTGCTCTCAGTCGCCGATTTCAACAGCTCCCCAATTGCGTCTGCTTTGGCTGCTCCTCCCCGATTGCGTCCGATTCAACTGCTGCTCCTCGATTGCATCCGCTTATAGCCTCACCTGTTCTGGAAGATTCCAGCCCATGCCGAATGTTCTCGAACTTGCTTCGTAGAAATCGAGGTTCGGTAAATAATTGAAGTACGAAGGTCGTGCGTCACCAGTCTAGTCCCGCCCCACGAACGTCCCCCCTCCGTCACTGATGGGACTTGTCCCCCACATGTACTAGTAAGGTATCCGTCCCTCCACGTCCTCACAGGGTGAGAACACTGCACTGATGATTGCAGCTTCCAAAGGCCGCTCCGGTGTGGTGAAGAAGCTCCTCCTTGCTGGGGCTACTGTCAACACCACGAACATGGTATGATAAGCTAATGCTGAAGTGATCTGTTTGCTTTGTAGATCCCGTAATTCCTCTCCTGCGTACGTATATGTATGCTCTCATCAGTGCATGTACTGACAGCAAATTTCACATTTACTTGTTGTTTGAAAGTGTGGACTGCTCATGTTTGCGGTGTTACTAATGCAGCTCATATACATGCACACACATATCGCAGGATGGGTGTACTGCCCTCTACCTTGCAGTAAAGGCGGGACACAAGGATGTTGTGGAGCTGCTACTTGAGGCTAAGGCTGACCCAGAACTGACTAAGGTCGTTAGTTTATGTATTTGTTTATAATTACACAAACCTACGTATCAGTGGCAACATGAGTATTATGGACGAGTTCGACTTGGCATTGTAGCCTCTCTTTTTTGATGTTTCTCCTGGCTCTGCTTTCTCCTCTACTTTCTTTCTCTTTCTTTAGCCTTTAACTTTAGCCTTTGCTCATAGCTTTTCTTCTCTTTCCGTTTTTTGTCCTTTTTTCCTCCTGCTTGGGCCATTCTTTCCCCCCGTGATAGCAAGTGAAGCCTCACTTATCAAGACTCAAGCACCAGATCCTGTCTTTCCTTTACCTTTATACTCTTGCCACAGGAACTTTTGATAGTTGATGAAGGAATTGTTAGGAATCTAGTTACAGCCGAAAATATGCAAATTGACATGTCTGTCAATTTACACAGCACCCCATATAGGCCAACTGGGAAACCCTCTACAATCCCCAATCTCACTCTCACTCCCATTGAACCATGTCTCCTCAAAGGACCATCAAGTAGCCACTCACAATCAATCACCTCAGCTGGATCAAATTTCTTAATCACAAGCTTGAGAGGTACTAGTGAGTAGAGAGGTTCACTTTAGGAGAAAATCGGGTGGCAGACTGTCGGGGTGATACTGCAAACCGGGCTGGGTGTGTTGGGTCTGTTGGGAGAGTGTGTATAACGAATTTCATTTTATTTGCCAGACGAAGGAATATTGTCAGGTGTAGATTGGGTAAACAACGTTTGTAATCCATCCCTAATTTTTAACCATTATCTGGATGGTTGGGGTGGGCAGTGGGTGTGGCTCCAGCTGACTGCTAGAAGGGAGGTAGAAATGCAAGCGCACTGTGTGAACTCATTAGTGGTGACATGATGATGACATGCTAACAAAAATTTAGCATACCGTAAGCGCTCTAAATTTGCGTCACCAAAATAATAATTCTTTTTCCAGACGATACAAGATTAAATACGTTTCAGAAAAATCGCTGAATGCGACGCATAATTATAAATTGTTGGAAGAGCGCGTGTGCGAGAGCTATGGCTGCTAAAATCATCGGTATACAGCCTTCTTTACACGTACATACAGAAGGACCTCTGCTGATTCGGTGGACTTCGAGTGCAGAGCAACTCAAGCGGGGATCGTGGAGACCTCAAAAGGTAGTAAAGTCCATTGATTTTGCAAGCACTGGAAGGATCCACCAACTCTACCGTGCCAAATGACATTGCCACCCTTCAACACCGTCTGCTTGCACTTTTACACCCACAATCGCGCCCAATACAAGCCATCCACTGAACGTCTCGCTCGAAACGACGCAACAATAAAATGGACACGAGGTAAATTTAGAGCGCTTACGGTATCTGAAAGCTCAGGTGATCCAACGTACCTTAAAATTGAGTGGTAACTTGCTGCAGATTCAATCAAACACTATGCAACTGACATGCCTTTTCTATGTGAGGATGTTCTTGCTGGAGTTTGCAGTGTTTACATCACTTCACACAGTCAATACTCTTGTTCATGTGTTGCTCCCAATATGATGATAATAACATCCCTCCCTCCACCTCCTCACAGGACAGAAACACTGCACTGACCATTGCAGCTTCCAAAAGCCACTCAATGGTCGGGATGCTCCTCCAGGCTGGGGCCACCGTCAATACTACTAACAAGGTATTTAACTCTGTACCAACTGTAGACATTGGACAGTGATTGGAGGTCACTCGATCTTTAGCTACTTAAACATACCTATATGTGCGTAGCTAGGTCCACAACAGGACTGTACCCAGCCTTCCTAAGTACGTACGTACATTTGTGATTCTAAACTCATCCCACTCATTAACGAGTATTCAGTCAAGATGCTCAAGCAATGCTAACTTGATTAGCAGGAAAATTGGTCTTGAACACTAGATTTCGAGGCTATGCAAGGTGAGAGGACTGCTTTTTTATGCCTATTTTGTGCTAAAGACAAGAGAAATGCCCCACCCAGCTCTATAAGGTAATTCATTGCCAAGCCCAGATGTAGATATACTGTTTTCACCCTTTGGGTGCACCCACCCACCTCCCCCTGTCCTGATATTACACTCCTGTTAGGGGAAAAATTGTGCCGCGTAAATAATTATTACACTACTGGTAGGGAAATAAAACCGACCAAAAATAAAAAACCTCCTGGGCTCAGTGGAGGACATGGAGAGATTCTGACTACACCGTCATCATTGTAATTTTTGACTGACTCAAACATACAATATTTGTGCTGAAACTCATCTTTGTGATGGAGTTATGAGTGCTTTTGTCTTTTTGGGTGGCCACTTTTGGCCTCCTTGTGTGGGTAGATTTTTTTTTGTTCCGGATACGCTGGGAATGAGACAGCCACGTGTGCACTAATTGAGACGATCCGTAGAGCTATAGTTCGACCGGCAACCTTGGAGCTGTAAGTACGAGCTTGTGGATGCAATCAGAGTCTGCTCGGGGTGAGAGTAATACCGGAGTAACATTCTGAAGGGTGAGCTTGCCCTGCCGGCAAGATGCACCACCAGTAGTGTGGTGGCTATTAGCTAACGCTACAACGGTTCTGACTATACCATCCGATAATCGTGATCGCTACTATCTATTTTGGTGCTGAGCTCACCTTGGTGCTGGAGATACAAGCGCTTTTGTCTTCCCGTCGGACGCCATTGCTGCTCGAGTACTCTCATCGATTTTTGTTGCCAGTAGATGCATGCATCTGACGAAAGACCCACAAAAGTTGCCCCTCGAAAGATTAATAGAGAATGCTCCTTTTGTTGTCCGTTTTTTGCTGACATGAGAACTGGGTTTATGAATAGTCATTAGTTCATCACTCTCTACTTTGCTACCACTTTCCACCCTCCCATGGGCATTGCTGGATGTGACATCATGAAGCTGTCTGCAGTCTCACAGCGCATGTAATTGTAATGATTGGTTGGTAAAGGGCTATGCAATTGTTGGAAGTGGATCATGATTGTGGACTTTATGGGTGCGGCTTTCCACTTAGGCCAGTAGCCGCTGTTGTTGGCTTTGGCCGCAGATGATAGCTGACGGTAGCATGTCTCAAAGATGGTAGTGGCAGTTGCAAGTGGCGTTGGATCCGCGGATGTGGATCGTGGCTCCCTCGGAGAAGTCATATTGTGAGTAGTGGGGGGGGGGGGGGGGGGGGGGGCATTGAACAACAACTGGCTTGCTGCGCTCGACTACTGACTCATATGTAGGTACGTAGGAGTAGTCAAATCTGCCAAAATTTCTACCGAGATGAATGCACGACCAGCTGGTTTTGGCCTTGTGGGCCTCACAGGTGCATGCATGGAATAAACAGACTATATTATAATGTGCGTACAGTGGCGTGTGACGTCATGCGCATACTACATATTACAAGCATGCATGTAGACAGTTACACATGCACATCACTTCCCACAGGATGGGAGAACTGCCCTCTGTAGTGCAGTGCAGGCGGGATGTGACGATGTTGTGAAACTGTTGCTGGAGGCGAAGGCTGAACCAAACCTACTGGATAAGGTAATTGTGTTATCGCTGGATACAGCTTATTGTGCTGCTGTAGACGTCACGTCACGTACTGCCAATACTATTTTTTGTCGTTTCAAAGTAGTAGTGACATTGACGTGTTTAACTTGAAATAGCCGAATGAAGTTCTCCCTGGAGGCTGTGAACTGTACCCCAACTAACACTATGTGGCAGTTAGGCCAAATTATACTCAAGCATAACCTTGGTACTCTCTCTGTTCTTGTGCCATGGATGTCTGCCTTCCAGCTGGGTATGTGTTGGTATACCAATCAATCCTAAGTCGTACTGATTCCTGAGTACCAGAGACTTGCACATGCATAGTAAACTAATGTATAGGGCACCAAAAAATGGTATCAGCATTTTTGGTCTCGGAGAAATAGTTCTCAATGGTAGGATGACTCTACATACCACTATACTGGACACGTGTAGTTACGGTATTGCTCACCACAGGTTTTTGTCTCGGCACCGAAGTGCCGAGACACAGTGCTGGATGCGTTGCGTAGGTACGTGGTACGTACGTACGTGGTACGTACGTGTACGTACGTGGTACGTACGTGTACGTACGTGGTACGTACGTGTACGTACGTCAATTTTCGCAATGCGCCCGCGCAAGTGCTGCATGCATGCTCTACACCCTTATAGGGTGTCAAACGTACTTATAGCCTGCAAGTAGATCTTCAAAAATGATTATGGGTTTGCATGGCTGCTCATGAATCCTCTTACCAAGACTGCTGCTGCTGCTACTAGCTCGACTACTTAATTCAGGACAATGAATACTCACCCATCCAGTGTGCTGCACTCAGCCATCCCAAGTGCATACCAGCTCTACCTAGCTAGCTATAGGCCTATAGATAAGTGCTGAAAGAATTGGCCAAGGTGTTGACTAAACATCAAGCCCAGACACGACCATACTGCTTTCACCCTTTGGGTGAACATTCCTGACCCACCCCTTGCTCACACAGAACCTCCAAGGATATTGACGCTCACTTAAGCTGAAAGTCTCATAGCTAACAGGTTTTGCAGTCATATAAAGGGTTAAGCAGCTGCCATGTCCTCTGCATGATTCTAGCTGATACCAAGTCGTGTTAAAGACTCACTTGTTAAAAAAGAGTAGAAGATCTTGGAGATTAAACAGAGGGAGAGGGTTTACTCAAAGGGGGTGCATGAGAGACTACTAGAAATGATACCATGCAAAACGTGGTATTCAATACACACTTAAATTCACACAGGATGGGAGAACTGCCCTTGATATTGCAGTACAGAAGATACTTCAGCGTGCGAGAACTGCCATGGATATCGAAGTGCAGAAGGAACTTGAATGTGTTGTGAAGCTATTACTGAAGACAAAGTCTGATCCATACCTACAGGATAAGGTAATATTGTCGCTGAAAATAATTTGCATGAGTATATATTTTGGCCACCATGAGCATCGGTACTAGATCACCCCTTGTTCAGATATGATTACACTCCTGGTAGGGGAAAAATTGTGCCGCGTAATGTAATCTAATCTAATCTAGACTAAATAATTAATGTTTGACTACTTGCGAATGGCCTGCAAAGATTCTGACTACATCGTCGTGATCGCTATCATACACTGTCCTCACCGTACAATTTTGGTGCTGAAACTCACCTTGGTGCTGGAGATACAAGCGCTTTTGTCTCGCCGTGGCCGCCATTGCTCGAGCGCTCTCTCCGACTTCCGGTGGCAGTATCGTTCTTAGGAAAGGCACACGAAGATTCTGACCTCACGGCCGTGATTGCTGTCGTTCACTGACGCTTACATGCCAAAACTCACCGTGCTGGCTGAGTTGTGAGTGCTGTCTTGTCTCCCTTTTGGTCGCCATTGCTCGCGATCGACTGAGCCACGTGGCATGTGCGTTAATTGGAACGAATTGTAATAATTAGCTTCGCTACGGCGAGGCAACCGCGGCGTACCAACGGCTACCAGGAGTGCGGTTGCCCCTCGAAACAACATAGGGAAAAAGTAGAATAAAAAACGTTACATAGTTTTACATAGGCAGTGCAGTGGAAATAATAAAGGCATAATTATGTGGATAATGAAAGCAGGAGCTAGTGAAAAAGTGGCCATAAGGCCAAATTATTACTTTCTCATCCACCCAGATTAGGCATTGTGGAGAGGAATTTTAGTTTTATTCTTTGCTGTGACAGTACATGTTCAGTTGATTGATTACGTGGTCTGGCAGAGCTGTCGTTCGGTCTAGTCCACCGAAGCTGTACTCATAGTAAACGTCTGCCAATGATACGTTGTCCTGCACAGCACAGCTATACCACAGCTTCAGTACTCGTACTTGACAATGTGTTTATCATTACAGTGAAACCTGCCTTAGCAGCCACCTGAATAAGGCGGTCACCTCCACATTGCGGTCAGCTTGGGAAAGTCCCGAAATTTGAGCCCATAGTCTCCATACTTTACCATTGTTGTATAGCGGTCACCTGCGTAATGCGTAATGCGGTCACGTTGCTCCACCCCAAGCATGCAATAGCGCGCCATAACACACTGTCGATAACGGCCACCAAGTGCGCGCGTGCTTTGCGTACGTGCACGCGTGTTTAACATTATAGAAAGTGCCAAACTGAGCATACAAAAATGAAACAACCAACAATACTTAAAGTCCTTAGTTGTCTTCTTCATGGAACTTACTTGAATCAAAGTTGTTCAGTGTCGCAAGAACCTTTTTAATGAGGTCACTCACTAAAACTTCACATGACCGCTTTAGAGAGGTTTTCTGTAATGCAGCCACCTGTCTAATAAAGCCAAATATTTTTGGCCCCCAGGTGACCGCATTAGACAGGTTCCACTGTATGTCATTGCTTATACAAACCATAAATGAAATGATTAAACGCATGGCGGCTGAAGAGCGCACGCACGGGGACGAAAAACTATAATATTTACTTGGCCTAGTGGAGTTTCATTCATTCCACCCTGTAGGTCACATGCACACCCTCAGCAGCACATTGTGTGTCTGTGTTTAGTACCCTGCCGACAGTAGTTTTGGTCACCTCATAACGCATACTCGTGTAACTGGCATAACTGCCCCATATAGCTAGCTAGAGACAAAGACTAGTGTGTGTGGCCCAGACATGACGTTTGTAAGGTAATATTAATACTGTAAGGTCTTATGGCCATATTGTGGCTAAAACCAAGCCACGTGCATGTAAGTCACAATGTGATTTTAGCTGCCACATAATTTATATCATCAACAATGATGGCTTAATGGTAATGATTACTTGTGTAGTATACCAGTTATTTACGTAGGTGCATAACACACTCTTGGTGTAGTCCTATTGCATCAAGTGTATGTGAAGCATGTAATAACTATGCAATATGGCCTCTAGTGTCACACTATGCTTGCGAGTACATACACTCTCCTGAATTCTATGCAGGATTCTCAGGAGACACTCCTCATGCTGGCAGCTATGGATGGGAATGCGAGGATTGTCAGCGTACTGATCCAGCATGGAGGCAAGGTGAACCTCAGCATGGAGCTAGTGTTACTCTGTCAATCAAGTCTGTACATTAACCCTTGGAACTCCTGGGAGAGATGTAATGCGATCATGTTTTACGTGGCTGGATTTATCTGCAGTTGGTAGGGGGGTACCATACACAACGTAGCTACATACAGAGGTCGAAATAACATGCTGTCATCAGTCAATTTCGTGCATTTAGCTAAAATGACCGCACACTAATGCACTTGTTCGGTAGGCATGACCGAACAACATGCATGAATACAATCATCTAAGTGCATGACCCATAATAACTGTACCTGGTTCGAATCTGCCAATTTCTTTTTCTCTCTTTCTTTATGCATGAGTTCTAGTCAACCAATTATTTTTTTTCCGCAATACACATATACACACAACCAACATGGATTTGAATCTAGCTTGGAGAACACACATTCATGCTCTTGTGATTTCTTTTTGGTGACGGGCGCGGGCATGACCTAACATATTTTGTAAATGTCCAATCAAAATCTAAAGTGCTAGGACATTTGACCGCTCAACATCTAATCCTTATTTCGATCTCTGCATGTGTAATAGTGGTATTCACAGCACTTCACACATCAGTTCACACAGGATTGGAGAGCTGCCCTCTGTATTGCAGTGCAGAACAGACTTGATGATCTTGTGAAGTTGTTGCTGAAGGCAAAGGTTCACCCAGACTTACAGGATGAGGTAATTGTATTACGTATGTTGCATGAGTAGCCATTAGCATTGCTAAGAAGTTGTATAACAGCTCACATTCCTCCATTGCTAAATGCATGACTTGAATCGTTCGTGCAGAGAGTGATATCAATGTGCCACATCTTCACACACAGTTATAAATATGTGGATTAACACTATTTTGGTTGCAACTATACAGCCAGAAGTTGTGAGAGTAATCACCCCTTGCAATCAGCCCAGATTTTTTTAAACTGGAGGTACGTAGGAACATCCTGCACTTACGTACAACTGTGTACGACATGAAGATGTAGGAATAGCAGAACTGTAAAACGTAAGAAGAGATGATAGCATAAAACTGTTCAGTATACAACCTCACCCTACATATCTCTCCAAATAATACATGTATACATAGATACGTATGGGGGCTGTATGCTGAACTTTTTTATGCTATCATACCTTACATTTGCTGTTCTTCATTTTTTATAACAGTATACATACTTGACAGCATTAACTCCACAAACAGTACAAGTCTTGAGTTCAAAGGTCGAAAGTTGCTTTGTGCATGCGTACAAATGAAGAATGTGGCATCATAAATGAAGCCATAGGTCTTGAGGGAGCTATAGTGGTTCAGGTGCCTCATTACACTTCGAAGTAGTGAAAAGTGATGGGGTCGTGCATGGCTCAGTGTAAAATGCTGCTATTTTGTGTGAAAACCATTGTGAGAGAGTCATTACACTCCTGGTAGGGGAAAAATTGTGCCGCGTAACTAACTGACTAACTGATCTACAGAAATAATTAAATAATCAAACCTCATGCGTAGCTCAGGAAAGGCCTACAAACATTCTGACTACACCGTCGTGATCGCTATCATGCTGTTAGACAAACGCATAATAATTGTGCTGAAACTCACCTTGGTGGTGGAGATACAAGCGCTTTTGTCGTGCCATCGGCCACCATTGCTCGATCGCTCTCTTCGACGTTGGTTGCCAGTACAGTCATACGAAGGGCTCACAAAGATTCTGACCACACTAATTAATCTAAATAATCAAACCTCACAGCACGCAGGAAAGGTCTACAGAGATTCTGACTACAACCGTCGTGATCGTTATCATGCATTGACGCAACCGTATAATAATTGTACTGAAACTCACCTTGGTGGTGGAGTTATGGGCACTTTTGTGTTCCCGTAGGCTGCCATGCTCGATCGCTCTTTTCGACCTTACCTGCCAGTACTGTCTTACGAAGGCCCCACAAAGATTCTGACCACACAGCCGTGATCACTGTCGTTCACTGACGCTTACATGCCAAAATTCACCGTGCTGGCAAAGTTGTGAGCGCTGTAATAATTTCGTGTCTTCCCTTTGGCTGCCATTGCTAGCGATCGACTGAGCGTGGTTGGCACATGGCATGTGTGTTAGTTGAAAAAAAACTGCAATGCTTAGCTTGCGCTACGGTGAGTCGCAACCGGGGTTGCAACGGCTACCAGGAGTGCGGTTGCCCCTCGTTACACTCCTGGTAGGGGAAAAATTGTGCCACGTAAATAAGTATTACACTCCTGGTAGGGGGAAAATTGTGCCACATAAATAATTATAAACGTTTGAACTACTTCGGAATGGCCTACAAAGATTCTGACTACACCGTCGTGATCGCTATCATGCAGTGACACAAACGCAAAATAATACTGTGTTGAAACTCACCTTGGCAGTGGAGATACAAGCGCTTTTGTCATGCCGTCGGACGCCATTTCTCGATCGCTCTCTTCAACGTTGGTTGCCAGTACACTCTTACGAAGGCCCCACGAGGATTCTGACCACACAACCGTGATTGCTGTCGTTCACTGACGCTTACATAGCAAAACCCACCGTGCTGACTAAGTTGTTAGCACTGTAATAAGTTCTTGTCTTCCCTTTGGACGCCATTGCTGACTCGATCAACCGAGCGTGGTCCTCACTTAACATGTGCGTTAATTGGAATGAGTTGCGATACCTAGCTTGCGCTACTAGCAAGTTACAACTGGTTGCAACAGCTCCTACCAGGAGTGCGGCCGCCCCTCGATCTAACTAATGTAAATTAATGATCAAACCTCATAGCACGCAGGAAAGGTCTACAGAGATTCTGACTACACCATCATAATCACTATCATGCAGTGACACAACCACACAATAATACTCACCTTGGTGGTGGAGATACAAGCGCTTTTGTCGTGCCGTCGGCCGTCATTGCTCGAGCACTTCTTCGACTTTCGTTGCCAGTATAGCTCGTACTATTTTGAAATATTATTAGGACAGGATTTCAAATAGAACACCAGTCATGCACTCCATACAACATAAATAACACTGCACCCAATGCCCGTTTCCGATCCATTCTCGTGGCCCTGCGCACGAATGCACAACAGGGGTAAAGCAATGCCTTCATGTCTGTCTGTGTATCTGTGTGTCTGTTGGCAAGGAATGTTGAAAAATGCTTCAAGCAGGGTAGCTAAGGCGTTTCCAGACATCATACCTGATACAAGTGAAGGTGGTTCTTTTTGCTGTCATTTTCAGCTATATACTTAGTCTCGTTCCCAGACCCTCATACAAGAGGGTCTGGGTACGAGACTACTATATACTTCGGTAAACCGACGGAGAAACCTCGCCTTAAAGTACTATATACTTCCATTTATCGGTTTCTTTGCTACACCCATTTCAAATCGCACCTGGCATCATTGACTGCCAAAGCGTGCTGAGTAATTAGCTAGTTAATGAATCCATGAATACACTGTAGTCTTTGGAAATGCAGTGATTCATTATGGATGGATTGATGTGGTAGGTATGTACATGTAGCTACGTACATTGTATTATGTAATATCAATACACATTCCCTCAGGATGGGAGAACTGCCCTCTGTATTGCAGTACAGAAGGGACATGAGGATATTACAAAGCTGTTGCTGGAGGCAAAGGCTGATCCAAACCTACTGGATAAGGTGATCGTATATCACTGAATAAGTTGCATGAGTAGCCATGCATTAGCATTGCACAGGAATTGTGTAACAATCTTATGATTTGACACATCTCCTCCTTCAAAATTGCTATGTGGATGGTTTGGACCCTTGATTTCCATGTTCTTACACATTCACAGTAAAACTATGGTAATGCAGTGATGTACTCTTGTTCATCACTGCATACACTACACAACTTAGTATTCAATACACACACACACACACACACACACACACATCACTTCACACAGGATGGGAGAACTGTCCTCTGTATTGCAGCACATCAGAGACGTGTGAATGTTGTGAAACTGTTGCTGGAGGCAAAAGCTAACCCAAACTTAAAGGATAAGGTCAGTTCATTGTGCTGCTGTAGCCTAAGCAAAGACCTAAAAAACACTAGATTAGATAATCATGTTGAAGAAAAACACCTGAAGGGCGCTGACAGTATGGCTGTGTCTGGGCTTGGACTTGAAAAGCCCTTGGTTAATTGGAGCCAGGAGCCCATAACAGGAAGGAGTATCCAACTAGCATAACCATCAGGTGCATGGTAGCAGCACAAAACACTCCATATAAATTGCTCACGGTTGTGGTCTGTGTACATGTACAGCTGCGCATGACATCACATAAGTAGGTGGACAGGTGTTGTGTATATATGCAGGAGCGCATAATGTGGTAGAGAGCGGAAGAAAGGGAGGAGCGTGAAACGACCACGCAAAGATGAAAAATTGAAAATGTTCCAACGGTAGTCCCGTTACTATATTTAGCATGCACGTGTATTGTTGTTTTTCATTGACTGACTACAACCACGAGCCAAATCTCGATGGGAGAGAGAGAAGACAGATATAGTGTCCGTAAGCATTGCAGGATGTTTCCCAGCAGTCATGAACTCCAGAAAAGCAGAAGGGGTGGTTATTTCCACTAGTCGAGACGCCCGCTTGGCTGTGTGAAGCGGCTCAATCGACATACAGCAGTTTCTCGAGGTCTGTTACTACCAGTATGTCATTTCCCTGCCTCGCTACCATTGGAGTCCTGATACTGACCTTTTCTGTGTGTTCTAGTAGTCATCCTTCTTGGAAGTTTCCATATGCATGTGAGCTAAAAATAGTAACGGGACTACCGGGGTAAGTTTTCATCTTTTGCGTGGTCGTTTCACGCTCCTCCCTTTCTTCCGCTCTCTACCTCCTTATGCGCTCCTGATTTACGTAGTATGCTATTGCTACGGTTAGTTTTTCACATGTCATGCGAGCCCTCACATGCTTCTTAACACAGTAGGTGCGAGTTGTAGCCCTTCCGTATAAGGCGCGTTGTGTGACTGCTAACTTGTCAACAGATGGAACCCTAACAAGTACACTCCTTTGCGCCCCTTCGTGCCGCTTTGCGGCACTCATAAACTCCTATTGCAGCCCAGTGGGCCATTTCTCTCCTCCTTTGCACGAATGGGCTGAGAAAACAGTCCTCTCGCCTGTCGGGCCTCCATTTCTGGCAATTTCCAAGTCTAGATGGGTGATGGTTGGCTGCAAGCCGTGACTATTGGGTAAATGCCCTTCCCCCTTTTCAGCCTCCAAGTTCTTGTGCAGGTAAGTTCTACTTCCCCATACGTGGTGAGCATCTTCCAGATCATCTTAACTACACAGGTGCAGTATAGTAGTATTATGGAGAGTAACTACAGTAACTCAGGAAATTGTTTTGTGGCTTGCCGATTTACTGAGTTTAAGAACAAAGTGTGTAGCCTGTCAAGGTGTTTTTTGCTACACCCCTTCATCTCCTGTCACCACAGGCGATACAAACTATCTCACTGCCACTTTTCTGTAGGAAGAACCAGCAGACTCGGGGAAAATTTCCCACGGTACATGACCAAACATTGTTGCTGTTCTGATGGATAGCTGTAGTGAAGTGTCCTCGATATGAACTTCTTTTGTTAAGACTAATTGGTTAAAGCTCCCTCGACTCAAAGTAGCATAGAAAATGGGGTGGGGGGTATGATCACGAGACTGCATGCAGTGGTAGGGTGCTACGTACAAAATATATGTCAATTCACAACAACTGTAGAACAATCCACCCATGTAAATAAATGCAGAGGACGGTGTTACCAGTAATCTTTCCCAGTGGTCCCAACACTATTTTGACACATTTTGGTTTGTGGCATTTCGCTAGATGCCATTTATATACATGCATGCTCAGGTGAGTTAAGGTATAGGAGATATGCAAAAGCATGCGATTAACCCACTCATGGACGAATTATTTTTCACTGGAGGTCTCTTTTAGCCTGTGGAGGCACTAAACTTATCACCAGTTTAACCACACCCACCCATCATGCACCTTCAAAGGGGCATATTAGCGAGAGACTACCCTAAACGTAGATTGATACCATTGCTAATAGTGGTATCCATATTCAAACCCACCCACACAGGATGGGAGAACTGCACTCATATTTGCAGTGCAGGAGAGACTTGCTCAATGGAGTGCTGCCGTGTATGAAGTGCAGAACGAACTTGAAGGTGTTGTGAAACTATTGCTGGAGACAAAGGCTGATCCGAACCTACAGGATAAGGTGATTGTGGATAAAGCCCTAACACAAAGGGCTTCAACCTACTTAACCACCTGTGGGAACTAAGGGCAGTGTTAATTGCCTGACGACACCGCGCGAGACCAATTAACACTGCCCGAGGCTTCCCAAGTGTGTTTAAGTGGGTTAATGCCCGAATGGGAGGGCTCTATCTGACTTAGACCATACCCCCTAGCAACTAATTGGACAGTAATTCTACAGCAACACATTGCTTTAGTGATGGTTGCGAGCAGCTGCTATTTGCTTTACTGACATAATTTACTGTAGTGTATTAGTGCATAATTATACTGTTACAGAGAAAGGTGACTCGTTCGTGATGGATCAGCTGGCAAAACTGTGACTGGGGTTTTAACCAGTTGTGCTAGGCATCAGTCAGCGATGGTACCAGTGTCAACTTGAACTCAGTGAACACTTCTACAGCGTGCCCCATGTATACACTGTATTTAGGACTGCAGGAGAGCTTGCTTCTCATCCAGGTGAGAGTGCTGCTATAAGGCTGCTCCCTTTTCTTTGCAAGCATTCAGGCAAGACGCTTGTTCACAGCAATTCTACATCCACCGGCACTCAAGAGACAGGTACAATGTACAATCACAGAATCTTCGATGGCACGATCAATTTCCTCAACTGTGAGTCTTCTCCAAGTCGTTGATCACTCTCCTCTCGCGTGAGTTGAAAGTCTTCTTCATCGTCAGCATTTGATGGATCAAAGATGCAAGAAGCAAAAGCGTTTGCTGGCGTGAAGTCATCAGGGCAGGTGGCCGTGCGTTCAAACAGGTTACCCTCCCAACTGACCTCATGATGGCAGAATCAAGCATTTCACTCTCAAACATTTATATTTCATTTTTATTTTTACTCACTGTTCATACTCACATGTATTCGTTACATTTTGTCTCTTGAGTACTTTCTGGGACTGTACATGCCACTTGATTGTAAATTGAAGGATATATTCCATGGAGATGGTGAAGAATATATGATTGAGGGCTTTAACCTGCCAATATCTAAGTTGCATGAGTAGCCATTATGCATTGCACAGGAGTTATGTAACACGACATGGCTTCTCCTTTAAATTATTATGTGGATGGTTTGGACCCTTGATTTCCATGTTCTTATGCATTCACAGTAAAACTATGGTAATGCAGTGATGTACTCATGTTCATACAGTCATACACGGATTGATCTGCAGTTGGTAGATGGGTACACTACACAACTTAGTAATAGTGATATTCAATACACACACTCATCACTTCACACAGGATGGGAAAACTGCCCTCTATATTGCTGTGCAGCAGAGACGTGTGAATGTTGTGAAACTGTTACTGGAGGCAAGGGCTGACCCAAACCTACAGCTCAGTGTACGTAATTGTATTGTCACAGAGTATTGAATCTAGAGAGGTGTGTTGCAACATATTGTATTTCTAAGCATCCATAAAATTTTTATGACATATTTCGCTGCCTCTAAATGAATAACTGGAGGTTAATTGAAAACAGTTTTGTTAATTTTACCATGTGCAGGTATGAATTTGATAATGCAGCATGATAGAATGTGTTCCTATGGGATGATAGCTTGAAATAGTTCAGCATTCAACCCCCCTACGGACTTCTTTCTCCACAACATGTATGTAATGAGAATGAAGTGTGTCATGGAATTGTACGTATAGTGAACTGTTTTATGCTATCATCCCTACCTTGTTTCCTGCTTTTGCCATTCTGCTGTCCCTACATCTCGTTGCATTCTTACTATTTTTAATTACTTGTTTGTGTCATCTTTTAGCGGCGGGCGCATGCATGAGCTGAAGTTTGGACAATAATTTTCTCTGGTATTACACTTCCAGCTTTGGCTTAAGTTAAAACTCACTGACCCAGCTATCTGTTCAAGAACCGAGGCAAACTTTCTTGGGATGGATGACAAAGCCAGCTCTCGTCTGGGATACCGGCATGTATAGCCATACAGTTGTAACCATACCTTAGTCCTGAGATAGGTGTTCACCCTGTTCACGGAGTACAGTAGATAGCAACATACGTAGGTATAATAGACTTACTAGACCTTTTCTCTGATTTTTCTAGTGTCTCGTTCGATTGGCATCACATTCCATAAACTGGTTCTTTGATCCCAGCACACCGACCGTATTTCAAATGTCCCAACGAAGCCATAGTTCTTGAGTGGGAGGTTGGTTACAAGCGCGTTGTGAAACCTCGAATTAGTTGTGAAATGTAATGGGGTTGTGCACTGCCCACTGTATGACAACACACAAAAATCTTTTGAAATCGCAAAAGAGGTAAACAAATATAAGCTATAACAATCTTCGAGTGTTTCATGACCAAAGGGACTCCTAGTAAAGCATCACGAAAGTACGTAGGGATGCAAGGTAGGGATGATAGCATCAGCCGTATACCCTGTATACATTGTCTCTCCATATATTACGTATATGTACGTATAATGAATGACTGACTCGACTGTTTTAATGAAGCTATCATCCTACCTTGTTTCCCATTCTGCTATCCCTGCTTCCCCTTACATTTTTTTTTATCACTCACTTAGCAGCAGGTGCATGCTTAAATGAGCTGAACCTAGCAACATAGTAATAGTGGTATTCAATACGCACACACACACATCACTTCACACAGAATGGGAGAACTGCCCTCCATATTGCAGTGCAGCTGGCACATGAGGATGTTGTGAAACTGTTACTGGAGGCAAAGGCTGATCCAAACCTGCAGCATAAGGTATGTGATTGTATTGTGACAGAATTCAGCTCATTGTGCTGCTGTAGCATCAGCAAAGACCTAACAAATACTTCAACGCATCATTAATGTTACTAGCAGTCACGCAACTCCTGATATGTAGCAATTGTTGCCTAGACCGCTGGTACTCTCCGTGTTCTTGTGCCGTGAATGTCTACCCTCCAGCTACTGAAGTAGCTGTAGCACTTGTATTTTAGTCGAAACGTTGGCATTAATCATAGAGTCGGTAGACTCTATATGTAGGGATACAACGGACACGCAATAGAAGCTAATACAAAAAAATCTTCCCAAATCTCTCCGAATCTCAAAAACGGGCGGCAAATAAGCCTTTATGACAACTTACTATTCGTCTTCGAGTGTTTTCCTTGCCCAGAAGACTCCCAGTGTTGTGAATAACCGTCGCGAAAGTACCGCGCCAAAAAGTCGCCAAACCGCCAAAATCGGTTTTCTTCTTTCTTCAGACGGGATGCTGTTCAAGTTGATAAGTGCATTTCTTGGTATTTGTTAGATTGGATTCACTGAAAATAACTAGTGTACTGGGCTACTGAAATTCCAGGAATTGAATTTCTACCTTTAGATTGGATATGCTGTTCTATTTGCATAAATACAGTAACACCAAACTGTGATGTGAAAATGTGATCTTGGCTGCCGAAACTCAGTGTTGTAAGCATTGTAACAATTTCTTGCCTTCATTGCTAGCTGGCTCGATCGACTGAGTATGGTCCTCACGTGACATGTTAATAAGAAGAACAACGTTTTCGGAGTTCTTTGGCAGTAGGTGACACCAGTCTGCTTGTAAGGTATTTCCTGCCTGGCTGAAATTCCTCATTAATACATTACGACACTATAATGATATTGTGATGTACATCCAGCTGTTTATGTAATTGCCTGTAATTGATATCTATGCAATATGGCCTCTAGCTAGAATATAAACTAAATTTGTGCGATGCTAGATAAAAGCTAATGTAAATCATGAGGCCATACTAGGAATAATATATTATACTTGTGAGTGCAAACTCTCTCCTTAATAACTGTTTTGAATTCCACACATGATTCTCAGGAGACACTCATGATTTTCAGGACGCATGATTCGCAGGAGACACTCCTCATGATGGCAGCTAGGTATGGGAATGCGAGGATTGTCAGCGCACTGATCCAGCATGGGGCCAGGGTGAACCTCACTAACATGGTAACTTGACATGTGTATGTGTATGACAAATGGAAATCATGCACATGTAAGAATAATTATGTCACAGAACAACAATCATGTTTGTTTGGATTGACACGTGATGAATTCGAAACTCCTTCAGATTTGGAGATGCTCCAGTAGCAGTGTTTACTTTTCTGAATATTAAGTGGGAAAGAAAACATTGATTGGTATACCAATCATGGGGAAGTTATATTAAAATTACTTGCAACATACGTAATTGCTTGACATAAGTGTGGTGTACATTCATCATATGCATGCATGCTCCTTTGCTAGTCTCGGTCCCAGACCCAAACCAACCCCAGCACGGATCGCATCTAGTATCATGCGTGGGGAGGGAGGGAGGGTCTGGCCAAGTTGCTACATAAAAATTAGCTACATTAATTTCAGAGGGCTGAATCTGATAGGTTGATTGGCTAGTAATGACGTTTGGAATGTTCACGCCACATGCGCCATGTGCTGATTCAAGCTAGCTAGCTGCTGTACGAGTCAACAAAGTGGTTGAGACCGCGATTACAGCTATGTTTTGCCAACTGCGGTCGACGGTCACTAGCTACGGTGAAGTCGGAACAGCTCAAAGTCGCGAGAGAGCTGGTGAAAGGGCAAACGGATGCATGGTTTGAATTTTGTTTTGATTCTGATGGGCAGGATGGAATGTCGCTCCGCTGTAGTGGATGCCTGTCTCCTGAAGTGTCGGAGGGAGCTGATTGTCGTTGTAATGAACCCTCCGAAGGTGTTCATGTTGTTCATGTACCTCCTGATGTAGACCGTGGACTCTTTGTGCTACCTGGAGTCGGCGTTAGTGCCGAAAATCGAGGCAGAGTCATCGGCAGAAGGGTAGAGAACGGAGGCATTCTTAGCCCGGAGGCAGTAGCAAGTGGAGAGAGAGAGATCTCAACACCAGGAATGCCTGTCAGGCACACTGCATTGAGAAATGGCGAGTTCTCCACCCTTGTACCTCAGCTTCCGCCCTCATCTTTGACACTAGCGTAGATGGTATCTTGCTGCAACAGACTTGGCATAGGTTGAAAAGCCCTAGCTTAGAAGCTGTAGCTATACTCCGGTAAGACCTCAAGCTCCAACCCCTCAAAAGCCGCAGGACCAATCAGAGACTAAAAGTTTTCTTCAACATCATAAACATTACTCTTGTATCTGAAGCCACCGAGGTGGAGCCAAGGTCAATTATTGTCTGGCTGAAGCCACTAAGGAGCCCATGTGCACAGGTGCACTATACAGCGAAGAAAGGGATGCTAGATTCAGTGGATCTGGGGACCAAAGAATCTTCAGCTGTTACATGGAACAGAATTGCACCTACAAGCCCAAACATACAGTTATATCTGACTGCCTTGAATATGCAAGTCAGCTTTGCACAATCAAAAGACCTTTTTGGCAGACGGCGTCATCCTCTAGCATGTTTTCATCACTTTTCCGCTTCAGAATATATCAGACATACATGTACCCCGCTCCCTGGCCTGTCTGTTTGCATCCACAATGCTACAAGATTACACTTCACCTTGTCCTTGCCATCGTCGTTCCCGAGGTGAGGCTAAGTGTTAATCTGGTTGTGCAAAACTGAATTGCATACTCAACCCAAAGACATACGTCGCCGTGAGATTGGGCTTTTATGTACATCAGCGCAGAAGAATTTCTGTCTCACTTAACAGCTGAAGATCCTTGGGTCCACAGTGCTCAGGTCCCCACGGCCTAAACACGAACGCAGATGCCCTAAACACAGCTCCAGAAGATCCGAATACAAAGTCCGGTTTGAAAAGGAAAGCAAACTTCGGAGAAGCCTTCCGATTTGTGGCAAAGCTATGCTGCAAACACATAATTATCGGAAAGGCTTTCCGAATCTCAGCATCAAGTTTAGAGGCACGTACTGGTATTCAATACACACACACATAACAACTTCCCACAGGATGGGAGAACTGCCCTCTGTATTGCAGTGCAGAAGGGACATGTGGATGTTACAAATCTGTTGCTGGAGGCGAAGGCTGATCCAAACCTACTGGATAAGGTAACCACAGAATACAGTTCATTGTGCTGCTGTTGCCTCAGCAAAGACCTAACAAACACTAGATTAGATAATCAATCGTCTTGAGGAAAGACACCATTATAGTCCTGTATAGCTACATAATTATGTACTCCTAAGGCTTCTTGCTTAATAGATTTGTATCAGCATTTTTGGTCTTGGGGAAATACACCATTCGTGCTCAAAGGTTTAACAAAGTGACCACACATCGGTAACAGTGGCGTCAGTAGATGAAGGGGTTTCTACGTCTTCGAAGCAAAAAACACATTCACAGGCTAAAAGCTTCATTCAAAGCATTATAACTTCAATCGGCCAGCCACAAAACAATTTAGTGGTTAGGTAGTTACTCTACGTATTACTATACTACTCAGCATCAAGTTTAGAGGCACGTACTGGTATTCAATACACACACACAACAACTTCCCCCAGGATGGGAGAACTGCCCTCTGTATTGCAGCGCAGGAGGGACATGTGGATGTTACGAATCTGTTGCTGGAGGCGAAGGCTGATCCAAACCTACTGGATAAGGTAACCACAGAATACAGTTCATTGTGCTGCTGTTGCCTCAGCAAAGACCTAACAAACACTAGATTAGATAATCAATCGTCTTGAGGAAAGACACCATTATAGTCCTTTGAATGTGATTATTAAGTATAGCTACATAATTATGTACTCCTAAGGCTTCTTGCTTAATAGATTTGTATCAGCATTTTTGGTCTTGGAGAAATACACCATTCGTGCTCAAAGGTTTAACAAAGTGACCACACATCGGTAACAGTGGCAACAGTAGATGAAGGGGTTTCTACGTCTTCAGAGCAAAAAAACACCTTCACAGGCTAAAAACTTCGTTCAAAGCATTATTACTTCAATTGGCCAGCCACAAAACAATTTAGTGGTTAGGTAGTTACTCTACATATTACTATACTACTCACGTCTAGTTAAGATGTTCTAGAAGGCACTCACCACATACAGGGCATTTAAACGAGTAGAATGTACCTGCACAAGAACTTGGAGGCTAAACAGTAGGAAAGGCATTTACTCAAGGGGGCATATTAGCGAGAGACTACAGACCAATACCATCCAAAATGTAAGTTGGTATTCAAACCCTCTCACACAGGATGGGAGAACTGCACTCAATTTTGCAGTGCAGGAGAGACTTGCGTATGGGAGAGCTGCCGTGCAGAAGGGACTTGAAGGTGTTATCAGACTGTTACTTGAGGCAAAGGCTGACCCAAACCTACAAGATAAGGTGAATATATATCATTGAATAACATGAGCCATTACCATTCCTCAGGAGTTGTATAACAAGCTCCTCCTTTGGTACAAGGATGGTTTGGACCCTTTATTTTGTGAATGCAGTAAAACTAGTGCTATTCAGTACACACACACATCACTTCTCACAGGATGGGAGAACTTTCCTCCATACTGCAGCGCAGGAGGGACATGAGGGTGTTATGAAGCTGTTGCTGGCAGCAAAGGCTGACCTAAATCTACAGGATAAGGTAATTGTCTGTTAATACATATTTGTTAGTACTCTCCCTGTTCTTGTACCGTGGATATATATCCGCTCCTGCTGGGTACGTGTTGGCACACCAATCACTCGTTTAAGTGATTCCTGATACTCATAGACTCCTCTCTTCCGGCACATAAACAGTAAGGTAATATACAGGGTACCAAAAACTTGGTGTCAACATTTTTGGTCTCGGAGAAATATCGTCTTAATTGTAGGATTACTTGTGTGTGTCACACAACAAAATCTTGAGAGGTGTGTTGCAGCATTTTGTATTTCTTCTGTACTTTTGTTGTCGCTATAAGAAACGGTTTTGTTAATTTTACCAGGTGTTGAAACTCACCTTGGTGGTGGAGATATGAGTGCTTTTGTCTCGCCGTCGACAGTACTCTAACGTTTATTAATTACGCAGCACAATATCCCCCCCCCCCCCCCCCCCCCCAAATACATCCATTCTTCCACTTCCTCACAGACTGGAAGGACTGCACTGATTGTTGCATCCTCCAGTGGCCGCTCCAGTGCGATGAGAATACTCCTCCAGGCCGGGGCCAATGCCAACATTACTAACACGGTAAGAATGTTACGTAGATGTGATGTGTAATTTAGTAAGCCCCTAGGCCCGCCTTGGCCTCCCCTCCTGCCTCCTCTTCCTCATAATGTGGCATTAGGTTTCTATTAGAGGTGAATACTTACCTATTAAGTCAAACCCGAAGACTCCTCACCCAATTTCACATAGGGAAGTGTGATTCTTGATGCAAGCAGCTTCACTCGCTTTCCTTGCTTCAGCTGCTGCTCCCTGATTGCATCCACTCATGATTCCATTGCTGGAGAACTTCCATTGTGCCCTCTTGGTGTTTGTGTTAGCATGGGTGTGCATGATAGTTAGAAGTCTCAGAAGCTCTCGCTCCTCACTGCATCTGTGTGAGAGCATGTAGCGTAGCTCATTACTCTGACGCCCGACAGCCTTGTACGGTAGCATCTCTGGCAAAGGACACATTAGCGTAAGATCAAGGTCGGGTAAGTACAAAGATCATGTTACCAGGCTCTCTCCTCCCCCAGGTTTGAGGAGAGAGCCTGGCACAAAGGTTACCTAGAAGTATATACTGTTATGTTCTTGTTCTGGCTTGTACCCTACTCATCACTAAGCAGCATCACATGGTTCCGTGATGGAATGGCAGAACATATTATCAGTAGCTAGTATCAATACGTTAAGATTTTTAGCATGTGTCTGTTTGTGAGTAATGGGGGGGGGGGGGGGGGGGGGTGGTCGAGGGCAGAACTAGACTATAGTGGAGCATGAAGGGGGGATTCTTTCCCTGAACGTTCATTTCTGAGTCCACAATTTGTGTGTTAGCATGGCAGCGTGGATAAATGCCTACAAAAGAATCACGTTTTGATATGGTTTCATTCTGCAATCTGATTAGTACCACCATACACATACACACAGACTGGGTGTACTGCGCTCTTCCTTGCAGCAGAGCAAGGACGTGAGGACAATGTTGACTTGCTGCTCAGCGCAAAGGCTGACCCAGATGTGAAGTACAAGGTAGCTAATCAGATTGTTGTTCCAAATATGTACTTTACGTATGTACCAGAGAACACAGCAGCATTCTCTATTTTGAGATGGCCCAGGAATTTTGAATTTTAGGTTATGCAATACAGCCAAATACGTTAAAAGGTTGATGAAAATCTCTGATTGTGTTGTCTTGTCTTTCTTTCTCAGATGATAACAATTAACCATTGATCACAACACCAACATCTATTATGCATGGCATTAAATGAAGCATGAAAGCCTGCATGCTGCCCAACAGAATAGGCTCCGGTCCATATCTGTCATGACTGTACCATCATGGATGCACAGCTTTCCTTTCTTTCTTAACTGCAAGACTTTAACATACGCATGACATTAGGGCATGCATCCAGGTTATGTTACGCCAACCATTACTGTACTCTAAATTGCTAACGAAAGTTAAAATGGATTTACGTTGTTAACATCGCACCTAAAATATTTGGTTTACCACATTGCCAAAACCTGTGCATTTCATGCTCTCAAAAACAAACAAGAAAGCAAGCAATACATTACTCCACCTCTCCAAAGCAAAGAAACAAGGGAATTCTGCAATATAAGAATATGATGGGACTGAGAATGTGCCACAGGCTTGATGCTCACCCCTTATCGTACCCTGCTCATCTCCATTGACTCTCAGGGTCAGGGTAAGACTTTGCAAGCGGGGTTCAGTGTAGTGCCTTGTTGGCCTCCCAACTGCACGTGGCACATCGACTGATACCTTCCCGGAGTTCTTGTGCATCAGCATCAGCTTTCAAAAGAACTCATGATATTTCACTGCTTGGGGCTTCAAATAGCAACGACCTCACCTAGCTATATATCTCGTTGGCTGGCTTATATGTGCCATCTCTTTCGGACAGGACGGCAAGCTGTCGAAATTTGGGAATCCCCTTTCCAAAATTATAGCGTATTCGTCCCAGGGGTGCCGAAAACTTAATTATGTACATACAATGATGTGTAACTTTAAATTAATTGTGCAGTTTTGCTGTATGTAGCTGGGCTCTAGGCCTTATTACATATTAGTTACGTAATTTGGATTCTCTGCAGGGATCTCAAGAGACAGCCCTCATGGTGGCAGCTAGGAATGGCAACGCGGGGATTGTGAAGAAACTGATTAAGCATGGAGCCAACATGAACCTCACTAACAAGGTAACTTAACTTGTCTGGTGGGCACCTTCCTTGTTGTTTTCAACAAGGAATGTGCCCAGCATAGGTAATAGTTATATAACCCTAACAGGCAGTGAACTCCCCCCCCCCCCCCCTCTAGTGCATAATTGACGCTATGATGTCATACGCTACGTATTTATCTCTATATAAGTAGCTACCTCTTGTATGCATGCTGTATGTATTCCTGGCTTGGGTAACGGTCACAGTGCTGACTAACTTAATAGCTCCACATTCCTCATAATCTTCCTGCATTGAGCATCATTGGTATTAGTCTCATAGTGCACACACTCATGCACACACACACACACACACACACACACACACACACACACACACACACACACACACACACACACACACACACACACACACACACACACATGTACACACACACACAGGATGGGTGTACTGCCCTCTACCTTGCAGCATCTCTTGCAGGACTTGGACATGAGGAAGTTGTTGCACTGCTGCTTGTGGCTAAAGCTGACCCAGACATACAAAATGAGGTAACTACATTCCAATGGTGTTATCACCTACGTAAATGAACAGCCATTTGTGTTTGTCCACTGTACACAACTCGCATTGCTTCCTCCTGTGCTACATGCATGGCCTTCAATTTCGTGCACGGAACCATCAGTGTGCCATTTGGTCGCGTGTTAATGGTCTCTATATGGATGAACACTGATTTTAGCTCTGGCTGCAGTTGTAAGTCCAGAGCTTGTAAGAGTGAGCACCACTTGTAATCAGCCTGTCCTTAGTCCTGGATTGTTTCCACTTGAGGAACACATACAACTATGAACAAATATTGTACTCCTCTGAATTAAGCTCCAATGGGAACAATAATTGGCACACTAAGCTTGTGGATGTGATATACTCATTCGGTCTGCAATACAGTAATTGTACGAAAGTGTGTTGGACACCACTGCTGCTATGGACTTCATACGGAGACAGTGTGTGTTCACTAAAGCTTTTTGTGAAGTGGTAAAAGCAGTAATGTTGTTAGTTTGCAACTCTGAAGTTATGACAGCCAAGTTTACAAAGTTACTCAAGAACCTCCAGCAACTTTATTTGAACAGCTTGCAGTCCTGTGTTCCATTTTCTAATCAGGCACTCCCATCGACCCACCATAGACTGAGGTGCCACTACTGGCACCGGAATGGTAGGGGAAAATTGTGCTGTGCGTAAATAATATAATTTATTAATGAATGTTTGAGTACGACCTACAGAGTTTCTGACTACACCACCATGATCGCTATCATGCACTGACCTGAATGTAAAACATTGGTGCTGAAATTCACCTTGCTGGTGGAGATATGAGCTCTTTTGTCTCGCTATCGGCCGCCATTGTTTGAACGCTCTCTCGGACTTTGTTGTCTGTTATCTTGGCAACCCAATGTGTTGCTGCATTCTAATTTACTTCTGCTCATTCTACATTTTGTTTTCATATTCAATGTTTAGGTTTCGAAGGAACAAACAAACACCATGTTACAGTGTGATTTAGCATAATTCAAGAGCGCACATGTGCAAGTAGGTCCTCAGTACCATTAAGGAATGGGACTGGCTAGATCAGACACATTTTTGTGTTGTGTTTGCAAGGTTATTGTGCTCCACTGGAATCACACATTGAAAATGAATGTCACTTTTGGGTTAGCCCCACCCCTCTCGCATCCAATGACGTCATTTTCGGCCACGCCCAAGCAATCTGTCCAGCAATATGGCTTCATTAGCAAACCAGCTACGCAACTACAAATGCTAAAAAGCGGCAACTTAAAACCCCACGAACCTCCGTGATTTCTTCGTGGCATAGAGAGCTGAAAGCCCACTACATTTTAGGCCTAGCGATAGTTGATAGCTGGTATAGGTAGAGAGTTATAGCTAATCAACATGCAAGCATGGCAACACTACTCAGACAAACCTACCTCTAGATCACTCGAGGAACGTTCAATCAACAATCGCTAGGGTGAACAGCTGTATCTAGTCGGTAGACATACGATGGGCCACACTAGAGTCCTTACAACCCGGGTTTAAGTTGCCGCCTAACACATCGACTCCAAACTTGTAGATCTGTGCGGCCATTCTCTGCAACTGGGCGTGGGAGGAGCACTCATCATGTGACATGTACTGGAAAACACGTGCATGCAATCGCATCAGCTAAACTGTGCACGCGAACAACAGCACAGTAGTGGACTTTCATAGCAATACTGCCAATAGCGGTCTTTGCTTCACTCCGTCCGACTTGTACAGATCCAGCAAAAGCGCTGCAAATTGTGCTTTACTGATTTGCCATGCCACTATGCGCGTGACTATCACAACTTTTGGCCAACGCCTACTTGTAAATAATTCTATTACGGTCTATGAATAATTTTATTGTGGTTACTACGAGATGCGTGCGCAGCCAAGCAAGGTCCCATACCTTAACAGACGTGAGTCGCACCCCCCAGAGTAAGAACATTGTAACTTCAATAGGCGCTGTACTAAAAATAGAACATCCGGTTGCACCTAAAGCCATACGGCGGTGATTGTGAACGTGTTGGCGAAATGCAAAGATATAAGTGGCTAGCAATATTCAGCTCCGGCTGAGCTTATTTGAACCTATAACCCACTGTGGCGATCATCACTGATGTTGACGTCCTCCTCCAGCCTCACTAGTGCCCTTCCTGAGTTACTCAATGAAGGGATTAGCCAGCGTTTGACGTGTTTTCTGTTGACCTCCCGTTACATGCATATAGACACACGCACGCACACATGTAATCATTATCATAATGATGTGAAGCATGTGTATGTATATGTACATGTGATGTGGCCTCTAGATAGCAGTAATTGTACAGTAATTCACAATGTACAATTTTGCGTGTGTTTGCTATGTGTAGTTAGGCCCTACGCCTTGTGGTGTTGAGTGAGTGAGTCTTTATAGCTAGTAGCTATACTTTGGATTCCATGCAGGAATCTCAGGAGACGGCCCTCATGGTGGCAGCTAGGACGGGGAGGGCTAAGATTGTGAAGAAGTTGATCCAGCATGGAGCCCATGTCAACCTCACTAACACGGTAAATTGCCTTGTGTGGTAGGCACTTTTACCTTGCTGTTTTATGTAATTATGGAGTAAATTGGAAAGCGCAGGCACAGAATTTGAAAATGGAGCAGAAACATTACTTCATTAATAGTCAATCGACGTTATATTACAGTGAGCAGCTACGTAAGGATTTACGAAATACTGTAGTCGTGCTTTATTAGGCACAGCTCACTTATAAGCGTATATTCACTGTCAGGCGCAGGTTCGACTCTCGTCCCAGCTGCTTGTTATGCTGATGTCTTCCTGCAATTTTCTATACAGAGTGGAAAAATCTGTCATTCGAAATGAAGTGCACTAGTCTTCCTATTCGAGGGATGTCATTCCGAATTTTGCTTATAGCCACATATTTCCTTCCTGTGGAGATATTGGAGCATGCACCTAATAAGACGATTACGGTGATATCGTTGATATGTACTTCAGGTGTACACATCAGTCTTTAAAAAGAGCTGTACTGAAAAGAGAAACCATTGCTGAGATTCTGTGCCCACACATTATTGGCCTCTGCTCAGCAGCTACAGATATTATGATTCTCTATGCCAGTCCATCACTGCACTGCGAATATTGCCCTGAATTTGTAGTGACATCAGTTACACCCAAACTATCACAGAAGAGGATGGTCTATTGAATATTCCTTTGTTCCATCATGTAGGCTGGACTCACAGCATTGGACATAGCCACTCAGCAAGGTCACACAGAAGTGTGTCGGGAGTTATCAAGTCAGCATACATGACAGGTGTTTATAGTGTGTACCATACATGACAGGTGTTTATAGTTTGTACCATATATTTTTGCTTTTGTACTACGACTCTTAGCACATGAAGTTCTACTATAGCATCACATAATATTAATGTGGTCATGCAAGCTGAATAATTTATACTAACTTTTTGTGCTACAAAGTGTGACGTCTGTTTTGTAATAGCTCACTGTAGTTATTATTGCGGGTACTTTTGTGAATACAGTCAAACCTCTGATAGTGGACCCTCCGAGATAGGGACACAATATAATAAACCTCTCTACAAAGGACGCTTTTCAAGGTCCCAAATAATTGGTTTGCCTATGGTTCTAATACATTTTGAACCTCTGAGAAGAGGACAACCTCTCTACAAAGGACAAAAGACTTGAATTTATATTGTTCCCAAAGTCACAGTGTCCTTTGTTTGGAGGTTTGACTGTAATGCCAAACAAAAAGAATGTGTGTGGATTAATCAATGGCCTCATTTATTAACTTTGGATAATTTATTATACTCAAAGTCTTACTTATGAATTTCACAATCATACTCCATTGCATGTGGGAGATAATATATTATAGTATTTTGCTGTAATTGACCATAATTATGGTACGTTGGTCGAGTTATAAGAACTGCCGCATGCAGAAAAGTATTATGGATACCCAAACAGGTTTTCATACATGCAGGTCTGCTATATTATTTTGCAATAATTAGGTATAGAACTGCTCAATTGTTTAATCTCATGAGGCACACATTTCGTTCATGCAATTCTCATTCCAATAGCACTTAAAATATAGTGCTAATTTAGTGAGTATAGTGCTAATTTTGTTATTTGTTGTTGTGGGGGTTCCTCCAGAAGAGTAATCCATAGTGGAGATCTGTGTGAACTGACTTCCGACAAAAAGAGATAAACTTGTGCAACAGAATTCATTGTACCTCATCCTCAACTGGTGCTGGAGACTGTCTTTGAATCACAATCGGTTCACAAGGATAATTAGATATCTCACATAATATGTACATACTTTTATCGTTAGGGACGTCAATCCCCCCTGCTCCTCCAGTATATATTGATCTGTTCTCCTGAAATGGCGACTCGAAATCCACCAGCAGTATCTGGATAACATTTCCACCTAGCTAATGCTGCCTTTGAGAATCCAGCGATTCAAGATTGTGCTAACTTGGATGACTGGCCTGATTGGTTGTAGGGTGGCATTTTGGAAGAAACACAGGCCCAGTTCGTTGGGTTGAGTGAGAGAAAAGTCTAAGCCAAACCTTTCAGAGAAGAACTGAAGTGCATTTTGAGGTTGAATTTCATTATCACTGTATCAAACTTCCCTGAAAAATGTCAGATTGGTATCAAACTGAGCAGGATCACGAGCTACACCTGGCAGTGGAGGAACTGCACTTTCAGGAACCACATCATCAGCATAAACGATCATCTGAGCATCCGAAGCAATCTGGTTTGCTGGACAGGACTGTGCTGCAGCAGTGGTGATGAGCATAAACAATCATCTGAGCATCCAAAGCAATCTGGTTTGCTGGACAGGACTGCATGTGCTGCAACAGTGGTGATGAGCATAAACAATCATCTGAGCATCCAAAGCAATCTGGTTTGCTGGACAGGACTGCATGTGCTGCAGCAGTGGTGATGAGCATAAACAATCATCTGAGCATCCAAAGCAATCTGGTTTGCTGGACAGAACTGCATGTGCTGCAGCAGTGGTGATGAGCATAAACAATCATCTGAGCATCCAAAGCAATCTGGTTTGCTGGACAGGACTGCATGTGCTGCAGCAGTGGTGATGAGCATAAACAATCATCTGAGCATCCAAAGCAATCTGGTTTGCTGGACAGGACTGCATGCATGTGCTGCAGCAGTGGTGATAACATTGACTAGAATGCTGAAGAGACCAGCAAACATCCACATGGCTACGATCAGGTAACTTAGAGATAACTGGTAACTGCTGCACTTTCTTGCAGCTGTTAGCCTGCTACTAGTAGAGCTCCAAAGGTCGTGCACAGTCTGTGGGCAACCAAAGATGTTGTTTTACAACCCACATTAATTATCTGAATGTCTGCAAGGCCCGGGACTCAGGCCTAGGGGGCCATCAAAGGCTTCTTCAGACCTCGCAGATCATTGCATATCACACATGGCCTAAACCATAGTAGGAAAGTTAGGAGTCCCTGGTGCGAGCATTAAATTTCATGTGTGAATGTCCAATTATTGTATGCATGTGGTAGCTATATTGACCAGTAAAAGTCGAGTCCTAGATGTATTCCCTTTAGCATTCGACCATGCACATATAGCTATGTGCGTGGTCGAATGCTAAGGGGAACACATCTAGGACTCAAGAGATGCAGATTATTGCAGAAATAGTTAGCTAATGACCAAGTGAACCAATCACACCGTACAGAGATGTAGGGATAGCAGAACAGCAAAACGATAGGGCATTGTGTAGAGTGGGTTTGCATGCTGAACTGTTAGCTAATGCTGTGATCCCTACCTAGCTGTTTCTCTTACTCTGTTGCTGCTCTGCCATCCGCTCTCACTGTCCACCACCGCAGCCTCCGGCACAATTATCTCCCAACACACTGTCGCCTATCATAGTATGCAACAGGCATCGAATGCTGAACATTCATACGTATTAAATGCACATGACTCTGATGGGTTGATTCAGGTTCTATGCACTGCCAGGCAGGTGTTGGATGCAAGCTTTGGAAAGAGAGAATAATCCACAGAAAAAATTCTGGGACCAGCTGGGATTTGAACCCAAGATCTTCTGAGTACTAGTCAGACACTCTTCCCGCTAAGCCACTGGGCCCTCGGCTGAGTACTAGTCAGACACTCTTACCGCTAAGCCACTGGGCCCACGGCAGAGGAGCGGAAGCAAGGCTAGTACTAGTTGCATACACATCCACAAAGACCACACATACAGCAGATAAATGTAATGGTAGACACCTGTACTAAACTGTACAACAAAACATTGCTCAAGTCCACACAGAACAAAGGTGGAACAGAGTCACCCGTTCCCACACGCAGAGCATCTCTTCTTCTCTTCTTGTGTGTTCTGCTTAAGCAATGACTGACCCCCAGTAAAGTGTGTCATGTTCTCAGGAGGAAGCTTGCGACCTGGAGAGGGAGAGAGATACGGTGGCAAGAATGAAGAGGAAGGGGATGAACTGGCACAAGCGGTGGTGAATTCACTCAAGTGGTGACCTCCTTCCCAGATACCAATTAGCCTCGTTCCCAGGCGGAAGTGGCACGACTGCATTTCAACATCCCAAACAATGGACAGTTTTTTTTATGCTGCCTTGTTAATGTTGCAACAAGGTCTCCAGTCTCAATCCCTTGGACGGAGCACCAAACAGTGGCCGTGCCACTTCTGCCTACATGACTGTAGTAGAAAGAGGGGGAGTGACATCACTCAAGTGACAAAATATATTCTCCGGCCTTCCCTCGACATTTTGCTTACTGCAAGCGATCAAATACTGGTAGTGGGAATGGCCTGGGAATGAGGCTAGACACCATTCAGTACAGCCTTAAAATGAGAGATATGGAATTCGGCTGAGATCAATGCTGCTTATTATGTACTGCCTATCAAACTTCAGACATCCAACTAGTGACTCCTTTCTGGCTACTCATGTCAGGGGCATGATGACACTGTTTATGCCATTATGCGCTCCTGCAGCTGGTCATCAGAATATTGCGCCAACTTCATGTGCATACTGCTCCCCTCTGCCGTACAAGATCTGTGTGTGTGTTTGTTTGTGTTTGTGTGTGTGTGTGTGTGTGTGTGTGTGTGTGTGTGGGTGGGTAGATGTACGAGATCACAAGAAAGCGGGTGGGACAAATTTTAAGGACAGACTTCACACCAAATTACTACTGTCAGTATGTGATGTAGCCATGTGGTTACTCAAGTGCATTACATAGAGCATTGGCAGCATAGGAAACCTAATGTACAAAAATATGACACTCTTTCTATACTAGCATGGAAATTCTAGTTGACTTCTGAGCAACTGGAAAAGCAGGAAACGGGAACGGGATGGGAGCGGGAACAGGAACGGGAAACTGTTGCTGTAAGATATCCCACGGCCACTTACTTAGAGCTTCAGAAAGAGGAATTGAAGCCTGCCCAGGCTCTATGTATAGCATCTTCGCTGCATTTGGCATCCATGTTTATATTGGAGGTGAATAATTCAAATGCCCGACTCCGATCAGTGGTCCATGCAGTTCCATCTGTAGAAACATTTGTGTCACTTGTCTCGGCTGCTTCATGGTGGAAAGTTCATCCACACTGCTCGAGTCCAAGTCAACAACCTGTCTGTCCATCACGCGTATGCGTGCAAGTGGCCATGGGATATCGGATCTTTGCAGCAAGTTTCCCGTTGCCGTTCCCGTTCCGTCCCATTTCCCGTTCCCTGCTTTTCCATTTACCCTGCAGACATTGCAATCTCTTAAGTGTGACTGGCTAACGGCTACTGCGTTCTCTGATATATCAAAAGGCGTGGACGAAACCTATCCGCAGCAAAAATTAAGGATGATTTCAAAACAGATTTCCAGACTTCCTGACCAACAAAGGTTCATTTGAAAGGACATGCCTATTGTCTTACTCAAAGAGTACGCTCCCACTGGACCTGAAGGGCTACTTCCTGCTTCCATATATTATATTTGCTAAACAGGCACTAACATCACCCATACACAATGTTGGCCATTGGATACCCTGGACACATGGATGACGTCCAAGTATGAAAGGCCATGCACATGCTGGAACACACCATATCATGGTGGCCGAGAACAGTCGTCTGTCTGAGCAAGAAAATGAGCCTAGGTATGTTCAGACTTGATGATTGTGTATCATGAAACACATTAAAACCTCTAATAGAGGACACATGTAGAGAGGTTGTCCTCAAGAGCAGCCTCAGATGATTTATCATATGACAAGATAGCAACCTGAGATGATCCACCACATGACAAGATAGCAGCCTCAGATGATCTATCACATGACAAGATAGCAGCCTCAGATGATCTATCACATGACAAGATAGCAGCCTCAGATGATCTATCACATGACAAGATAGCAGCCTCAGATGATCTATCACATGACAAGATAGCAGCCTCAGATGATCTATCACATGACAAGATAGCAGCCTCAGATGATCTATCACATGACAAGATAGCAACCTCTCACATGACAAGATAGCAGCCTCAGATGATCTATCACATGACAAGATAGTAGCCTCAGATGATCTATCACATGACAAGATAGCAGCCTCAGATGATCTATCGCATGACAAATCAGCCTGAGATGATTCATCACATGACAGCAGCAGCCTGAGATGATCCATCACATGACAAGAGCAGCCTCAGAGACGATCTGTTACCTCAGGTGCCAGCAATTCTTATAATGTAATTCATCACTGGCTGCAATAGAAACAGGGAGTCACTGAATAGCCTCGTTCCCAGGCCTCCGCCCAGACTTTATCTCGTAGACGTGGAGTCTGGGCGGAGGCCTGGGAACGAGGTTAGTCACTGAACACCATGGACTGAACCACCATGGAAACAGGGATTCACTGAACCACCGTGGAAACAGTGAGTCGCTGAACCACCATGGAAATAGTGAGTCGCTGAACTACCATGGAAACAGGGAGTCACTGAACCACCATGGAAACAGTGAGTCACTGAACCACCATGGAAACAGGGAGTCGCTGAACCACCATGGAAACAGTGAGTCACTGAACCACCATGGAAACAGGGAGTCACTGAACCACCGTGGAAACAGGGAGTCGTGGAAACAGTGAGTCACTGAACCACCATGGAAACAGGGAGTCGCTGAACCACCATGGAAACAGGGAGTCGCTGAACGACCGTGGAAACAGTGAGTCACTGAACCACGGTGGAAACAGGGAGTCGCTGAACCACCATGGAAACAGGGAGTCGCTGAACGACCGTGGAAACAGTGAGTCACTGAACGACCGTGGAAACAGTGAGTCACTGAACCACGGTGGAAACAGAGACCATGGTAACAGGGAGTACACTGAACAACCATACACATGGAAACAATCCCCAGCGGTTCTCCAAACCTTGTACTAACCTTGATGTGTCCCCCTCGGCTTAGCCAGTTCCTTTCATGACTCGCACGACACACCAACACCTGCAAGTATGGAAGTTTGAGCACCTGACTCCATAAAAATTCATTGTTCTTGTGGGGTGAGCCTGAGTGAGTGGGCACTAACTGTCTGGAGTACAATGCACGTGCATTTTAGAAGGTCCATTGTAGCCAGGCCCCGCCCCTCCCAAAAAGGAAAGGGCCTGGTATCCACTATTAGTGCATGTACGTTTTTACGGCCATGTGCCTGATGATGTGATGGTCTACCAGAATGAGATCAAGCCGGGATATCACCAGAACTACACGACAACTAATGCGATACTGCCCTGGATTGCTAGCAACTCTTGCTAAGTTACAGTCCATAACAAACAGTAATGCTTCATAGCACACAGACATTTCAAACTCGGTTGGCGAGCAATGTATATACGTCTTTCTTTTTGTAACCAGCCAAAATGGAGGCTACCTGCTCAGGCTGGAGACGCATACAGGAATAATTATATAGCCACTGAAGGTTGTAGAGTCAACTGTCTAACTCCATTGCTGCTCAGGAAAACTGGAACCAAATGGCGATAGTACATGATTTCGACATTGTGGTTGTACAGGCATAACGTGGTAGTCCACGATTTTCCGAAGAAATTAAATGCATGTGTGAACAGTGGATACCAGGACGTTTCTTTTTTTGGCAGGGTGGGGCCTTGGGACGTATGAGGCTTGTGGGGCAAGCCTGAATGGAATTATCATGTAGCACAGAATGAGTTGCAGCTATACAGTATACAGAGTACGCTAAAGGAGAAGAAACACATAAGCATGTGGGGCAACTGGGTGTATTGGTGCAGGGGTATGACATGCCTGTATGCTGTAGGAGGATGCTTCGGTAAGAGACAAACACCTAGATATCGGTACAATTGAGTGCTGCTGCAGTGGCTATAGAAGTCCAAAAAATAGCCATCCCAGGTACCAGAGCCCAGACACATAATCATGTGCGTACAGGAAGTCGTAGTCTCAGGTCGCGCTTGTGAGTTTTATGTACGTATGTACATGTATGTCTGTCCTTTACGTTCAACAATCAATACACAAGTTATTGTGTAGTTTTCTTAGCACATGGCGCTCTGCATCTGTGGTCGTTGCACGAGATGGAGGACTCACGGCTAGGAGGACAGAAGACGATGACTGGCTAGGCAACGAGCCCAGAGGTATATAGAAGACGATTAACTGTTCAATAGCAAGATGACAGACGACAGCACAATGCAGACAGAAAACAGCTTCCACACCAACAGCATGCAACACGCATCATTTGTTGACCCATGAGGAGTATAGGCAAAGGACATCTGAGTGTCATTCTAGGGAATCTCTTCACCAAATGTGAACTGTTTTTAGTGCTCCTCTGAATAGTAGCTATGCACAGGAGACCCCAGGGCAGACAATATTTTTTCTCAAGGTGAGTTTCAGCACAATTATTATACGTTTGTCTAACTGCATGATAGCCATCACGACGGTGTAGTCAGAATCTCTGTAGACCTTTCCTGCGAGCTATGAGGTTTGATTATTTAATTAATTAATTACGCGGCACAAATTTTCCCCTACCAGGAGTGTAATATCAACTGCACTCCTGGTAGCCGCGGTTAAACGGTAGCACAAGCTAAGTGTGACAGTTCGTTCCAATTATCACACATCACCATGCTATATACAGGGAAGATCAGAAATTATTCAGAGTGTACCATTCATAAAGTAGCCGCGTTGCGAACTGCCGTAGCACAAGCTATACGTTTGTTGACATTGACAGCTTCCACACCAACAGCATGCAACAAGCATCATTTGTTGACCCATGAGGAGTATAGGCAAAGGACATCTGAGTGTCATTCTAGGGAATCTCTTCACCAAATGTGAACTGTTTTTAGTGCTCCTCTGAATAGTAGCTATGCACAGGAGACCCCAGGGCAGACAATATTTTTTCTCGACTTCGCTTCGCCATCAACGACTGCATTTCCGTTTCCACATGAGGCACATTATGCACGTGCATATGTCTAGTATAAGTATGCCTACCACAATGGCCCACTACATGGATGGGTGTTCAGTGCACATTGTTGTTTCACGGTACAGGAGACAAAAAAAATGTCACCAGGAGATCAAACAAACTGTGAAGACATCATGACACCCTCATGTCACCTCTCTAATGCCACCCCATAATTTCACCCCCTCCTAATGTCACCACCCCTTAATGTCACCTGGAGATCAGACAAGCTGTGAAGGCATCACGACATTAGCTGGTGATCAAACGAAGGCCCTACTCACCATCAATGTCAAACAGCAGCTGTCTCCGTAAGGCAGATGTGTACAGGACGTTACACCCACTTGATTACCCTATCATGATGTCCGTATAATTATACCCCAGAACTTCAACTGACTAACTGCAGAAATGTATTCTTTAGAGGTCATTTCAGGCCTTGGATCTCTTCATATTCCTAGCTCCTTTGGGTTTTGACCTTAACCCTTTAAGCCCCATTGACGTCTATAGGCGTCATTTAGACCCTATGCACTTGTAGGGCTTCTCGCCAGTCCAAAAAGAGACCAAAAAGTCTTCAGAGGGCCTAGGGACGACTTTAAGGCCCGAACTCAAAAATTTGGTCAGATTTCGGCGCGCCTCCCCCACTAAACGTACAAGCGGGGGGGTTTCGAAGGGGGGGCGGCAGCCCCCCCTTCGCTTCGGCCTGTCGTGGGCGTTTTTTGATTTTAATGAGATTCATTGACCCAAGAATTTTTGATTCTAATGATATTCATAGACCCCACCCAGGGCCTCAAGAAAACCTGCAAATTGGTGGTGTAAGGTGTGCCATCAGTCAGATCTGGCCCAAGTTTAGGGAAATGCTGGGCGAAAATCCGGCTGACATCCACCTTTGACCTCCGATTGCTGGGCTTGTGGGGGGTCATGAATATCATTAACGGTATTGCCAGAGGGGTCTCTCCATGTGTGCGGGCCCCACCAAGTTTGGCCGCTGAGGAGCGAATGCTGTGGGAGAGGAGTACCTACGAAAGTGGTATGCGCTGAATGCATGAAAATGTGTTGTCTTGGTGGGAAGAATTCGGTGGTTAAAGGGTTAAGAGAAGTGCCATTGTAGTCATCCCGTGCAGATTGTTCACTTATGCCAAACTAGCACATTTTGGAAAACATTTTCTACCAATTATGGCACATTCTGACATACAATTGGCAGAAACAGCACCCATGACTAGTGATGCACCGATAATTGGATCGGTTATCGGGCCAATAATCATCTTCCTGGGGAGTACTGGTATCAGTAAATTCTACTGATAACTCAGTCGATAAATGGAGCATGTATATTGCATAACCAAGTGCTATAGCCTAATTCCCACTCCCTCCCCTGTGCATGTGCCGTGCGCCAATGAAAAGTACGAAGGTGGAGAGTGTGGTAAACTTTGTTGTGGCATGTTGACGTCACTGCTATAATGACCATATCTATTACGTCACAACTGGAGTGTTCCAACTTTGTGGCAGCGATAGATCGATATACAATGATTGTACAATGTAGAGAAGATTATACCCATGGCGATGAATGCTGAGAGTTACCTGGCAATACAGGCAGCCGGGGATACCGGTACAGTTCAGTGCAAGGTACAAAATGCAGTTCCAGACTGTAATTCTCGGTTGCATGCATACAGCAGCTACTTTGTGGTCTGCGTGTGAGTGACATGAAACTTGTGATGTCGGTGCCAATCATCACGTCATGATTGGCACCAACCTCCGTACTTTTCGTTGCCACATGCGCAGGGGGCCTGGGAATGGGGCTAGCCGTGCTATACTGGTGACATATTACTCCATGTGTCCATGTTTACCCACCATCCTCTTCGGCTACCGGTACATTCTAACGCTCACTTCCCATAGGCAGTTCATGGGCAGTGATGCACTACATGTACAAGAATCGATTCAAAGTACATGTACGATATCAAGAGTTGTTATGAACTCTTGACGATGTACATTCATACATGCATCTGGGCAGCTGCAATTGGTCTCGTAGTGTACAACGGCAGGACAGTATCTCAGACATAGTTATGCAGTCAGTCTTCAACTAGGTTACATCATCTGAGCCATACTATCCAGTACAAAGAGTTATACTAAAGAAACGGGGATTACCCCTTCCGTGCGGGTCTCAAAACCAATACATAATGATCCATACGGGTTATCAACAACCCAACATACCAAGATACAGCACACTCACACCTAGAGCAAGAAATCTAGCCGATTAAGATTCATCTGCTTTCCACTATTATGCAAAGTGGTTTTATGAATTTATGTGTTGATATTTTGTGGGGATAGGATCAAGTAACTAGTCACTATAGATAGATTTCATGACATCGCCCGAATGAAGGACAGCATGTGATATTTTCGTGAGAGAGATGTGCGTCATAGTCTAAAGTGAACGGCACTGACAACACACAACCTCTCAATGCTATCACCAACGTGGTAATAATTACAACTGCAGCCCTTCCTTGCGACAATTGCCATGACATCATTTTTTTCTTCCTCCGTGCAACAGAAGAGCAACCATATGTTCCTTACCCCCATGAACATCTGGCCCGCATTCGGCAAGACTATTATAGTTGCAAAGTATTTACAACTGAGGTTCTAGGATCACCTGCAATCATACTGCATTCTGCTAGTCTCGTTCCCAGACCCCCCTCGGAAAAATCGAGAAAGGGTCTGGTAACACGTATGGCAATGCCGCGTCCAATAGGAATTCAATCAGTTACACAATCACGTGTGAATGTTTACACTCGAGGTGATAATTGGAGTTGTATGCCACTAAATAGCTGCACGTACAGTACTATGTCTAGCTTGAACAAGTCAGACACTGTACCAAGCCGTTCTACGCTACTACCCCGAGAGCGGAGAGCTGCACAGTACAAAAGTCGAATTACGACGGGAAGCTAACGGCATTAACGAAAGCTTTCCCGTAGCCGACTGGTAGGCAAACAAATACAGAAATGAAAGCTTCAATTGCCTCTCAATGCTTCGGTATGAATGTTCCGTACCTTATTCTGCCTCGGGAAACTTCGACAGCCTTGTCAACTGAACGCCATGATGGTCACCGTATACCGATGAGTTTGCACATCCGCGATTGAACGTGACGTTTATAATTTCTGCAATCTGATTGGCGCGAGTATATAGCCCGCGCGGACACCGCATTGCCATACGTGTTGCCAGACCCTTTCTCGATTTTTCCGAGGGGGGTCTGGGAACGAGACTAGCATTCTGCCTGGACGAACAAATTCCCCATCATTTGAATCTGAGGTAGGCCTAGACTAGTTATGTGGTGAAAAGACAGTCAGTGTATAAAGGGGTTGAAGGACAAGCTTATATCTAATGATTCTGCTGCTCACCTGTGTAAATGAAAGGCTCTGCAAATTGCTGTCTACCCATCCCGCAAACTCCTCAAAGTTCAAAGTTCTACGCATGCGCAGTATAGCGTACACGTGGAAGACCCCAATATTTAGTATAATTTAGGGCTCCTGCAGCAGTCGATCATATGGTAGTGCTTGACTTGGCGTTATTTCGTGCAGACCAGGGTGGCGGCCCGAACGAGATCTGCGACCTGCAGAACAAGCGGTTCAAGAATATGACGCACGGGGACAAAGTCGTGGAGCCCGATAACAGATGGAGAAAGTGTAAGTATAGCTATGGAGTAAGCCATACTATTATATTCTAATTGTTGCCCTTCTCTATTATAATGGGCGTAATCATGACGTCAGTACTTGTAATCCAGGAGGGAGGACCCGACACATGATGTGCTAGTAGGCTGTGCATTTGAAATGCGAAGTCGATTTAGTTGGGGCTCCCTCGGTGAATTTCAGAGCTGTTTGCAGTAGATCAATATTCGGACACCATGAATATTCGGACACCTGTTCAGGTGTCTGGATACAGTTATCAACTCCGAAGCTAACACCACTTGGCACCCCTCCTAGGGTCAAGGGGAGGTCACGTCCACCCCTCCTAGGGTGCAACAACACTTAAAGAGGAGAGCACCTCCCTTCGAGTTAGATAGATTCTACAGCTGATTAAACGTAAATCAGCAGTTTGAGCACTGAAGGCCTTGTTGAAGGCTTAGTTCAGGATAGAAGTGTTAGAATTCAGAAAATAATAGCGACTACATAACTCACAGACTAGAGATCCACTCGAGAGGCTGAGAAAAGCTGCGTGAAAGTCGCGTTTATAATTTATAACTTGACCACACCCTGTTTCTAACATTATTACTGCCACAACTTTTGGTATCTCATTCTGCATGCGACATTGCTGTATTAAAAATCGGTAGGCATAGCCATCTCATCGTGCATGATGTATGAATAATTGGCAGTGGGCCTACCTACATGTATATCAATTCAAAGTAGCACAAGGGGTACATGCTCTGCTGAGCACATCTAGTCTGCACAAGTGACTGCAATTGAGCATGCACTTGAGCGGAATAATTGCACGTTTTAATCTCAACAGCCTCGTTCCCATGTCAACGTGGCCTGGGACCAAAGGTAAAATTGCAGTGTCAACTAGAAGCAAAGCTGCATGCAGTTGGGGGGTTTGAAAGGTAGGAGGGCCTTGAAGACGCTTCAGGTTGGGCAGGCTTCCAGCTGGAGTACCATGAGTGCTTTGTAGCGCTGGCTTCTCCGCCATCCAGCACGGCCGATCCTTCGAGGCCGTACAGCCTAAGCGGCCCAGTTGATGGCATATTCAGAATCCACTCCACTAGCCAGATCTTTCGAATGAGTTCTATTTTGTTGAGGTACTCGTAAAGACCACCGAGAACATACAAACCTCCATATAAATCTGCCTACGCACAACCAAAACGGTGGAAGTTTGCATACGGCTTATAACTCTGAAGTTAGCACTAACCATCACGTTCCAGCAACATAGCCTCGCTACCAGGCTCCTCCCCCTGCGTGCGCCAATGAAAAATACCGCACACACAGAGGGGAGCCTGGGAATGAGGCTACCAGCAACATGGGTACCAGCATGTAGGGCTCGTCAAACTCCATCTATTGATGTACACAAGAGTGTATAACGAAGAAGAAGAGAGTATCGAACTCGCTATAGGCTAACGTTGAATGTATGCGGAAAGTAACGTGACATCCGCTAATGTCAAAAGCACAATCTTACCTGACATAGACACCAAGGCTACCGTACCACAGCTAGCTAGCCTCTTTGACTCGACGATCAAGGCGTGCGTGCAGCAAGTAAACTCGGGGAGTACAATAGTTGACGGATAGTCGAGTCCATGTGGATCACGTGCACCATACTGGATGTCACGTTACTTTCCGCATTCATTCAACGTTAGCCTATAGCAAGTTCGATACTCTCTTCTTCTTCTTCGTTATACACTCTTGTGTACAGTTAGTAGAGATCAGAGTCTGACACTGCTGTTAGAGCGTGCATAGATGTTCCATTTTCAGTTCTGTGAAATATCCATATTGGTGTGCATGACCACCCATTGCTGTTAGGACGTGCATAGCTGTTCCATGTTCTATGAAATAGCAATATGGCGTGACCACCCAATGCTGTTAGGACGTCATGTTTTCCAAGTGTACCATGAATAACCATTTTGGAGGGGGGGGGGGGGGGGGGGGGGGCGGCGGCTTCATAACACAATTCATGACTGTAGATATCAGATATTCATGATCCAACCACACAGGAAGTGAACCCACAAGCGTTGCTTGTGGGGGAACTGTATACCAGTGAGTTGGCAGTACAGCACAATTTTCACTGGTGGTGAATTGATAATTTTTGGGAGGCTCAGTGCTGGATTGAGCACACAGATACTAAGAGAGGGTGAGAACCTCCCCCTACTTTGCTGTGGGTGTGTGGTTTGTTTGTCCCCTCATGGAAATGAACGGGTTTTGTAAGTGAAACAGCTGTATAGTTTCCCAGGTCAGCGAAAGCCACACTTATTCCTTCCACCTTATCCTCCCTCCCCGTGCACTCTTCTCGTCCCTCTTACCCTCTTACCAACATGCAGCCTCTCCGAAGCCTCCTGTCCTCTGTTGGTGGAACTTCAGTGGTGCTGGGACTGGTTGCCATGGCAACAACTGTGGACAGCCTGTACGCCTCGATGAAGGCTCTAGTGTGTATTGTGGGTAACAACCAACTGGCGTTTCTGGCGCATGGAGAGAATGGGAAGACTCCAGGTGAGTCACATGACCGTATGATGGTAGGATCACATGACTGCATGACCTAAGCACCTGGTAGGATGAGCGCATGACCGTATGACCTGAACACCCGGTAGGATCACATGACCGTATGACCTCCTCAGGTTGTGACTGCCTCTTACCATCTCCAGGTTCTAGGGATGCTTCTGCGTTCCAAGGCGGAGTACATCAACAGTAACATTCTCCACCTGCCGTACACCCTCGTTGGGACTGTCAACAGTGAACACGAAAGCAGCTGCATTCCTAATGCAGTCGCCTTTCAGGATCTGAAGAGGTGTTTGTGTGTGTGTGTGTGTGTGTAGCCTCGTTCCCAAGCCTTCTACACCTCCAGTTTTTGATCGCTTGCAGTATGCAAACACGGAGGGGGGAGACCTGGGGAATTTTGTCACGTGATCCACAGCACATTTTTGCATACTGCAAGCGATCAAAAACTGGAGATGTAGAAGGCCTGGGAATGAGGTTATCTGTGTGTGTGTGTGTGTGTGCATGTGCGTGTGTGTGTGTTAGGTCTGCACGATATGGCGATATTTACCGATATCGACGGTATGCGTGCACGGCGGTACGTTTTTTGGACGTGAACAGTATTTACGAAAAACGGATAATTGGTAAGTGCACGAGGCAACTTAGTCGCTAGTCGATCAGTATAGCTAGCGATGAGCGACGTACACGCGATGGTTCTACAGAGCCTGGTGATTCTGCTGCAGGCAAAGCCAAACCTTAATAAATGAAGCTGTTACTGCTGTTTGGAACGACTTTGGCGTCGAAGCGGACGAGAAAGGCAAACCACGATCACCTGACCGCCCGAAATGCCGCATGCGTGAAGGATGGTAATCTTACAGCCAGATTGTACTTTTATTAGTTAGACCTTGCCTTACCTCTGCCCTTGCCAAGCTGTATGGCTACTTTTTGTACGATATTTAGTAATATCGTGGCATCATGCGTGATGATATACCGTGGGGTGAAAAAAGTTATATCGTGCAGGCCTAGTGTGTGTGTGTGTGTGTGTGTGTATGCATTGCACACAGTGAAGGTGTTAATTCGCTCACTGAATTCACTTCTCTCTCCAGATCTGGCGGTGTGGAGCACGGCCAGCAAGGACATCCAAAGGTCACTTTTCAACCACTTCTACGATCTCCTTACCCACAGCAAGTATGTAACCTGAATGTAGACTCTGAACCACGGTTTCTTTTATGGGGAGGGGGGCCTAGAAAATGTTTTGCCCCCCCCCCCCCCCCCCCCCCTTGAGATTTCAAACCCAGACCAGCCTATATGGAGCACTGTCGCGCACTATTGAGCACTGTTGCGCACTATTCAATGCAGTATGGATGTTTGACGTTATGGCTGAGCAGTAGATCGTGATGGTCATATTGCGATAATGTTTTTCATATTGTGATATTTTAGCACATTACGCTCAGGTACATATATACACGTAGACTGCCTCTACATGTAAGTTGCATTCCACCATTTTGGTACCCCATTCACACTTGTGCAGCAAGACGTAGAGTGGCTGCTTTGTGTTTGTCCGTGTGTCAGTATGTCTATATGGAATAGGAACGCTTGCTGCAATATAAAATATTTCGAATTTTGCACTCAAGTTGGCAGCCTCTAAGTTGCATTCCATGGCCAATCCTGTGTGCGTGTGCAGAAAGGGGTAGAGTGATTGCTCTGTCTGTCAGTATATGTCCGTATGTCTGTCAGTTTGTGGACACATAAAATGGAACCCTTGCCGCAAAGCTACAGATGAAAAATGAACTTGAGAGTCGTACGAAAAGCAAGGTGTTTTTTCTCTGTCCAAAATTATTGGCAACACTTTGCACACCTCAATTTCATTGTTGTTTATGGTGGGCCGTATGATAGCCTCGTTCCCAGGCTCCCTCTGTGCATGTGCTGAACAGGGGGGAGCCTGGGAATGAGGCTGGCCGTATGATGTTATGTTTATAAAGCACTGTCATTGAACAGTGCTGCAAATTGCGCATGGGGTAAGTACTCTGCTGGGCACTTCTTGTTTACATATAGGAATGTATTGTTTTTGGAAGAAGTATAAGCTCATTGCTGCGTTGAAACAATGAATAGCGTGAGTTATCGTTTAATTGTTGATGCTGCGAATTAACTCATTGTATTGTAGTTGATCTTAACTGCTGGCGTTATGACCGACCTAACACTTGTGGGTTTCTTGGCGTACTGTGTGAGTTTGTTCATGAACACTGATATCCTAACCTGCGTACATCCCAGGAAAGAAAAAAACCGCCTGCCACACTTGCAATGTTTCTGTATACGTTCAGGATACATTAGAATTCGTAGCTGTTGGTGCCATTCCGCTACCCCACTCTTACATCGATCTCACTACATTTATTCTTTATGCGTGCATACAAGTGAAGAATCCACTTGAGAGTCGTACGAACCCCCCCCCCCCCCCCCCCCCGTCCCGCCTGCCACGCTTGCAATGTTTCCGTATACGCTCAGGATACATTAGAATTCATGTGGCTAGTAGCTGTTGGGTTGGTGCCGTTCTGCTATCCCGCTCCTACATCTTGCTACATTTATTCTTTATGTGTGCATACAAGTGAAGAATGTAGCATCACATGTGAGAAATCTGTCCAGGATAGCAGCCTCAGATCATCTATCACATGACAAGATAGCAGCCTCAGATGATTAACGCACATGCCACGTGGCAACCACGCTCTGTCGATCGCTAGCAATGGTGGCCAAAGGGAAGACACGACGTTATTACAGCACTTACAACTTTGCCAGCACGGTGAGTTTTGGCATGTAAGCGTCAGTGAACGACAGTGATTACAGCTGTGTGGTCAGATTCTTTGTGGGGCCTTCGTAAGACTACTGGCGAAGAGAGCGATTGAGCAATGGCGGCCGACGGCACAACAAAAGCGCTTGTATCTCCACCACCAAGGTGAGTTTCAGCACAATTATTATACGTTTGTCTAACTGCATGATAGCCATCACGACGGTGTAGTCAGAATCTCTGTAGACCTTTCCTGCGAGCTATGAGGTTTGATTATTTAATTAATTAATTACGTGGCACAAATTTTCCCCTACCAGGAGTGTAATATCAACCGCACTCCTGGTAGCCGCGGTTAAACGGTAGCACAAGCTAAGTGTGACAGTTCGTTCCAATTATCACACATCACCATGCTATATACAGGGAAGATCAGAAATTATTCAGAGTGTACCATTCATAAAGTAGCCGCGTTGCGAACTGCCGTAGCACAAGCTATACGTTCCAATTAACGCACATGCCACGTGGCAACCACGCTCAGTCGATCGCGAGCAATGGCGACCAAAAGGAAGACAAGACATTATTACAGCACTCACAACTTAGCCAGCACGGTGAGTTTTGGCATGTAAGCGTCGGTGAATGACAGCGATCACAGCCGTGTGGTCAGAATCTTCGTGTGCCTTTCCTAAGAACGGTACTGCCACCGGAAGTGGAAGAGAGCGCTCGAGCAATGGCGGCCAACGCCGAGACAGAAGCGCTCATATCTCCACCACCATGCAAGGTGAGTTTCAGCACCAACTTTTTACGTTCAGGTCAGTACATGATAGCATTCACGGCGGTGTAGTCAGAATCTCTGTAGGCCAATCCTAAGTACTCAAACATTATATATGGATTATATTAATTATATTACGCGGCACAATTTTCCCTTACCAGGAGTGTAATATTTACGCGGCACAATTTTTCCCCTACCAGGAGTGTAATATATCCCTCTCATGCTTTACAATACAGATAGAAAGTACGAAGCAACTATTCTGCCAATCCATGGCATTGCAACTCCATTCCACATATCCACACTCAAGGTACGTGTATGTTACAGTCTCTGATTGTGTGTGTACTTTGTACCTTGAACTTTGGACTCTGATCATTACTGTAGAACTGTAGAAGGGGGTGAAAGGGGAGTATGTGTACCTGAGAATCAACTTCTTCCACCAGGGAAGGTTGGTGGTGATCTCGTTCCCTCACCTTTAGAGATGGTTGATGGCATAGTCTTCCCCAATCCTGAGGCAGCCTTTGTGAAGGAAGTGTAAGTTTCATCCTGCAGTTTTGATTTCCAGCTATACTTCTGAGTTCATTTTTCTTTTCCTCTTTTTCTTGCAGGTCATTTCCAACAAGCTCAAAGCATGGATCTGGGGCAGGGGCCAGTCTAGTGCATGTGTTTAATCTAATCAAAGATGTCCAAAAGAAGTTCAAGACGAGGGAACAGGAGAAGAGGGAGCTGGAGGTGGGTGGGTCATGATCTTGTAATGATCATCAGTGGTTAGGTCATGTGATCCTGTGAAGTGTTAGGTCATGTGATCCTGTTGAAGATGTTTAGATCATGTGATCTTAAGCACTATAGGTGTGTGGGTCTTATGTAGCCATGGTTCTGATAGCTGTGTGCAGTGAGAACAGGCATATACTTTCTGTGTGCAGGGTTACGTAGAGCAGGATACCCTTATCCTGAACACATCCAAAGGGAACCCACGGCTGAGGGACCTCTATATGCGGCTTGTCATCGGTTCCAGGAGAGTACAGGTAATCTTGTGTTTGCCAGTGATAACTAGCTTACTAGAGAAAGATTACTGGAAAAGGATTACTAGGGATAACTGGAGATTACTAGGCGTTACTTTAACATGGGTCTGTCGTGGGCTCTAGCTGGGGGTAATGAGTGCATGCCATGTGATCCAGATTATGTAGACATTAATAATCATGTGATTTGGATCGCACATGCTTGTGTGATCTAATCCGGCCTGATCGGCCGGTGTGATCCTCATGGTAAAATACCTGTAGTGTCCAAGATTGTACTGTTACCCTTCAGATGGTTCGAATATAAATAACTGCCTACAAAGATTCTGACTACACTGTTGTGATCGCTATCATGCAGTGATCCAACCGTACAATTTTGGTGCTGAAACTCACCTTGGTAGTGGAGATACAAGCAATTTTGCCGTGCCATCGGCTACCATTGCTCAACCACTCCGACTTTCATTGCCAGTACAGCTCTTAGGAAAGGCACATGAAGATTCTGACCCCACGGTCGTCATCGTTGTCGCTCACTGACACTTACATGCCAAAACTCACCGTGCTGGCTAAGTTGTGAGCACTGTAATAATGTCTTGTCTTCACCATTGCTAGCGATCGACTGAGCGTGGTTGCCATGTGGCATGTGTGTTAATTGGAACGAACTGCAATAGTTAGCTTGCGCTATGGCGAGTCGCAACCGGCTACAGTGTTCCAGAATGTTGCCCTTCAAGATGCATGTAGTGTTTCCCTACAAGATAGTATCCAAGAATGTACTACTGCACTTCAAGATAGTGTCCACGAATATCTAGTGCTACACATCACGTGACCCTCAACGAATCAGACGCCTCAGAATCGATCACATGGCGGAGCATTAAATCGCTTATTGCACACTTTTAGTGTGCATTATCTAGATAATACAAAGATGAATGGCTGTCTCTGGTCAGTCAGTTGCACTAAGTACTTTAGATACCACTTTGCAGTGCATTACGGGCTTTAGTGCACTCGGGCAATCTAGTTAACGGTCTTGGGTGGATAATACACGAGCCGAAGGCGAGTGCATTATCTCGCCCTCGACCGTTAACTAGATTGCACTAAAACCCGTAATGCACAGCAAAGTGGTAGCTAAAAATTACTTATATTGTCCAAAAAGTATTTGTAGCATAATTGTTCTTCAAGACGGGCCCCTTCTGACATTGTATCATGATCGTCCCACACAGGGCACTCTTGAAGCCCACACAAACGGGCTGCGCTACACAACACTGAAGGGAGTTTGTGTGGACATCTTGTTCAATAACATGAAGCATGCCTGCCTTCTTCCAGCCCTCAAAAGGGGAGATGATTGTCGTCTTCATTTCCACCTCAAGGTGAGCGTGGAGGGAGACTCACCCTTCTACATATAGTCCAATGGAGTCTCTCTGCACCAACAGCTAGTCCTGAACTACGTATGCAACAGCAGCCTCGTTCCCAGGCTCCCCCCTGTGCATGCGGTGAAAGAAAAATACCACCGTGCGCACAAGGGGAGCCTTGGAACGAGTCTAATGCAGCAGTATCAGCTACAGAGAGGGCTGTGAATAGTGTAGTACCTGAGTAGCATGTGGCATAACCTCACTTTCTACTTGACCTGCTTCAGGTTCTGCTTCACTAGCCAGTTGCTTTGGTTAATGTGAGGGTGTATCTTCCTTTCTGTGCAGCATCCCATCGTCATCGGAAAGAAGAAGCACAAAGACATCCAGTTCTACACAGAGGTGTGTGAGAAGTTTTAGGCCACCCCTCCACAACAACTCACCTTCCTTCTCTCTCCTCCCTCTCCTCTCCTCTCTCTCCTCCCCCTCTCGCCCCTCCTCCTCTCCCACCTCCTTGCTCTCCTCCCCCTCCCCCTCTTCCTCTCCCTCATCCTCTCTCGCTTCCTCCTCTCACTCCTCTCACTCCTCTCCCCTCCTCTCTCTCCTCCTGCCTCCTCTGTTCTCTCCTCTTCTCCTCCCCTCCTCTTGTTCCTCATCTTCTCTCTCCTCAACACTTCCTTCACTCTCTCCCCCTCCCCCCTCTTCTGCTTTCTCCTCCCCTTCTCCTCTTCCTCTCGTCCCCTTCCCCTCCTCCATCTCCCTCTTCTTCTCTGTGCTCCCCCTCTCCTTGTATTCACGTTCCACTCTTGTGACCAGGTGGGGGAGATAATGACGGACCTGGGACGGGCACAGCACATTCATGATTTCTCCCTCCCTCCCTCCCTCCCTCCCTCCCTCCCTCCCTCCCTCCCTCCCTCCCTCCCTCCCTCCCTCCCTCCCTCCCTCCCTCCCTCCCTCCCTCCCTCCCCCCTCCCTCACTCCCTCCCTCTCTCTCTCTCTCTCTCTCTCTCCACACACACGAGGTTTTGAAGTGTGAAAGCCTGTACAGTCTGAGCATAAGCAGCTGTAATGCTGAATAAGTAGGCAAGACTGACAGGAAGTGATGTAATCACTTCCTTTCTGATGAGATTCATCTAAGATGAATCTCATCAGGCCGCCATTGGGTGGGCAAGCCAGATGGGGCACAGCAAGCAATGCCAGAACCTGGCTAGCACCAACAGCCATACGGTCGTTTAGTTTGGCACTGGCACAACCCACCACAGAAGTGGGGGGTAAGCACTGCATCTCTGCCGAAACCAATGATGACCCATCATCTAAGCTAATCAGGAGGAAGGGAGAAAAGCGCTCTAAGGAGAGAGCGATGAGGGTAGAACGGAATAGCGCCACAAGGAGACCGAAGCCTCGGCAGGATGAGAGGCAAAGGGCCATGAGACAGAGTAGACTGGGGACAGTGAGAAATCTGATCAGCTTAGACGCCATCACCCGAGATCTTAACCTACATGCCCAAATCAGAGGATGGTTCGGTGACGGAAGTCTCTCTTTTGGACGGCACGGGACAGGTACATGAGACCATGCGCACGGAAGAGGACGGAGTCAGCAACAATCACCAGGTGCACCTTGGTGTCTCCTGGGAACACGTAACAGTGCTTGCCTACTGTGTAATAGTATAGTCAGCTGCTCCCGTGAGTTGGCACGGGTACGACGTGCTTAGAAGCACGCAGTAAGACTGTTTCGTCCCTAATTTAGATGGCGCCGGGACTCATCAGCAGGCTGCGCCCCTCCCGAAGGAGGAACCCCCAAGGGGTCAGGCTCAGGTCAGGCTCACAGAGCGGTTCGGTGGCATAGGCAGGGTCATGCCACGCCACGAACGAGGCGCACCCGGTTCTCTCTCTCTCTCTCTCTCTCTCTCTCTCTCTCTCTCTCTCCTCCTCCCTCACTCACTCCCTTTTTTTTGGAGCACCTTCACCCTCCCTCTCTCTGTCCCTCCCCCCCCTCTCTCTGTCCCTCCCCCTCCCTTCCTCCCTCCCTCCCTCCCTCCCTCCCTCCCTCCCTGCCTCCCTCCCTCCCTCCCTCCCTCCCTCCCCTCCCCTCCTTCCCTGCTCATGTGACATCAAGTACACTGAAGGGCTACAGAATTTGAACTGGGCAAAAATCACGAAGACCATCAACGATGACCCTGAGGGGTTCTTCTCCGATGGGGGATGGAGCTTCCTTGATCCAGAGTGATGTAGGTTATGTGAATGATACATGTTTTTGTCACTGCTCACTCACTAGCTAATCAACTTAGCAAATGTACCTCTAGGTCACTATTGTTTGATAGTAACACCTGGGGCATCATTGTGGAAAAGTGGCTACCTGTTGCACTAGTTGCTTGTAGCAAGTAGTTCACAGAGCATCCGGACACCCCTGCCCTTATCTACACAGGTGTAGAATAGTGTGCTTCTCAACATGTGTGCAAAGGAATTGGCGGGGCGTCCGGGACACCCCCTCACCATCCGCACTTGCTGTAGGTGTTCATCGTTCACGTATTTGCGAATACCTCAAAGGTTTCCCCACTGCGAAAGTAACTAGGTGATTTATAAGCATAGGGTAAAACGGAGGGAGGCCTTACTTACGCACTTGCTCTAGTTGTTAATATTCACAAATTTAGTATTTGTGGTCTTACTTTACCCGCAAAAGTTATCCCACTGCGAAAGTAACTAGGTGATTTATAGGCATAGAGTAGGACGGAGGGAGGCCTTACTGAAGTACTTTTCAATTTTGGTATTGGCAAAATTTCTGTGAAAAGCAATGCTGGTGCACATCTCCTGAATGGAGGATACAATCCAACTACCACGCACAAAACAATGACAGCACTTTGAGGCATTGTCCTCTTAAGGTCAAAAGGTTGCGGGTTGCAGAGATTGGACTTGGTTGCCTACCCTCCCTTGCAGAATGAAAGTGATGACTCGGATTCTGACGAAGAGGATGAATACTGCCCCTCCAGCGATGATGACGAGGGGCCAGGAGAGGAGTCGGATTCCGCTGAAGAATACTCATCAATCTCAGAGGGGGAGTCAGCAGAGTCAGGTATGGTGGCCATGACCATGTGCTGTGTTGGAGAACAATACCTTGCAACTGAAGTGGCTCAGTCCCGGGCCAATATTACTCCGAAAGCACCTCAGTCACACAGAAAGCCTAGATAGATGCTTAGAACTTACCGAGGCTAAAGGACTATATATACAGCTACCACTTCAGGATAGTGACGAACCACAAGTCCTGCAGATCTGATTCATTATTCTGGGTTAAAAGCATTTGGCCACATGAATGGTGAGGCGTGTTCATCATAGTGCTGCAACTCACAGTGTGATATTTTGGTATGCAATGTGTTTCTCATTTCTGATGGAGCTCTGAATGACCTGTGGCCAAGTGGTTAAAGCATTTGACTGTGGACTAACCCCCTCCTCACCTTGGCAGACCAGTCTTTGGCTGAAAGGGCATGAAGGTTAAATACACCTTACCTCACTTGCGTACCTGAGTTACCACTGCATGCTGGTTGCTATAAGCTCCCCGTTCTCATACTGCTGCTTCTGCCACTAGAAAGAAACGTGTCATTGATGGTATGAATAGCACTGCTTCACACACTCACGTACACAGTACTACTACTACACACACTCACATACTGTAGAAGATGAAGACGACGAGAGTGAGGAGAGTGGGATGGACTGGGTTGACCTGGAGGATGAGGCAGAGAAAGGTCTGTACACGTCCCGCTACATCTCCCTCTCTCACTGTCCAGCATGTTGTTTATTTTCCCACCCACGCACACACACATACACAGCTGACAAAGAACGTGACCAACTTCGGTTTGAGGAAGAGTGGGAAGAGAGGAGAAGACCACCACGATCTCCAAAGAAAAGAGCTAGACCTGTTGCTCGTGATAGACCTACTGCTCATAAGAGCAACGATAGACCTGTTGCTCACAAGAGTAGGGGAGGCAGACTTACTGCTCAATGTAAGAGCAGTCCTTGGAACGATGATTATAACTCGTGCACCCTCTTTAATGTTGCCATGGTAACAGCTGCAAATTTTTTCACTTGCTGTTGTAAATGTGTTTACCATGTCAGTGCACTCAGTGGTGGGGAGGGCTGGCATAGTGGAACTAGCAATAGGGTAAAATTGTCATGGAGAACTAGTAATTATTGCCAAATTTATTGGATTATTGGTATCAAAATTACATAGCTTTTTTTTTGGGGGGGGGGGGGGGGGTTACAAGAAGACACTCGTTCAGCCTCTGTCCAGGGTAGCTCAGCAGGTGGCAGTTCAAGATCAGAGGATCCACGAACGGTTGCATATGTGCACTGTTGGAAATTGGAGTAATGTGATACACTTACGTTATAAACATGTACATGTAGCTACTGGGTTGCATTGCAGGGTAGTGCCCTCAGTTGTACATCATAGTTCAACGATGGAGGGAGCGACAGTGGCAGAGGGCCAACTAGAGGACGGCAATGGCGTCCAGAAAACCGACAGAGACGGAAACACGCTCACCACTGGGAACAGCTTACGCGTGCACAGCTGCCGCTCGATTCCCGCCATAATTTGAACCAATCCAATTAGAGTATTCCGGGTACCCGAGTGCGCGTGCAGGTATGCATGCACGCGTTTGCAGCAGGCTTCGGCGAGTATATAAAGCGAGTCAAATTGTGTCCTAGCCATTCCGGCTTAGGTTTAGCTCGGGTGAGGTTAAGGTGAGGTGAGCCCTCACCCTAACTTTACCCTTGCTGCATCTTCGCTCAGGGGGCGGGGAGCATTGGGGGGTGGGAGCATTGGGGGGCGGGGAGCATTGGTGGGTGGGGCGGGGAGCGGGGGGGGGGGGGGTTTAGGGGTTAGGTGGGCAGGGTGCATGGGGGTAGGCAGGTGGGGTGCATGGGGGTAGGCAGGTGGGGTGCATGGGGGTAGGCAGGTGGGGTGCATGGGGTAGGTTGGCGGGGTGCATGAGGGTAGGTGGGTGGGGTGCATGAGGGTAGGTGGGTGGGGTGCATGGGGTAAGTGGGCGGGGTGCATGGGGGCAGGTGGGTGGGTGTAGGATTGATAGCAGAAAATGCGTTCATACAATCATGCAGTACGCATTCTAATATGCACACGAACAAGCAATAATATTATATATTTGGCTGCATGCATGGTGTAATATCAATGAATCAGATTATTGCATTCAGCTGAGTGACCATCAATACATCAATACATTGATTTTAACGTGTGTCTGTGTGTGTGTGTGTGTGTTTGTGAGTGACGGAAGTGGGATGTTCGTGGGGCGGGACTAGGCTATTGTGATGCGCGACCTTCGTACTTTAAAGTCCTCTAGCATGTGCTGTTGTATGCAGCTTGTTTCCGCTCCTCTGCCGTGGGCCCCATGGCTTAATGGTAAGAGCGTCTGACTATTAGCTACTCAGAAGGTCTTGGGTTTGAATCCCAGAATTTTTTCTGTGGATTTTTCTTTCTCTCTCTCCAAAGCTTGCATCCAACACCTGCCTGCATAGAAACTGGAAGATAGTCTGTTGTACGGTGTAATCTCAAGGTTTGTAACGTAGCCAGTTTTCAGCTGTCCAAATAGACTTTAATTGTGGCCACCTCGAGCTTTCGTAAACCATGCTGTGTAGTAGCAGGAGCCAGAAGCTTATGAGCGCCGCTTTGCTGCGCTCATAAGCTCCTGGTAGTAGTATTATGCACTGAAGCGTCAGAACCGGAGTTCCGGATGTAGAAATGGAATTATGACATTCTTCACAGCGTATTGCCCTACCCATGTGGCAAGGAATATCACTCAGAATCTCGTGACAAGAACCTTCTCTGCTTTTTGGGGAGAGTCTCGAAACGAAACTAAAGTTCTGCTTGCAGCTATAGCTAGTGTATGTACTGGGACTTTAAACAACAAGACCATGATGATAACATTGTGTAACATTGTGTAACATCGTGTAACATTGTTGTGCAACAGAATTACATTGTACCTAGAGTGGTACACTAACCAGCTAGCTGCTCAATTGATTGCTACTGGTGAGTTACATCACCTGACTCAGCATTGCTGCGATCAGTTAAAAGGGAGGGAATTGGGTGGGAAGGTAAGGACAGAACTTCCTGACCTACGAAAAAAGGTGGAGCCATTTGCAGCGGTAAATCTTTCAAACTGAACAATCCCTTGTTCTGACCCTTGTCCTAGTGTGCGATGTGACAACTCGTTGAATGTGACAAAGAGTCGATTGCTACCAGATCCCTCGTCCTCGACTGGTATTGGAGACTGTTTTTGAATCACGATCGGTTCACAAGGAGGACTGATTGAAATACTTTGATATACATATCTCACACTTCTATCGTTAGGGACATCAATCCCCTCTGCTCCACCATACGTTCCTTTCAGTAACTGTTCTCCTGAAAAGGTGACACGAAATCCACCAACAGTAGTAGGAAAACATTTCGACCTAATGTTGCCTGTGAGAATCCAGCGATTCAAGGTTGCGCTGATTTGGGTGACTGGCCTGATTGGTTGTAGGGTGGCATTTTGGAAGAAACGCAAGCCCAGTTCATTGGGTTGGGTGAGAGAAAAGTCTAATCCAAACCTTTCAGAGAAGAACTGAAGTGCATTTTGAACCTCTTGCTGAATTTCATCATCACTGTATCCTAAAACGTCCCTGAAAAATGTCAGATTGGTGTCAAACTGAGCAGGATCACGAGCTACACCTGGCAGTGGAGGAACCGCACTTTCAGGAACCACATCATCACCATAAACAATAATCTGAGCATCCGAAGCGATCTGGTTTGCCGGACAGGACTGTGCTGCAGCAGTGGTGATGACTAGAATGGGGAAGAGACCAGCAAACATCCACATGGCTACGATCAGCTAACTTAGAGATAAATGCCTTACGGTAACTGCACGCTGAAAAAATTCACTTTCTTGCAGCTGCTAGCCTGCTACTATATAGTAGGCTCCAAAGGTCATGCACTATCTGTGGCCATCAAAGATGTTGTTTTACAACGCATTGATTATATCTGAACATCTGCAAGGAGCCATCAAAGGCTTTCTTCAGACCTTGCAACACTACACTAAAATGCAATTGCGTAGACCATTCCATATATGGAGCGCAGGCAGGGCTACTTAAACACTGAACTTTGGCCTTTAATTAGATTTCACACAAACGAGTTTTGACCACAAAATTAATTGTCCACTTAAGGTAGCATTATACCTTTACCGGTAGGGTACCTTTAACCATCGGGCCGACGGTTAAAGGTACTTTAACAGTAAAGGTAGCATTATACCTTTACTGTTAGGGTATACCTTTAACCGTCGGGGCCCCGACGGTTAAAGGTACCCTAACGGTAAAGGTATAATACTACCTTAACACAGCCAGAAAAGTCCTGTACTAGTTCCGACAAAATTTAGGCCATGTGTGATACATGTATGAGATGATCTGCAAGGGTTCTGAACCCTGTACTAGCCCAGTGGCTGTCCAATAATATGTATGAGTGTTCCTTATTTGAAAGTGAGCTCTTAACCTTCGGTCAGGAAGGTACTGGTCGGAGTTGTAGTTCAGTGTTGTTATGCAGTTTTTTGCAAGAATTCTGAAAATTCCAGTATATAGGACCGAAGTGTGCATACAAATCCAATAGCAGCTGCGCATTGGAAGGAAGTCAGGTGATAAACGTTCAGCCCACAATTCCATTATGATGTTCCAGATATAGCTAATGATCACAACATCGTGAAACTTCTTCAGCCAGAGTTAATAGCACCATGTTATACTGGTAACTGCTGAAAATGCACTTTCTTGCAGCATTAACCTGCTACTACACATAGCTAGTAGAGCTTCAAAGGTCGTGCACAATCTGTGGGCAACCAAAGATGCTGTTTTGCAATCCACATTAATCATCTGAACATCTGCAAGGGAGCCATCAAAGGCTTCTTCAGACCTACTCTTGTGCCCAGCAGGAAACATGCTTAATATCCGTTTGTTGACTTTCAGCAACATTCTCAGTCTCATTTAATATTCATAGCTCAGCTAACCGCCTGAAACCAGACAGAACCAGAAGTCCTATGTGTGAAATGATACGTAATTGCAACTTACAAATTCTCGCTCCTAATAAAGACAAAATTGAATTCTCTACAATTTCATTGGAAATCTGAAATTCCTCCCTAAAAGGTATGAATTTTTAACAAAGACTGAGGTTTCTGCCCTAAGTCACCAGACCCTCTTTCCCGCGAGGGGTGGGGTCTGGGCACGAGGCTACTTCAGACCTTGCAGATCATCGCTGATCACACATCATGGCCTAGCAGGAAAGTTAGGAGTCCCTGGTGCGAGCATTAAACTTCATGTGTGAATGCCGAATTGCGGTATTGACCAGTGAAAGTCTATGTGTGTGGTCGAATGCTAAGGGGAATGTTATTGCAAGAGTAGCTATAATGACCAAGTGAACCAATCACACCGGTGACTGTGCAGGCACTTCCTACTGAGGAGAAGGTGACATCTAAGACTTAATTTGGAAGAACTATCATGCATGCAATACTCTCCCTGTATATGGGTTCACAACGTGGCATTGTGCCATGGGTGTTGCCTTGCAAAAGCCATGGCAGTGCTGTTCAGAATTTTGCCATAAACAAACACGCATGAAACCCTGTCAGAATCCATACGTAGAAGTTGCTGGCATGTGGAATCCCACTTCAGAGGATTCCTAGACTTCCCTTGTTAGGACCTTTGCACCACTTTGCTCAAGGCACCACTTGTATGTATCAAATTCTTCTATTCTGATACAGGAGTTAGTTAGTGCAAGTTGCTGGTGTTCAGTGTGGCTAGCTAAGATGGCTGTCTTCGCTTTACTGCTGTATGCTGTGTCCCTATCGATGTTGATTTTGGACAATGTTACCGGACAACTAGGAAGTATGTATGCTTTGTCAACATGTCATACTTGAAATAGTACCAAACTATATTAGCCTCATTCCCAGGCCTTCTGCAGATCCTGTATTTCAGTATGCAAAATGGAAGCATACTGCAAGCAATCAAAAAATGGAGCTGCATGTAGCAGGCTTGGGAATGAGTCTACCAAACTATTTACATAGCTAATAATCTTCAGTGTTATTCCCATCATAGTAGAGTGACTTGGACATGCACGGCACTATCACTAAGGACTGCCTTCTTGGATGTATGCCCTCTTCAGTGGCAGGCAATCAGCCTGGCTACACCACTGGTGTCAAGAGGGCATGCATCCAAGAAGGCAATCCTTAGAGACATCGTACAGACTCTGCTACGATAGGTACAATGTCATACATGTAATATAGTTTGGTAGCCTCGTTCCTAGACCTTCACATCCAGTTTTGATCTATAGCTATGCAAATGGTGACATACGGCAAGCGATCAAAAACTGCAGGTGTAGTAGGCCTGGAAACGAGGCTGCCACTTGTTTGTATTTTCTGTCAAGTTATTCCTATCACAGAGATGATCTGTACATGTATGTATGGGAATGACATGGACACACACGGCACTGTCACTAAGGACTGCCTTATGCCCTCTTCAGTGGCAGGCAATTCAGCCTGGCTACGCCACTGGTACATCCAAGAAGGCAATCCTTAGAGACATCCTACAGACTCTACTATGATAGGAATATGAAACTGATACATACAATGTCATGTAATAGTTTGGTGGCCTCATTCCCAGACCTTAATTCTTCACATCCAGTTTTGAATGCTTGCAGTGTGGCAGCCTCATTTCCAGGCCTTCTACTACACCTCCAGTTTTTGATTGCTTGCAGTACCTAGCTATGTCGCATTTTGCATAGCTACTGCAAGCATTCAAAACTGGACATTGCCCGAGCCCGGGCTTGGCTACGCCACTGCTTGACACAGCATCATGTATCACTGATTCTCTAAGTTTCAACTGGAGAAGCATTTCTACCCCCCCCCCCCCCCCCCCCCCCCCCCCCCCCCACAACAAAAAAAATTCCATTCATACATTATCACTCCCAGGGAGACCAGCCCCAGGCTGATGGGACTTACCTGTCAGACATTAATCTTTATCATCATGCACTCAATTACCTTAAGGCTACTACATTTAGCAATTTTAGCAAGAGCAGGTGAATTTAATGAAATTTGTGATTGATGATAGTCCATCACAATGAATAACTATTACTGATTAAATCGCTAAAATCAATACCTGCCAAATATGAGAATCGCTGCTAACGTTTGTACTTGCAATTAATAGCAGGTATAAGGTATTCCATTGTTTCCCCCCAGAGTAGCTAGTACTTGACCAATACTGTTAGACCTCAGAGCTCAGTGCCTTTCTGTATGGAAAGTTCACAGTTCAACCTTCCATATAAGGAAGGCATTGAGCTCTAGCCTAGTTCCCAGGCCAACCCCATTTTTTTTGTTCTTCGGTTTGTGTTTATGGATGCAGAAGAGCGGGCCGCTCTTCCGCATCCGTGTATTATTGTCCGCATCCATGTATTATTGTCAACGCAAACCAAAGAACAGAAAGAATGGGGTAGGCCTGGGAACGAAGCTAATTGAGCTCTGAGTTTTTCATTGTGTTGCAAGAATTCCCCATTATGCATGGTCTATACATGCCACTTATTGGGAGTTTCATGTGCTTCAATCTTGAATGAAGACAGCAAATAGCATACAGTCAGGGTCCTTTCCATCCACAGGTGGAGTAACAGTTGGTTTTGAAATGACTACCTACTTGGTTGGTGAAGACGATGTAAATGGCCAAGGTGAAACAGTTGAGGTGTGTGCTGTGATCACTGAAGGCCTGCTGCAGGGAAGGGCTGTAACTTTGGTGTTTGTGACTGGTACTGGAACAGCTACTAGTGAGTAGAAATGAATCCTCAAGTATTTGTAATATTGAATCATGCAATGATTGTTGAATCACTAGAACGCTTAGCTGGCATGACCAGAACTTGGACGATGAGTTGGAGTGCATTGAAATTCAGGTTTCAAATGTTGGGATGATCTAGGCTGCCTTTTGTCCTGAAGCATCTTAGATTATTGATCAGGTAGCTAAACTATGTACATAAGTTGCTTTCCTGTGTGATGTATGCCCGTGATTGTTACGACTAAAATTTGCAGCTTGCATCACAGTCACAATATTATATTTCATGTTTGAACTGTGTCACAATTTCCAGACAATGTGGACTATAATTTCTTGGCGGATACAAGAATTCTGGATTCTGTTAGCAATGGAAGGGAGTGTGTCAATGTGTCTATTCTTCCTGATGGTGTTGTTGAAGGAACTGAAACCCTGCCAATTCTTCTGGCTACCTTTAGTCCAGATGTCACCATCAGTCCATCTTCTGCAACGATCTTGATCATTGACAATGATGGTATGCTAATGTAGCACTATATATCTACATAATGGAAGGCAAAACAGCAGTAAGATGGATCATAATTATTGCTCAATAATTCAGTAACAGTATAATGTATACTAGGTACCATGCTCAGTGTATGCTGAGACTTAGAAGGATAGGCTCATGTGTTTCGTTACTACTCGTGAGCAGCTGCTCCTAATTCTACGGCAATCATTTTCCAAATGCAGTACAGATTGGGTGGCAACCTTCAAATTACCAAACAGCGGAGGGAATGGCGAGTGCTAGAGCATGTGCTACAGTGATTGCCGGATCTGGAAACATTGGTGCTCGCAGTATTGATGTTCAGGTCTCCAGCAGTGGTATCACAGCCCAGGGTATGCAGGCCAGTGACTATTGTAACTAGCTCTGTATAATCATTTCATGGCTGTGTACATCTGTTGAGCTGCTGATCCACGCATCTTCGGTGATGCACTGCACTTCTGAAAGTCGACTGAAATGAAATGGCATGTGCATTAGGGTAGCATCTGTCTTGTGATTTCACATACTGATAATCCTCATTCTTGGTGGCTCTAATTTCATGCAGCTCATTCACAGGAAAAGATCTGATCTGCTTATTTTTCCCATTGTTAATATGAAGCAAATTAGCATAGTTACGTGATAGTTCCATTTTAGCAGTAATGATGCTATTCGTCTACTTTTCATTTCAGTGCAATGTTGTTGAAGTGTAATAGTAACTTACACCACCTTGGATGGGGCTGCCATAAGGCCACCAGTTATCCCTTACACTACATATGTGGGTGATTCAAGTAAAAACTGAACCTTATGTTTTTGAAATAAATTGTTATAGCCTCAGAGACAAAGGAATACGTAGTTAACTTGCATGTTAGCTTGCATTTATAATCAGTGCACAAAGACAGAAAGCCACACCCACCTTAATTGACTGGAATATGATGGTACAGTTTTTACTTGAACCACCCACATATATACCCCAGCTCCTTGACACCTGCCCTTCCTATGCAGGTGGAGGTACTGACTTTGGCTCACCAACTCCGTCTACCTTCACATTCATGACATCCCAGACAACACAGTGTACCGATATCCCAATCAATAATGACCTGCTGGTTGAAGGATCTACTGATGAAACATTTAACATCATGCTTGCTCAAATTGTTCCTGCTGACCCTAATACCCAATTATCACCTGCAACAGCTATTGTTTCTATTGATGATAACGATGGTATGTTAGTGGCAATTAAAATAACTGCAGTAACATGAAAATTATATTCCTTTGTGGTTTGATACATGCAGTTGGAATCATGCGGCTTTCACAGTCAGCTTACACTGTGGATGAAAATGGCACTGCAGTTTCAGTGAATCTTGTGTTAGATTCGGACAGTGGAACACTGCTATCTGACATTGTTGTAGAAGTTACAGCAGACACTCAAGCAGGTGACACTGCTACAGGTATGGAGCATACTATTCACTGCAAAAAGAGAAGGTTGTTTTAACTGATCACCATAGTTGCATCTCAGTGCCTCCTCCACTGTGGTGATCATGGAATGCGCAAATGTTGTTCTGGTATGATTGTGATTTAATTGTTTACCCATCTGTATGTCTGTTGGAGGACCTATAATAGTGATCACATTGTGAAGCAGCAACTATGGCAACCGTTCATCAGTACAATTGCTAGGAGTGCAGCTGCATGTACTTCTACATAGCATTCCTATAGTTACCTGGAACTAAGAAACTTGGCCTAGGTTATCTCAACAGGCCTTCTAGGATTTCCTAGGATTGCACTTGTGTGCTCAGTCCTTGATCACCACAGTGGAGGAGGCACTGAGATGCAAATGAAGTGACCAAAGCCTGATTAAAGCAATCCATCTCTCTTTACCTTGGATTGCTTCGTTCCCAGGCCCCCCACCCCCACTCCTTCTCTCTGGGAGAGGGGAGTGGCCTGGGGTATTGGCTAATACTTGATTATGTTCGTTAAAGTTTTCCATTTGCATTGAGATGTTTAACTAATCAGATTGACTTGGGCTGGATCACGACATTTGGTTGTACGATGTGCATTCCTACAAACGGTGCAATAAGGGGTGGTGGGGGTCCCATCATCAATGACATCAGTTGGTCAAGCAAAACAGTTTTGGCCCTGCAGCTGCACACTCAGAACGTACTGATTGAACAGTGTGGAATGTTTCAAATAAATTCATTTTCCCCAACATAGTTGATGAGGACTTCATTGGCGCCACATGCCTGACAACGTTTACTTCTGCAAGTTCAGCTGGTACCATTACCGTTCCTACTTGTCTCTTCGCAATCGGTGATGACGATCTAGTTGAGCTGGCAGAGACATTCTCCCTCAGTGCTGCCATTATAAACAGCAATGCACAACCCGCTCAGTTCAGCAGTGGTGGAGATTCTGCTTCCGTCACCATAAATAGTGATGATGGTAGGTTGGTTGAACCGAACAACGTTAACTGTATGAACTGCAGAGCAGATCCAAAGTTCTGTCGTTTTGTTACTACGTTTTTGCATGGCTTCTGTCAATATTACAGGACTCATTTTTCAGTTTCGTGACACACCAATTGACGGTCCTGAAAGTCTGGGTGACCTGGAAGTCGTAGTTGTTCTTGCTACTGGGAGTGGAAATCTAACTGCAGCTGCTGCCCCAGTCATCATACAGGTCCAGACTGTGCCGGGAGGGACTGCAACAGGTACTGTTGTACTGCGAAATAGGTGTGGGTATAGCTGTTGTATTTAGCATACGTTTGCAGCCCAAGTGTCCTATAGCATGCAGAAAGCATTACATCGTACATTTCTTTAGAGTCATGCTACCGTGCTCAGCAATATTGTAGATCTTGGACGTAAACGGTAGTTTGCAACATATTATTATGCCTGAAGTAGATTCCACCAGACTGTAATCAAAACGTTGCAAAACAAAATTTGTTGCAAAATACTGTCTGTGTCCAAGATCTAATTGCTACGGGACATTGTACATTATTGTGCTGTCTTTATATCTACAGTTGGTGCTTCAGGGGATCATCTTGACCTGGCATCCGGACCACTTCCGTTTGACATTGGAAATAGTTCACAGTCTGCATCTATCATTATAAATGAAGATAGTTTAATTGAAGGTACAGAAAGCATCTTGCTCTCTGCTACTATCATATCTGACCCTTCTGGAAGATCGCAGTTTACATCTGGTGGGATTACAGCTACAAACATCGCAAATATTGTGGACAATGATGGTGAGGGCTTGGTAAAGAGGAATAGGTGCATCATTATATCCTTAAGGCCTAAAGCACAGTGAGAACACAAGGTTGAGAAACTGCATGAGTGATTTTTGTCTGGTTCAATGATTATCCATAATTATCTCTATCATGGTATACTGCTGCTAGTATAAATTAATTGGAGCCCAGACAATGCTTTCAAATTTGGCATTATCAAATGCTGTGAAGTTAGGCAAAAGGACGTAAGGTGTAATAATTATATAGACTAATAATTATGTAATGAACAAGGGGACTTACATAGCTACTATAATGTAAGCTGCCTAGCTTCATTGAATGAATGAAACCTACTGTATGGTGGAGTGTGTTATTAAAGGTGTCCACTTTCTCTTCACCAAACTTCCCCTATAGTTGGAATATTCCGCTTCAACCAGTCAACCTACAATGTGAATGAAAATGCTGATACAGTATTAATTGTCATGGAATTAACACCAAGCAGTGGAATACTGACTACATCCGTTGTGATAAGAGTACAGAGTATGACAGGTGGTACTGCAACGGGTAAGTCGACTACGTGCAATATTCATCGTGTAGCGTTAGACATTAGCACTGCTATGACTTTGTATAAATAATGGTTGAGTCTGCTGTAAAAGTATTACAAATACACAAATGTACACTCTGCTTATGTTACTCTGGAAGAATTACTGACCAGTAAGAATTTGCAGCATTTCAGGCACTATATACATAAACTTGAGACATGCCCTTGCTTTGTCACTGAAAATGGATCTGAGGATGATTCTTATTATGTAAAGACATGAGAAAAAAGATCGAGGTGGCTATCACCATCGGTGAAAATAAGGATGGAATGGAAGTCTGTTTAAGTTTAAGGACTCCATGAATAGTGGCTGTGGGTGGACTTGCCATTGTGCATGGGTCCACCCCAAGTTTTAATGCAGCCATCTTGAATCCAACCTTCCAAGTTTTATGTGTTGTTGCTTATACACTCAGAGGGTGCAGGTGGTGACTACCTTGGTATTGGCGCAACTGATCTCACATTCACCAGCAGCAGTGGTCCAGGAGACTCCATGTCAGTGTCCATCACTATCCTTGATGATAATCTGGAGGAATCCACTGAAACCATCCTACTAGAAGCTAGCATCCTCAGTGACCCGCAGTTTTCTCAGTTCGCTCCTGGTGGAAACACTACTACTGTCAACATCAATGACGATGAAGGTATGGAGGTAGTGCATGCTAGTCACAGACTTAACCCTTTCTCAGCTATTAAAAATTCTCAACTAGTTTAGATTTAATTCTCAATTACGTGCTTCACTAAAACCTTTTGTATTAAATGCACGAAGAACTGATATCCATGTAAAAATAGTGAAGGAACCTAGCCTATACCAGAAGATTGAAAACTAATACAAGTGCATAATTATGTAATGGGGATGGATGAAGCCCTCATTATGTATTCACAGTCCTGGTAATGAATCACTTTTGCAGAGAATGGCTATCGCTTGCATAATAATTGTGTTACTACTTCCTGCTCAGCAATCCATTATGATAGTTTTTGTACGAAATGCTGAGGTGGAACTTCTGGTCCATTAATTCGACATCTATGGAAAATGGTTTTCCTATCTGGAAATGAAAACGCCAGAGGGTTGACCACAGCTGTATGTAGCCAACATAAATGAAGCGTACATTATTTCCTTATACCCAGAGCCACTTGTGCAAGCTGGTTTTGAATCACTCGCAACCAGTGTAATGGAAGGGCAGACAGCAGTTCAAGTGTGTGCAGCTGCTTCCAATCCGGCAGAGATTGGTGCAAGAACTTTGGCAGTCAGTATTTCCGCATCTGGTGGTTCAGCACAAGGTGAATACTGAGTCTTCCTGTGAGATTGAAATGCACTATGTCAGAGACTATTAACTGTATTACAGATATACTGGGACGTCAAATGATGTTGATTTACATTGAGATTATTTTCTGATTCCTTCAGGAGGGGGTACTGACTATGGTACACTGCCCACCAGCACACTGACATTCACTGCTCTCAACTTTAGACAGTGTATTAATATCTCTATCACTGATGACAATTTAGTTGAAGGTCCCGAATCGTTTTCACTCTCGCTGAGTGCAAACAGTGCAGATATCATACTCATCGTTCCATCAACGTCTGTGGAAATTGCCGATAATGACGGTGAGTTTTATAGCTTGTACCTCAGTACACATGGCATTGTGCAAAAGCTGTATGCTAATTTGAGCATTGTCCGTGAGACTTTAACTGAGAATGTAGCTATTGCGATAGATATACTTATGAGATGGAAGTGCTAAATGTGAGATGAAAATTACTCGCCATTAATATTCAAATATAAGGTAGCTAATTTACTGTGGCCCGAGTTCTGCAGAGCATGCGTATTCTGAAACTGTACACCTATAGGCATTTATGTTCCGTAAGAGTAATGGGTAGCTTAAGGCACATAAGATAAGTCTGCCATTAGAATTCAAGTAAGTATTTGCAGCTCATCTTTGATGGCCTTACGGCATAATATAATATATGTGTACTAATCATCATAACCTCAGAAGCTCTATACTCTCCTGCTGTTTAGTGAATGGCCACTTAGAGCATTCTAACCTATTTCTCTTTGATTGGAAAGCGCATGTGCAGCTGATGCTAACAATAGCAAGCAAGGTGGAGTTTGACAGTATGAACTACAATCACTTGGTCTTCACTGATTGGTCTGAAACTGACATAGGCACTGTGGTTAAACAATATATTATTACACGATTATGAAGTTTCTCCAATTCCAACCATGCAAATGTTCATCAAAATTATTCAATTGCCAACGTTTCGACTACTATACTGTAGTCTTCATCAGGGCACACAATACATAACTGCAGGAATACAGAACTTAAATACTAAAACAGTCAGACAGAGAGGCGCCATCTCCGCTTCAGCTCCATGTGAATGGCATCCAAAGATTGGATGACATCATTGATGGTGGGTGGAGTTTGACGCTGGGTGGGTGTGGCTCAGGATAGCTGTCCAGCATTTGGGGATGGCCACACCCTGGTCTCTGTTCAACAGTGTGTCTGTGGCTGTGAGGTGGATGTGAATTGCTCACAGCCACAGACACACTGTTGAACAGAGACCATACATATCTAGATAGTTATAAGAATTGGAACCCAGACAATGTTTTCAAATTTGGCTTTAACAACTGCCGTGAAGTATGTGTAAGTTAGGCAATCATTACACTCCTGGTATAGGAAAGAATGTGCGGCGTAAATATTATACTCCTGGTATAGGAAAAATTGTGCTGTGTAACTACACTCCTGGTAGGGGGAAAATTGTGCCGCGTAAATAATCTAATACTTAATAAGAATAATAAGTACTTATAGGATTGGCCTACTGAGATTCTGACTACACCGCCATGATCGCTATATATCATGCACTGACCTGATAGTAAAAAGTTGATGCTGAAACTCACGTGCCTTAGTGGTGGAGATATGAGTGCTTTTGTCTTGCCGTTGGCCGCCAAAAAAACGTCTGCCATGTAGTGATGCTAGTCAGTAAATTTGGACTTTGAAAGTTTGGTTTGATCTGTTACATTACTGTTTTCATACCTCTCAGTCACAACTAAAGTGTGTCATCCAAGACAAATGTTTGGCCACTTTCCCTCCAGTTGCAATCTTCCGGTTTAACCCCAATACCTACACTGTTGCTGAGAATGTAGCAAGTGGAGTTCAGGACGTCTCACTCCAACTCGTCAGTGGGACACTGACCTTCCCCATTAATGTACTGGTCCAGGTTACTGGAGGCACAGCCACAGCTACTGGTATGTAAGCATGCATTGTGGTGTAGGTAGAACATGTGCACCACCTGCTCATGTACGATACCAATGTTAGGAATCTGATGTTGAGTTGAGAGACAGATTACTTGCATGTTTGGGAGAGGCCTTGGGCTGCCTTCATGTCATCTAGGTGTACGTGTGTGTGTGTGTGTGTGTGGGGGGGGGGGGGGGGGGGGGGGGGGGTGGGGGGGTGGGGGGGGGTGGGGGGGGGGGTGGGGGGGGTGGGGGGGGGGGGGGGAAGGGGTGGGGTGGGGTGGGGTGGGGGGGGGGGGGGGTGGGGGGGTGGGGAGGGGGGGCTTTTGTGTATGATTTGCTATGCATAGGGTTGCAGGATATAACCTTAACTTTGGGTGGAAAACATGGTATTGTTAATAAGGAAAAAACTGCTCATAATTTGCGCTGAGATTGAAATCTTCAGTGCTCCCTTAACATATAGCTAGCTGAGAACTTTGTTAAGAGTCGCCTAGTCATGGGCACTGAAACATACTGCTATAAATACATTAATATATTTTAGCAAATTCTCTCGCATTTATGCGTAGCTATTAACGTTTTTACTTCAGCGGACTTCAGCGGACCTGCTCTCAGTCTGGTGACATTCCTAGTGGGTGATGGTGCAAACACTAATCGGAGCACTACATACACTATTGTGAACGACACCGCTTTAGAATCAGATGAAACCATTACGATGAATGGCACCTCACAGAATGCTCTGGGGCAATTTCAAGCGAGTGGAGACACTGCTGTAATAACTATCCTGGATGATGACGGTAGGTACTACATGTAGCATGCATAATTGGCAAGCACATGCAGTTATGGAACAAGTAGCTATTGAGTTTGCATGCTGGGGCTAACTTAGGCATAAAAAAATAATTCCAGCTACACTAACTGCATTGCTCTGTCTGCGTCAGTCTCAGATACTTCTATAGTAAACCTAATATGAATGTCATCTTCAGCATAAAATGGTTTCACCAACTGGTATGCTATAATATATTCTTGCAACTAGCTGTTTCACTTCCTGGTTGAATACCAAATACAAATATGTTAGTTATGTGTAAATGCATCTCTGTGTGTATGTATGGTTATCAAGTACAAAACCCTACTAGTGTAGACTAGCCACCGCATGCAAGCAACAACCCCAGGCTGTTTATTTTGGCTTAGCAGTAACGAGTTTGACAACAGGAAGTAAATATACAGGCTTTCATAGCTTTCAATGGCAGAAGGACCATTTCTCCCCCACTTGCAGCTGTTCCACTGGCAGTGCACTTGAGTTCAACTATCTACAACGCAGCGGAAGGCACACCTACAGTAGCTGTATGTGTTGATGCTGACAACCCAGCAGTCATTGGAGGAAGAACGATTCAGGTCAACATCGTTGCAACTCCAGGCACAGCACAGGGTTAGTGGTACATGTTTTCCATAAAGTATAGGGTGGGTTTTAACCCTACTGCAAATGAAATTTGGTTATAGCTAGCTACATCCTTACTTTGAGTGCACACAAGGCTAGGGTCATAGCAATATGTACTGACTTTCAGGTTGCTAGAGACTATAATAATCTATATACCTCCTGTATGTGTAAATTCATATGTGATTTGAAATGAACTTATGCACAGTCATCATTCTCTTGAATTGATCAGGTGGTGGTGTAGACTATGGCCCCATCACATGCAACCCTCTTGTGCTCCCCGGCACTGACAGCCAGGTGTGCTGCAACATCCCCATTATCGATGACTTTCTTTCCGAGGGTACAGAGGTTTTCACTGTTACCGTAGTTGCAGTCGACACCAATGCTAATGTGGTTCCTCCTGCGACTGCTACTGTCGCCATTGCTGACAATGATGGTACGTGTATATAGCTAATACTACATGTCTTGCCGTTGGCCGCCAAAAAAACTTCTGCCATATAGTGATGCTAGTCAGTAAAATTTGGACTTTGAAAGTTTGGTGTGATCTGTTACATTTGGAAAAATACTGTTTTCATACCTCTCAGTCACAACTAAAGTGTGTCATCCAAGACAAATGTTTGGCCATTTTCCCTCCAGTTGCAATCTTCCGGTTTAACCCCAATACCTACACTGTTGCTGAGAATGTAGCAAGTGGAGTTCAGGACGTCTCACTCCAACTCGTCAGTGGGACACTGACCTTCCCCATTAATGTACTGGTCCAGGTTACTGGAGGCACAGCCACAGCTACTGGTATGTAAGCATGCATTGTGGTGTAGGTAGAACATGTGCACCACCTGCTCATGTACGATACCCAGCAATGTTAGGAATCTGATGTTGAGTTGAGAGACAGATTACTTGCATGTTTGGGAGAGGCCTAGGGCTGCCTTCATGTCATCTATGTGTACGTGCGTGTGTGTGTGTGTGTGTGTGTGGGTGTGTGTGTGTGTGTGTGTGTGGGGGGGGGGGGGGGGGGGGGGGGGGGCTTTTGTGTATGATTTGGTATGCATAGGGTTGCAGGATATAACCTTAACTTTGGGTGGAAAACATGGTATTGTTAATAAGGAATAAACTGCTCATAATTTGCGCTGAGACTGAAATCTTCAGTGCTCCCTTAACATATAGCTAGCTGAGAACTTTGTTAAGAGTCGCCTAGTCATGGGCACTGAAACATACTGCTATAAATACGTTTTAGCTCGCATTTATGCGTAGCTATTAACGTTTTTACTTCAGCGGACTTCAGCGGACCTGCTCCCAGTCTGGTGACGTTCCTAGTGGGTGATGGTGCAAACACTAATCGGAGCACTACATACACTATTGTGAACGACACCGCTTTAGAATCAGATGAAACCATTACGATGAATGGCACCTTACAGAATGCTCTGGGGCAATTTCTACCGGGTGGAGACACTGCTGTCATAACTATCCTGGATGATGAAGGTAGGTACTACATGTAGCATACATAATTGGCAAGCACATGCAGTTATGGAACAAGTAGCTATTGAGTTTGCATGCTGGGGCTAACTTAGGCATAAAAAATCACTAACTGCATTGCTCTGTCTGCGTCAGTCTCAGATACTTCTATAGTAAACCTAATACGAATGTCATCTTCAGCATAAAATGGTTTCACCAACTGGTATGCTATAATATATTCTTGCAACTAGCTGTTTCACTTCCTGGTTGAATACCAAATACAAATATGTTAGTTATGTGTAAATGCATCTCTGTGTGTATGTATGGTTATCAAGTACAAAACCCTACTAGTGTAGACTAGCCACCGCATGCAAGCAACAACCCCAGGCTGTTTATTTTGGCTTAGCAGTAACAGTTTGACAACAGGAAGTAAATATACAGGCATTCATAGTTTTCAATGGCAGAAGGACCATTTCTCCCCCGCTTGCAGCTATTCCACTGGCAGTGCACTTGAGTTCAATTATCTACAACGCAGCGGAAGGCACACCTACAGTAGCTGTATGTGTTAATGCTGACAACCCAGCAGTCATTGGAGGAAGAATGATTCAGGTCATCATCGTTGCAACTCCAGGCTCAGCACAGGGTTAGTGGTACATGTTTTCCATAAAGTATAGGCTGGGTTTTAACCCTACTGCAAATGAAATTTGGTTATAGCTAGCTACATTCTTACTTTGAGTGCACACAAGGCTAGGGTCATAGCAATATGTACTGACTTTCAGGTTGCTAGAGACTATAATAATCTATATACCTCCTGAATGTGTAAATTCATATGTGATTTGAAATGAACTTATGCACAGTCATCATTCTCTTGAATTGATCAGGTGGTGGTGTAGACTATGGCCCCATCACATGCAACCCTCTTGTGTTCCCCGGCACTGACAGCCAGGAGTGCTGCAACATCCCCATTATCGATGACTTTCTTTCAGAGGGTACAGAAGTTTTCACTGTTACTGTAGTTGCAGTCGACACCAATGCTAATGTGATTCCTCCTGCGACTGCTACTGTCGCCATTGCCGACAATGATGGTACGTGCAATAGCTAATACTACATGTCCATCAACAACGATAATGAACTAGCTAGCTATGTATTGATCCAAACATAAGGTAGCTCTTCGGGTTAATTTATTGTGGCCCGAGTTCTGCAGAACATGCATACTCCGAAACTGTGCCCCAATAGGCATTTATGGAAATGGGTAGCTAAAAAGCATGGACAAAGTCTAAGTATTTGCAGCTCATCTTTGATGGCCTTACGGCGAATGTACTAGTCATCATAACCTCAGAAGCTCTTCACTCCTGCTGTTTAGTGAATGGCCATGATAGTACGTTTGCTGTCTACCTACCACAGTGAATATTTTGAGTATAAATATTAATATTTTGGTATAGCTAGATATAAGCAAGATCTTGAAGTTCATTATGATGTTCACATGTACATGAACGTTGATATACAAGACTTTTGCAGCTACTATACTTCCTAGCTTCATTGAATGAATGAATGAAACCACTGTATGGTGGAGTGCGTTATTAGAGGTGTCTACGTTCTCTTCATCCTATAGCTGGAATATTCCGCTTCAACCAGTCAACCTACAATGTGAATGAAAATGCCAATACAGTATTAATTGTCATGGAACTTACTCCTAGCAGTGGAATACTGACTACATCTGTTGTGATAAGAGTACAGAATGTGACAGGTGGCACTGCAACAGGTAGGTCCACCGCATGCAATATTCATTGTGTAGCATTAGACGTTAGCACTGCCATGTTGCATGGATGGATTCCAAATGCACCAATGTTGCTGCATTTTAGAGACTACATAAACATGAGACATGCACTCACTGAAAACAGGTCTGAGATCGTGCTGATAATTCTTATGATGCAAAGACATGAGAAAATGATCACGATGACTACCACCATTGGTAAAATATGGGATCTGTAGTAAGGAAGTGGTGGTTGGGCGGACTTTCCATTGTGAGTCCACCCAAGCTTAACGCAGCCATCTTGGAATCCTAACTTCCCATATTTTACATCTTGTTGCTCATACATGCAGAGGGTGCTGGTGGTGACTACCTTGGTATTGGCGCAACTGATCTCACATTCACCAGCAGCAGTGGTCCAGGAGACTCCATGTCAGTGTCCATTACTATCCTTGATGATAATCTGGGTGAATCCACTGAAACCATCCTACTAGAAGCTAGCATCCTCAGTGGTCAGCAGTTTGCACAGTTCTCTCCTGGTGGAAATACAGCTTCAGTCAGCATTAATGACGATGAAGGTACAGTAGTGCAGTAGTGTTCATCACAGACTAGCACCAGTAGAGATTATAAAGCTAGCCATTAACGAAGCCCATCACACATGGATAAAAACCTGCTTGTTGACTTGTGAATACTTGTATGTATCTAGTCACTGCACAGTTTTCACTTTCGGTTGCAGACCGTGGTACACTAGCATACATGGGATGGTCTCCTTTCATTACTGTTACATAAATTATGTTATTTATTGTGTTCCGTATACAGTTGCATTCATGAGGTTCTCACTGGCAGCATACTCTCAGCTTGAAAGCAACACCACACTCGCGGTTAGTCTCGTGCTGGATGCATTTGGAGGGACTGGTACTGGACCATCATCAATAACTCAAAACATAGATGGACAAATAACCGCTCTTGTTCAAGTAGGCGATACTGCTACGGGTAAGTGAAGGCTTACTGACTTCACAGAAGGACAGTTCAATGATGCCATTATGCTGATTGTAATAAGATGTAGGTATAGATCACCTAGCTACTTTTCTCACTACAGAGGGAGCTGGTGGAGACTTCATTGGTATTACATGTCCGGTTACCTTCCCTTCTGGAAGTGGACCTGGTACCTCTTCAACGCCAGCTTGTTCCATCACCATTAACAATGACCGGCTTGTAGAGCTAGCTGAGACATTCTCTCTCACTGCCACCATCCTGAACAGCAGAGGACTATCAGCTCAGTTCTCTCCTGGTGGCAACGCTGCCTCAGCTACCATCAATGATGATGAGAGTATGTTTGCTGTCTTCATAATAAACATGATTGCTAACTACAGTTCGGGGAGTGAACTTTACATGTGGCAATGGATATGTGCATTTATACTAACCAGACAGACACTGTCAAGGGGTGCATTAAATATGTAACAAGATGTAGCGCAGGGACGATAGCAATAACAGACTAGCCTCCCCGCCCAGCTTTTCGTTGCTTGTGTCGCTTGCGTCGCTTCGCGTTCTTTCATGCAACCGAAAGCGGTGCATATATTATAGGCCTGGGAACGAGGCTAACAATCTACACTAGCCTCGTTCCCAGGCCTTCTCACCCCACTGTACTGCAAGTGACAAACGCTGGGGTCAGAAGGCCTGGGAATGATCGAGGCTAACCCCACCCTACATAGCATAGATCAGTTCAATGTACATGTTTCATGCTATCATCCTTACCTTCGTAGATATATCTATGTTACCTTGTTTCCATACATTATGATGTTCTGCTATCCCATTATGTGGGCTGACTTCCTAGCTTTGTGACTAATTTGGAGCTCGCGCAGGCTCACCCTAGTACGCAACGCCCATGCACTATGAAGTACAAGAGATGTACCATTGGACACTGTGGAGATTAGCTCACAAGCACTAGGGCACATGCACTGCATGCGGTCATTGTACGACTTGGCTAGTTACCAGGATTTTTTGACGTCAAACTTTGCAGATAGTAGGGACATTCAGTGCACAAATCGCATTTCATCGAGACCTACCTTGTCGATAACCATGATAGAGGCCATAGTGAAAGCACAGGGAGGACTACGATGAGAGACAGAAACGATGGAAGTCGAAAGTGGAAGTCTCCAAGGTCAAACCATCCCCCTTTCAGCACGTACTACTTTGCCAAAAGAGCCTTCGTTGCTGCTCAGCTCTCTCAGGCACTGCAACAGGTACTTCGCTTTCACTCACAGTAACAGTACACAATCCTACACTGAACAGCAGAGAAGATGTTTTATGTTAAAATTCTAAAGCCACCTCCACTCATTTTCAAACATCAAAATTGAGTAGAGGTCCGTTCGAAAATTGTAACAATAAAGGTCCATGCCAACATTAAATATCATCAATGAAGCATAGGCATTGTCATTCTCATCAAGTTTGCTCAAATGAAGTCCATCAGCATGACAGGCACTAGCGGTGAGTAGTTATAGCAGGAGTTCGTGAACTCTTGGTTAGGGTCATTGACATTAGCTCTGGTTATAAATGTCCACTGCCGCATGTAAAGTTCACTTACCACTCCTACCCAATATATGTGCACCTTGCACACATTCTTCAACTGCAGATCGTGGTGCTTGAATAAGTCTAAACCTCCTTTCATTACTTATTTCATTGTGTTCCATATACAGTTGCATTCATGCGGTTCTCACTGGCAGCATACTCTCAGAGTGAAACCATCAGTCCACTCTCAGTCAGTCTCGTGCTTGATGCATTTGGAGGGACTGGTACTGGACCATCATCAATTACTCAAGACATAGATGAACAAATAACCGCTTTAGTTCTAGCAGGCGATATTGCTACAAGTAAGTGACAGTTCAACTATACAGATTGAAACAACACTATATGGGTTATTACATTGCCTACGCTTCTCACAACAGTTGGAGCTGGTGGAGACTTCATTGGTATTACATGTCCGGTTACCTTCCCTTCTGGAAGTGGACCTGGAAACTCTTCAACGCCCGCTTGTTCCATCACCATTAACAATGACCGGCTTGTGGAGCTAGTTGAGACATTCTCTCTTACTGCCACCATCCTGAACAGCAGAGGACTGTCTGCTCGGTTCTCTCCTGGTGGCAACGCTGCCTCAGCTACCATCAATGATGATGAGAGTATGTTAGCTGTCTGCAATCAATTCAGGGAGTGAACCTTACATGTACATTGAATCTTAGAGCAAGCGTGATCAGAATGCCAAATTCTATGCTTTGTTTAGCATTTATGATCGGTAGAGGTACATGTACCTTCATGTACCACTCCAAACTAATATGCACTTTGCACACATTCTTCAACTGCAGATTGTGGTACATGAAAAGCACTAATGCACGCAATAAGATGGTTTCATTACTGTTACATGACTGTGTTATTTCATTCCATGCAGTTGCGTTCATGAAGTTTACACTCGCAGCATACTCCCAGAATGAAAGCAACACCACACTCTCAGTCAATCTCGTGCTGGATCCATTTGGTGGGACTGGTACTGGACCACAATCAATAACTCAAGACATATTAGAGGCAATAACTGCTTTAGTTCCAGCAGGCGATACTGCTACAGGTAAGTAATGGCATATTGACAGTTCAATGTTGCCACCATACTGACTGCAACAACAGCATGGGTGCAATACTTTGCCTACTTTTCTCACTACAGAGGGAGCTGGTGGAGACTTCATTGGTATTACATGTCTGGTTACCTTCCCTTCTGGAAGTGGACCTGGTACCTCTTCAACGCCACCTTGCTCCATCGCCATTAACAATGACAACATTTATGAGAATGATGAGACGTTCTCTCTCATTGGCACCATCCAAAACACCAACGGACTATCTGCTTCTTTCACTGCTGGTGGCAACTCTGCCTCAGCGACAATCATTGACGATGAAGGTGTGTTGGTTGTGCTTCAAATCGGTATTACAACTTTTGGGCATCCGTGAATACAATGACCAACTGAACAGATATTTTGACATGGCAGTGGAATTAATCATGGATAATGGAGCACGTGCTCTATTATCCATGGTGGTGTGTGGACCTCCAGCTAGTATGCAACGACAGCATAGTTGCTAACTGAAGCATTAATCAACTGTGTTTAAACATGGCTGCAGATATGACACATAATCTATGTAGAACCTCGTCTGGTTCCCAGACCCTTTTTCCATGTAAAGGGTCGATCTGGGAACCAGAATATGTATAACCACATCCACTAGGCAAAAGTGTTGACCAAGGGACTTGACACATCCAGTGCCTCATCCTTGCATGGTTCTTCTGCAGCACACATAGCTGTATCTGTTCAGCACATTCCCATTTCAATAACAGGATTTACCCCAATTTGTATTTTCCAGGACTTCAGTAATTGTTTCCCCCATTCCGTCTTTCTAGTTGTGACTGTTCATCTTGTTAGCATGGATCCAGCCAGTGGAACTATAGGACTTCCAGATGTGTCAGTTCCAGAGAGTGGTGCAGATCCCAGGCTGTGTGTACGGCTAGACCTAGCAGGTGGTCTAACAATCGCCAGAACCGTTTCCGTAACCCTCTCGACTGTTGCAGGTGGAACGGCTCAAGGTATGTAGAGTCAGTCTCCATTGCTGGAATACGAATGTGAATACCAGGTCTAATGTACAAATCCATGGTCAGCAGTACCACAATATTCCCGGTACTTCTAGTGGACGATCTATTCTATATAGCACTTGCAGCCTACCATTTCAAGATGCGATGCTGCCCATGCTGATGCATTCTTGCTCACCGTGCCTTGCCATTACTCTGTATCTGCATCCAGCAAGTGCAAGTGTGCATGGTAGCATACCGCATTGAGTTGTTCAAACAGGACAGGGTAACATACATAAATCACACATTTTGTATGCTATGAGAGCAGCAGTTGTTTTAGCATATCACTTTCAGGAGTGTGCATGGAATTCCTAATAAGGTGGAAAGTTGACTGACGCAGAAAGAGTATTGTAGCTAGTCCACCCCTGTCACACTAGCAATGACCACCTGCATTATACATCATGAGAGTTGATTGAGCTGTGCTATGTCCTATGCCTACGAATTAGCTCAATTTAACACCTCTCACGAAATAGTTGCATAGCAATGAGATAAATTTAATCTCCATTATATTATAGAAGCTGTTTTTCTTGCCCTCACAGTTAACCAGGACTACGTACCGATAAGTTCTCCGATAACATTCAACCAGTCGACTCAAAACCAGTCAGTGTGCAGAAATATTACAGTTAACGATGATCTTATCTGTGAAGCTGATGAAACCATTCCAGTTTCGCTAACCACAGCTGAGGACCCTAATGAGGTCCGGCTGAGCCCTCCTTCTGCCACCATGACTATCATAGACGATGATGGTAGGTCTCTGTATTGTGTCACTAGGATATTCCGAAGCTGCTCAGCTTGTATACTAAGTTTCTATCTAGGGGCCAGGGAAAATGTGCTAATATAATTACAGGGGCACACATCCATGTTGCAAGGGGGTGTAGCTACTAATTAGTTAAGTTGTTGGGAGGCTTGTTGACTCTATTATGCACAATTTACTATTCTTTACTCACATCCAATAATTCACTGTTATACCTCACTTGTGATCAATGCAAGGGTGTGTACCTAGCCTCGTTCCCAGGCCATCGCCCAGCTTTTCGTCGCTTGCAGTACGGTACTGCAAGCGACGAAAAGCTGGGCGTAGGACTGGGAACGAGGCTAGTGTGTACCAATATCTGAACTTCTACCCATAGACTTTCACACCCAAACCTTCCTCTCCCTAGTGGCCAATGTTGGTTTTGACCGGACTAGCTACACTGTGACTGAGTTTGAAGATCCACAGCTAAACTTTAACGTTCAGATACTTAGTGGACAGAAGGGACCGGGCCGTTCCTGTGTCGTCACTGTTTCGACTCTTCCTGATTCTGCTACATGTAAGAACTTAATTTTCAAACAATTTTTGTACGTGTTTACAAGAGAAGTCCTCTCTTCTTGGAGATATCATGAATGGATGCTGCCAATGAATAACCTCTGCATCTAGCGTGTGCTAGAAGCTGCCCTTATATACTGTCGATTGGTCCCAAACCCAAACCAACCCCAGGTGGGAATGAGACTTTGAATAGTATAAGTGACAGAACACCAAATGTCTCTTTAAATTTCATCTCTCTTGGAAAACATCCTGGTTGAAGGACTGAGCCTTACTTCTCTGACAGTCAGTCAAATCTAAACTGCCACCTTTAGCAGTAATTGTTATCTGTTGCATGCTGCTAAGTACTGCAACAACAAATTCTAATACATAGCTACCACTTACCTTTAATCAGCTGTGTCATACTACCTCTGTTCCCCTTCAGCTCCAGAGGACTTTACAGCATTGTCAACATCTCAACCTGTGACAGTCACACTCAGCAGTACCACTACCAGTGTCTCACTGAGCATTATTATTGCAGATGACCTCCTGCTCGAGCCAACTGAACACTTTAATATCAGTCTCAGCACTGGCAGTGACGGATGCAGCATCTCCGATCCTATCGTAGATGTCTACATTTTGGACGATGGTGAGAAAATGCATCCACTTGTACCGGAAATCAAGCTAAGCAACAAGTGATTAAACAGACTTTACACAACGATCTGAAGTTTTAGGATACCGGTCAGATACCCTATGCATGTTATTCGAAAGTTGCTGCTTTTTGTTTAGCCTCATTCCCAGGTTCCTTTTGTCCACTGCTGCTCTAATTTTCTTCAGCTTCTGTTTTTGATATTTGAAAATCAAGGGAGAAACCTGGAAATGAGGCTAGATATAAAGCAGCTACTTTTGAAATTACATTTCCATGCACTGAAACTACAATAAAACAATAGGATGCTCATTATGGTACAGTATACGCCTCTCATTGTACATAGTTCTCATTGTTGTGCGTATGTACCATACACAGACCAACCTGTGCAGGCTGGCTTTGAGTCCACTACACTCAGTGTAACAGAGGGGCAATCGCTGGTCCAGGTGTGTGCAGTTATCTTCAATCCAACGGCAATAGGAACGAGGACATTTACAGCCAGTGTAGTCGCTTCTGGTGGCTCAGCACAAGGCGAGTTTTAGCAAGCCCTTAAGTTAAGTTTGTGCATGAGCAATAATGAATTAATGCTGTCTTGAAAGATGTATGTTTTATTAGGTAGCTACCGTGGAGATTATACATAGCCATGTAGAGGTGTATGTAAATTGATATCATCCTTATGGATTGCAAATTAAGCATCACAAAAGTATAAATACAGAGGTCAAAATCACTTGTGGACATCGGTCAATTTCCCTCAGTCTTGGTCAGTCCAACCAATCACGTTTTCTATAGTACATGACTCATGTGATACACTGGGTTTGAATCAGCTGATTTCTTTTTCCTCTCTCTTTTAATGCATGAATTCTAGTCAACCAAATTATTTTTTCTCCCCAAGTTTTTTTTTTACACTATACACACAACCAACCTGGATTTGAATCTAGCTAGGAGAACACATGCGCTTGTGATATTTTGGGGTGACAAGCGTAGCCATCAATATTTTGTAAATGACCATTCAAGATCTAAAGTGCTAGGACATTTGATCACTCAACTTTGTAGTCCTTACTTTGACCTCTGAAATACTGCATAATAGATACTCACTGCTGACACGTACCCACACACCCACATGCACATGCACCAAGCACAAAAATGCACCCTGTGTACATATACGGACACTCAAACCTTGCAACCCCCCCTCCCCCCCCCCCCCCCCCCCCCACACACACACACACACACACACATTCACCAAACACACACATCAAAATACACAATCATGCAGCATAATCATAATGATAATGATCCCTTTCAGGTGGAGGTGTGGACTATGGTACATTGCCAACCAGCACCCTGACATTCACGGCTGCCAACACAAGAACGTGCATAAACATCTCCATCACTGACGATAGCCTAGTTGAAGGTCCTGAATTGTTCTCACTCTCCTTGAGTGAAGCTATCCCCAATTTTAACCTGACTGTTCCATCAACTATTGTGGGAATCACGGATAACGATTGTGAGTTAACTACTATGCGAATTTGCAAACCTAGTAGGCAGCATCCTGGGCCGTATATGTTAGTCACTCACCTAAGCCAATGCCAAGGTAGCCTATATGACTATACCCCACTTGCACATTAATCCACCCATGGTAGCATCTATTGCATGGCCAGGACATAATTATGTTATGTCCGGGATGGATGTTGGGAATTGCCCAAGAACACCATCCTACAGGTCAATCTGTACTCATTTTTGCAGTCCTCACTTGTGTCAAAATGTTTGCAACTGTCCAGTTAGTTGAACTTCTACTTAAGGAAACCCAATGAAAGTGACAAGTAGAAGTTCATGGCTCCTCTGTCATTTCTGTACACACAATACAATATATAGGCTGCCTATAGCCATGTATTTCAAAGAGCCACAACCACTTAATTGCAACACACTAACGTTGTTAATTTTGGAGTCAGGCATGCAAAACGTGTAGCCAATGCAAAGACGACATGGAGATAATGATTACACCCTCAGTAATATTATTTATATTACTGAGGGTGTTATGCACGTTTCGTCAACTGGAATATTCCTTGCTTTCTTTAGCAAAGTAGCATGCATGCACCTGCAATTATTGTTGGTAGTTAGGCATCGTATACCACTGTAAAATGAGAAGGGTTGTTTCAACCAGGCTGTGGTCACCTCAATTGCATCTCAGCGCCTCCTTGGTGATCAAGGAATGAGCACACAAGTGCAACCTACTTTGATCTTGTTAGCTATTGGATAGGAAAACCTAGTAACTAGGCCTGTTAAGATATCCTAGGTCAAGTTTCTTATAGAAGTGTATGCAGCTGCTCTTCCAAACAATGTGCATTCAAGCAGATCATTTACACTGCTTGACCACTATACAGCAGACATACAAATGGGTAAACAATTAAGCAAGGTCACATATCTATAATTATGAAGTGAAGCTACACAACAATTGTGGCTGTGGGTACATTCTTTGACCACCACAGTGGAGGAGGCACTGAGATGCAACTATGGTGACCAGAGCCTGCATAGTTAAAACAACCCTTTTCCTTTTACAGTGTAGATGTCCATGTCCTCTGTCTGTGACATACACACACATGAAATTGATGGCTACTGATTGTGATAGCTACATAGTGACTGTAATTGCGTATATTGTCACTTGTATCATTACGACAATGAAATTTACAGTAACTGTGTAACTGTTACACATTCTTCTGCAGTGGGAATTTTCCGCTTCACTCAGTCATCGTACATTGTGAATGAAAATGCTGGCGAACTTGAAGTTGTCATGGAAATAGCTCCCGGCAGTGGGACACTCACTACCACTGCTATAGTAGGCGTGCAAACAGTGACAGGTGGCACTGCTACAGGTATAGTAGTTATACAGAAGAAAGTTCGATTATATATACTGTGACATGTACACTGAAGATTTGTGATAGATGAAAATCGGTATTGCTAATTTGTTGTTTATTCAAATTTTCATTAATAAACTTGCTCATTCACTCTTGTTATACATACAGAGGGCGATGGTGGTGACTACATTGGTGTTAGCACTGATCTCACATTCACTAGCAGTAGTGGTCCAGGAGACTCTGTGCCAGTGCTGATCACCATCCTGGATGACAATCTGGATGAATTCAACGAAACCATCCTACTAGAAGCTAGCATCCTCAGTGGCCAGCAGTTCCGGACTGTCACCAGTGACCAGCAGTTTGCTCAGTTCCCTCCAGGTGAAAGGACTGTCACCAGTGACCAGCAGTTTGCTCAGTTCCCTCCAGGTGGAAACACTACTGCTGTCACCAGAGGCCAGCAATTTGTATTCTCTCCAGGTGGAGACACTGCTACTCTCACCATTAATGATGATGATGGTGTGTAAGACTTAGCTAGTGGTGTGCACAATTTTGTCAGAGTCATCCTAGATCCTACATATACAGTCTACTGACTTCAATATCACAACTAGCCTGTAGTTATACATTCCATTATACTATTAGCTAGTTGATGTGCCAGTTGAAGTGGGTCTGGAGCTGGACAGTTATAATGCTTACTCGACCTTCACTAGCTGTGTATTACCCTAAGACTGAATTAATTTAGTGCACAAACGTAGTTTTTAGCTACATGAAACAACAACCCATCAACTTGTTTCTTTTTCCTGTTTCAGACTTTACACTTAGATGGATCAATGACTCTCCGCGAGTTGAAGGGAACAATGTTACGGCTAACCTTGCCATTGGAGCATCCTTTCAGTCTGTCATGTGCCAGGTCACTACCCAGCCGGTGCAAGACTGTAAGATATTAATATGCATACATGTGTATGACAGCATGCTTTACTGCATCACCAGAAGTGATTCATATGCTGCAGCCATCAGGCCCACTGCAGGTTAAGACATAGGATTTAGTTGGGGGGGAGGACTGGAGGTCTGAAAAATCTTGAGCCCATTGAACATAAATGGTAGGTAGACTACCTTGCCAGGAACGAAGTATAGTTCCAAGGTTTGAGAATTTCCATGTGTATTTTTGGGAGTAGAATTACGATACAGTACAGTAGGTGCAGAGCCTGTGGTATGGGCTGGTGTGAGAAGATAGGATGAGGCCCCAAAATACCCTACCTCGGAAGAGTCGGGGAGCTTAGATACTTTCTGCTGTGACTTCCCTGACATAGACTTCCTAGACATCAGATTTCCTAGCCTCGTTCCCAGGCCTACCCCGTTTTTTCTGTTCTCTGGTTTGCGTTGACAATAATACACGGATGCGGTACCGCCCTTCCGCATCGTGTATTATTGTCAATGCAAACCGAAGAACAGAAAAAATGGGGTAGGCCTGGGAACGAGGCTACACATTTCCAAACAGACTGCACAGTTTATAGCGTCTCATTACGTCAACCATCAGTGAGTTCATAACTAGAATGGTAGCTAAATGTGCACACCTTTCTTGCAAGTTTTTATTACCTATTAATCACAAGTATTATTATTCATAAGTTCTAAGGGGTCACCATTTCTCTTCACTTGGAATTTTCAAGTCAGAAATTACAGCCATGCATTCTCCTGCACATTTGAATTTGGTACTTCTTAACAACTCTGGGCTGAGCAATGTGGAGCTCATCTAGCTATGCTGCTCCAATCTCCAGATACAAACAACATATATACAGTGGGTACCTAGTACACTAACCTCTAAAATGCGATCAAGGCAAGGCAGTTTACTCAGGCTCTTCTGTGTTTTGATTCCCTTCTGATCATGCATTATTCAGTAAAATGCTTGGCAGAAATCGCACTTGCAATTGCAAGGTATTGTTATGTACTGAGATGTGGTCCATGGCAGAGATGACATGCTATCATGCCTCCAGAAAAAGCCATGGAAACAACCAGTCGTGTTTTCTGTGCTACCAACAACGACCAGCAGAATTCCAATTAATATTAATTTCACTCCCACACTAGCTGGTACTTATATACAAATTTGAATCGTCCAAAGTGCCTCTTAGTGTATATCACAATGATGTCATTATGCTGTGCAGGTTCATCAGGAAGCGTAACATTCACTGGCTTACGTCCAAACCAACGCCTTCCATTCAACTTCACAGTGGAGGGAATATTAATGGGACCAGCTGGTGAAAGAGTTGTAATTTACAGAACTTTCAGAATTGGTAAGTAAACTAGCTGAGACACACTACATTAATTTTTTTCAAAGTAAGGACTTGCTGCCAACATTATCATGTAACTAATCATTCCAGAAGCATAATAGCTAGCTATTGTGATCGTTTACATCAAGATTATGCTGCTGCTCTTTCAGAAACCATCACCGACTGCTGGCTGCACCTCATCAATGACGGTATCACCGTCACGGGGGACACGGTTGCAGTGCAGTGGCAGGCGACTGGACCAAGTGCCGACAACCGTGCAACAATGTTTAGATGCGCGCTTGACGGACGAACCAGGGATTGTAAGTTTAGGGCTGTGCATACCATATCTACTAGCTACATAATCATGGCTTAATTGGTAGGGCGGAGGTTGTACATGCAATATTGGGCCATGGGCAATAGCAGTACCTATTGTGTAGTTGAGCTTCAACTTCAAGGTAATCAACTACAATTCAGACCAAACTATCATTACAATTACAGAGGAATTTGTAATCCATTACAACTATACAAACTACCATTACAACAACCCTGAAATTTGTAACGTAGTTCCATGTAGTTACTGTTAGATGATAGCAATACACAAAATTTTATGTGATTTGTCGAAAGCAGAAATGTGTATAGCTGCTCCCTTGGGGATTATCTGGTAGTCTTAGTGAAGTACATGTTGACAATTAGCTATTTACCAACCATGAAATGAAGCACTGTTGAGTATATTAATGTTGGTTGTGAATGCTGTTAATTTGTAGCTGGATTGATGACATAGAGCAGCTTACAATGTCTCACATCAACAATAAAGATTTCACAGCTTGAGAAACAGATGTGGATGTGAACGGTTGCCTGCAAGATCATCCGTATTTATCTATGGTTGTATGCAGGTCAACCTTCTCAAGGATTTACTGTGAGGAGACTTTTCGCTGGAAACCATGACCTGGCTATAAGGCCTACTGATCCTGCTTGCACAAGAAGGAGGATTCAACGCCGATTCCAATTTCGAATTCTATAACCAATAGCTATACAGCTGTGTGATTAAGAATACGTACTTTATTCTAAGGTAATACATCATGCTGAACATGAAGTACTGAATTGTACACATTCTTACTCCATTCCACAATGTAAGCTGATGAATGTTTCTGGATGACCGAGCTGCTAGCCTGATATCAAAAACATCACCACAATGGTGAATCAGATGCATGTGATAACACACAGATGCATGTTGACGACTAGCTAGCTATATGTAGTCAGTGACTGTAAAATGCAGCTGTCATTAGAATTACTATAATTATATACTTAATTATTTTCAATAGGCTGTTGTAGCCAAACTGCTGCATAGACACACTAATTTAGTTGATGCATAGAATTAGCTAGTTGTGACAATCCGGCCCTCTCTAATGATACATAGCACTTCTGGCTTGTGAGCTGGATTTGCTGTCTTTGACAACGTACCTCCATAAATTGCTTACTTAGTAAAACATTGTACTACGTTCACAATTATTCATACTGTGGCCATATAATGTGGTGAAGTACTGTTCCCACTTATAGTTTCCTCTTGCCATTCCAGTGGGTGGAAACATCAGTCAGACACTCGTTGCCTGTCAAAACTATGAGAACTGGCATCCATAGACCGAACGGTTTCTGAGAAAAGTTGAGTTGTAGCTATCTAGTTACCGTTGATTTAGCTAGGTGAGCTACCGTTCATTGACAGAAACTTTTATATAAGTGGCAGAAGCAACACTAGCAGAACTACTGTTTTGAACCATTATTTTATTCCGATAGAGCCTAGAGGATAGATTTGACAATGCTCAGGCAATGTCTGGTAAAGCATAGCTTATAAACATCTGCCACACACAGATAATTAGAGTTAGCCTTGCACACTTGGTTGTAGTGTTCTTGAGTACTGCAACGATTACAAAGGGGGCACCTCCAAACTGTTTTCTCATGATAACATCGACATTAATTTATTCTTTTTTTATGGGGGGGGGGGGGGGGGGGGGGGGGGGGGGGGGGGGGGGCTAGCCATGGGACGTTTTGCCGTAGCTATATTTAGATTTCTTATCCTGCAAAGAAAGGAAATAATGTGTGACATTATTGGAGGTGGGGGGGGGGGGGGGTTTAATGTCTGAATGCATGACGTTATTTGGTATAATTTTGAGATGCCCCTAAGTTCAAAGTTGCTTTATACTTGTGTGCAGTCATCATCTAGTCTAGCGGGCTAGCCCCTCGTATTTTCCCCAGCACGGATCGACTCACGTGACCGCACGGGGAAAAGGAGGGTCTAGAAACTTTGGACCACTTTGCTTGGGCTCTACTCGAAATCGGGTAGAGCCAATCAGATTGCAGCTGTCACGTGGTGATCTTTCAAATCGCTCGGTACAAGCGTTGAGGACCGTCTGAAGTTGCCTGCGATTGCTGTTCTCCTGCACAACGATCAAACAGACAGAAGAACAAACAGCCAACGAGGTTAGCGGGCGGGAATCGACTGACTGCAGTTGCACTGATTGGAATATTATGACGTAAACGGACGTGTTGTAAGCTTAATTGCATTCTTTCGTACCGAGTAAAGTGGTCCAAAGTTTCTAGACCTTCCTTCTCCGCGCGCGCATACTGAAAGCGATCGTGCGCTGGAGAAAGCGAAGGGCTAGCTTGTTAGACTAAGTCATCATCATAGGTGATTATAGGAATGTTATTCGACATAGATATTGGTCCGGCAGGAAGTAAGTGAATCTAGCTACAACCACCCTGCCCCAAGGGCCAAGTAAGCCCTAACCCATCGCCCAACTTACCAATATCCACTTCGAGTCATTCCTGTTTCGCCATGCTTTAGCAAAAGGCAAGTGTTGGGTTTCTGCACTGAATTAGAGCACTTCACATTGTAGATACCCCCATCCGGTTCGCCCCTGCCCCGCCCCCGCCCCCGCCCCCCGAACTGCCGCCGCGCCGTATAGTTAATTGCTACTTATACACAATCATCAACGCTGACGGCTGGACTATGGAATGCAGCCGTGGATCCGCGCTAGAGTAAGGAAAGGAAACGCAGAAGAGTCTGGGATCCAAACTACAGGTATATTATACATGTAGGATCATTGTACGATCTTCGTGGCGACAGGCTGTAAGTTGCCCAATTGACAACGATGGACAATGTTATTATCTGCGTCATGCAATAGATGCGCATTTGGCAGTTCATTACACTGCATTACTAAATGTACAAACTGGTTCACTATTAGCTGTTATTGCACCCATGAAGGCAGGAATGCACTTGTTGTACAAATTTTATTTCGGAACAGGTTTTTTTGGAACACCTACTAGCTGAATTGGTTGAGTCAAGTCTTTTCTTGACTGGCCATGGAGTAGTTAGCTACTAACTTACTAGACGCTGCCAGCACCAAGGAATTGCCAAATTTCCTGTCTGTCTGTCTGGGTGGCAATGATTGGTTTTGTGTAACTATGTATTGTGCATTCTGCATGCCTGCTGCAACCTGAATCAACCGCAACAACAATACTTGACCACTAGACTAGCTGCTTTCCCAACTGACAAAGTGTATATAAGCTAGTCTATCAGCATGCAAGTTTCACAGCTCTCCACTGTGCCTTTGCAATCTGTGGGGTGCCTGGTGTCATGAATGACCCGCAATGGCCAGGGTCATGCAAAATTGAATGTGGATCACGTACCAGTATGTACAACAAATTTAAAGATTTTTTTTTGAAGTTCGTGCACTTAGTGCACTAGGTGTTGGTTTATGTAACTTGCATCCAAGAGCTAGTTGTCATAGCCTCATTCCCAGGCCCCTTTCCGATTTTCAGATGGGGCCTGGGAACGAGGCTACTAGTTGTCATGCATTTCCCTTGCAATGCCAGCTGCAGAAATCTGAGCCTGCTAGCTAACCCACTATAGTGGTAAGCTGATTGTGGTTTTGCATTATTGTTGCAAGCTCTGCTGCAGTACAACCATTGGGGGTTGGTTGCCTGGAGATAGGTGGTATCTCTCAAGGAGGTGATTCAATCATTGTACAGTATAGAGACAGGTATATATCAGCATGCAGTACTACACATTTCCCTTGGACAACGTACCAGCCTGCAGATCTGGACAACCATGCAGCCTGCAGTCACTCTAGATCTGGACAACCAGCCTACAGTCACTCTGGTGTAATAGGAGATGAGTACCGCTAAGATGTTTGTATGTGAGGAATTGGAAGCCCAGTACATGCGAGATAATCCGTCAAAATTAAGGTTACGGGATCATCATGCAGTGGGTGTGGGCGGACAATTTGTTCAATGGCCTGTTTTTCTTGCACAGAAATCAAACTTACTCGACATAAAGCAGTGAGGGTAGTCAACATGCATGCAGACTTTTATGTAGTAACTCAAACTATAGCTGTTTTAGAAATATAGTGGCCAGCAAATTATTCGCCAAATAATTGTCTCCAGTGCAGCAACTCCTTTCTACTGTTGGAGACATGCCATCAGAAGTGCTAGAGCATGACATAAGTGTTTTATGGCTACGCTAAACAGTCCTCAAAAGAACGATCCTTGAGTGAGAATACAGCACCGTATAACTTCGGAACGGTCATAACGTTTTCTTAAAAGGCTTGGTTCGGCCCTATTACACTTATTTCAATATATCCAAGTTATATCACAACGGCAGAGATCTATGTAATGTTACAAGGTGTGAACGTTATGGAGATGTAAGGTATGGGTGTGAACGTTTTGGTGGTCATGTCCAGGCCTGCTCTTTTGCGAACCTCCTGGCCCTGCTTTCTCCTATATACGTGTCTGTCTACTACCAAATCAGTGCTGTTTTAGTTATGGCTTTATGCTTTTAGTTTAGCTTTTAGTTATAGTTCCTGGCTTATAAAGTTAGTTATAGTTTTTGTTGGTTAACTAAAACTGTAACCATTAGTTTTAGTGATGTAGTTTCAGTGAGTCTTGAGGTGGTCACCAGACATGCAGAAAATTATTGCCATAACCAAGTCGATTATCTATAACTTGGATTCCCATAATATTATGATGGTCCGTAATGTTTTCTTCAGGAGTTTTAGATTATTCTTGCTGTTCTGAGCTCCAGTGTGAGCACGTTTGAAGTCTTTCTACCCTTCACGTCACTCACATGAGGAAATGTACCAAGCCCTCTCCCACTTAACTGTGTACGTACTGCAAGCGATGGGAAGCTGAGCTGGGTAGGTGGGTGGGGGGGGGGGGGGGGGGGGGGGGGGGGGGCTCTGCATCGCTGTAAAAGACCATGCAGGACTATTTTAACTGCAATTAGAAAGCTTCTCACTAAGTCAATCTTGTGAGTCCCATACACAGTGTCCAGTTAAGAACTACATTACTGGTAACATAATTGCTGTTTGGGGACACTGTGGTGACAAGCATTTAAGTGGCCTCTGTAACAAGAAGACATAGCATCCCAGCAGTGATACTGGCCAGCTGTGAGCTACTTGGGATTGAATTTTACAAATGCAGCAGGTGTGATTTTATTTGCTGGATGAAAGACGATTAAATTTTATTGTGTTATTTCATTTGCTGGATGTGTGTTCTTCAAACTTCCTGTTGTGAAAATGTTGTGCTAATAATATGTTTCGGTGCAAGAAACGTGTATGTAATACTGTTAATACACCCATGCGTGTCGGAAGTGGGATGTTCGTGGGGCGGGACTAGACTAGTGACGCACGACCTTCATACTTCAATTTACTGAACCTCGAACTCTGCGAAGAGTGTTTGAGAACGTTGGGCATGGGCTGGAACAGTTGGGGTAGCAGCAGTCAAAGTGGATGCAAGCAGCAAGCAGCACCCGCAATCAGGGAGCAGCATGCAGCTGAAGTGGACACAATCAAGGAGCATGCACTGCTATAAGCTGTAATTATAATCCAGACTCTGCTGGAAGCTACGTTCTCTGCGAGCTAGCCACGCATTGCGGAGTTACTATTACAATCCTTACAATTATTCAAGTGGTGGCCACTCTCTGTACTTTGCTGACAGATTCCAATTGGCTGTCTGGGTCCATTGAACCAAGAAAGGGGAGGGGCTGCAACCAATTCTGTTGGATGCTGATGAGGCTTGTTGCAAAATTTGTGAAGAAATCTTTTCAAGGGTAGCTATATTGACACAGTAGTATCATCCGTTTTCACATATCAGAATCATAAGAAGTATTGGTAGATTTGGTATCGGTGGAACACTATCTGCAGCAATGTGAGGGATCAGCCGAAATAGAATCGACAGCTAGTCAAATGTCCTTAATTATTCTCACTGCAGTACCTATTGGAGTGAGCACCTTGTGAAGTACAGCTGTGCTATTTACCAGAAGGTATGCTGTGTGACTGCTGCCATTCCAGCCGGAGCTGTGGACAGTGCTGTGGACGGTGCTGCAGCTGCTGTCGAAGGGGAACAAAGAGAACTGCAGAAGGTGATGTATATGAAGAGGGAAATCAAAATATTATCGTGGCATCCTAGGAACTGTTCACATCCTTGTGTACTTCATACTTCATCATCATGCAGACAGGCTGTATATTTCATATTTACGGTCCTCCAATTCAGTGAGTGAAATTTAAGGTTTCCCTTTGAAGCTGTAGCACCTGATACGTAGGTACGGTGTCTCAAAAACAAGATTAAACATTCTGTTTGCCATTGACACCGGTACCAATACTAATGACAACTGTGGCTCATCCACTGAACATCCAAATGCAGCCATTCTATGTACACAACACAGCAGCTGCTATAACATAGTACACCGTCACGGTAACACGATAAATTGAAGTGAAGCCAACCATTGTAGCAATATTCCACTGTACATAATTATACCCATTGCACCCTGTAGCAGCCAAATGAGCCCATAAGAATTTATATAGGGGGTTTAATATTAGGCGTTAATACTTTGTACAAGTTCTTCAGCTTCTTTAAGCTGTTAGCAGTAGTAGGTAATGAGTTAAACTGATTTGCAATCTGCAATGCCAATACAACCAAACAAATATTGACCTATAGGAAGACTGTAATTCTGTTGTGTTTTCAAACCAGCCGATGTACAATCACTGCATTCCAACAGTTTCCCATTGGTTGGAAAAGCCAGTGGAACTGTGGATTACATTCATTGCTATATTTCCCCATGTAACAAAGACAAACTCATGGCGTAGTCAGAAGGTAGCGTGGATTTCCCCATATGCACCTTTCTGTTCTGATTAGAGCTCTTAAACCACAACAGATACAATGTAGTAGCTAATGCCTAGAAAATTCCATTACTTTGCCCCAGAACTGCTCTGGTCACATAATCAAGCCAATATCACGTAACCCCCTCACGTTCTGGTAACTTTGATATCCCACAATAACAGTGTGCCTCTCCTGCGTGGTTTCACTATCTTTGACTCATGCTCAGCAGTATGGTAAAGTTAATGTGAAGCTAGCCATTCTTGGACGTCTTTAGTGTGCAGAAGCAAAATTAATTATGTTCATGTGTGCTACAATGGCCTCAAGTTAAAGATATTCATGTCATACTATTGTACCATATGCCACTGTGCACATCACATCCATATAGAAAAGGAGATTTGTAGACTGAGGTGGAACTGGTTCTTTCTGATACTATTGGCCATTCTGGATGTGGTCAACCTCAGCTCTCCTCTGCCTTCCCTTCACCAGTTTGTCACCAACCCAACAGCCCAACAGCTCAATGGAACTGGACTCAAGAGAATGGTACAATTTTGTACCACCTTACTCTTGCCAAAGGAATCGCATACACACACATGCACGCCCCCCCCCCCCCCCCCCCCCCCAAAGGAAACACAATCACACACCTGCACATGTATAAGCAACTAAGTACACTCCCCTCATATATATGGTGCAGTTTCTGTCATTAGTTACCTAATACCTACCTATCGACATATGCAGGGCCCGTTGGAACACTCATGCGGCCTCGGTGACACATCAGACTAAAATGGTGGCAGGATCAGCAGTGATGGGTGCCATTGTCCCTCATCCACCTCTTTCCCAGACCTTTCCCATCACCCACAGTAACAAGTTCGGTAACAAGACTGTAGAGCAGCACTCATTCCTGCCCAGCTGGTTTGACAGCAGCTGCACTACAATGAAAACCGTGATGTAGCCTGCTGCTATGTGTGCACGCACATGCAGGAGAACTTGAGGAGGTAGAAAACATTTTCTCTGCGGCCTTGGAGCCTCAGGCTGGCCTAACCATTATGCAACTGCTTCCAACGGCCCTGCATATGTGTGTTTGGAAATTGTGATCACAATTCACCTTCCAATGTATTACAGATTGAGCCCGGTCTCGGCCTCTCTGAGACTTTCTACCACTGGACAGTTCCAGCATATAGCATTGGTGAATTCCTGGGGGCATTGTTTGCTGGTTACATTGTCAGCAGAATCCCCTTTTGGTATAGCACCATCCTAGCCCTTCTGATGGACATCGCTGCCTATGTGTTCTACGCCACAGCCATTAATGGCTGGATGATGATCACCGCACGATTGCTTGCAGGCATGTTTAGCAGCTTGCAATACACAGCTGCTCTGACATACTTTGGAGTGAGCTATCCGCTGTACCTGGAGGCACTAGGGAAGGAACAGAGGGTCAGCGAGGAGCAGAAGACAACAAAAGTGAAGGACAAGCTGTTTGCATTCTACGCTGTCGCTTGCAGCTTCGGGTATCTGCTTGGACCAGGTCTGTGAGATGTAACTAACGATGTAGTATTATACAGTAATACCTCCTGCTTAAATTATACCACCCATTCACTGCAAATGATTGTAGTATGATGAGAGTGTTCTTAGAAAACTCTCAAAGATGAATATAGTACAATCATTGTTATGAAAGCTTATAAGAGTCTCACCACTTTCTCAATATTCATTAGTGTGACATTGTGAATAGAACAACAGTTGTTACTGTGTGGAGACATGAACAGCCTTTGTAATGGAAATGTCACGCATGTCGTAGACATAATTTCTTTCTTGTCCGATCAGCTGACGATGATGAGGCCTTGATATAATTATACATAATTCTCTAAGATTTGCATATTATGCAAGAGACAAACCTTCTTGTTGCTTTCTTGTTCGATGATGACGTAATGCACAAGATTTCTATGAAATGGAATTAGGGGTCTAGTTAGCTACTCGTTTCTCAAATGTTTCAATCACATTCAGAAGCCCGTAACCATGGAAAGGTAGGTCTGATTGGAATTAGGCTTGCTGATGATGGAAGTTGATGGGCTGCTGACATCCTTAAGACGACTTTGCATGTATGATTCATATGTACATACGTTTGGCATGTCTTTCACACAGTAAGAAAGAAAGAAGCTGTTCCTGAGCTTGCTCTCAGGGTACAAAACAGTGCAGATGGTCTGCATGGTTGTGTATGTATGTGTGTGTTCTGTTAACTGGGGCTGGGCACCATCAGTGTATGCTGCCTGCTCAGTATTCAGATTCAGGTAGACTCTTTGTAGCCAAGAATGCGATTTTTGTGGTGGACGACCCTCACAATTTGCTGGATTTTTATTGGACACTCAGAGACTTCTATGTGCCCTGCATGAAGGTCTGCTCATACTGTGACAAGTCAAATTCATTCTGCCTTATGCACACTGTAGATATTTGTTGATACTACAGTTTCCTTTTTGACCGCAGGTGTTGCTGCTATCCTGATGCAGTTCCGTATTGACCACTTCAGGGCAATAGGATGGTACAATGCGGCCCTCGGAGCACTCTACGTAATCCTGCTGTTTGTAATGTTCCACGGAGAGAGCAGGAGCTACTGTGAAAATGTCCGCCAAAGGTATGGATGTACACTACCAGAAAAATCCAGCTGGAAAAGCACAGTGACTGTCAGAAATCTGGTCTCACTCCTGATATCCTTGAAACACTATCTTGCTGGCAGTTTATCAAAGCATGCCTAGCCTTATTACGATCAGCATCGTAAAATGTTTGTACGCACGTACGTATGTAGTGAGACTTCGTACACAATTTGTGAGTTATAATTATGTGCTACATCGTTTATGTATATAGTTGTAACGTGGCCTACAACAATATCGGGTACAGATCTTTGCAGGTTGGTTGTCCAGAGGCAAAGGTAGATAGGTGGGGTCTCTCAAGGATGTGATTGAATTAGCACACCTCTCTCTACACTAATTGAACCATCTCCTTAAGAGGCCCCACCTATCTACTTTGCCTCTGTACAAGCAACCTGCAAAGGTCTGCCTTTCCTTGATATTTTGTTACCAGGGGTGATTCTATATTCTATATACGCACCTGGCACTGTATTTCTAAACCTGGCTGAATTACTCTTAACTATTCTTCAGATAATATCCTTCCTGATAGTAGCAAGGGGAGGTATAACCTCCAAGTTTGTTATTTATGAAGAGTTGTTCAATCCCATTCTGAGTGACTCCTTTGGGTTCACCGTCAAGGACACCTCCTACCTCTTTGTTCTGCTGCTTCCTACACACTTTGGTAACTTCGTCGTGTGAGTTCCAGATTTGATTGTTGCTGTTCTGTTCTAGTCCCTGATGAGATGTGAATTTGCATCCTTACTTTTAGCAGGGGCGGAGATATAAGGGGGGCAGGGGGGGCTTGAGCCCCCCCACTTTCAAAAGCAGGGGGGCTGAGCCCCCCCAAAACAACAGACTGGATGGTACTATCCCACGAAATCTAGCACTAACTTATAGCTATGTCACCTCGTTTCTTGGGGGCTGGCGTCTCTAACTTGCAGTGCAAAGCACGAAGGTGCCACGAGAGCCCATCCCAATAACTGAAAAATGAAGGCAAAAATTCACCTCTATGCACTGCCTTCGGCAGTGTTCAATTGTGCTATTAGCCCCCCACTTTTTGGTAGCTGTCTCCGCCGGGCATCAGTGTTAATTTTTTCAACTGTCGTGTAAAGTGACAGAATAATACAAAGTAGAGTGACGTACTGACAGTTTTGGGGCCATAGTTTTGTATTAAAGGGAGTTACTCCAGCTGAGGTACATGCAAGGCCTTCACTGTTCATAAGCATGCACATGTGGCAGGGGTGGCGAAGCACTTTATATAGCTAGCTTTGGTCAGGCAGTATTATTTGTGGAGGTGTCTAGTGTGCACAGGCTGCGAAGTTGTGGACTCTATCCGCTAGAAGTGTGGAAACATTTGGATGGTGGTACACTGGCGTGAGAAGCATGCTGGTGTAATGGGTAGCCAAGTATGCCGGACCTGTTCTGCTGCCCTTGCATTAGCATTACTATGTAGTATAGTTTGTTGCCTTGACCACAATAATTATTTATTGCTCCTTATGTCCACAGCCTTCTCATGCAAGCAATCAGATTGAACAGCCGTGTAATCACAATTTTGGGGATAATTTCCTCCGTGATTGGCCTAATATTGATGGCAGATTGGCAGTCAATACCATACGATTGCTGCACTGAGTTCAGTCTTTATCACCACCCCGAGCTTGCACCAGGTGTCTCCAACACTAGCCTTCCTCCCACCCCAAAAAGTCTCCCTGACTGCCCATGGTTGAATGACAGCTTACAGCACAACACCACTACTGTGAGGACTTCAGATGAGGCGGTGGCTGTTGCTACTATGCCACTGCAGCAAATGGGACTATTTTCCCCTCAACACCCAGTTGTGAACAAAGTTTCATATGATCTAGCCATGAACATTTGTCAGTCTCTGAGTTCAAGTCAGTATCACTGTCACTGGATCCCAAATTCTGTCATAACTCACCGACTTTGTCTTGCCTGTCCACCGATATGCCGAAGTGTGGATCACACTCTGAACTTTGTTCAGTACATGATTGGTGCAGTCGTCTTTCGAATCACAATTTCTATCCCAAGAATTGGTATTATGATGGTACTTTCAGATGTTGTCAGTCGTCAGTATCAGGTGGGTTATAAGAGAAAGTAATCCCTGTGTAGCAGCAAATCCATGCACCTCCTATTAGTGTTGTGATTCTGTACCCAATAATTGGTTACCGAACAGCTATTTACACTGCCAGTCAATTATTGGCTTACTAATAACCAGTTATTGTCTGCACTGGACCATGGTCTGTTTTAACCATGGTTGTCATCATTTCTGAAGTTCTGTACAGACCTTTGCAGGTTGGTTGTCCAGAGGCAAAGTAGATAGGTGGGGTCTCTCAAGGATGTAATTGAATTAGCACACAGAGCTCTCACTAATTCCTTAAGAGACCAACCTGCAAAGATCTGTCAGTCAGTGCAGGGCTGCAAGCTGTACATACAAGTTTACAGTTGACATAGTGTACCAAATTGCCAATTAACCAAATATCCAATATCAGGCTTCCAATTACCGGTTTCAGGCCCCCTACAAACCCCTAGGGGCATTCTACTATGTAGCAGATGCCTTCCTCTCCCCCTCTCCCCACCCCTTTGAATTGATCTCACCTTAAAATTACTGGAACAAACAAGTTCACAATTGATTCATTACAAATCTTATGTCATGATATTAACATCACAAAATGTTTATTTGCTATTATAAGACTTAGCTAGTTCATGACTATACTAGATAGCTAGCTATAATTATGTTGCCAGACTATTTTTCACAGCTGTACAGTGTTTCAAACTTTAAACACAGGGCTTGGTGATGGGACTTGCTTCTGCATCAACTGGTGTTTTCAGAAGCATCGCTCCCTTATTTGGTGAGTATGCCTGAACTATAGTTTAATAATACTGGACAAAAGAATGAGTTAGTAAGACTGCCTGCTGTAGCCTCGTTCCCAGTCCCACGCTCAGCTTTTCATTGCTTGCAGTACCCCGCTTTACCGTACTGCAAGCGACGAAAAGCTGGGCGTGGGACTGGGAACGAGGCTATGCCTGCTGCATGACCACAAATCCTTCCCTCAGGTGCACAACTACACTGTAAAGCCAGCGGCACTTTTGTTGTGTTCAAATGCTTACAAGACATAGCCAGTGTTGATCAAAATGACAACCCAGTGTCATGCCAACATACATGTACACTACTTGCACAACCTGTAGTTGAGTAACGGTAACAGTATTGGTCATCAAGAGGTACAATTTCAACACTCTCGTACTCATTCTGCTACTGCTCTACCACAAACTGGGCAGAATGAAGGAGAAGCTGCAAGGGGACACAGCTGCTCCTGTCAGCAGTGAGAGCAGTACTAGTGAGAAGGAGCCCAGTCTTTCAGATGAGGAAGATACCACTGAAATGTCCGAACTACTACAAGTAGAAGAGAAGAAATAACTACCGTAGTTGCCGATTATTTCGCGTGCCAAAAATTTCGCGGTCTAGCCACTAAACGTGACACACAAATATTTCGCGGTGGGAAATTTTCGCTGATTACTTCCCCCGAAAAAAAATTCCGCTCGTAATAACTTACTATTGACACGTGCGATCGTGCTGATGGAGCGATCGAACTGTGTATGCGTGGCTAGCACGTCTACAGCAAAGCAACTGCCGGGGAAGAGCTACTGTGTGAGCGTGAGCCCAGGAACACGAAGGACAGTAACTGTTATGCCTAGCGCTAGCTGTGGAAATATATTTCGCGGGTTTAATATTCGCCCCCGCGAAATTAACTGCAACTACGGTAAGTTCAGCTGGTAGCTATCAACACAGCTACTGAAATATTTTGCACATACTTATTAGTACCTAGCTATTGATTTTCTTCAATCTATTCAATCTATGGGGAAATGTGTTGTAATGACTGCTAAAATGGTCATTTCACAAGTTCAGTTACTTACTAATCACCACCAACCCCCTCTTAGCCTCGTTCCCAGGCCTGAGAGCTTTACCTCCTCTGTGAGCAAAGTAAAAAGCTGCATGGAGCAAGTGCTTCAGGTGCAGACCCACAGAATTATAACACTATCATGGATAGGGAGGACCCTATAGTATCATATCACTGGTACCCATGGCTTATGGAATTGTACCTACAAGCAATTGCTATATTGGCTTGTCTTCTCAATGGAGGTTCAATTCTGAAGCGATTGTTGACGAACTGAGTATAATGATGTACATGCAATATGTGTGTGTGTGTGTGTGTGTGTGTGTGTGTGTGTGCACGCATGTCTGAAGGGCTGCACAAGCTAGGTTGTCATTGTTCTCACCCTTTACATGAAGAACATCCACATTGAAACACGTCCCTTCTGCTTCTCCTGATCAACCATTCGGATCAGCAGTGATGCAGCATCCCTTGTGGTGTGTGAGGGCCAGAGGGTTGGGCTTGGGGGTGTCTTGCTGCTGTAGGGTTGGTTAATTGAGGGTGTCTGGGGGGTGGAGGGTTTACTGAATTGGAGTCTGCATGCCAGTGCATGGGTGCATGGGGGCCAGAGCATTGAGAGCATCTGGCTGCCGGGCCTATAGGGTTCAGGACGTCTGGGGGCTGGATGAGGGTGTCCGGGGGGTGGAGGATCAAGGGCCGCGGTGTCTGGTGGCAAGAGGGTTGAGGGTGTGCATGCATGTGATTGGACGACGGAGGTGGGCAAGCTACACCATCAATCATTACTGAAGCCGCGTGCATGGTGTACAATGTCCCAGTCCCAATGGATACTTTTTGTAATGGGAAGATCACGTATGGGCTCGAAAGCCAACTCCCTGCAGAAATTAAGGATGGTCAGATCATCAGCACTGCTCCTTTACTGATGAAGCCCTAGCTTAATTATTGTAGCACACTAACAGCATGCATGCATGGTCACCATAATTGGCACACAAATTGGTCATGATAATTAGCTAGCACACATGCAATTGCAACATGCAGCTAGATCATCCTGTAGTGATGTACATATACATGTCTGGGAATGTGTACACATGCAGCTAGCCTCGTTCCCAGGCCTCGAGATCCATATGTACGCCCAGCGCCCATGCAGCTGTTGTTGCTAGCAAGCGACAAAAGCTGGGCGTGGAGACCTGGGAACACATGCACACATGCAGCTACATTGCTGGCATTACACTAGCTCACTCAGGTTAACCCCATGCACATATCAGCATGACAGTATGAAATTATGGAAGCCATCCATATCAGACATGCAGGCCGGACTTCCAGAGGGATGGCCATATGAACCTGGATCTTGGACCGAATCTGAATCCTTATAAGCAAGTCAATGCTAATAGACATTCCTGGCTGATCATATAATATAAATTATCCTTATTATTCACTTCCTTGTACATAGAGAGTAGTCGTTTGGTTTCTGTACAGTTTGTATACACATTCACACAATAATAACTGCAGCAAATGTGGAGAAGATTTCACCAGATAGAGGAATGTATAGGACAAGTTGAAGTGAGCATCAACGAAACTCCTCAGCAGCTGGGATAATCAGACCAATGTACTAAAGTTGAGCTCCAGGCAATAGTATTAAAGTCCCACTACTTATACTGATTGCCCCCCCCCCCCCCCCCCCTCCCCCCCTCCCAAGAAGGGGTCTGGTCTGCTGCCTAACACACAGTTTGGTAACACCCCTGGGTGTTGGAATGTACAATACATACAAGTCTCAGGCTTGGATGCACGCTAATATTCACACACCGTGTGCTGTAAAGTTACGTAAGAAATCCCTAACAGTTATATAGCTAGTAACAAAGTGAAAGCTATAATACTGCAAACATTGTGACTACAAAGGCGGTAGGAACTGGGAATCACATTCACTGGAATTGGCAGCTTTTTCGACTTGAGTGTCCTTCCAAATTTGATGTATTGGATCCAGAGGTAGGCACTTCAAACTCCATCAGTGTCATCTGACTCTGAGCTAGACTGCTGAGGAAGAGACATTTATGCAGTGATACCAGAGAAATGATCCACTCGTTATAACTAACCACTAGATCCATGCATATAGATGAATTTCATTTCAACATCCCATGTCCCACGTTGTAGCTAAACAGCTTTAAGGTAGCACATACCCCTTTACGTTAGGTTACCTTTAACCGTCGGGGTAGCACATACCCCTTTACGTTAGGTTACCTTTAACCGTCGGGGGCCCCCGACGGTTAAAGGTAACCTAACGTAAAGGGGTATGTGCTACCTTAACAACACCAATATTGCACATTTTCCAACAAATTCCAATATGCTCTGATCCCTGCTTGACCTCAATTTTACGTTAACATTCTTCATCAGAGACGCTATCGCAGATGGTTGTCGGTACATCAGAGTAGTGAGTTACACCAGACTCACTCAGTGCAGTGAGAAGCAAAACCACCAAACAAGGAACTGCCATGCACTGTACCAATGCGAACACCACAAGGGTACTTCTGACTGTCCAGTGCCAGATTCACCGGTGGAAGCAATCAAGGAGCAGCAGCTGAAGCGAGCGAAGAAATGAAGCTGCTTGTATTAGTAACAATTTTCGCATGACATTGTGATAAAAGTTAGGAGATGGACTTTTAGTAGTGAAACGAAGCACCTTGACTTCAGTCAGGTACACAGAGCAGTTTATTGCTATTTGCTATTGTTTGACTCCTTTGGAAAGTTTTAAGGGTCTATGTGGTGATGACTGACTGACAGACGACAGACGGACAAAACCGATTGCTTAACCCCGCTTCACGCATGCGCGCGTGGGGTAAATTCTAGACAGACAGGCATCATCTCAGCTCCATGAGAATGGCGTCCAAACTGGATGACGTCATTGGTGGTGGGTGGAGTTTGATGCAGGGTGGGTATGGCTCAGGATTACTGTCCAGCATTCAGGGATGCATGGCCACACCCTGGTCTCTGTCATTGCACAGTATTTGGTGATGATGGTTCCATGCATGTTCGGCAATTGCTGACTTCTGCAGCTCTCCCCTCTCGTAGCCCCGCTTGATGTTCCTTGATGCGGGCCTCGAGGGCTCTCTTTGTTTCCCCAATGTACACATATCCACAAATACAGGGGACTCAATATAAACCTTTTCAACCAAATTTGGTCCATTTGGTTGAGTCAAGTTCAAAGTTGGTGTGTTCGCTCAAGTTCAATTTACATCAAGTATGGTATAGAAATGATTAATTTATACCAGTTTTGATTCAAGCACTTCATTATTAGACCTACGTATTATGGTAAAGATTCAAGAAGTGACCATGCAAGTACTAAGTGGAGTACCCAATAGTGGTGGTGGTCAATGGCTGGACAGAGCACCAGGTGGTGGGGGTCAGTAGCTAGGAGGTAAAGAATTAGGGGGGAGATTGGCCTACATTTTTTGACGTGTTGTCCAGGTCGTTCAGGCCATGCAGTCCAGGTGTGGTTGGCTTCTGGTGTGCACCCCAGCCAGAATAGTAGGAAGAGGCGGAGGAGGAGGAGTGGCCCATGGAGCCAGTTGCACCACAGCTGCTGCTGGCAGAGTCATCTGTCGATCTTGTGCCATAGATGTTCCTATGGGGGTGTTACTGTGTACAAAAACCACCTTAAACTTGGTTTGCTCACACAGCATGGTACGTGTGTACGCATGCGGAATTTGAAAATTGATGATACACATGCTTAGCAATGGCAGTGAGACATAGAGAACGATGTACTTACCAAATCATATAAATGGCTAGTGTAGGGGCTTGCACTCCCAAATATTTAGCAGGAAAATTAATGGAGATTTGATCTAAAGTGGATACAGAACCAATGATCGAGCTTGTGAGACCTGAAAGGGTGGAGTTAATGCCTGTACTGAATGACCAACTTCAATACAGTTTCTCACTGCAAAAATAATTATGCAACTAACCTGGAAAGGAAACGCAGACACAAGATTAGAGTAATAAAGCTTTCACTAAGCATCACAATGGTTCACTAATGTTTGGTTAAATGAACATCCTTCTGCATCTCGCATGCATGCCAGCCAATTTGTGCATGATCGTGATGCAGTCTACAAACGTCCCAAGCTCTTCTCCGAACAAAGAAGAGTGGCTTCGACATAGAAGGGAACGAGATAGATCCCTCAGTGCTGCCGCAAGAAAAGAAATGAATCCTGAGGTCTGACTTACAGATCCTTATGTGTGTGCCTTTTGTGCCATAGTATTATTCTGTGGCCCACAGTTGTATATGCTCAATCACATTCTGATGACAGTTGTGTGCATGCAATGTTTTGCACATGCACTCGCTCAGGCTCGCCCCTGAGTTCTAGTGTAACTTACAGTGCACATGCAGGTACCAGCATCATCAGCCCACTGACCAAAAAGCAGATTCCTGTTTGCACATCAGGTGTGTTACTAGCTACACGACTACTGGTAGGGAAAAATTGTGTCGTGTAAATACATTAATGTATAATTGACTAGGCTAAGCCTACAAAGTTTCTGACTGCACCATCATGTTGGTTGTCGTGCAATGACCCAAACGTATAATTTTTTGGTGCTGAAACACACTTTGGTGGTGGAGTTATGAGCGCTTTTGTCTTCCGTTGGCTACCACTGCTCGAATAGTCGAGTAAAAGCCTCGTCAGGGTCATTTAAGGCATGGGACTCATTAAAAAACCTTTATTTCCACTTGAATATCACATGAGGTCATCAACCACGGAACCTCTAACTCCTGGACCTTAATTGGCCCTGGACATTTCGGGACCACGTGATCGACTTCCCTTGTTAAGGATCGCCGATGTGTTTGCCGGAAGGGGTGGTGCATTGTCAATTCCACTATTATTTCTTGCATGCAAGTATGGAAGCCGTCAATCACCTGGAAGTTGTCCGCCTTTCGGAAAATGTGCCTAGCTTGCAATCGTAAAACATGGCAGTATATCATGCGATCCCAAAAGTGGGCAGGTTCAATTGGCTATAAAATAAAATAAGGTATGAGTATAATAAGGAACTCTATCCCAATATGGTACGAGTATAGAACTCTATCCCACCCGGGCAGGGTTTAGCAGTACGTAGCTATGCTTGTACCTTTCAGAAGGTTAGCATTGTCAATTGGTCCGGGGTTGGCTGACTGCTGCCCGGCATGATACTGGTCCCACTGGTCATAGCCCACATACCTCTTCCACTGCTTCATCCACTTCGTATCAACAATGAACCTGGGAGGGAGAGGGAAGGGAGAGGGCGGGAGGAGGGAGGGGGAGGAAGGAGGAGAGCGAAGGAGCAACAAGGGAGAGAGGGAGAGGGAGAAAGGATGGGAGAAGGACGAAAAGGAGGAAAGGAGATGGGGAAGGGAATACAACCTTCAGCATACACACTAGTATACACACAAGTACGCACACACATGTGTACACACACACCATGTATCTCCCTTCTTCAGCCTTTGCTGCAGCACTGCATGTAGTTCTTGATTCTGGGTCTTGTAGTCTGGCACAGAGCCCTCCCCCCCTTCGTCTTCCCTCGAGATACCTGCACAACACAATAACGTCACTACTCAGTCTTTACCGTCATATATGTCTTTCCATTGGTTGGCATGCACTACATGTTAATGCACCCACCAAACCTCTCCTGCAGTGAGTCGGCCAAATCTGACGCTTCAATGTGCCTCAGTGCATCGATCAACACTTTCCAGGACGGTTTGGAGTCGACCCTCTCTACCCACAACTTCAGTACCCCATTGAGGTAGCAGGATGGATCCTTCTCTCTCTCTGACTCAATGTCGTGCAGCTCTGCAGCACTGAGGTCCAGGCAAAGGCCCAGGGTGTACCACTTCTCTGCAACACTGCTCAGGGCCCCTTGCAGATTGTATAGGTCAATCTGGTCATCTATGTATGCAGGTATGTGTGAAGTATGTGAACACAGACATGCACATGCACATACAATGTATGCGTGGCCAGACATGCACATATGCGTGGCCATTTCAAACTGGCAATGCATAATATATGTGCCTGTGGTTGGAATATCCCATGTGCAGATGATTATGTGAAATGAGCTACAATGTACTAGATATGTCATTGCTGTGGTCCCATACGTACCCTCCTGCTTCCCTGTCAATTGAGTCACCTCACCCTCTCCTTCAGTTGAATCCATTGGAAGATCAGCACTTACGTCAGAAAGTTAAGGAGGAGGGGTGGAGAGGGAGGGAGGGAGGAGGGGGGAGGGAGAGAGCAGTAAGCAGTGGGTGGTACTCACAAAAAGATGTACCCACACTCACACACCATGTATCTCCCTTCTTCAGCCTTTGCTGCAGCACTGCGTGTAGCTCTTGATTCTTGGTCTTGCAGTCTGGCACAGAGCCCTCAACAACTGTTACAGGCTGTAGGTAAATCAAAATGTGTGTAGAGTGTAAGACTCCAGTGTATGATGACACATCTACACTACAGAATTTAAGAAGTAGTCGACGCCCCCACTCAAGTGCACGAGTTTCTCACACAGCACAAATGGGTGCACTACAAGCGTCGTGAGGGAGGCAATAGTTTGACCTCTGCACAGAGACCTTCCTGGAACTGGGTTTGTGAGGATGCAATGAGTGAGCAGCAGCTGAAGCAAGCAATGCAAATGAAAGTATACTTGTACATATTAAGTTTGCACTCTGCAAGTTGCAAAACTATTCAAAATACAAGTCTTAGAATTTAGTTTCAAATATAGACAAAATTTCCTTGGCACTCGATCCCTAAACAGAGAACACTACCATATTGCCTGATAGGAGCTTGCCTACATGAGTTTGCCTAAAGAGCATAATTATAATTTTGTAGTGCAATTCTACTACCTCACAGACATAGCTAGCAAACTAGACAGCTATAACTACCTAGTACCTATTGGTGATGCACTGACATGGTAGCAGCTCACAAGTCGAAGATTATGGCACTAACTGTAACTGCCACAATGTATGGTACCTATACAGTCCATAATGACGTAGTTGTCATTGAGTTGTGACACTGTGAACTTGTTACAACTTACAACAGGCACTATACTACTTGTGAAATTGTGCTACAGTACCAAAAGAGCACACAATTGCAAACAGAATGCACCCCCCCCCCCCCCCCCCCCCCCCCCCCCCCCCCCCCCCCCCTCCCAGTGCAACTGGATTCTTGTATACTGTATAGTGCTTAAATTTCGTCGGTCTACATTTCTGAATTGCTCTTTGAGAACATTTCGTTGATGCGAATTCACAGTCCAAACACCACACCCACACAATAGTCGTGGTGTACTGCGCTGGGAAGACTCCTGTGCGCACTGAATTCAACTACGGTCCATCACTTCCGTCAGCATTGTGCTAATACCTTGTTCTCTGTGACTCGCTTCCCCACTTCAACATTCTTAGCACTCATTTTCAGGAACTGGGCGTTCCCCTGACCTTCGATTGAGCTGGGAGCTTCACTATTGGCAGATATCGCACATGATGGTACCTCTTGAGAAAGTTCTCCATGTGGACCTGGCAGCTTACTAGTGACTACAGCTTACACTTCGACTACTGTCCATCTTGAAGTACAGCCATCTAGCTAGCCGCTGACACTGGCACGCACAACGCGTGTCAAAAGTTTCTAATTTCACAAATGACCTGCAATTCGCGAAATTAGCGAAAATTTACACCCACAAATTAAAGCACTATATACAGTATACTGCCAGAGTAGTTGAAGCAAGCACAATGGCGCCATGCATGCTTGAAGACCAAAACAATCACATTTTTATGGCAACACTATTATGTCTTTCCACGATGACTTCACTGTATTGAAGACAAACAGGTTGTGGCTCTGCTTGGAGACAAGTGAAGAGACAGCAGAGGTCGAAATAAGGATTACATGTTGAGCAGTCAGATGTCTGTAGCCACACAGGGACAATTGATTGAGGCATCGCGTTTCCCAAAGCGGTAAGTTTTGCTTCTAAGTCTTTTAGCTAAAAGCATAAGTCTTCGGCAAAATGCAGAAACTGTGACACCCATGTACTGTTTCAGCTCTTGTGCATCCATGAAATTATGTACTGTGTAGTCATTGTAGTCTCGAGTTGACCGTGTAGTGTCCCTCATGGCACTGTTGACAGACCAAGCTCATATAGCTGCTGATACTTCTCGTTGCTTATATCATCAGGAAGTTTAGAACAGGGAAGGATAGACTGAATAAGCCTCTGTCCTGGATGGGCACTTTCATTGTCAAAGTTGCTCCGTGATCACACCGTCCACACGCCCTACAGTCCGTCGTGGGACCAGTACACTTTATTATTACATTATTTCCTGCATAGACCACACTTATGGGCACTCCTCTACGCAGGAGAATAGCTGAAAATCTGTGGTCCATGAGAAGCCCGGGCGCTAGGTTCACGACTGATGAATAACATTATATCCGGGTGTGCTCGCATATAATCCTATTCATCAGTCACATCTTCTAGTTAACGTGCGGTCTTCCCTCATCAATGCTCACAGTGGGATGCTGGAGTTGGCTACACCAAAGGGTAGGTCATTTGACCAGACCCTTCCTAGCGGGTAAAGGGTCTGGGAACCAGACTAGTCTAGCGATCACAGATGGTAGCACTGCATGACCAAGCACCCCCCCCCCCCCCCCCCCCCCCCCCCCTCCCCAGGCTCTGCACACCTAATGAGGACAGCACAAGCCATGACCATAAATCCACATAATTGGACTGAATTGAAGCATAATTATTCTTGTTGCTGAATGGTTGGGGATTCTTGTGAGTATCATTTAGGTGATGCCTCACCCTCACTCACGTGAACAGGTGATCCGATATGCCCCACGAATTCAGGTCAGTTTCACTTCCATAATGGAAAACGTCCTTGAGGGCGAAAGTTTTCGACACGCTTTAGGTTTGAATTGCATGTGATACTTTCCTTACCTCACGTAAGCTGAGTAATAGTTGCCTATTCATCTGCCCACACGGAGAATTCTGAACTGCCACGGTACTACAAGAGGCAAATCCACGTTGATGGTCTTGAAACATATTTCCTTTCCGGCACGAGCAATACGTATTTAATATTTATCAGGAGTCAGTCATTAATTACTTATTGCCTCAGTCAGACTCATAATTATGTTCACATGCAACTCATACGCTGCCACGGGATCAGACTGTTCAGCATAGCAGCGTAAAGAAGCTACGTAGAGGTGCGGAGAGTCTATATATATATATAGCAGCAGTGACCACAGTCTAGCCACTATCCCGCCAGTCAGTCGGGCGTGTGGCGAAGCCTAGTGCAGAGGGCGGAGAGGGTCTAGCAAATATTGCACTTGATTGCGTTTCAACTGACCAATCAGATATCTCACCGCGATTCGTTCCAATTTTGTTCATGACTCTCATGGTTGTAAATCGAGCCGTTCATGTGTGATCAGCCTGGTGGAGAGCATCTAAATGCGTTCCAACCTGGATGCCTCCAAGGGTATACAGAACTCGTCCTCAACTCTAGCTGGCACTTCACCAGTTCATAGGTACATGTAATTGGCACTCCACAGAAACGTGATCAAGTGCAATGTTTGCTAGATCCTCTCTGCCCTCCGCACGCGGCTTCGCCATGCACCCGCTTGACCAGACAGGCGGAGAGGGGCTAGCGGCTAGACTGCAGTGACCATCACTGGAGCTAGCCTCATTCGACAAAAAGCCTGCCTTGGAACGAGGCTACACTGGAACAAGAACTGACAGCTCTTTCACAGCATCTGATTATCTACTCAGCCAACAGCATGTGAAGCCATAAATACATGAAACGACATGGATATTGGTCTGGCAGGAAGTACATACTTTAGGTATAGGTACCGGAAACGCGCGTGCATCTAGAACCGGCCCTGGCCCTAATATATCCTAACCCATTGCCCTACTTCCTGCCGGACCAATATCCACTTCGTACATGAAAACTTAGAAGGGTTGCTTGTAGCCAGTAAGCAGAACTGCACACACAAGGACTGCACACACACACACACACACACACACACACACACACACACACACACTGAAACTCGTTCTCTAGACTTGATTCCTGTCGGCATCACCTGGCACTCCTCAAGGTACTTGCGCTCGATATTAGCCACACCCTCGTTGGCCTGGCTCCAGGAGCGTCTCATGCATTCGCGTCCCCGCGCACACCAGCCCCTTCACTTGGAGTTCCTCCACGCAACCGTAGGACCCCACACCCAGCCGTCTTCCTGTGCGTCGCGCCTCGGTGATCACGAACTGCTGCAACTCAGGGTTGTCTCGGAGAGCATGCCTAATGGCTTGCTGGCTATATACGTCTGTTTGGTGGGCGTGAGTCAATTCCCAGGCCGTCTCCTGGTCCGTTTTTAGCCGCATATGTGACCTTTGAACCACCCGATCAAAACATCCTCCCAAAGAGGAAGCGGCACTAAGCACAAGTAGATAGAAGAGATCCAAATGATGTCATCGTGTCATGTCGTGTTGTACACTTGATTCTGGCGGTGGAGGTGCGCTGTCACAAGGCGCAGGACATGACGGAAGCTTTTTTTGATAGCACAATCCCTGGCAAACTTATCTGCTGTCTCGCTCGAGAAAAGCGGTAAATACGGCTTTTTGGTGAACTGAACTGCTCGTTTTTGCACGGCTAGAGTCTATATAGCGAATCGGTAAAAGCTTCCGTCATGCCTTGCACCTTGTGACAGCGCACCTCCACCTCCAGAATCAAGTTGCTCATGCTCTTCGTACGAGAGATTTTTGGTTAGCGAGCTTAAGTACACATTTCCCAATACATTTCGCACCGCGCGCGCCACGTGGCGAAGCATTTTAGCTAGCTATAACTTTGGTCAGGCAGTATTATTAGTGGAGGCGTCTAGTATGCACAGGCTGCGAAGTTGTGGACTCTATCCGCTAGAAGTGTGGAAACATTTGGATGGTGGTACACTGGCGTGAGAAGCATGCCGGTGTAATGGTTAGCCAAGTATGCCGGACCTGTTCTGCTGCCCTTGCATTAGCATTACTATGTAGTATAGTTTGTTGCCTTGACAGCAATTTATTGCTCCTTATGTCCACAGCCTTCTCATGCAGCAAATCAGATTGAACAGCCGTGTAATCACAATTTTGTGGATAATTTCCTCCATGATTGGCCTAATATTGATGGCAGATTGGCAGTCAATACCATACGATTGCTGCACTGAGTTCAGTCTTTATCACCACCCCGAGCTTGCACTAGTGTTGTTTTAGTTAACTATAACAATAACTAAATGCCCTTTTAGTATGGGTTTTTGACTTCTAGTTAATCAAAACTATAACTAACTAAATCAATACTGAAAATCCAAAACTAAACTATAACTAACTATAATGTTTGGTTGGCTCAAACAACTAAAACTAAAATGAAAACAGTGAATTTCACTAGTTTTCTTTTAGTTAACTAAAACTAAAACCCTTTTTGTTAGCCTTTTTCCATTTTAGTTAACTAACTAAAACTATAACTAAAAGCTTCTGAAGGAGCACAACAATAACTGTAACTAACTAAATCTGTCCACAGAATCCAAAAACTAACTATAACTAAACTAATACTCGGATAGCAATACTAAAACAACACTATCACTAGCTTGCACCAGGTGTCTCCAACACTAGCCTTCCTCCCACCCCAAAAGGTCTCGCTGACTGCCCATGGTTGAATGACAGCTTACAGCACAACACCACTAGCTACTGTAAGAAGAGGCGGTGGCTGTTGCTACTATGCCACTGCAGCAAATGGGATTATTTTCCCCTCGACACCCAGTTGTGAACAAAATTTCATATGATCTAGCCATGAACATTTGTCAGTCTCTGAGTTCAAGTCAGTATCACTGTCACTGGATCCCAAATTCTGTCACAACTCACCGACTTTGTCTTGCCTGTCCACCGATATGCCGAAGTGTGGTTCGCACTCTGAACTTTGTTCAGTACATGATTGGTGCAGTCGTCTTTCGAATCACAATTTCTATCCCAAGAATTGGTATTATGATGGTACTTTCAGATGTTGTCAGTCGTCAGTATCAGGTGGGTTATAAGAGAAAGTAATCCCTGTGTAGCAACAAATCCATGCACCTCCTATTAGTGTTGTGATTCTGTTACCGAACAGCTATTTACACTGCCAGTCAATTATTGGCTAACTAATAACCAGTTATTGTCTGCACTGGACCATGGTCTGTTTTAACCATGGTTGTCATCATTTCCGAAGTTCTGTACAGACCTTTGCAGGTTGGTTGTCCAGAGGCAAAGTAGATAGGTGGGGTCTCTCAAGGATGTAACTGAATTAGCACACAGAGCCCTCACTAATTCCTTAAGAGACCAACCTGCAAAGATCTGCAGGGCTGCAAGCTGTACATACAAGTTTACAGTTGACATAGTGTACCAAATTGCCAATTAACCAAATATCCAATATCAGGCTTCCAATTACCGCTTTCAGGCCCCTTACGAACCCCTAGGGGCATTCTACTATGTAGCAGATGCCTTCCCCTCCCCCTCTCCCCACCCCTTTGAATTGGCCTCACCTTAATTACTGGAACAAACAAGTTCACAATTGATTCATTATAAATCTTATGTCATGATATTGACATCACAAAATGTTTATTCGCTATGATAAGACTTAGCTAGTTCATGACTATACTAGATAGCTAGCTATAATTATGTTGCCAGACTATTTTTCACAGCTGTACAGTGTTTCAAACTTTAAACACAGGGCTTGGTGATGGGACTTGCTTCTGCATCAACTGGCATTTTCAGAAGCATCGCTCCCTTATTTGGTGAGTAGCTATGCCTGAACTATAGTTTAATGATACTGGACAAAAAATGAGTTATAGCTATACAGTAAGACTGCCTGCTGCATGACCACAAATCCTTCCCTCATGTGCACAACTACACTGTAAAGCCAGCGGCACTTTTGTTGTGTTCAAATGCTTACAAGACTTACTCATGCATTATTTTAACTCCCAGTGTCATGCCAACATACAATGTACATGTACACTACTTGCACAACCTGTAGTTGAGTAACGGTAACAGTATTGGTCATCAAGAGGTGCAATTTCAAGCAGATTGACAGATTATCCCCCCCAACAGTCATTATAACTGTTTCTTCATCCAATAGTGTAGGAGAATAGCATGGATGCAGCGAGATTCTTTGGAATGATCTACTTCGTCCTATAGTTGGTGCTGCCTATGAAGGAGTACAGAAGCGGACGTTTCTGGCCATGTCTATAGTGATATCACTTCAGATCCCTCTCGTACTCATTCTGCTACTACTCTACCCCAAACTGGGTAGAATGAAGGAGAAGTTGCAGGGGAACACAGCTGCTCCTGTCAGCAGTGAGACCAGTACTAGTGAGAAGGAACCCGGTCTTTCAGATGAGGAAGATACCACTGAAATGTCCGAACTATTACAAGTAGAAGAGAATCAACACAGCTATTGACACATTCTGCATGTACTTATTAGTCACTAGTAGTATACGTATTGATTTTCAAAAGTCACTTCTGAATCAACAGTTACTAATCTTCTATGGGGAAATGTATTGTAATGCCTGCTAAAACTAATGGTCACTTCACAAGTTCAGTCACCACCCCCATGCCCCCACCCCCTTCCCCCCACTCCAGCCCCACCTCCCATGCTCCCACCCATCACCTGAACTGAAGGAACAGTGTTATAGCTAACCTGCCGATGCAAGCCGATACTTATGAAATTGTGTATAATTCCATGCTCACCAGAAGTGATGTAAAACATGCAGCAGCTATAGCTAGCTCTGTTCCAAGATGTCTTTGCAGGGTAAGAGGTATATGAATGCTAAGTAAATGGTGTCAGAGGGCATATATACCGGTGAGAAATTTGGAACTGCATGGAACTCTGAGATAGAATCTGGAGCCGTCAAACTAAAAGAGTATTAAACTATAGACTGTCTTGCCATGGGGTCCCTGATAAATTGTAGGTCTGCTACACTTTAGCCTGCAGGGACTGGGAGTCTATACCCTGAATTACATTACAGGACAGTAGTCAGGGCCCGGCATATTATTAGTGCACAAACAAACAAACAAATGGAAGTAGTGGTGATGACAGTACAGTAGGTACGGAGCCTGTAGCTAATGTGTGAGAAGTTGGAACAGTTCTGTATTATGCAAATCAAATCATGATCACCATGCACTCCTCTGCTCCCACACCTGGCCCAGCCCCACCCACCAAAGGCAGAGCTCTCAACCACTTAAGGCTAATATGAGTGAGAGCTTAGGTGAAAATGAGTGAGATCAGTGTATGATAAGCCATCGAAATCAACGGTAATAAGTTATTAGCCACGTTCTATCAAACTCAACAGTAATAGGTGATTATCCAAGTATATAGTGGAGCAATGGAAGGAGTGTGGGTCATCCTTCACCGGCTTAATGCATGGCCATCTTTTCTGCCAGCATGCTTGGAAACCAGACTTGTATGCAGCTGCCCCAGTAAACTTTTTGATGGAACTCTGCTGCCCATCAATTAGCTACCTTTGCTCTCTTTGGTGAAGGCACTGGCATGATCAGTGTCACTGATATCCTCCTCACTGTCAGCCATGGGAATCACAAACTCTTCAGTTAATAGTAGTAATACTTCCACTATAGTGCGCGCGTTCGAACCTGTTGCTTATACATGCGCATAAGCTAGCTCTAGACCAGACCGCCGCGCCCCTATGTAGTCTCGTTCCTGTTCTTACATCTGCTGCATGGGAACGAGCAATAAGGTAGGGCGGGGTAATTCGGGCCACGGTATAGTACGGGGTAATTCGGGCCACTTCAACGTTGCAACAGGAAAGAAGCATCCTTTTTGTTCTTGCTTCTAGTGAGTTGTAGGCAGGTTGAGTCCCTGGATATACATGGCCAGAAGATTGCCTAAAGTCTGTCCGTTATTAGTTACCGTTGACCTGAAGTTGAAGTGGCCCGATTACCCCGCCTATACCTTACTCATAGATAATAGAGACGTAACGTCTCTATTATCTATGCCTTACTGTTCTCAGCGTGCAAAAGTCTGGCTGTCTGGGATTGCGTGAATCAGGCCGCTATGCGTGAGAGCGCGAGTTGCTGGTGAAATGCGTGAGACTCACGCATAATGCGTGAGAGTTGACAATACAGAATAAGCTATAGAAAATTGCCCCCGGGACGATCCCCGGGGCGGTCCCAGGGACGATCCCCGGGGCGGTCCCCAAGAATAGTCCCGTCTGACGTCCGGCCGTCCCACTAATAAAAACACCATTGCTTTAAGGGCTCTTCAGTTGGCTCTGCTGCGGTAAGGGGCTTGCCTTCCCTCTCAGAAAGCACGGATAGTAGCAAAGTGGCTATAGTTTCGCGAGACTCATACTGGCCATGGCTGAAACCCCTGCTACAGGTCAGTTCTGCTCTTTCATATAGGTAGCTAGCTAGCTAGTGTATTTTCAGCCATTTACTCTGATTCGAATTATGTGTTTCAACAGTTGTTCACAGCCCAGCCCCGCCAAATGTGAAAGAGTTATCAAATGCACTTGATGCTGTTGTGGATTGGTGTACTTTGGGAATCAAGTTGGGATTAGAGACGGCTGAACTTCGTCGGATTGAAAACGACTATCCTCACAATAATGCTGAATGCAAAAGTGAGATGCTGGCTAGCTGCCTCCGAAGTGACCACCCCCCAAGTTGGAAGGTGGTGGTGGATGCCTTGTGCTGGATGGGAGAGCACCTAAGTGCCTGCAAGATTTGGAGAAAATACCTGAAGTCCATGAAAGGTACTTCACCTCAGTCTGGTTTTAATTTTAGGTCTGTTGTGATGTTTTTGTCCGTAGTTTCGTATAGGATAATAGCTATTATGACCAATTCAGTTAAAATTTGGTGCCTGCCAAGGCTGAAGTACAGCCTTAATTACATGCAGTTAACATGCAGCTGCTACTACTTCACCACTGATTGATTAAATGAACATGTAAGGCCTGGGTCGAGTTGACCACAGCAAGAATTTCGCGCGCCGTGCGTATCTATGGAAACGATTGCACACGGCACTAAATGTCATCTGATTGCGGTTGGTTTATTACGTTACAGAATGCCATGAATAGTGATTTCGTGTTTTATTGGACTGCATACGGCATCCATCTTCAAGCGATTGCAAAGCGCTAGCGATCTAGCATTAGACGCCGATGTCCAAGGTGCCCTGCCTGCTGTACAGACGAGTTTGTTCTTTGGAAACGGTCAAACGACCCCATGAGAATAGTGGGGCGTGGTCACTTGTCCCGTGACTTTCAGGCCTTTGCGGTTGATATGGCCGCAAATCAGAGACTGAACAAAAAGTCGAGCGATACGGAATATGTGTGCTTTGGTATTCTTGACCTTACCGGTGGCAATCCAAAGAGTACCAATGGCTGCGTCTGCCTACCGGGTAGATTGTGGAAATATTGCTCGTAGGAGTTGCTGTGACAGAAACTATGCTCCCACTGGCCATCTCTGGAGTGGCTGTTTGCGTCGTTGAGCAACTTCCCAGCTGAGTTCGAGAAATCTACCCGGTAGGTTTTGAGTTGGTTATGTGTACGTTCGAACGGTACCACTCAGTACGCTCTAGCTAACCGGCACATAATCCGTATATCAGTCTTTCTGTATGTTTATGTTGGCAACGCTGGTCCCACCCACTGACGTCATGTAATAGTTATGACGTAATTGAATATACATGGGTGGAGTTTTGAGGTTTCACTTTCATATTATCATCAACAACATGGAACACAATGAGGTGTAAAACCAAGGTGAAGTTGGCATACTAATATGTACATCCTTGCCCGACCCATGCCTTACATGCAGTGAGATGGTGAAGTAGTAGCCTTATGTACATTTACATGTAGACCACACTGATTGCCTACGTATACTGCCGAGAGTGGAACCCATATGGCAGTTGCACACTCTTATTGTTATGAACTCTTGACACTACTCACCACTGTAGGTCTATCTAGCTATATCAGAGGCAGTGGAAGAAATTTGGGTTTGGTAAGGCAGAATGGGACCTGTGTACTGGTGAAGGCAGCTTATTCTGTCTTCTGCGCAAAGCGCAGAAAAATGTTTTCACGATCAATTTTCAGTTGCCTGGATGGGCTCTTGTAGTACCTTCATGCTTTGCACTGCACTGCCACTGCTTTCTGGTTTCTGTGAAATCCATGACTGACTCATGTACTCTTGGTGTGGAAAGGAAATATTAGCTGCCCATGCCTACTGATTAAAAGGCAACGAGTTTTGGCTGCTGTAATTAAGTTATTTCACTTCCTGGCTCCACCCCTTTCCAAATTGCACGTGGTAGTTTAATAGCATGTAACCAGTTTTTGAGTTGCAGCGCAATTGTTCACAAATTAAGTTAGCCATCATACTCAACGAGCACCCAGTATGTGTCCTCCAGACACTTCTAGTTTTGCTGCAATGCAACTGGACTCGTAAACAGACTTTTTCTTGAGCCTGGTCCCCAGTACGTATGTATATATCCCCGCAAAGCATTGGTCCGGCAGTTGACCTGTTCTGCCACCCAGGCCCGTGGGGGGGGGGGGGGGGGGGGGGGGGGGGGGGGGGGGGGGAGGGGGGTTCGCACAAACCCCTCTTCCCCACAGGCCAAAATAAAATTATACAGCATCTAGCTTCAAAAACAGTACCGTTTCTTTGTAAGTAATCAACTAGCCGTAGAGAAATCACCGTCGTCAGAACAAAGTGTTTCTGCAGCGTGCGCACCAGCACATATCGCGGCAACACTCACGTGATGGAACGTGCACTGTGAGTGAGACGGTCATGGATTGCAAGCAAAACCAGAAGCAGTGGCAGTGCAGTACAAAGCGGTGAAGGTGCTACGAGAGCCCATCTAGGTTGCTGAAAAACGACTGTGAAAAAATTTATCCACGCTTCGCGCGGATTACCTACATCACCACGACACGCCTCTGTTCACTGCCTTCAGCAGTGCCCATACCGAACCCCCCTCCTGGAAATCCTGCCTACGGGCCTGCCACCCCTTTATATGGTTGCAATAAAGCTGCACTAGATCTTCTTGCAGAGAGGCTAAGCTTGGGGGGGGGGGGGGGGGGGGGGGGGGGGGAATAGTAGTGAGTGGGATGAACTGGGTGGGCGAAATACTAAGCGAGTTTTGCCATAACAATTGGATGCTCAATTTCTTGGAAGATGCTGAGGTCTGTTGCTGCTTACTCTGCTGCTGGATGGGAGAGACCAATAGTTACTCACTCATAGTACAATGTACTGAGTCTTTATGCAGAGAATGTTACTCAAAGTAGATTATAAGCGAGCAAGCATGCACCAATACTAACTCAATAACACCGTTATAACACCCACGTCCTTACCTCCTACACTTCTGTTAGGGGACTTTGGAATGGCCTGCAAAGGCTTGGACTAAACCGTTGTGATCGCTATCATGCAGTGACCCAACCGTATAATTTTGGTGCTGAACTCACCTTGGTGCTGGAGATACAAGTGCTATTGTCGTGCCGTCGGCCACCATTGCTCGAGCGCTCTCTTCGACTTTCATTTCCAGTACAGGTCTAGCTCACAAAAGGCCCACAAAGATTCGGTCCACATGCATGGCCGTGATCGCTGTGGTTGACTGACGCTTACGTGCCGAAAATCACCATGCTGGCGAAGCTGTGAGCACTCTAATAATTACTTGTGTTTCTTTTGAGCTCTCTGAACCTCGTTCTCGGCCAACTCACTGACTGCAGACATCATCCGCAGGCGTGCTTGACCTGTTGTAGGCAGTCTTCACTGAGAGCAAGTGTGGTCAGTTGCACACCAATACATGTATTCCGGCCCCCTTGCTGGATCTGTTGCTGCCGCTTATGCAGTACAAATTAGAATTAAATGTAGGTAGTAACATTCATTTGTGCTGGCTAAGTTATGAGTGCTGTAATAATGTCTTGTCTTCCTTTTGGTCACCATTGCTCGCGATCGACTGAGCGTGGTTGCCACGTGGCATGTGCGTTAATTGGAAACTAGCGCTACGGCGAGTCGCAACCGGGAACGCGGCTACCAGGAGTGCGGTTGCCCCTCGTTGGTGTTGTTATTCAATATTACACTCCTGGTAGGGGAAAAATTGTGCCGCGTAAATAATAAACGTTTGACTACTTCGGGATGGCCTACAAAGATTCTGACTACACCGCCGTGATCGCTATGATGCAGTGACACAACCACATAATAATTGTGCTGAAACTCATCTTGGTGGTGGAGATACAAGCGCTTTTGTCTCGCCGTGGCCGCCATTGCTCGAGCGCTCTCTCCGACTTCCGGTGGCTGTACCGTTCTTAGGAAAGGCACACGAAGATTCTGACCACACGGCCGTGATCGCTGTCGTTCACTGACGCTTACATGCCAAAACTCACCATGCTGGTGAAGTTGTGACCGCTGTAACAGTTTCTAGTCTTCTCCTTGGGCCACCATTGCTGACTCAGCTCAATCATATGGCTCAATCGATCGACGTCGACAACGACCGAGCATGGTCCTCATGTGGCATGTGCGTTAATTGGATTGAGTTGCCATACCTAGCTAGCTTGAGCTACGCACTACCGTTGAGTTGCAACCGGTTGCAACGCGGCTACCAGGAGTGCGGTTGCCCCTCGAACAAGTGGGATTTTAATGTGACATAAGGCAGGAGGTGGATCATGCAAGACCAGGGGATGACATCAACCTGGATATACTTCTTTACAGGTCAGGGAGCGACGCATGCACACAAAGATCGAGCCTCATGCCTTGTAGCTGAATACATTATCAAAAGCAAATTTGCATCTCTGCTTGCACTTGGTCACCACAAACTGCGAGGAAAGATTTCGGACATGCAAAACTTTCGAGTGTTTCTTGCTTGTTGCTACTTACCAGAAGATGACAGCAATGACTCCAGAGCGGTAGATGCCAGCGATTTTGTGGGCAAAGTCTTGGATGCCACACAAAATTTTAGTGATGTCCTCACAGCACTCAGCAGTAGAGGCATGCTGAGTTACAAGAATTGCCACATTCTACGCTCCATCATCGACAAATATGCCAGTGATGATCAAGAATTGATGGAAGAAATGAGAAAGTATGATGAAGAGCTGGCTGAGTATGCCCCCATCACATGCATGAAAGAATATGTTGATGCTGTGTCCCAGCAAGACGAAGAGTCAGAAGCCGACCTTGAGTTGTTCAGTGTACTTTCTTTTAAAGTGGGAAGAAAGGCAACAGAGCACACACTGCAGTATGTGGTGGATTTTTGGGATTCACTAGCACACCGACTTAAACTACCACATTCCGCATTGTTGTTTGAAAGGGTTGCAGAAGGATGCATTGAAATGATCTGGAAGGTCCCCTCCCACCTCACAAGCTTCATCATAAGACGAGCCCAGGAGAACACCGAATACTTCAGGGAGCAACGAGTTCTCCGAGTGACCATTGCCAACACATGTATCTATGAGTGGAATACTCTCACTCCAGAGAATATCAATGAGGACCCTAATTGGAGAAAGGTAAGTGTGAGCCATCACATAAGCTTAGTTATTGCGTTACTAAAACTGAAATCTTAAGAGTTCACAAAACGAATTAGCTACATTTAGTAGAGTACCCACACCTACTGTACAAGTATGGGTACATTTTTCTGGTCCTGTCTTCACAGCAGGGAGATCCTGGTGATGGATTACTGGCACATGAGGTCGGGCATCAGGAGGAAAACATCACGGACCCTGGAAGAAAAGTGCGTATGAACTTTTCTTACTGGTAGTGGCTATTGCTGTTTGAGAATAGGAGTAAGGTAGTTATCACAGGAAAAACTGCCTGTAGATGTGGGACTGGACGGTCACCAGAAACATCCGTGTCAACACCATGTGCCCGCCCGTTCGAGTCCGCGGAGAGACAACTTGAACGTTCGTATTCGGCCTTCTCAGCAATTCTCCGTGTGTAGAGGTGTGCCCGTAGGTGTGGTCTATGCAGGAAAATAACATAATATTCGAAAAGTGAAGTAGTCTCACTATGGACTCGAACGGGCGAGCCGACGGTGCGATCACGGAGCAACTTTGACGATGATGGTGCCGTTCTTGTCCCGTATTTACAGGTAGTTTTTCCTGTGTATGTGAATACAACTAGGAACTAGGTAAGAGCTAAGTATAGGATAGATCCCTCCCTACAGGAAACTAACCCCTTGGGAAACCTCGGAAGTGCAAATTTGGGTTTCTGGCGGCTATCTTAGACCGTACCGCTAATTGAATAAGGTGATACTAATTGAATAAGGCTAGCCTGTTGATACACGTGCAGAGCAGGGTGGCTGTGACCATATATGGGCTTTGCAGAACCGTCGCATAGCTACAGCCAATGATATTCGAGAGGATCGTCATTTTGCGTCATACTGCGGGAAAGATATAGAGGTTTCCGGAGTCCTTGCAATTTTCAGGCCAGAATGAAACACCGGAAGTCACGTGAATTCAAAATTTAAATCAGCTCGAGCGCTCTCAATCTCACAGAAAATGGCCTCAAACCAGGGCAGACATTGCTGGACAAGCGCTTACAGCAAAGACTTACGCTGACAGTCTACGTAGCTTGCATGTGTGACTACTATACGATGATTGGTCAGAGAACTGCTGTCATGTGACTTCCATTCTACGAATTCAGTTGCAAGATCTTTGAAAACCTCTGTATGCTGCCTAGAGTACAGTGGCGAGGTAGCTAGCTAGCTAGCTGGTGTCAGTTTGATTGTGTTGTCGAGTAACATCCCTGCCGCACCATGGAAGGAGAAGCCTGGAGGTAATGTGATCGACTTTGAACCGAACATCGATGACTCTGAAGATTTCGATCTCAGTAGCAGCGAAAACTGCAAACCATTTGGATCTCCCCTATCTAAAAAAGCATTGGACCAGGCTATCAGCGATTGCAAAAACACGAAAGGCAACACAATGGGCAGTCAGCGTGTTTTGTGCGTGGTGTGATGCTCACAGCATCAAGGATGCCCCTGAAAAGCTGTCGATAGATATGCTGGCAGATCTGCATGCTACCTAGATTCGTAATGGAAGCTCATCACCAAGACGAAACCCCATACCCCCCAGCCACCCTGATGCAGCTTGTTGCGGGAATACAACGTCACTTTCGAGAGAACGGCCAGCCAAGTCTTGCTGTTTTCGGTGATAAAGACTCTCACTTTGCACAGACTCGTAGTGCTCTTGATGCACGAATGAAGAAGCTGATGAAGGAGGGTGTAGGTACAGAGACTATGCAAACTCAACCATTGACACTGGAACAAGAAGAGAAACTGTGGTGCCTAGGCATTTTTTCGTTGTGTACTGGTTGGGGCCTCACCATGCAATTCTGTCTTTTGGTACAACTGCAAACTCTTTGGCCTTAGAGGTGGAGATGAGCACAGAGCCCTAGTTCGTGAGCAGTTCGAAGTCAACTTCGATCATTCAGCAAGGGCGGTTTCTATGATTCAGAGGACGCAACTCGAATAAATAATGTGTAAGGCGGCATTAAACAGCGAAAGGTGCAGTTTAAAGATCTGAAGATTTATGCTCGTCCAGACCTTGGGGAAAAGTGCGTTGTTGGTGTGGAAAGAGATGTGTAGTCAGCTGGATTTGCCGGCCGCTATACCAACCATTCTGGCAATTCACTTGTGCTACTGAATTGTTCTATCCATTCTCATGTCATATTTTGTCCTGTTTCAATAACACACTTGTATACTAATTCAGTTCATTTGATCTTCATATCACCTCAAACATACTGGTATGTGTTTGCATACTAAGTGCTTGATTAATGAGATTCATAGTTCTCACCTGCATTAAGGAATGGATTAGCCTAATAGCAATGCTATCATACACTGTATTTGTAACTGTGTACATCCAGGTGTCTTGGTTCAGTTCCAATATACTTATGTTTATTGAACAGGTGCACCTTTTGTTGTTGTTTACCAGTAAGTCCCGCCCCCTGGCTCCGCCCACATCCGGTTCTACAGGCGTGTCAGCGCACACCCTTCAGGGACATATACTGCCTGAGGCGGAGACTAAGACGCCAGAGCTCGGGCCTCAAATTTCGTACGTAGGTTAGGCCTGTGGGGGTTGTTCATAAACCGGCGGGGGACGCGGGTAAGCCTTACCAAACAGCGAAAAAATCCGAAAGTCTGCCTCCACGTCAGCCCAGAGCCATTGTAAACAAAGTGTTTTGACCGTTATTTCAGTAATGACAATAGACTGACAAGTCCCCCGTCGAATTCTAATTCAGTGTTCCTTGGAGCTTCTCTTGCACCACATAACGCTACAATACAGGCGCGTTTTCATCTCCGCCTTCGCTCCAACACTTTCCACGTACACGATCGGCAGCATACAGTCTGAAGTTCAAGCATATACTGCCGTTCGAAATCCACACAGGAGCGGCACCACGGAGTCACACAAGCAACTACCAAAGGTATAGGCTACAACTATCACAAAGCGAAGCTACAACTATCACAAAGCGAAGCTACAACTATCACAAAGCGAAGCTACAACTATCATCCAGAGAGACACACTAGTAGACTATACTCTGCTTGTTTTGTTAGACCGCCATTATCTTTCTCCGTACACTAAATAATTATTTCCGCACACTAGCAATTATTTCCACACATTCTCCGTGTAACGTGCATTAGATTGATCCAGGACTTAATACACCCGAGTTGGTGAGAATGGGCCCTCAAAACGGCCTAGACTTGCACTGTGTGCCAGTCTGGGATGGTTTGCCGATTTTTAATGAGATTCATTGATCCTCCATGCACATATTAACCCTTTAACCACCGAATTCTTCCCACCAAGACAACACATTTTCATGCATTCAGCGCACATCACTTTCATAGGTACTCCTCTCCCACAGCATTCGCTCCTCAGCGGCCAAAATTCAAAATCCTCGGGCCAATGAATCTCATTAAAACAAAATAAAAACGCCCACGACATGCGAAGAGGGGGGGGGGGGGCACCCCCCTTTCGAAACCCCCCTGCCTTTTGTTTAGTGGGGGGGGGGGGGGGGGGGGGGGGGGGCACCGAAATGTGACCAAATTTTTGGGTTCGTCCCTCAAAATTGTCCCTAGGCCCTCTGAAGAGTCTCTTTTTGGACTGACGAGAAGCCCTATGAGTGTATAGGTTCAAAATGACTTCTATAGACGTCAATGGGGCTTAAAGGGTTTTAAAATTTAATTAGATTCTACTATGCTGCCTGAACTAACTGCAAGCTGGTACCAAAAGGTAATGTCTAACTGTAGAAATTCAATTCCTAGAATTTCCACTAATTCAATTAATGGTAGCCAGGTACACTAATTATTTTTAGTGAATCCAGTACCAGGAATGTAGTTATAACAACGCCAGTTCCAAGAAAGACTATTACAAAGTGGGGGTACACCCTTTGTCAGCCTGACTTGATGTTCTTTCAGTTTGGCCACAATTCTTTGGCAGCAGTTGATGTCCATTTCCCGAATACTATGGCTACAACAGTTGCTGGAAAGCAGGGGTTGCATGGCAGTTGATGCCCATTTCCTGGCAACAACAGTCACAAAGGAATAGCGTTGATTGTATATCAGCCCTTTTACCAGTGAGAATTTTAAATAAAATAAAAAGACATTTCGACTCCTCTTTGGCAGTCTTTGTGAAGCAATATACAGACACACAGTGAGCTGGTCACTGTCAATATATTAAGATTTTAATGTGCGTCCGTGTGTGTGTGTGTGTGTGACGGAAGTGGGAAGTTCGCGGGGCGGGACTAGACTAGTGACGCGCGACCTTCGTACAATTGAACCTCGAACTCCGCGAAGAATGTTCGAGAACATTGGGCATGGGCTAGCTGGAAGCTGTTGACGGATGCAATATCGGTGAGCAGCAGTCAAAGCGCACGCAATCGGGGAGCTGCAGGTGAAGCCGGAGCAGCAGTTGAACTTGCGGCGGACGCAATCGAGGAGCAACAGCCGAAGCGAACGCAATCGGGGAGCAGTTGAAACGGACGCAATCGGGGAGTAGCAGACACAAGTGGCGAGCAGCAGCTGAAGCGGACGAAAACGGGGAACAGCAGTTGAAGCGAATCGATGCAATCGGCGAGCAGCAGCTGAAGCGGACGCAATCGGGGAGCAGCAGCTCTGACGGAGATCTATCCGGCACCGAATTACACACGTAGGCGAACAAGGGGGAAGTAGCTGAGCGAGCGAAGCGAGCTCAGCTACTTGTATGTTATATTATTACCTGCCAAAAGGAGTTGAGGCATCATGTTTATTAAATTCTCGTCTGATATACAATCAGTGTGCTATTCAATCAATGCCAGAACCATGACCTTCTCCGAACATAGTCAGAAACGATTTCGCTAGTGCGTGGCAATTAATGGAGCCCACAGCAGTACTAGTACGTATATCCAATCTATCCAATCTATCCAATCTGTCGGTAGAAATTCATTTCCTGGAATTTCTATGAATCTAATCCTACAGTATTGAATTTTGAAATTATTATTTTTGCTGCCATTATCACAGAGTCGGTAGACTCTGTATGTAGGGATACGACGTACACGCAATATATGCTAATACAAAAAAATCTCTCCAAATCTCAGAAACGATACACTTATAAGCCTTTCTAACCACATACCGTTCATCTTCGAGTGTTTTCATCACCAACAAGACTCCTCGCATCGCGAAAAACCGTTGCAAAAGTACCACACCAGGTATTCACAAAACAAGCAAATTGTTTTTCTTTCTTCTTTCTTTCAGACGGGCTAGCTCTACGTCGCCTCAATCCCTCATGATGGTTTTCGCACGAAACAGCAGCATTTTACACTGAGTAGTGCACCTGGCCATCGCTTTCTCGCAACCTCCAAGTTTTCACCAGGCGGCTGCAGCTGCCTACTCAATAATTATGGCTTCTTTAGTCACGCCATTTTCTCGTTTGTACGCATGCGCGATCACTTAGCAACGAACGTAATTATTACTCAAGATCGCTGAATTAGAAGTGTCTTGCGCCGTACCGTTGTGTTGACATAATTTCGTACTTCATAAAACCGAGGTAAATTCTAACTCTGTGCGTGTAATTTACTACCTACTGTGTTCTGTGAGAGGGCTGAATGCCTATCTAAAGACTCAACAATATATAAATCTGGTTTAGCTAATATTATGGTCTTCAGACAGGGATTACTGCCTTAGTATCCATCCAGAAAAGGGTTGACTTGGGTCTGCGGATTCTTTAGCCAATGCTGGCAGTGTGAATACCGGAGTCAATATTGTCCATATACCAAAGCAAGGGCTCCTACTACTTGTGAGGACACTGACTTCTGCTCTGTGATGGCAAATTGCTCTGTGCTGCTGCTAAAAAAATGACATAAACAAGTACCGTAGTCTCTCGAAAATACGCCCACCCCACTTTTTCGTGACAAGTTGTTGCAAAGGGTCATTTATTACTCGAAAGTACGCCCACCCTATTAGCTCGAACAGGAAAGCACTTGGAAGAAGCACTGTCAAAGAGGTTGGACTAAGAAATGAAGGCTAGCTATCACTACTATTTGCAATGAATTTCATTATGTTGCATTCCATTGCATAATCAGCTGTGTACTGAATGCATGACATGAGACCGTGCACGCGCTGTGCATTGCATGTTTGTGTCTTCGCGTGTGCAATCGCCTAGCGTAGCACTAGCAGCGCACTACGGATTTCTAGGAAGCAGCAGCAATCGGCAAGTCCCGAAGATAGTCTGCGCACTCTACATCATTCAAGCAGTCCTGCTGTGTCTTGTTTGCTGTTCCTGTAGCTACTCACACGAAGAGATTGTTCCTGCTCACCAAGAAACTCCGGGACTAGTAGTAGTTAAGCCTTGCTAGAATGACTGTTGCAGTATTGCACTCGCATGTACTTGGGTGGGCCTACTTTCGAATTGGGTGGGCCTACTTTCGAGTCAAGGGTGGGCCTATTTTCGGGAGAGGGGTCCTCGAAAATACGCCCATCCCCCTCTTTGAGCAGATTCTAAATTCATCGCCCATGGGCGTATTTTCGAGAGACTACAGTAATAAAAAACATTCAAAATGTAACAGGATGTAGGGATACCAGAACGGCAAAAAGTAAGGAAACAAGGTAGGGATGATCGCACACAACAGTGAAGTATACAACCCCCCTACATATATTTTTTCATTATACACGTATATATGGAAAAAGATCTCTGTAGGGGGATTGAATACTTCACTGTTTTGTGCGATCATCCCTACCTTGTTTCCTTACTTTTTGCGGTTCTGGTATCCCTACATCCTGTTACATTTTGAATGTTTTTTATTACTTGTATTAGTATAGGTGATCACATGGGTTCGAGTGCAATTTGGGAATAATTGCACGTAATTGCACAAGTGATAGCGAGTGCAATTTTGCTTGGCATATGGCATGAGAACATGTGATTATGTCCAGACTTGGCATGGTCATAAGAAGCGAGTTGAGCACTAAGCCATGCACCAGCCACAAGCGAGTGAACTAGACGTTACCGTTTTTATTTTCCCGAGTATTGACCTGTTGTGAGAGGAAGCAGAAGCATTAGGATGGAAGTGCAATACTAAAACTGACACCCATGGTTCCAAAACACCAGAACAGAGGGGTACCTGTGAAAGCCGGAACGCAGGAATGCGGAACGGAACGCGGAACGGATCGATGTAGGATGCGGGCCGCGTGCTATCATCACCGTACGCGCAGGGCATCTTTATTGGTGGACTGGACTCACCGAAAAATCTGTAAAATGCCTTTTTCAGTGTAGGACAGAAGCTAAGCATACTTATTTGTTGCTTGCTTAGCCTGCTTTCGTGTCTTTCGTGGAGTCGGTGGAGGTCAAAGGTCACGTGCATATTTAATGAGCTTCAATGAGAAGAGCATTTATTTACACAGACATCGAACTCCAGCCTTTTGCTGAAGCATAGAAAACACAAATAATATTCCTCTTTATCCAACAGCTGTAGACTTGCTCCATTGAAAATGTATGGAGAGCAACAGTGGAATATGGGGCCGTATTACACTCCCCGTATTACACTCTTCCTGAGGGTATGAAGTTTACACTGGTCGTGTTTTCATGTATACAGACATAGTGGCTGCACGTTCGAGTTAGCCTCGTTCCCAGGCCTCTACCACAGCTTTTGTCGCTTGCAGTACGAAAATCGCGGAGAAGGCCTGGAAGGGTTTCGCACGTGATGCGTGCCGCAACCGTCATAAAACGTCATCCGTTCAAGACCACTATGTACTAGTACACTAGCTACGATCGCGTACGGAGACAAGTCAACGGCCAGAAGAGAGCCACACCGACTTATCCAAGCTAGAAGTCTTACCTTCGAAGTAGTGCTGAGCTGCAAGTGTTGTACTTTCCAGAACGATGGCGGAATGAACAGTCAAAGCGCTTCATGCGCTTCGAAGTTATAACCGTTGTATTGCAGCCATCTCTCAGCGGTTTTGTTTCAAATCGAGGTATGTTGTATAGGAAGGGCCTGCCTCTCCTCTGGAGTTTGTCTGGTCTCTGTAGCGTCTCTGGAACAGGCGATAGCCAGTTGAATACTGTGAGTATGTATTAACGGAATCCATGACGTAAGCGGCGGCACGCATCACGTGCGAAACCCTTCCAGGCCTTCTCCGCGATTTTCGTACTGCAAGCGACAAAAGCTGTGGTAGAGGCCTGGGAACGAGGCTACGTTCGAGTCACAGTACGCACACAGTGTATAATATAGCGCTGGAACCAGGTACCGGTACCGGACTCAGAGAAATCGACGTTCCGTCGTCAAAGGAGTTCTGTGCCTGGTAAGTTGCTCAAACAGTTAGACGGTCCTAAAACGGCAGTGTCTTGTTGGTGTTCAAGCAAGAACGAGCGTTGCCAAGTACTACTAAAGCGACGAGTAGGCCTGGCAACAGACTCGTGATATTTCCCTACTGGCGCCTTAGCGTCGGGGCTGGCAACTACAATAGCTGTAGGATAAATACATTATTTACCGTGTACTGTGAAACATCACTCGTCTGTTGCCGTATTGTCACTCGTGCCTGCGGCACTCGTGCAATACGGCAACAGACTCGTGATATTTCCCAGTACCCGGTAAATAATATATAATATTATATCATCCACGACTGACTGAAGCGCATTTTGCTAAAGCTCATTAAATATGCGCATGACCTTTGACCTCTACCGACTTGAGGAAAGACACGAAAGCAGGCTATGCAAGCAACTTTAGTGAATAAATAAGTATGCTTAGCTTCTGTCCAACACTGAAAACGTTTTTGGGTGAGTCCAGTTCACCAGTCCAGTGAATAAAGACGCCCTGCGCGTATATACGGTGATCTGTACGGTTATGATAGCGCGCGGCCCGTGTCTTACTTCCGTTCCGCGTTCCGTTCCGTGTTCCTGCGTTCTGGCTTTCACAGGTGCCCGAACAGGGGCTATGTGTGCATAACAGCCATGAACAGTTAGTGTGGTATAGCTACAATACTAGTATGGCACACTGAATAGTGCCATGGACGGTTCTGTTTCATCACTTTTGCCACGCTTTTTCATACAGTTCTCATAGCAATAGTCAAGTAGTAAACAACGCGAGTGCTCACACAGTCGCCAATTTCAACCGTTGCTAATGAAAACGAGGTGTAGCCATGACGTGGATGCTCATTACTAGGGCGGAGTGATTGATTAGTGTGCGCCACTCCCACTTAGTAAGCATACAATTTCTTAGTAACCCCTCAGGCTACAATAAAATTGGGAGAAAATGATCTTTCTATGGGAATTATTGAAATCAATACACAATCATATCTTACTACAGAGAGATCCTGTTGTAGAGGAGCTGGAAGATATCAGCAAAGTGAAGGACCCAAGGGTAATTTTTGGGAGCCACATAATCTCTCATACACCATACCACTACCTTGACTCTTCAACTTAATTGCTTTCTACACCATTTCCAACACTCCTGTTCAATGCACCTAAATCACTTTGTGCTAATTTGATGTTGGCAAACTACTTGCATTTAAAAATGGGGTATTATTATCCTGTCTTTCAACAGCCTGGAGACTTTGATGAGGGAAGCTTTCCAACAGCAGATTTTGACGGTATGGGTGTATTAATTCTGCTCTTGAATGTGCAACACAATGTAGTCTCATTCCCAAACCAGTGCATATACGTATCACAGGCACTCTGATTTTGGCAGAAATTTAATGCAGTACCAAGGGCGCATTGAGCCGCCGGAGGCGGCGAGAGGGCATGCAACTTCCTATAGCGCACGTATAGACAGCATAGTGCTGAGTGTTACTAAAAAGAACGTTTCCGGTTAAGCACATGAAATTGTGTGCATGGTATGGTTACGGACGTTCGACGGAACGTTTTCCCTGGAGATGACAGGAAGGAAGATGACTGCTACCAATTTCAATATGGAAATGCCATCCAAGCGATCTCTAGCCCAAGTACTTCTTCTAGTCCGGGTACCTCTCCTACCAGTGTAGCAGGCCAGATTCTGAGAAAGTATCGCTGGATGCAAGCCCAACATTCCCCGCTCTCGACAACAACTCGACTTTTGCTGTTGCGTAAGTTGGAGGGAGGGAATGATAGCATCGAAGGGGGCTCACGCTAGGTAGCTAGGTCCTCGTCAAAGACGAGCGCTGCAGACAGAATGCCAGCCATCTCGAAGAAAGGGGCGTGCGTCTACGGATCTCGTGCTTATACAGTCCAAATTTGAATTCTATATTCAGCATTTTTCCGTCTACGAGCATTGCATGCCCTCTCGCCGCCTCCAGCGGCTCGATGCACCCTTGGCAGTACGAAGCTTCTGTGTCTTACCAGTTCTGTACTAGCTCCTATATATCAGATCTCAGTTCCCTTTCTGATTCTCATTCACAGAATCAACAGATCATGTGATGCCTCAGCTAAACTTGTTGAGACCTATAGATTCCATTTCAGTTTAAAGTAATTGCTCTGAGTATCTCAATTTATTGTGTGTGCAAATTAGATGGTGGAAGCATGTCCTGCTTAGATACCCATTGTACAGTGGTTGCCAACAGCCTCAAAATATGCCACTCCTCACCCCTCACTGGTTCATTGATCACTCCAAGCTTCTTCAGACACCAGCGCCAGTGTGTACATCATTTCTGCTACAAGTGTTGTGCATATACTGGGGAGAATAAGATGGAGACCAGTGAGAGTCTTCTATACATATGTCAAAAGATCCCCTTCAATGATCACCTTTCTGCATTGTGACCTGCCTCTAGCTATTTACAATAATATATTGTACCACCAATCACATGTAGATCTAATGTGAATGCATGTGAAGAGGAATTTCCCTTTGGGCCCTGTGAATCAGAATCCCTCTCTTTCTAGACTCAAGTGAAGATGAGTACCAGGACGATGCAGAAGCACTCCCAGAGCATGAGCTTCGCCTGAGAAGTGCCATGGTTATTAGCAGCAACTACTCCCTCCTCTGGCAGTACCTTGACCCCAGCCGACTTCTACCTAAACTTTTCGACAAGTTTCTTATAACCGAGGAAATGATGGAAGAAGCTGTGTCTTATTCACAGTATGCTCAGACCGCCATCATTCTGCGAGGCTTCTTTGACGATTATACTCCTCCAAATAGACTATTCAAGTTATGCGACACACTTGATACAATTCCTGGCCAGGAACACTTAGGAAGGAAGCTGCTGCAAGGTACATACGTACATATATACATGTTATACATTTGTAAGTTACTCATCAGTGGTATGCCTACCACTGCATAATGTACATACTGTAGGCACTCTAATTATGCGTTGCTCAAAAAAGAAAATATAACACAACAATAGAAATTCAGTAAGCCAAACGGCGGCGAACTACAACACATGATTAGAAAACACCTCGCTAGGTACAGAGGCTAGACAAGGCTATTGCATAGCAGTTGTGTTTGTTCCCAGTTATTGTGCTGTCGCAGCCTTTTCTCCTACATGGGGCCTGGGGCACAGAATACATAAGTGAGTTGCTTTCTTGTACCTTCACTGATGTCCCAGCCATATCGCAACTGTGGCTTTATAGATCAACGTTCACAGGCAGCACGTGATGTGATGAGCCCTCTTCGCCGTTCATCTGTACTGCGTGTGCTTTCAAGCTCGCTGCCATGCTGCCGTTATAATCACGTTATGCAATAGTAGGAAATTAGTCCCCGGAGTGTGATACAATTATGCTTCACTCGACTTCCTGTGACACGTAAATCACTTATCCTAAGTCCGATCGCATAATTATGGCGATAAAATTAATAGCCGGAATCCAGTTTGGGCACATACGGGCGCCTCGGGCTCTTATTTATTGGGTGCATAGGGGTGCTATTGGGGGTAAAGGGGTTTATAAACGGACCTAGACAGCACCTTGTTCAAGGCCAATTCTTTCAGCATTATCTCTCTAGCTAGCTAGAGCTGAGTGGGTCTAGTTAGTGTACTTGGGATGGCTGAGTGCGGAGTCCTGATTTACATAGCTCAGTCATGGTAAGTAGATTCATGAGCAGCCAAGCAAAATACATAGTAACTTCTGAGCATAGTAACTTCTGAGCATAGTAACTTCTGAGGCTCTACTGGAAGGCTATAAATACGTTTGACACCCTAGGTTACGGGATCCCCGCACGGTGGGCGTGGCCAGACAATTTGTTCAACCCCATTTTTCTCCCACAAAAAAGCTAGTGAAATCAAACTTACTTGATGCAAGGAGGGTAGTCAACATGCAGACTAATCGTCATTACAGTAGCTCACACTGTAGCTGTTGTACGCTGGTTAAATCAATTCCAGCAAACTATTCGCCAAAAATCTCCACTGTGAAGACCGTGAGCAAGTCGATTCTACTGTTGGGAGACACGCCATAGGAAGCTCTAGGGCGGGACGTAAGTGTTTTGTGGCTAGGTTGAGCAGTCCTTGAAAGAACAGCCCTTCAGTGCAAACAACCACCATCTTGACTCCCCTCTTTGGAATACAGCATCGTATAACTTCGGAACGGTCATCAGAATTTACAAAAACGCTTCGTCCGGCCCTTTCTATGCTGCACTGTAAAGAGAGATGAATTGCTTTAACCAGGCTTTGGTCACCTCAGTTGCATCTCAGTGCCTCCACTGTGGTGATCAAGTGCAATCCTATTAGATAGGAAATCCTAGTAGGCCTGTTGAGATAACCTAGGTCAAGTTTCTTAGTTCCAGGTAACTCTAGGAATGCTATGTAGAAGTGCATGCAGCTGCACTCCTAGCAATTCTACTGATGAACGGTTGCCATAGTTGCTGCTTCAATGCCAAACAATGTATCACAGAGTCGGTAGACTCTGTATGTAGGGATATGACGTACACACGATAATTATATGCTAATACAAAAGAATCTCTCCAAATCTCAGAAACGGTACACTTATAAGCCTTTATAACCACGTATCGTTCATCTTCGAATGTTTTCATGACCAACAAGACTCCTCGCGTCGTGAAAAACCGTCGCAAAAGTACCACACCAGGTACTCGCGAAACAGCAAATTGTTTTTCTTTCTTTCTTCTTCTTCTTCTTCTTCTTCTTTCAGACGGGCTAGCTCAACGTCGACTCAATCTCTCATGATGGTTTTCGCACAAAGCAACAGCATTTCATACCGAGTAGTGTATTTGGCCATCGCTTTTTCGCAACCTCCAAGTTTTCACCAGGCGGCTGCAGCTGCCCACTTAATAACTGAAGGTAAACGCCTGCAAAATAATCATGTGTTCACATGGTTTTGTTCTGCAATCTGATTGGTTCTGCCAGATCCATGCACTGGAAGTCGACAGCTTTTTTCGCTCTCAGCTGTTCCCAAGAGAGAGCCTGGGAATGAGGCTAGGTCAATGTCGTGTTATAAAAACTGGTATCGCCTTAATTATTACCAAACAACATTATGACCCCATGTATGTGACCAGATTTGCAAAAAGGGACAATATCCCGCGTTTTGTCAAATTCAGTTAGCAATACCAATGATCAGTCCTACCTTCCCTGGTCGTCCATGACATTTTTGTAAGCGATCGGAAGTACCTTAGCGTAAAACAGTTGTTTAAGTAATGCTGTCGTGGATAATTGAAACTGAGAATTTCGATTCGAAACGCGTTGTTAGGTTACTCCGTGTACGATGAGTTCAAGGAGAACTATATATACCCAGAGATCTGCTATATTTAGCAGACCTCTGGGTGTACGGCTGTACATGTGTAAGGAGACAGATATGCTGTTTATAGGACTTTATCATCCCTACTAATTAGTCCTCTCAAGTCAGTTAAGGTAGGAAGCATGGCAGCGCGAAATCGTGCAAGTTTTCTCATGAATTTTTAATGAGATGATGTCGCTTGCATATGGTTCTGAGAGTTATTGGCGGCAACCGGAATCAACAAGGAGGGTGTGATGTGGCTAGCAGCCCTTTTGAAGTGTGAAATCTGCACTCTAATGTGGCCGTGCAGTGCTTTGAAGAATCGCTGCAATGCTTAAATGACAAAAATGTGAAAGAGCTTGTCTAGCTTATTGAATGTAGTGATGGCCTAGTTGAGTGTGAATGGCTGCTTGGTAGAGTGAGTTTGTTGGGCTGCTGAAGTGCTCGAAGAGCAGCCTGTGAAGTGAACAGCATCCAACAGCTCCCTGGCCAATGTGCTCTAGAGAGTTGACCTTTTGGCATTACAGGCCCCGCCCATTTTCATGTTAGGGCAAGTTTGACTGGTTTGGTAGCTTGACTGGGCGGGTGAGAGGGAGTAGATTTGTGGCCAACACTGTGTAGCCTATAGGTGAACATGGAAAAGCATACCTAGTTTTGGAGGGGTAGGTTGACCTTTAGGAAACTGGTCTTGGCTTTAGTCCAGTTTAGTTGGTGTGTGTGGAATTTTTTTGAAAGCCCAGGGTAGCCATCTTTGTTTTTGAGGGTAGCAGTGACTGTTGGGCTGTAGCCTGCAACTGAGGAGAGCAGGTGGTAAATCCATGGTAGTTTTTTGGCCTGTTTTGTGGCTATATATGGCTGTATTGACCATAAGGTCAGAGTGTGGGTGGGGCCTTGGAGAGGGTCCAGCCTGAGTTTTAGGGCATTTTCAAGCAGGGGAGCAGTTTGATGTTGAAACTTGTGTACACTTTGATGTTGCCCTTTTATCCGTCAACTTGGTTCGGAGATTGCTGTACCCCTGACCTTGCTTGGCTGTGCACACCTCTCTCTCTCTCTCTCTCTCTCTCTCTCTCTCTCTCTCTCTCTCTCTCTCTCTCTCTCTCTCTCTCTCTCTCTCTCTCTCTCTCTCTCTCTCTCTCTCTCTCTCTCTCTCTCTCTCTCTCTCTCTCTCTCTCTCTCTCTCTCTCTCTCTCTCTCTCTCTCTCTCTCTCTCTCTCTCTCTCTCTCTCTCTCTCTCTCTCTCTCTCTCTCTCTCTCTCTCTCTCTCTCTCTCTCTCTCTCTCTCTCTCTCTCTCTCTCTCTCTCTCTCTCTCTCTCTCTCTCTCCCTCTCTCTCTCTCCCTCTCTCCCTCTCCATCTCCATCATAGAAATTCAATTCCTGGAATTTCCACTAACTCAGACACTAATTATTTTCTGTGATTCCAATACCAGGAAATGTACTTCTCAAAACAACAAGTTCCAAGTACACATTTACTATTCATAGTCAATCTGAAATGCAGTGTGTGGCACAACAGTCAGCCCTTGGTCACAAACGAGTTCTCTCAAAATTCTCTCGAAATTCAGCTCGAAATTCAGCTCGTGGCATCACGGCAGTGTGTGGCATGGCATAGTGTAGTCCCAGTGACAACAGTCACAAATGCTGAATGCCAGCGCGTGGCATGGCATGCAGTTGATGTCCATGTTCCTGGAATAACAGTCACAACCGCTCTCGAAATGCAGTACGTGGCATGGCAGGTCGATGCCCATTTCCTGGAATAACAATGGTCACAAACGATTTTTCTCCAAACGCAGCGACAATCTAATCTAGCGATACAAATTCATTTCCTGAATTTCTATGGTTCCAATCCTACAGTAGTGAATGTTATTTTTTATACCGTTTTATTACCGTAGATACGGTACTTATAGAGTTGCCATACATTATTTTACTCCCATAGAAAAGCATGAAATTTTTTCAAAATTGCATGGTTATTGTAGCCCAAGGGCCATCAGAAATTTCAAGTGGCTGTGGCGTGCGCTAACCAATCAGGTCAAGCTCCACCCTAGCAACAAGCGTCCATGTCATGGCTACGCCTCATTTTCATTAGCAACGATTGAAAATGGCTATACTGTGTGAATGCTCACGGTTAGCTTTCGCTTTCTGTACCCAAGCAGAAGAAACGCTGTGAGTGATTGCGTGGCGAGATGTTGTCACAGAAAGTGAGAAACGGTGCATGGTTCCAGTCATTGTGCCATACTAGCACTGCAGAGCTGCAGCCGTACTGTTATGCACACATGCACATAGGCTCTTTGCTGCTGTTTTGGGACCCTGGGTGTCATTTGCAACGCCGCACGCGCTTCCATCCTAAAGCTTCCTTACACAACAGGTCAGTACTCTAGGCAAATAAGATAACACGGTAATAGTAATGTGTGGTTCACTCACGCTCGTTTTGTGGCTGGGGCGTGGCTTATGGCTCAAATCGCTTCCTTTCCATGCCTGAAAGTATATCAAGAGTTCATAACAATAACAAGAGTTCATAACAATAAGAGTGTGCAACTGCCATATGGGTTCCACTACCACCATTCGGCAGTATGATCACAATTTCACACATAGGAGCATGCAGCTGCTAGCTACTACATGTACTTCACCACCGATTGTCTACCTCATACTGCCGAGATAGCGGTAGTGGAACCCATATGGCAGTTCCACACTATTAGTATTTAATCACATGTATTCTCGTGCCATTGAATAATTGCACTCAGAACAGTCATAAATTGCACTCGCTATCGCTCGTGCAATTACTTTGCCTGTTGCTCGTGCAATTATTTCCAAATTGCACTCGAAATCCATGTGATTACCTATAAAATCAGTACTATTTGCAGCACTTTGCTGGAACTGTGGTGTGGCGCCTGTGGAAGGTGGACGGAGTGAAGCAAAGACCACTATCTGCAGGATTGCTATTAAAGTTGACTACCGTGCTGTAGTTCGCATGCACAGTTTAACTAGTAAGGTTGCATGCACGTGTTCTCGACTACATCATGTCACATGATGAGTGCTCCTCCCACGCCCAGTTGTAGAGAATGGCTGCACAGAGTCGGTGCGTTATACGGCAACGTAAATCAGGGCTCTGATGGCTCTAGTGTGGCCCATCGTATGCCTACCGAGTACGTAGATAAAGCTATTCACCCTCACGATTGTTGATTGATCGTTGCTGGAGTGATCTGGAGGTGAGTTCATCCAAGTAGCACTGCCCTACTGATATGATTACCAGCTATATCTCTCTACCTACGTATGCCAGCTATCAACAATTGCTAGGTTCAAAATGTAGCAGGCTTCCAGTTTTCTATGCTGTGAAGAATCACAGAGGTAGGGTTTTAAGTTGCCTTCATATGAGGAAGTTGGAGGAAAATTGCTGCACCCATAGTGGGGAAATTAGCAGTTCGATGACAGGCACATACACTGTTTCACCCTGTAAAGAGTGGACTAAAATGCCTAAAAATGGTATTCAAGGTTGATATTTGAATGCTGGCAAGTTTGCCCTGGTATCACAGTCATGTATAGCTCCTGCTGAGTGTACCCATACTAGTTATGCAACACTCAGCCATTGTTCTGTTCCGTCAAAACAGCAGTATATATGAAGGCTTACAACCACTGTACTTGAAGCACTTCACTTCTTGTACCTATCCAAAGAAACTGCCTATGAATGTCTACTAGACTACTGCATCACATTTGCCCGCCCCTCCCAAGGAAGCCTACAGCTTATAGATTGGAGTAGCACTGGTTTCACAAGGTTTCAAGCTTATTTAGGTCCGTCATTTTTGGGTAGTTTGTCATAATGAAGTTTTACTATACATACAGTACCAGATGCAGCTACCTCACACTATTGTTAGCACCTCTCTTTAGTGTGAAAAACCAGTTACCCTTTGATCTGATATAGTTCCTTTTCTGGCACAAACTTCCTCATATGATTTTAGCGTTCGTCATTGCCTAGCGGGTTTGTCGTATTTCACAGGGGCGGCAGCGGCATAAAAGAAGTGGTACGGCCCACTCGTAGCGCAGAGGTGCGAAGCGGTGATCTGTCCGCGCGAAGCGTGGAAAAAATTTTCGCATGTATTTTCAGCGATGAGGAAGCGCTCTCGTAGCATCAAAATGGCCGTTTTGGGAAAGAAAAGACCTTGGCTGCTGTGGAGTTTCAATGGTAGGCCCACAACTAGGACGAGAAACAGATGCCATTGCCGAGTCTGCATATAAGTAGATTATGCGTGACTACACTGCACGTGATATTATAATCAGGTCGGCTGGAAAAGTGGTCCGGCCAAAGCCGGACCAGCCGGACCGGCGGCGCCGCCTCTGTTTCAGGATACGTAGATTGTTTGGCCGTGGCTGGAAGTGATATCGTTTGGTGCGAGAGAGGTGGGGCTAACCCAAAAGTGTAATTCCAGTGGAGCACAATACCCTTAACCCTGCAAACACAACACAAATATGTCTCTGATCTGGCAGGTCCCAGCCTTAATGTACTGAGCGTGTGCTTGACGCTGATACGCCATCGTTCATTAGTGTTTACTTCATAACATTCAACCCACTGAGGTTCCGCCCTTGTGGTAGGCAATCACAATCACATTTTTCAATTGCAAACAACAATTGAGACCTGTTTATTCCCTTGTCAAAGTGACTACAAGCTCAATAGTCTAGGAACTGGAAGCGCAAGGGTTGGTAAGACCCAAAAAGTGATAATATCGTTTAGTGAAGTACACACCCATGGTCATAAAAACGACACACTAATGTTCAATTGCAGGATATGGTCCCTTTTGGCAAATCCGGTCTCATATCATTGACTTAACATGAATGCTGTACATTATTGAAATTCATCTGATTCAGAAAGTATTGCTTCTTTATGTTTTCATCTCCTACACAGACTACAAACATCCACCAACATTGAGTGCACACAGCCCTATTCCAAGTGTAGCTGCTACTCACTCAGATTTCTCAGAAATGTCACAACAGTTCCAGCAGCTCCAGCATGAAGCTATAGATCTGCTGGACCGGATCCCCAATACTTTAGCTAAACTGAAGCAAGTTTTAGCTGCACTAGTCTTTCCCCGAGGCAAAGGTAGGGTGGTTCCACTGATTGACCCACGCTCCTATGAGAATGCTCTGACAGTGCAACAACTGTTCAGGTGCCTAGCTCCACACTGGAACCCTCTCAGCCCAGACCTGCTGGGCCTTCTTACTTCAGGCTACAGCATGGTGGCTACCAAGGTGGCTGAGTTCATTGAGGCCAAAAACAATAAAGACCACCTTGTGCTCTGTGTGCAACAGATACCAAGCTTGGTAGACTTAAGGTCAGTCCACAGTGCTCCTCTGTCACAACTGCAATCTCTTAACCATTCTCAACTCCCCAAACATGAAGTCACTTCCTCATGGAATAACATTCGCATTTCTGTAGAAGTTGACCAAAACCGCATTCAGTTGTCTGATTTTGAGAGAATTACCACAGCACTTAGTGGTCTCTTTCGGATGCCAAAAGTAGCATTTGTATTTATTGGCTTCTCGCAACAGCCTTTAGTGCTTTCCTGGCTGACAATCCCTGAGATTTTAGAATGGTCCTGGGACAGCGTCACTGATCTAAGTGGCTACAGATTCCTTGCTGAGACCAGGGTCACTAGGATTGCTGTTGGTGATTGGTTCTACCAATGTCCCACCATCAAGGTTTGGCGTATAGAGTCAGACTACAGTAGCTAGCCATTTAGCTACTGTACACATGGTTGCAAACTTACATGCATAGACAGCTAGGGTATATTATATTTAGTAAACAAGTTAGCGATCAGCTTATGGGTGAGTTTTGCACCCATATATAGATAGGCTCCTGTAACTACATCTACATGTAAATTCGTACCTATACTGTAGTCGCGCGTTATTAGGTGCATGCACCTATATCTCCACAAGAAGGAAATGTGCACCTACGTATAAGAGATATGTACTTAATTTCAAATAAATTCCTTGAATAGGAATTACGCATCATTTTGAATTATAGCTTTTACCACTCCATAGGATTGAAAATGGCAGACTTTCTGGAAGAATACTTCAGCAGTTAATGAAGAGTAGCTGTGATGGGAGTCGAACCTGTGCCTAACAACAAATATGTGCTGCTAATAACGTGCGACTACGGTATAGCAACGATGTACATGCAGATTACCAGTGTACCTACGTACTAACTAGATTCGTATTGACCATGCAAATGAAAATACCTGGCACAATCAAATCTACTTGGTACAATTATGTGAAAGTACTTATCATGCATTTTTGGCAGCTGTCTCCGCCCCTGATAAATTATGTAGGCATGTGTACATACGTACTACATACCTGTGCTATCAAAAAGTGTGTGTGTGTGTGTGGGGGGGGGGGGGGGGGGGGGCTAATAGCACAATTGCACGCTGCCAAAGTCAGCGCATAGAGGATGATCAGTCTGCGCAAAGCGCGGAAAAAGTATTTCGCCTTAATTTTTCAGTTTTCAGGATGGGCTCTCGTGGGACCTTCGTGCTTTGTGCTGCAAGTTAGTAGCAACACGACTTCCAGGATCGATGCTGCAGAGAGACGTCGAGCTAGCTACTATTCACAGGCGCGCCTTTTGCCTAGTGCCAGCCTGTTTTTGTTTTTTTTGGGGGGGGGGGGGGGGGGGGGGGGGGGGGGGGGGGCTCAGCCCCCCTGCTTTTGAAAGGAGCTCTGGTCTCTGCAGCTATGGTAACACTGGAGCTCTTTGTCATGCTGAACCTGGCCATTGCAATTAGGCATAGGCTTCCAAATAATAGCATTTAGTGGACCAACCCTCCTCACTGCTCTACTTATAGTGTACATAAACAATCAGTGTCTATTTAATCCCATTTTGTCTTCAATTGTAACTAACGGAATGCATTGCATTGTGGGGCGAGTGTGAGCAAGTTGTAAACAGATGACTACTAGTGGAATGAGAATACAAGACAAAATACACACGTGCACAACATGTACAAGCGGCAGTCTATCAGGTATGCATCCCACCCAAATTATATGCATGCTGCACACTGGTAGCCCTTATCGCTCGGCCGATGAATAGGTAGGTCTACTCGTCTTTGTTGTTGCCATTGTCTTAGTTGAGCATGCAGGTAGTTATTGTCCAAATCGAGCAGGTAGTTGCAAGTGTCTGGTTTTGAATTAACAGATGACGCGAAAAATAAGAGCTGCAAGTGATTTACGGAACAAGACAGATGGCTAATATAATAATATATAATATATACTTACGAGGGGCAACTGCACTGTGATCACTATCATGCACTGACCTGAACGTAAAACGTTGGTGCTGAAACTCGCCTTAGTGGTGGAGATATGAGCGCTTTTGTTTTGCCATTGGCCACCCCTGCTCGAGTGCTTGCTTCAACTTCCGTTGGCAGTACAGCTCTTAGGAAAGGGCACGCAAAGATTCTGACCACACGGCCATGATCGCTGACGTTCACTGATGCTTACATGCCGAAAATCGCTGTGCTGGCGAAGTTGTGAGCGCTGTAAAGATTTCTTGTCTTCCCCTTGGCCGCCATTGCTGACTTGAAAGGTCGGTATGACTGAGCATGGTCCTTACGTGACATGTGAGTTAATTGGAATAAGCTTGCTTGCGCACCAGCTAGTTGCAACCGGTTGCAATAGCTGCTATCAGGAGTGTGGTTGCCCCTTGTAATTATGTAAAGAATCATAGGGAATACTTATGGCAGACTTGTCTATGTGGAGCTCGCTCACGCTCGTCCCAATTATGGTTCATTGTCAGGTGACTCTCATATATCCTGTAATGCCAACCTCTCTATCCCAGGAAGTGGAACTTTTAGAGGCCTCCTGCTATGGCTTACTTGATACAGCCATCCTGCTGACAAACAGTGGAACCAATGTGAATGTGGCTACTAGGGTAAGTACTTACTTCCTTCTGTACGTAATAGTGGGTGACTGCTCTCCTCTGGGTGTTCCAGCTTTAGCACTTAGTATACGAGTACACCCTATCTGCATCTTTACCCGCTGCTGACCATCCACACTCTTACCGATTGTGAGGCCAACTATTTGTGTGAAGCGATTGTCTGTTGCCTTTCTTCCAGGCCTCCACTTCCAGCTTTTGTTGCTTCTAGTACAAAACCTGGTAGTCGGTGGAATTTTCATGCCAATGTTTGGCTGCTGACTTTCCATTTCCTGTGTACTGCAGTGGTGAATAATGGTAGGTGAATTCCCGTTATTGTATGGTTACCTCCAAGTTGCATGACCGGAATCTTGGCAGAGGTGTGATAGCTATTCTACATTCCTAGCAGTTATACTGCCCCACCTAGTGTCTCTACAAGGCAGCATTATTAAGCCGTGAGAAACTCATGCTTAACCAGAGCTTGGGTGAGTGAGTCTCACAGACAGTAGAATAGCTGGTGTTAGATGCTCTTTGTAATGCAGGCTATACACAGAGCACTCACTTTGTTTGGCTCTCTGACTTTTTTGGCACTGCGAAACACCAGCAACTGCCTGGTTGCCTCGTTCAAGTTATCTTCAAAATTGTGGTCATTGCTGTTGGCAGACTCTGCACCTGCAATGGTAGCAGTGGCCGGCCATTGTGGCTAGTGCTCTCCAAAGTACTGTGCAACTCAGCCAACTCGCTGTCCTCTGACTTACCATGCCACTTCCAGTTGGTCCAGTCTGATCCAGTCTGATCAATGTTTTCTCCACGGCTGTGTCATTTAGGCTTCCAGAATATCAACCTCAATCCCATGCACCTACAATGTACTGTGCAGATAACTGAAGTGTTAATTGAAGTGTTGCATGTACTTCTGATCTGAAATTTCGCCTTGATGCCTTAGTACACTGCATGAGTGTGGTCATACAAACATATAAAGACCATATCAGCTGGTATTTGTATTATACCATTGATATAATACTGTCCTGTATTTTCAGGTTGGTGTGATGCCACTGTTCATCGCATGCAGGAAGGGCCACTGTGACATTGTGGAGTGTTTACTCAGAGCAAATGCTGATGTCAACCTTCAGACAAAAGTGAGAAATAATACATACACCGATTTTTACATTCTATGTGCGTTCAACACAAATGGATTGGAGACTTTAACGACTCGTACTGTATATAATAGTCCATCAGTCATGTAGTAGCGGGAGATAGTTAACCTGGTTCATCTGCATGTGCACTTCACATGAGCTAACTTCCGGGATGGTGCATCTCCCCTGATCGTTGTATGTCAGAAGAACCATGTTGAAATCATGGATTGTCTGCTCATGGCAAAGGCAGGCATCACCCTTCAGACAGAGGTGGGAAATGACTTACCATGTACACTCTTAGGTACAGAAATTGGGGGGAGACCTCACTGGTGGAAAAAACATGGACTCACCACCCATCCCGGAAGTGGAGGGTGGTAAACGTACGTAGCTCATATAAGGTGCATATGCAGATGAACCAGGCCAACTAGCTCCTGCTCAAGTGAATGCAAGCAATAAGTAGGGTAGGATAGCACAAAAAAGTATAGTCTGAAAGTACTATGTGAGTGATTTATTATAGAGTCAGCAGACACGATATGAAGGGAAAGAGCGGACATGCAATATATGGTAACTATCTTTCAATCTCTGGCGATGTAATGCCTTATGACAACACACCATTCATCTTTGAGTGTTTTCATGACCAAGACGACTCCCTGTGCAGGGAGGGTTCTTCGGGGGGGGGGGGGGGGGGGGGGGGGGGGGGGTGTCCAAACACTCCAGCTCCACTGTCAACTCTACCACACTCTACCACACAGGTAGACGTACTGTTTGTGGTCAGGCTTGTATGTTGTATCAGTTGCTACAGGTAGCTGTGGGTGTCTGTCTTGTGTTGTGGCAGACACCCCTGCAGAGATTGTGAATGTACTTTGTTAACATGATAATTGCCGAGCGCATTAGCACGAGGCACTGAACGGGGGATCTAATTTTCACTAAATGCGTATGTACATACGTACGTACGTACATACCGGAACACGTCACACTCAGGAATGTTGGTAGGAATGTTGCGGGATTCCTGCCAGGCATTTGAGTTTATTTGCTGCGGTACAACCTTGAGACTCAGATCATTGGACGAGCATGCGGTACCTCCAAGGGCTTGCACAGCTTGTGCAGCTACATATGGAGTCAAGCAGTCAGCGCTGCGGCGCAGTCGACATCTGTTTATACCGCACCTCCATGGTTTTCCAATTGGCTGGTTCAGAACTGCCTGACTCCCTCACAACGGTTTTCACACTGAGCAGTGCCCGACCCCATCGCTTTTTCGCAACTTTGAAGTCTCACGAGGCGATTGAAACTGGCCACTCAATAACTATGGCTTCATCTGCGACGCGGTTTTCTTCATTTGTACACATGTGCACAGAGTAACACTTTGAACTTTGAACTCAAATGTTTGTACTGTGTTGCCGAGTGAATCCTATCCAGTATGCTGCTGCTGCAAAAAAGAGGTAAACAAGTTAGTCTTTAAAACCCTTTAAGTCCTAACGTTGCATATCTGCAACGTGAGACTTTCAGCTTCATGATGTCACATCCGGCAATGTCCTTGGGAGATAGGTTTTGCGACAGCAGAAAGGGCGGGACAGGGAAGGTGGGTGGGTGCACCCGGAGGGTGCAAACAGCATGGCCGTGTCTGGGCTCCGCGGTAGAAAAGTCCTGATTGGCACTGGGAGGGCCATTTCCATCGTTTTTGGCATAAATGGGGTCAGAAAGTAGCCGTCTGGCTTTGTAGGGCCTCCATTTCCAGCATACATCGCCCGTTTTTTCAGCTACAGCGGGTTGCCATTTTTCGGGAGACTTGATTGCAAGTCCGTTAATTGGTGGGCGTGGTTAAGTCACGTATACGCTTAGTATAGCTGAAATTACCTGTGTGAGCAGTTTCGAGCCCAGCAACGCCAGGGAACAGAAACTAGGGTATGTGTTCTATAGACTGAAAATGACCTAGAGAAAGAAATTTGGGCCTTAAAGAGTTAATTAATTAAAAAGATCTGATGTGTCTCGGCACGACTTGGTATCTAATGTGAGTGCATGGGACAGCCAGAATACCGTATAGGAAATTCGGCCAAGTTTGCCATCTGTTTGGTGTGGCCTAAATAGTTATGCCGGGAACAGTTTTCGTGCTGAAATTTTGCCCAACAATCTTGCACTAAAGATAAGCAATATTGGAAGTATCTACTAGCTGCTAGGTCTGCTGTCGAAGCAAGTCACTCTTTTAGGATATGACGTGGATAATACACCTGAAATTCAAGTCGCGCTTGCAGCAATTGAGGTGTTTGAGCACTGCTGGGAAACTGCTTTCTCATTTCATCGTCTGTTCCACAACTGACTAGAAGTCACATGCTGCATACCTGCTGTTGCTCTTGTGGCACTTGTCCTACAACAGTGTGCCTTTGCCTGGGCACCCATCAGCTGACCAAGGTTACCCTAGCGAGTCACTCACTCCACCATCCCGTTAATCCCTGCTCCAAACTAAAACTAATGACCCAGAGTGATGCCTTAAAATTAATGCATAAGACTCAAGCAGTTGAGAACTACTTATTGCCCAATTTACACAGCACAGATTGCCATCAAGGTTAATTAATTGGCTCGATCCAATGTAAATTCCCATTTGAAGTTCAGTAAGTGCTGTTTGACTGTTCCCTAGTTCAGTAGTCATAGCTGCCTAATGCCAACCCACATCCACAAGTGAACCCAGGCTAGGAACTGACAGTCAATCCAGATTAGCATCCATACCATGTGAACCGACTGCTGTATATGGTAGTCCATCAGTCATGTAGTAGCAGGAACTAGTTGGCCTGGTTCATCTGCATGTACACTTCATGAGCTATCCCATTCCTCACTTCCAGGTTGGCTGGTCTCCCCTCCACATTGCGTGTCAGGAGAACCATGGTGAAATCGTGGATCGTCTGCTCATAGCGAAGGCAGATGTCAACCTTCAACTGAAGGTGGGAATGACTTACATACACATGGGATTTTGGAACGCTACACGTAGAGAATTTGCTTCCACCCTGGGCGTATACTGGTGTAGTGAAACACTTGTGTTGTTTAAAATCCTATGTGGGATACCCTCAATTAGTATAGCTCATCAAAAATAAAATTTAACGATCAATATGGAGACGTGTGAATGAGCTGCTGCTATTCGGCGTTCTGACTAATTTCAAAGCGTTCTTCCGGGCTGTATCTTCTGTATGGCCCGCGCTTCTTCCCATCTTGGCTTGTCGATTTGAGCACCTCCCGATTCACTGAGGCAATACCTTGTGTAGGAACGGAGAGCGTCAGACATCTATTTGGGTCGGGGAGTCCATCTGCAGGCTTGAAGAATCGCAGAAGGACAGTGAGTGCAGCACAGATGACTAGTCTACACACTACACGTGGCTGACTGTAATAACTAGTCGAATGTTGAAACGTGTGAGCGAGCGGAAGTAAGCCGCAGGTCCAGGGACAATTACTCGACTTTTGAACTCTCCCGAAGTAAAGGAACTGGCCATATGTTTGCCTGTAGCGCTAGCATGGGGTCCCATGCGGGACCACTGCTGTCGAAATCTCCGGAAGTAAAGGAGCCGGTCATACGTTTGAGCGTAGCACGGGGGCCCACATGGGACCAAAAGGTGGCAGCGTCGATGATCTATATGCAATACATATCTACATATAAACCCAAATAATTAGGTTGGCTCGCTTCTGCTTGCTGTATCCATTGTAAAGAAATTTCGTGTGTTAAATTTTCGTGGTCGAAGGCAAATATTTTAACAACAAAATTTTGTCTAACAATCTTGGACTAAAGTTATGCAGTATTGGAAGTATCTACTAGCTGCTAGGTCTGCTGTCGAAGCAAGTCACGACTCATACACTCTTTTAAGATATGACATGTGGGTAAAGTCGCACGTGCAAAAGGAGCAGCAAATATATGTTATGGGTTGTTTGAGCACTGCTGGGAAATTGCTTTCTCATTTCATCGTCTGTTCCACAACTGACTAGAAGTCACATGCTGCATACCTGCTGTTGCTCTTGTGGCACTTGTCCTACAACAGTCCTACAACAGTGTGCCTTTGCCTGGGCACCCATCAGCTGACCAAGGTTACCCTAGCGAGTCACTCACTCCACCATCCCGTTAATCCCTGCTCCAAACTAAAACTAATGACCCAGAGTGATGCCTTAAAATTAATGCATCAGATTCCAGCAGTTGAAGTACTTATAGCCCAATTTGCACGGCACAGATTGTCATTAATTGGCTCAATCCAATGTAAATTCCTATTTGTTATAGCCTCAGTAAGTGCTGGCTGACTGTTCCCTAGTTCAGTATTCATAGCTGCCTAATGCCAACCCACATCCACAAGTGAACCCAGACTAGGAAGTGACAGTCAATCCAGATTAGCTTGTATACCATGTGAACCGGCTGATGTATATGGTAGTCCATCACCCATGTAGTAGCAGGAACTAGTTGGCCTGGTTCATCTGCATGTCTGCTCACAGCAAAGGCAGACGTCAACCTTCAGGTAGAGGTGGGAAATAGTTTACCAAGATGCAGTCATTTGCTAGAGATTGGGGGAGGCCTCTCACAGAAAGAAGAGTTCAGTATTCATACTGCTTGCAATGCATGTTGGATACTGGTGTACAACTCACACAGCATACCATGACAGTTGACTGAACTATATATGACAAGTTTATTACCCCGTGCGCGCATGCGCGAAGCGGGGTTAAGCAATCGGTTTTGTCCGTCTGTCAGTCAGTCAGTCGTCTGTCTGTCTGTCGGAAAAAATTGAAATCTCGCAATGTACATAGTTAGACAATTGCTAAACCCGACGAAAAGATTGTGTACCTGATAGCTACCATACCGCTTGAATTCGTTGCATACTCCAGCTCTTTCTTATTAAACGTCGGCCATTTTTACGGCCTGCAACTCAAATTTAATAGGAAGTGCACTTCAATTCGAAATAAATATATTTTCCACTCCGATAATGGCAGACTGGTTTCTGGAAGAAAAGTGCAGCGGGAGTACCTGGGACGAGTCGGAGAGTTGAACCCTCGGTTGAACCTGCCCCTAACACGGTGAATATGTGCCGGTAGGTAGCTAGCTATTCATTGGCTGGAGCGATGGGCGAACCATGAACAGTCAGTGACCTCTCTAGCTATATAGCTACCTCCTCGGTGGCAGCAGCAAAGACGGAGACCCGCTCGTGGACCTAGCTACCTTACCCATTCGCTGACCTCAGATCTGTACATGCTACCCTGACTCACACTTGTATTCTACACATACTTGATTAGCTATGTGTGTAGTAGCCTCGTTCACAGTAGCCTCGTTCGCCATCTCGGGCATGGGAACGAGACTGTGTGTAGGTACGTACTTTTGGTGTCATTCTGTGGCCTGACATTGTGCTGTGGTCATGCAGTCACATTCTGATGACAACAACTGTGCCATGTCCTGCACTTGTACGTACTCACTCAGGCTCATGCATAGTCTGGTTCCCAGATCCACTTGGGTGGGTCTGGGAACCAGACTAGCTCGTGCATAGCGCATTCTAATTACGTAGTTTCATTTGCACATGGGATAAGCAGGGCCGGCGCCATAGAGGCCCTCTTAAAAAAAAGGCAATACCTTCAAGCCTAGATACGTATGTACCTCGATTCTCATGGTCAGCACTTGACCGTCGCTACGAGAGCACTTCCTGAGCGTTAAAAAAACACCTGAAAAATTGTGGAGACGCCTCTGCGGAGACGCAAAGCGCCTCCGGCCAACCCCTTCTGCGTTGCCATCGATTACGACCACCGCCCCAGTTCAAAACAGCTGGTGCCAGCCCTGATAAGCGCTTAAGCATGCAAATCAACACCCCCATTTTAACAGTGCATTCTCTTACATGTATGTCAACCTCTACCCAAGCACATGCATGAATCTACTTTAGTATTAGCTAGCCTACTACAAAGTAATTGATGTGATTAGCCCTTTAGGGCCCATAGCGCCAAATGTCGTCATAATACTTTCAGCTTCATCATGTGACTTCCGGCAATGTCCTTGAGAGATACCCTCTGCGCCAGCAGAAAGGGCGGGGCAGGGGGAGGTGGGTGGGTGCACCCGAAGGGTGCAAACAGCATGGCCGTGTCTGGGCTCCGCGATAGAAAGGTCTTGGTCGGCACTGGGAGGGCCATTTCCGCCGTTTTTGGCATAAATGGACTTAGAAAGTAGCTGTCTTGCCTTGTAGGGCCTCCATTTCCAGCATACATCGCCCGTTTTTCAGCTACGGCAGGTTGGCCTTTCTCGGGAGGCTTGATTGCAAGCTCGTTAATTGGTGGGTGTGGTTAAGTCACGTATATGCTGAGTTAGTCTAACAAGCTAGCCCTTCGCTTTCTCCAGCGCTCGATCGCTTTCAGTATGCGCGCGCGGGTGAGTCGATCCGTGCTGGGGAAAATTGGAGGGGCTAGCCCGCTAGACTAATGCTGAGTATAGCTGAAATTACCTGTGTGAGCAGTTTCGAGCCCAGCAATGCCAGGGAACAGAAATTAGGGTATGTTTAAGTGTTCTATAGACTGAAAATGACCTAGAGAAAGAAATTTGGGCCCTAAAGAGTTAAGCTAAGCAGTTGCCAGCTTAGCCTCGTACCCAGGCCCGACCGGGCGGTCGGGCCTGGGTACGAGGCTATTGCCAGCTAGTCTAGTGTTGCCATGTCGTATAATCATCTATGGGCCACAACTACTACCAATGCACTGCAGCACAGTGCGCACGGGGTATGTGCTCTAGTTTAGTGTATGATACTTTGGAACACAGAGCACTCTAGAGAGACCTACCAACCACCTACTAGTATTTGTTATGAATCACCCAGTTCTCTTCAGTGTCCGTGCTACCTTCTAAAATGGTCATACAAAGCCATCTCTGCACTGTTAAGGCATGGCTGGATTGTATTTTGAATTAAATTTCGGTCTTCTTCATCACACGATATCTCAGCACATGAAAGTGGCACAGACTTTCAGTCTGCACTGAAGTGAAGCTCCACCCTTGTGAATTCATATGGCTTCATAGTTGACCACGCCCACTAATCACGTGGTGCTCAATACACGCTGACAAAGCGGTTATTGCAGGTACTTCTCACACAAATACGGAGATGCCTTAAGGCACCTAGGAGCTTCAAACTCTCCATCGAGGCTTAGCACGATGTCATCTTCAAGATTTTATTTTGGGAAACTTGAAACAAAGTTACGTTTCTTCAGAACTGACAAAAGAAGCCTTTTCAAGGGTGTTGTGAAGGTGCTTTTCAGCTGCCTTAAACGCTACAGTAGACTACAGCAGATTTCCCAAAATAAAATCGTTGAATACACATAGGTACCTACCTCCAGAACACCAAAAGAGACTCCAGCAACAGCTACAAGAGCTCCGTGTCGGCCTTCACCGTCGTCATCTCTACCCTCGCTCCGCGATTTTCACAGTCCTAGCACAAGATTCAAAAGCGGATGGAGGCTACTTTGTTTTGCCCCGAACTACCCATCTACTATGCGTACAAAGAAGCGGTCACATCCTCGCAGTTTCATCTGTGGATGACACAAACAAACGCTGGACTAAGCTAACTCACATCGCAACCGCGAGGTAGCTTCCGTGTATCAATTACACTTTTCCGTAATCTCTCCGGATTTGACCAATTCATTCAGCCATGCCTTACTATACGTGAGATATTCCATGTAAACGAGCAAGGACAAGATTAACATGGGCGTATATATACCATGGCCTACCATGTGACAGTAACATTCGTGGAGACACTATATTTTCGCGGTGCATAACTTTCACAGTTGCGCAGGTGGCTGTCTTAGGACTCGTCCCAATTAATGCATCCCCCCTCATGTGGCTTGTCAGATAACCATGGTGATATCGTGGATCGTCTGCTCATAGCGAAGGCAAATGTCAACCTTCAACTGAAGGTGGGAATGACTTACATATACCACACTGTTACACATGGGATTTTGGAGAACTACACGTAGAGCATTTGCTTCGTATACTGGTGTAGTGAAACACTTGTGTTGTTTAAAAACCTATGTACGTAGGATGCTCTCAATTAGTGTTGACACAATGTTGATAAAATCCAATTAGTTACATACACTGACAGCTCTCCTAAGTATATTTCTGTGGAAGACTTACAAGATGCCTGTGCTGCATAATTGTCTCAAAGTAAATCTAATGTGAGTGCATGGGACAGCTAGAATATTGTATAGAAAATTCGGCCAAGTTTGCCATCTGTTTGATGTGGCCTAAATATATGCCGGGAACAGTTTTTGTGCTGAAATTTTGCCCAAGAATCTTGCACTAAAGATAAGCAGTATTGGAAGTATCTACGTACTAGCTGCTAGGTCTGCTGTCAAAGCAAGTCACGACTCGTTCACTCTTTTAGTGGATAATACACCTGAAATTCACATGTGCAAAAGGAGCAGCAAATGAATATGTTATGGGTTGTTTGGGCACTGCTGGGAAATTGCTTCATCGTCTGTTCCACAACTGACTAGAAGTCACATGCTGCATACCTGCTGTTGCTCTTGTGGCACTTGTCCTATAACAATGTGCCTTTGCCTGGGCACCCATCAGCTGACCAAGTTTACCCCCTAGTGAGTCACTCACTCCAGAATCCCATTAATCCCTGCTCCAAACTAAAAACTAATGACCCAGAGTGATGCCTTAAAATTAATGCATCAGATTCTAGCAGTCGAACTACTTAATTTACACAGCACAGATTCCAGTCAAGGTTAATTACCAATGTATTTGAAGTTCACTAAGTGCTGTCGCCCTAGTTCAGTATTCATAGCTGCCTAATGCCAACCCACATCCACAAGTGAACCCAGACTAGGAACTGTCAGTCAATCCAGATTAGCTTGTATCAGAGAACACGGTAGGGATGGCCAAGGAAATTTAGATTTTACCATACTGATGCACCAGCAGGATAACGGTCAAAGAAGCTACAACCCCCCAAACCAAGCATGCAGATAGAATGATACTGCCTAACAGTTCACAAAAACCCTCACAAACGTACCTTAGTGTACGCGGGAGTCGATGAACATGTCGCGGAGAAAAGTCCAGTTTCGTCATCTTCTTTCTTCTTTCTTTCTTTCTCTCTTTCTCATAACAAAACTTTGCCCAAGGATAGCTTACCAACTAAACCACTTCTTGAGCTAATTTACGTACAGGACAACACTGCTATCGCTGTAGTACTCGCCATGACCACGTTTGTCTGCAAACTGGCAAGACCAGCAGTTTTAGCTAGCTACGATCCAATGGCATTCTAGCACGACGCCATTTTGAGGCAATGAGGTTACGTGTTCGCCAATTGCGCATGCGCAATCCAAAATGCAAGCACATTTTTGTGTTCTTTTGCTTGTGATGGCTGCGTTGGTACACTAACAGAATCCCTGTGAATCCGTCATCTGGTGGCTCCTACTGCTACGAGGAAGTTCTACCAACCTGTTCTTGTCAAGATGTATTGTAATTATGCCATCGTGGAGGCGTGGCTTTCTTTTCATGATGTAACTACAGTGCAGAACTGTGAGGCTAGAGTTTTGGATTTCCATTGCAAGCACATGACCTACACGGCTGCCATCGAGCTCTCTGATCTGATGAAGGGTGAATGCCCCACCCCCTCATCCGCAACAATAAACATTGATCACAACACCAACATCCAAAAAATATTAATGGAAACTGCATTAAAGCCTGCTCAGTGCCCAGCAGAAGGTCCACGTCCATCAAGAGAGACCATCTCTGCTTTGTTGACATGGTGATCGCCTCGTAGTCTCGGGCCTAGGAACGAGGCTAACATGGTGATTAAGTAACAACACCAGTCTGGCATACATCCAGTTCCCCCGTACCCTTATGGTGACGTGATGTTGCACGTACCATGACTAAGAAGTTACACATTTCATGCGCTCGAAAAAGTACGCAAACTAGTGGCAAAAATTTTCTGAGAAAAATAAAAAGGATTTAGTGATGGCCTGTCACATTCAGAATTATTCCACCCCTCGAAAAAGCTAAGAAACAAGGAGAAATGCCTTTAACCAGGCTCAGTCCCACCCCCTCCCTAAATTCTACATTTTATAATGGATGGGACTGAGCCTGGTTAAAGGCATTTCTCCTTGTTTCTTAGCTTTTTCGAGGGGTGGAATAATTCCAAATGTGACAGGCCATCACTAAATCCTTTCTATTTTTTGCAGAAATTTTTTTGCCACTAGTACCATGTAAACCGGCTGATGTATATGGTAGTCCATCACCCATGTAGTAGCAGGAACTAGTTGGCCTGGTTTATCTGCATGTCTGCTCATAGCAAAGGCAGACATCAACATTCAGGTAGAGGTGGGAAATAGTTTACCAAGATGCAGTCATTAGCTAGAGATTGGAGGGAGGCCTCTCACAGAAAAGAGGATTGCAGGGACTGACCTCACTGCTTGCAATGCATGTTGGATACTGGTGTACAACTCACACAGTGCATACCATGACAGTTGACTGAAACTATATGACAAATTTATTTAGTGTATGGTGCTTTGGAACACTACTGACACAGAGCACTCTAGAGAGACCTACCAACCACCTAGCGTACAGTCCCCAATTATGGCCAGTCCCCTATTATGGCCACTTACGTGTATTCGCGATTCCTGACTACTGGTAGATTCCCGTATTCTTGCACATGCGCAGTATAACTAAGGTAACGTAGAGCACAAAAAACGTTGGTGTCAGCATTATTGCTCTCGGAGAAATATCGCCCTGAATCGGTAACTGACTTTTCTCACCTCGCGATGTTCGGGCGACGGGCTCCTACTGAGTTGAGACAGGCGATGTTGATCCATTTTGTATTTCTAGGTATCCATGACCGTTTGTAGAGTATTTTTGTAAGTTCTGTCGTTGCCAAAAGAACCCGGAGAAAAAACTGGAAGTTTAATTTTTATTTTACTGTACTTGCTGTATTGAATTTGATAATGCAGTACAACAATATAATAAGCTCCTGTGGCGGCTCAGCATGTCCTAGGACCATGAAATCTTCACCATCTGTCAAGTAGGGTCAATGCAGGGTTAAAGTTTTAAAGAATTAACCCCTTGGTTCTTTTTAGCATGGGGTGGCCATAATAGGGGACAGTCCCCTATTATGGCCACCGTGAACGTCGAGTACTAGACCCCTCAGCTTCGTTCGCTCAGACCTAGATACGGAACGATGTTGCTACCTGTAGAAGGACAAAGGTTGGTTGCAAGTATATGTATGCAGACCCGTGGGTATAGTGAATGCATGCGTACATAATAGAAGAAACTAGTGAAAACGTGGCCATAATTGGGGACTGTACGCTAGTAGTATTTGTTATGAATCACCAAGCTTCTCTTCAGTGTCCAAAATAGTGATTCAGAGCCATTCTGAATAGACAATGAGGACAAGATTAACACAAAAACGTATGTGTACTGTGGCCTACCATGTGACGTTAACATTTTCGTGGAGACACTACATTTTCATGGTGCACAACTTTCAGTTGCGTAGACAGCTGACTTATGACTCATCCTAGCTAATGCACATGTCACATGACATCAAAGCAACTGATGCCTGTTCAAAATATTTATTTGGTTGGTGCACGAGCTAATATAGCTATACTAGGCAAGCCAAAGGAAGGAAGGCAAAAGCTATTACAGTGCTCGCAACAACATGAGCGTATATGTAACATGGCCTACCATGTGACATTAACATTCGTGGAGACACTATAATTATTTTCATGGTGCATAATTTTCACAGTTGCGTAGGTGGCTGTCTTAGAACTTGTCCCAATTAATGCACATGTCATGTGATGTCAAAGCAAGCAATGGCAGCCAAAGGGAAGAATTACAGCACTCACATGTTTGCCACCATGCAGGTTGAATTTCAGTACATAAGTGTCAGTACACGGGAATGATCATGACGCTGTATGAGAATCTTCATGAAGGGCAATTCGTTTGGAAGGACGAAACCTTCACCTTCATATGTACTTATCTAGTGGGCTGTCTGTACATACCATCCTGAGAACAACACATGGGTCAGTACTGTAGATCGGGAAATTTTCGCCGTAATTAATTTTCGTCGATACTGCATAACGATGAAAATTGAAAACACCAAACTCTTTCAACCTGGAATAATGATTCTGACTTCGCGTGTGAGTTTTCATTCAAGTATTGAATCCAAGTACAAGTATGGCTCTGCTGTGCTACCTAAAACCTGTTGATGGTGTTTCCGATCCTGGAAGATCAGTTAGATCACTCAGCTCTTCTATACCAGCCCAAGCGCGCAATCGCAGAAGCAAACTTCTGAAGACAGTTGGAACCGCAGAGACGGGTGAAATCTTTTGAGTAAGTAGCCAATGGCAGTATCAGTGATACGGCATGGGTATCTGCTGCATTCTGTCACTCAAGCTGACACTCCAGCTTCTCTCCAATGGTGAAATGGTATCTGGTCCCAGGAACGTGCACGCATACCTCGTGAATGAAATTTTTGTGGGCTTTAATTTTCATCGGAGTGCTCGAGCGATGAAAATAAAACAGCACGAAAAATTAACAGGTGAAATTTGTTTTACACGAAAATTCCTGGATCTACAGTATTATGTGAGATGTGATAACTTGACCATCACTCACACCTGTGTGTTGAGTGGCTGTATAGTGTGGGTTTGACCACTTCTGATCCTCCATCAGTGCTTGTCATCTCAGTGTGTTGCTGTATGCCTGTCTAGATTCATTGCTGTCACATGTTGCAGAGGGATGTGTCACAATATATACCTGTTGGCCATAATATTATACGTAGCCTTAATACTCCCCTTGTTTAGCACACATCTTCTGTTAGGTACATAGTTGCTTACCACTAACAGTCATGAGAACACGTGCTTGTTTGCACAGTACCTGAACCTGAAACCTCGACTTGTCTGTAACTTGTTCATCTGCATGTTCATCGTACACAAGCTCTGCCATTCTTCTCTCCTAGACTGGTGCTACGCCGCTGTATGTGGCCTGCAGCAATGGTCATACAGAAATCGTGGATCAGCTGCTCACAGCAAAGGCTGACGTAAATCTTCAACGAAAGGTAGGAAATGACTTATCACATGAAATCACATGTAGAATATTTGGTTCCACAATTTTATAATTATTAAGGTTATGCTGTACAAGTTGAGTTGGGGGCAGCTGCCAGGTTGTTTGCATAAAACAATGAGCCCAAATTTTGTGATTTCTTTTCATGCCGCCCTGCAAAATACACCAGGCTACCTGTGCAACAAGTCAAAACACGTGAGAAACAATTTCCCTTCGTAAAATTTGATGCAAAGTATAAGGCCTCATTAGTCTGTGGTTAATTGAAGTTATAACACGTTTACATGTAGTACCGCTTCCACAATGAATAATGTTATCGATTATGCATGCCTAGAGCACGCTCTTGTTGGATGATCCGGTAAGTTTTTGTGCACATAGCTAAAAATATACACAGATCACCGAATATCTCTTCATCACGACCTAGCAAATACTGCGTAGTAGTGCCAGAGAATTTTTGAGGGTTGGGCTCCAGTCTGCCTCTCAGTAATTTGACGCAAAAGTTCTTGAGCAGTGAGTCTAATTGCCTAGGTCCAAATACCCTGGGGCATTTTACTTTCCTGTTCCAGGAGTTTCATTTGGTGTTGTAATGTTGGAATGCAACTTGTTTCAGACTAATATCTGTTATAGTTCCTGAGATATAAAGCAGCAAAGTTACCAGCAAAAAATGTAATCGAATAGTACATCGTAACCTTAACCCTTTAAGCCCCATTGACGTCTATAGGCGTCATTTAGACCCTATGCACTTGTAGGGCTTCTCGCCAGTCCAAAAAGAGACCAAAAAGTCTTCAGAGGGCCTAGGGACGACTTTAAGGCACGAACTCAAAAATTTGGGCATTTTTTGATTTTAATGAGATTCATTGACCCGAGAATTTTTTGATTCTAATGATATTCATAGACCCCACCCAGGGCCTCAAGAAAACCTGCAAATTGGTGGTGTAAGGTGTGCCATCAGTCAGATCTGGCCCAAGTTTAGGGAAATGCTGGGCGAAAATCCGGCTGACATCCACCTTTGACCTCCGATTGCTGGGCTTGTGGGGGGTCATGAATATCATTAACGGTATTGCCAGAGAGGTCTCTCCATGTGTGCGGGCCCCACCAAGTTTGGCCGCTGAGGAGCGAATGCTGTGGGAGAGGAGTACCTACGAAAGTGGTGTGCGCTGAATGCATGAAAATGTGTTGTCTTGGTGGGAAGAATTCGGTGGTTAAAGGGTTAATGGACAGTTTTGTGTAGTTTACAAACAACCATTTGTTACTCAGCTATGCAGGATGTGCATTGTGCATGGTACCTGTTTGTTGATCATTCGGAGAGGAATCACAGGAACCACTCCCTGGGAACTGTGTACACATTATTCCCAACAGTAAAAAGTAAACAGGGTAGGAGGTGTGGTTTCAGTACGATCACTAGCAAAGTGGTACAGAAACAAGGCACCCATTTGCTCATTGGTCACGGTAGCCACATGACATTCTACAGACAAATCCCTAGTGGTGAGCTTGTGGGATGCAGGGCTCACTCAGGCTGATCCCAATAATCCATGCATGAATAATTGATAGCCCTCTCCTCACCATGAATACTACAGAAACTAGAGGTGTTCATAGAACACATACCCCACGTGGAACGTGTACAGGATACAGTGCAGCTACAATCGATGTGACATCTGACAATGCGCATCGAACAGGTGCTATCGCCTATACTGTGTTCATGTATGGCCATATCCAAGGTGTGAGAGTGACTGCTTACCGCATATTTTATATTATTGTGAAGCTGAAGAGGTGGGGCCAAATGTTACGAATAATAGGAAATAGCTGGAAAACACAGCCAAAACAATAGCTACGATGTCTGTGAAGTACATAAATCGTGAGAAAACACTGTTTCCTAGCGGTCATCTCGAAGCATGAAATTTCCAAATTCACTGTGTGTCCTGTTCTTGATGGGACTCTGAGGTCATGAAGAGGTGGAGCCATGTTATGAATAGTTATGAAAAGTAGGAAATAGCCAAAATACAGCGAAACGAAGCGTCTTGACTTCAGTCAGGTACACATAGAGCAGTTTATTGCTATTTGACTCCCTTTCGATGGTTTATGAGGGTCTATGTGGCGAGATTTCAATTTTTTTCGCCTGACAGACAGACAGACAGACAGACGACTGACTGACTGATGGACGAACCGATTGCTTAACCCCGCTTCGTGCATTTGCGGGTGTAGTGATTAAGCAGATCTTGGTTGGCCACACCCATACATTGCTAATTACCACTGGTCATGTGCAAACAAAGTGCAAACCATTGAGTATTGAAAAGACAAATCCGTTTGATCGCATAGAAAGTTTGACGCTACAGTGTACAATGCATTTACATTCTGTAAAGCACGCCCAGAAGGTATGAGACCACAATTAAAGTGCTAGTTATTAGTAGTTATTGGTCTTAGTTGAAGAGTAACTCTATTTCAAAAACAGAACGACCTACTAACATTTGACGCATACATTTCACGAGTGAACTCACATACTAGTTTAGCCCCTCCCCCTCCCTCACTACATGTACTCCACAGGATGGGACTACTCCTCTGATGGTGGCATCCCGACAAGGTTATCTCAGTGTGGTGAGGATTCTCCTCCAGGCAGGTGCCACTGTCAACACCACCAGCCAGGTGAGATACACTTATCACTTGCAATTGTGAGGTTCATATACCACATGTACTTGCAGTACCATCAGCACACATTCTCCTACCTACAGTCTTAGACGTATCCACAGGTGTGTGTCTGAAATTGTGACATCTCGATCTGTGATGTTGACATATTAGATCTAGTTTCCATGGTGATGCCACGCATGTATCAAAGTGTGCATTGATTTGTAAGCCTAAAATCAACAGATAGTTACCTGGCTACACTTGGAGCACTGGAAGTACTCGTACGTAGTACTTCTAGAAGATGACGAAATGGTTGCCCACATTTGAAAATCTTGTTTGGGGACTATGACCCCAACATTTGCATTAATCAGGTGACACATGTGCAAATATACGTATGTGCAGTGATGACTTTGCTCTGTTTGAATTTCCCAGTCATAGCCAGTTCAGCTAGCTGCACGTCTTAGGACCACTTACCCACTTTCTCACCACCCACACACACTCACACTCACCCACACACGCACACACACACACACACACACACACACACACACACACACACATACTATATATACACACACATACACCCCCTCCCTCCCACAACACACATACACACACATACATATACACCCCCCCACACATACATACACACATGCACCCCCCCCCCCCCCCCCCCCCACACACACACACACACACACACACACACATGTACACAACACACTCATGTGCAGGATGGGTATACTGCTCTCCTCCTTGCTGCAGACCGGGAACATGAGGATGTTGTTCAACTGCTGATTGAGGTAGATGCTGACCCAGACCTGCAAGATAAGGTAATAATAGATCACCAGGTGATTATGCAACAATTGTGATGTGGTGGCTGCAGTGCATGTAAACTAGCCTTGTTCCCATGCCTCCGCCCAGATTTTATCTTGCAGCCGTGGAGAAAAATTGGGTTTTCTCCATGGCTGCGAGATAGAATCTGGGCGGAGGCCTGGGAACGAGGCTGCATGTAAACGCCCTTGGCATTGAACTCTGTACAGGATCAGGACACGGCTCTCTTGGTGGCAGCTAGGGAAGGGAGTGTTCACATATCAGTAATACACATATCTGGTAGCCCGCCCAGTTTTTTGTCATTCACAGAACAATACTGCAAGGAACAGAAAGCTGGGCGGGGCCTGGGAATGAGGCTACATATCTGGAGTTACACACATTAAGTATGGAGTGCACAGAGTTACCTTGTTAGTGCGGTTAACATTGGCTCCATGTTGGATAGCATCCTGACAATACCCACTCTACCCTACCACTCCGGTACATACATGTACGTATATATGCACTAGTAAAGGGACTCCAGATGATGATATGTAGCCTGCCAAATGGGCCCATTTATACACATACGTACTTAACATTCACACATCTATCACTATCCAAACTGATTCTGTTCAGCCCCGTTAACGCTAATACATATTCTGATGTCAGATCATGTTGTTATTGGTCAGTATAAGACCCCTCCCTCCACCCACTCTCCACAGGAGTACGTCTGTTGTTGCATACCGTGTGACATGTATTAGTGCGTAACACTACCAGGATGTAACTATGATGTACAGAACAAAGATGAAAAAACAATTGATTGTGGTGGTTGTATGCATGTATTATGATGTGCATGTATCGATCAGGGTTCTGGACATTTACGAGATATGCCTGCTGTGCTGTGAACATGACCACTGTGATGCATTGTTTAATTCTGCAGAATCAGGAGACAGCCCTCATGAGAGCAGCTGGGGAGGGGAATGTGGGGATTGTCAAGATGTTGAACCAGCATGGGGCTAATTTTAAACTCACTAACAAGGTAACTGGACCTCATGCTTGGTGTGTGTAACTCCAGGTACATAATAATACACTGATATTTGGACTCTACCATGTCAAACATGGAGCTATTGAAAAGACAAATCCACAAACAAAGGTAGAACATATCCACCTTGAAATTTGACGCTATAATGTTATGTGTATTCATAATATTTCGTAATGTTTATCCTCTAGTCCAGAAGGTGTGCGATCTTATAATACTAATTACTTTTATATTGGCAGTATGTACCTGTGCGTTAATTGGGGCGAGCCGTATTCGTAGTCGCCTACGAAGCAACCTGGGAACGATGCTAGCTGTATGGTATGAACTGGCGTACGCATATATCCACGAAGCTTTATACTCAGGTACCTTGTATAGTGCAACCAGGCATGTAGACCTCTAGCTACTTCCCCCAAAAATAACATTTAGTGTAACTTTTGATTGGAATGACGTATGCACTTCATTTTTTTACCATACTATTACGCTCGAAATTCTCTATCCATCTATATATCTTTTATGTCCACAACTTGCTCAGAAAGCTACTTTTGAGGGGAAATTTTAACCAGTTGGTGACATCATACCTGGACTGCCACGTGTTTGCCGCGAAATAGTGTTTGTCTGGGTTTGCAGCTGTTTTCTGTCTCTGAAGCGATGCCACGGAAGACTGCAAGGAAGATACAGCTGGATCTGAGCCTAGAGAAGGCAAGGGAGTAAAAAAGAAGGCGAAAATCTGGCAGTGGTACCGCCAGTTCAGCTGAAATCGAGGTGCGAAGTGAACGCGGTGGTACCGACGTGGAGTAAGATGAGTCCGTTGATTTAGCTGGACTTCTAGCGATGACAGAGGATGCTGCAGACACCGACGATGAAGATGTCAATCCCACATTCGATCTGGACTCGAGCATGATGTCAATCACATTTAGTATTGAGACTGTGATAATTAGACAAAGTTCCTCTTGGTGTTTGTGTTTTCAGCTCGCAAAGCAGCTTAACTTAGGAGACACAATGACTGCAGAGCTTGCTGCCATGATGATAGGCGCGTCAGACAAAGCAGTGCATGACTGGAGGTCTTAGTTCTTTGAGAATGATTGCGAGATCGGCCAGAGAGCAAGTAAGGCAAGTACCGGCGATCTTGCATACTGCGAGCAAGTGAAGACCTCAACAAGAAGGCCACCAGATTCATTAGGGGGAATGCCAATGTGAAGGGTCAGCCAAACCTGACAATACCTAAGTTTTGTTAATGGGCAAATGAAGATCTCCGAACGAACGAGATGCCTGAACCTGGTTTTCCCAGAAAGATTTTGGGCAGTCATGAGAAATCAAGAATTGAGCGGCTTTTAATGGAGGACAAGGGACACATTGAGTACATGTTGCCAAATGTAACTGCCATCAAGTGCGTATGGGCTCAGGAAAGTGCTGTTCGAAGACATACTGCAGATATGGAGTCGTAAGCCTCCGGAACATAATACACCCAGCTCTCGATTCGGTGACTCTAGAAAGTATGCATCAACGCTTCAGGAAGGTTAGGCATTGCATGTATGCCTATTTGGAAGGGGTACCTGGTGGATCTGACATGGAGAAACTAGTTAATTACACTCCTGGCCCAAAAATTGTGCTGACTTCCGCTGCCAGTACAGCTCTTACGACAAAGATTCTGACCACACAGCTGTGATCACTGACGCTTACATACATAACTCACCATGCTGGCAAGTTGTGAGTGCTGTAACAATTTCTTGTCTTCGCCATTGCTAGCGATCGACTGAGCGTGGTTACCACGAGGCATGTGCATTAATTGGAACGAACTGCAATACTTTAGCCAGATGGCGCTACCAGGAGTGTGGTTGCCCCTCAGAATTACAAAAAGGTTATCATATCGCACAGACAAATTTCCGAACTTCAGTAGTTTGGTTCCGTTTCACTTCTTTTGTGCTTTTACGTAAGTGTAGCTAGCTAATTGAAAGTTTTCTCTTATAGAAACCTTCCTTTATGTGTTTACCTTCTTGCCTGCAAGTTTGGAATTCATTGCTATAGTAACAAACAAGAGCGCATGATGGCATCATTGTTTATTCACGGCGAAGGAGGAAGAGCGTGTGACTGGCAAAAATTTGAAACAGGCGGAATCTCTGGCGTGTAATAAAAATAGAACACGTGAGCTCAACACGTTGGCGGATATCACGCCACTGTAGTAGTAAAGTTGCTAGCTAGCTGTAAATGGAAGTGCTCAAAGCTTATCTTGCAAAGTCTGCATTCTCACAGCCCTTATCGACACAAAGCGATTCGTTCTGCGTTGCTACCTGAGCCTGAAAGTCGAAGATGGGGAGAAACGGTGGATGATTGTTTGCTCAACGAAGTACTTCGAAGTTGAAGGGGGTGGTATTGGCCCAGTTCTATCTCTGACTGATAGTCCTCTGGCTCCATTTCGCAGCTGTACCATTTCTCACGCTCTGTTCTCACCCGCAATCTAGCTACAACATGACCAGATGTGCTATTTTTAGTACACACGAAAGATTCTGCTTTCACCACGGGAGAATACAAAGTCACACACTCTTCCTCCTCTGCCATGAAAAAACAATGATGTCATCATGCACTCTTGTAACAAAAAAAGACATAGTTTTCAAAGTGACGACCCAAAAATCGGTTTTTAATAAAAATGTGAATGTTGGAACAAATGTTCTTCCTTTTGATGAGAGCTTTCTATTGATACCCATTTTGTTAATATTGGATGAACTATGTAGAACTACATAGCTGATAATTATAGAAAAATTGCATATTTTAGTGTGACATCATTGTCACCATGGCAACACCACATGTTAATGTTGGTTTTGTGGGGTGGAGTAATGTGTCCAACTTCAAAGCACCTCTGACCTACGTACAAGCAGGACTTTATGTCAAGATTTGTCATTTTCCACTTTTTTGGAAGTAGATGCCTGGTTGCACTATAGTCTTGGCAAGGGTCTGCTGATGTGTTGCTGCAATAACAATAACTGCATTTTCGCCAAAAACTTACTTCGTGGCTATAATCGCCTCTAACACAAAATCAATTATTGCGGGATGTGCCGGGTAGTCCCTCAGCTAGTCACATTTTGTGGACCCACAATGGTTGCTGAGTTATAAGCGCTTTCAGGTGGGTGCACTCACTAACTCAGAGAACATTGTGAATTGTCCCTTGTGTGCATTTACTGACACATCTTAACTAACTACAGGATGGGAGGACTGCCCTGCACATTGCAGCATCCTGTGGACATGAGGATGTTCTTGAGCTACTGCTTGAGGCAAACATGGATCCAGATATCAAAGATAAGGTAATTATGCAGCATGTGAAGTACAAGTTTGACAGTAATTGCTGCCCTCATTCCCAGGCCTTCCTGCCATTCAGTTTTGATTGCTTGCAGTATGCAAACACTGAGTAGGAAGGCCTGGAATGTTTTTATCACTTCAGTGACGTTTAAATCCAAGTGGCTAGATGGGGATGGGGTTGTGTGTGTGTGTGTGTGTGTGTGTGGGGGGGGGGGGGGGGGGGGGGGGGGGGGGAGCATTCACAAGGGGGCATCATTATTTCGTGTTGAGGACACTGGGCATATCTCAACGTGAACAGCAAATTATAGTGGTCAAGACCTTTAACCCTTTGAATGCTCTCATTAATATTCGTGAACTTGCACTCACGCAACACATGATATCAATTTATTGCCTAGTTACACATCTCTAAGGCTTCTCGCAGTTTACCTTGAATGGACTTCAACTTCGGAGGTTAAGAACTGTCGAAGTTCAGCTAATTTGTCTGCTAAGGATGTCATTGAGCCCCGATTATTGTTATACGTATGACTGCTAGGCCGAATTATACTCGAGTGCTCACCTTGGAACTCTTCCTCTTCTTGTGCCTTCGATATCTACCCTCCAAGCCTATACTAGGCCCTTTGAGCATTACCAATGGTGTTCTGTAGGCTAAAATGCCAGCCTTTGCTGGCAGTACACAAAGCGGCGGCAAAACAGTGAGCGCTTATACTTTACTCTCGATCGGTAGGAGGAGCTTGTGATCAATAATTTGCTGATATCCATAGGGTCTGCCTCTTCATTACTGTGATTACCATTATATTAGCAGGGTCTGCCCCGCTTCAGGTAGCTCACAAAATCGTGGTATGTAGGCGTATAAATATACCATTCGTGCTGAGCAGAGGTTTTGACAGGCACACTGATCGCGCTAAAAGAGTTAATCTTGGGTTCTATGATTTAACAAGAGAGATATGCAGGAACAAGTTTGTCCAAAATGACTGAATCATCCAGCGTATGTTAGCTGCAACAATTTTTAATGCTAAATTGCACCATTGATTGTGTATGGATACACTATCTGAGACCCTCTCCCTTCCCTCCACTTCTCCATAGAATGGGTTTACTCCTCTGATGTTGGCATCTCTCAATGGTCATTCCAGTGTAGTGAGGTTACTCCTCCTGGCAGGGGCCACTGTCAACTCTACCACACAGGTAGATGCATGGTTGTTAATGGTTGTGTGTGAGGCTCGTATGTTGTACCAGTTGCTACAGGCAGCTGTGGGTGTCCTCAGGTCTGTTATGGCATGTCTGCATTGCATTTTGAATTAAATTTCTGTCCTCTTCATCACATCTGCACTGAAGTGAAGCTCCACCCTTGTGAATTCATATGGCTTCATAGTTAAGCATGCCCACTAATAACGTGGTGCTCAATACGCGCTGACAAAGCGGTTATTGCAGGTACTTATCACACAAACACGGAGATGCCTTAAGGCACTTAGGAGTGTCAAACTCTCCGTTGAGGCTTAGCATGATATCATCTTCACAATTCTGTTTTGGAAAACTTGAAACAAAGTTACGTTTCTTCAGAACTGACAAAAGAAGCCTTTTCAAGGGTGTTCTGAAGGTGCTTTTCAGCTGCCTTAAACGCTACAGTAGCCTGCAGCAGATTTCCCAAAATATAATCGTAGAGTACACATAGGTACCTACCTCCAAAAGAGACTCCAGTAACAGCTACAAGATCTCCGTGTCGGCATTCACCATCGTACCCTCACTCCGCGATTTTTACAGTCCTAGCACAAGATTCAAAAGCGGATGGAGGCTACTTTGTTTTGCCCCGAACTACCCATCTACTATGCGTACACAGAAGCGGTCACATCCTCGCAGTTTCATCTGTGGATGACACAAACAAGCGTTGGACTAAGTTAACTCACATCGCAACCGCGAGGTAGCTTCCGTATATTAATCACACTTTTCCGTAATCTCTCTGGATTTGACCAATTCATTGAGCCATGCACTTGAGTCTGTCGTGGCAGACACCCCTGCAGAGATCATGAATGTACTTTGTTAAGTTAACCCTTTAACCACCGAACTCTTCCCACCAAGACAACACATTTTCAAGCATTCAGCGCACACCACTTTCGTAGGTACTCCTCTCCCACAGCATTCACTCCTCAGCGGCCAAACTTGGTGGGGCCCGCACACATGGAGAGACCCCTCTGGCAATACCATTAATGATATTCATGACTCCCCACAAGCCCAGCAATCGGAGGTCAAAGTCGGATGTCAGCCGGATTTTTGCCCAGCATTTCCCTAAACTTGGGCCAGATCTGACTGATGGCACACCTTACACCACCAATTTGCATGTTTTCTTGAGGCCCTGGGTGGGGTCTATGAATATCATTAAAACCAAAAATCCTCAGGTCGATGAATCTCATTAAATGCAAAAAACGCCCACAACATGCTACACTTCTACGTTTAGTGGGGGGTGCGCGCCGAAATCTGACCAAATTTTGGGGTTCGTCCCTCAAAGTTGTCCCTAGGCCCTCTGAAGCCTTTTTGGTCACTGAAGAGAAGCCCTACAAGTGCATAGGGTTTAAATGACATCTATAGACGTCAATGGGGCTTAAAGGGTTGATTAACTCTTTGCACGCGGAATTTATATCATGCGGGTATGCCCCTACGCGGAAATTATCAATATTAAAACTTGAATGTTTGTTGGTCAAGGTGTGCTAGCTGCTGGGCAGTGCCAGTGGCTTGATTTGTGTAGATGTGGTGTAGCTAGGCTGGACTTGCTTGTCTATATACGACAGTGGTTTGGCAGTTAATTAACCCAGTATGGTCATCACTTTGGTAAATAATGTTCTTGTTCGTGCATTCTGATATTTCATTTCTAATTATATTGTTAGTGTATTACGTAATTAATTTGTACACATAGCACCTACGTATGCCATTCTCTTAGTATGCCTGAAGAAGATCACAAGACGGTGATCGAAATGTTGCAAAATAACATTAAATTTTGTTTGCAAACTACCGTCAAAGTCCAAGAATCAACTCTATAGAATAGAGACTATAGTTCATTTTATTTGGGAATCCCCTAGAGACTATTGTCCCTTTTTGCGTGAAGGGGTGCTGAAAAATGAGGGACGCCGATTTTTAGACAATATACGGTATCTTAAATGATCAAATTAACCCTTTTTTACTCGTAAGTCCATACCATTATTGGTTTAGTTTTAGTGTGCTACCGTCTCCCCCCCTCCAATTCTCCATAGAATTTCACATGCGAACCCACATCTATACTACTTTACCCCCTCCCCTTTCCTCACTACTACACAGAATGGCTTTACTCCTCTGATGGTGGCATCCCAAGAAGGTCATTCCAGTGTAGTGAGGATACTCCTCCAGGCAGGTGCCACTGTCAACACCACCAACCAGGTAGATGCATTGGTTGTGTGTGAGCTCTTACAGTTTGCTGTAGTGTGCTCTGTAGACTCCATCAGAGAACGCCAAAGAAATTTTGTGTTTACCATACTGATGCACTAGCTGGAAAACGGCCAAAGGAGCTACAACCCCCAGCATGCAGACAGAATGACACTGCCTAGCAGTTCACATAAACACTCACAAACGTACCTTACAGTACGCGGGAGTCGAGAAACAAGTTGCTGAAAAATTCCGATTTCGTCATCTTCTTCTTCTTTCTTTCTCATAGTCAAGCATAGCTCACCAACGGAAACCGTCCTTGAGCTCATTCACACACAGACAACACCGCTTTCGCCGTAGTAGAGTCCTTGAGCCCTTTTGTCTCCGAACTGGCAAGAACAGCAGTTTTGACTAGCTACGATTCGATGAAATTGTAGCACAACACCATTTTGAGGCAACCAGAGGTCACGCGTGCGCGTTCGGACTGCCAATTGCACATGCGCTGTTCACATGCAGCCGCATGTTGTGTTACTTTTGCTTGTGATGGCTGCGTTTGAGACACTTACTGAATCCTTATCAATCGGTCATCTGGTGTCTCACTACCACTGAGAGGATTTTCTACCAACCTGTTCTTGTCAAGATCTATTGTGACTGTGCTATCATGGGGGCGTGGCTTTCTTTTCATGACGTAGCTAGCTACAGTGCAGAACATATACTTGTACTAATACTGACCAGAACTGTGAACTGCAAGTACATGACCTATAAGTATGACAGTCATCAAGCTGTCTGATCTGATGAAGGGTGACCACCTCCCAAAGACTACAAGAGCAACTGCATAGAACAATATTATTAATGGAAACAGAATAAAGTCGACTGCTGCTAGCCATTGCAAAAATGTTTCTGTAGCCATGCAGCTCGCCCATTTTTTCACGATTTTACTGACATGTCAAATTGTTGCACGTACATTTCTGGCGATGGGTGACTACATGTACATGCTGCTCATACCGGAGAGCATGCAATGAAAGCATAGCTCACGATCAGCTCCTTGTCTGCCCTCATTTGCACAGTGCAGAGGAACGTGAGATCTCGTGACTCCACGTTGATCGCTTGCAACGACAGTCCAGCATGTTTCTGGTATGCTGATTCTCCGAGGTACCCATGCCTGTGAATAGATTTCATGGAAAAAAGCATACTTTTGTACTCTCTACATGTTGAAAATCACAGAAGAGCTCAGTCCTGTTTATCTGTGTCGCACTTCAGTGACGTTTGGTCTTGCCAATCAAATTTCCGAAGTCAGCAAAAGAAAAGTACATGCAAAATATTGTAGCAAAATATTGTAGCATTACAGGAGTGATGATGCAATCAGTCTGTGGGTGCTGAGACATCTGACTCAGCATATTCCTTTCTATGTAGCTAGTTTGCATTTTGTAATGGTACATAGGTAACAAGCACACTTGTATCGGCAATCCAGCCTTCATGTCAATACAATCATGCTGTGAAGGTTGGATTGCCAATGCAATTTGTGGTTACTTATGTACCATTAGAGCGACAAAGAGACATGCCTGAATGTCTATTGATTATGCAGGATGGACTCACAGCACTTGACCTAGCCAGATTAATGGGCCATGCAGAAGTGTGTCAAGAACTGATCACCTGCTGCGGTGAGGAGGAGGATGATCCCCAACCTCCGCAACCATTTGAGGCGACCGAGCTAGCCTCATTCCCAGGCCTCCACGCTCAGCTTTTGTCACTTGCAGTACGAAAAGCGGGTGGATGGATTTCACACGTGATCCGTGCCACGACTGTCATAAAGCATCATCTGTTCACAACCACTACACAGACTATACAATAGCTACAATCGCGTACAAAGACAGGTCAACGGCCAGAATAGAGCCACACCGAGTTTATCAAAGCTAGAAGTGTTACCTTTGAAGTAGTGCTGAGCTGCAAGTGTTGTACTTTCCAGAGCGATGGCTCACTGCGCGAACAGTATAAAGTGCTTCAAGGTTTTATATAACCGTTGTATTACGGCAATCTCTCAGCGGTTTTGCTTCAAATCGAGGTATGTTGTTAGAGTTGGACCTGCCTCTTATCTGAAGTTTGTCTGGTCTCTGTAGCATCTCTGGAACAGACGATAGCTAGTTGAATACTGTGAATGTGTATTAAGGAACCATGACGTCAGCAGCGACACGGATCACGTGTGAAATCCATCCAGGCCTTCTCCTCACTTTTCGTACCGCAAGCGACAAAAGCTGGGCATGGAGGCCTGGGAATGAGGCTAGCTGCAACATGGTTGCTGCCCTTTGTTTAGATTTCAATCAGAAATGCATCTCTTGTTGCTCCGCAGTGCCTGACCAAGAGGAGGAGGAGGATGAGCCCCAACCTTCGCAACCATTTGAGGCAACTGAATCCCCCATAGTTGATGTGCCTGGCCAGAAGGAGGGAGGTGATGAACCCCAATCATTAAGTAAGCTATTAGGAAGCAAAGGGGGTCATCACGATCATGTGGGTCCTCCTTTTCTATTCTTGGAGGAGCTGAAACTGTTCATTGTTCTGAAACTGGCTGCTTTCCGCACCTAAAGCTAGGGAGACTTTTCATGCCACAACGGTCACAAAAGATTTCTCAAAATGCTGTGTGGCGTTATTTGTGCACAACTAGAACTATAATAACAAGTGTAAAGTGTATAGAGATGTAGGGATAGCAGAACAGCAAAAAGTAAGAAAACAAGCAGGGATGATGGCATAAAACAGTTCAGTATACAACCCCATCCTACATTCCACATAATACATGTACACCTGTATAATGAGTAAAGTATGTAGGGGGTTGTATACTGAACTGTTTTATGCCATCATCCCTGCTTGTTTTCTTACTTTTTGCTGTTCTGCTATCCCTACATCACTTTAAATGTTTTTTACACATTCATGGACTACCAAGTTACATCTGTACAACCACGGCATCAAAATTGTGTACTACCACCATATGGTCCATGCAGCTTTCCTGAGCAATGACGGAGTTCGACGATTGAGCACTCTCCTACGTATGACCTTCAGTAGCTAAATACTCCTGTACGTGTCTCCAGCCAGAACAGGTAGCCTCCATTTTGGCCATTTGTACAAAGAAAGACGATGTTTCACGGCTCACTAACCAAGATTGAAACGTTGGTGTGCTACAAAGGAATCGTTTGTCATGGGCTGTATTTTAGCATGATTTGCTAGCAATCCGGGGCAGTAGAGTAAGTGTGGAGGTGTCCAGATGGGGGAGTTGTGCGGACACCTCACATATTTTCGCAGAGCGTCCGGACACCCCTGCCCTTACTCTTCTATGGTGTGCTTTCTGCAACTGTGCAATGGAATTAGTGGGGTGTGGACACCCCCTCACCGTCCGGACACCTCCGCACTTGCTCTATAGCACTAATTGCTTGTCGTGTATTTCTGGCGATATCCGTGCTCATGAGCACGGATTGGCACATGGCCATGTCCTGTGTTGTATGCCCCTCCCTCTTCGTCTTGGCCTAGATAATTACGCGTGTGCGCTAACAGTGGATACCGGGCCCTTTTGTTCTCAGGTGGGGCGGGGCCTGAGTACAAGGCTATTGTCAGATTTATGCAAGCCTGAAAGAATACATGTGTCGCTTTGTTCGTCTAAAATCTATGTATAGATTGACTCAACAAATTTGCATGATGTATACAGTAATAACTGTGCAATTTCACTCTTTACTGCAGTTGACAAGGCAGCATTGGCAACAGCACTAGAAAACGAGAGAATGATGCCGCTACGTATTGCACAGTGCATGACAGTTGGTGCTCCACAAAGTGGAAAGTCATCGCTGAAGAGACGGCTATTAAAGCAGCCTAATCAACCAAATAAGTCTACTGGTGTGGCAGACAAACCTGAAGTAGTTAGTGTAGTCACAGTAGGTGGCAGTGAGTGGACTGTAATTGAGTGGGAAGAAGAAGGAGCACAGTTTCTGCAGAGCGTAGAGCAGTCTTCCGAAGAAGAAACAGAAAACAAGCAGTTACCTAGCTTTCCCACCAGCATTCCAGATGGGGGTGAAGGTACCAAAGAATCAGAAGGTTCATGTTTCCCAAGGGATGAGCCATCTATTGCTACAAAGGAGCCTGAACAAGAAACTACACTGTGTGTGGATGTCAGCAATGATAGTGTTCCTCATCAACATTCATTGTCTTATTCAAAGAGTACGGTTACAGAAGCTGACATAAATCCGAATGAGCCAGAACGGCCATCTTACCGAGATCTTATTGATGCCATACTTTCAGAGTTTGGTAGTGAGAAGTGGATAGCTGCAAAGAAGCGTCTAGAGAATCAATGTACCATTTATTTCACTGATTCAGGTGGACAGCTAGAATTTCAAGAGCTGCTCCCAGCTATTATTTCAGGACCATCCATTTTCCTCCTAGTTTTCAACCTAGAGCATGCTGCAGAAGGTTTAGAAAAGGAGTTTTCCGCTGTGTATAAGAGAAGCGATGGATCAGTTTATGAGCCTCCACCTGGCATCTCCACTTTCACTGTGAAAGACTCAATTCTTCATATTCTTGCAAGTATTCAGGCAACCAGGAGTTACCATTTTCAGAAGGATGGAAGTGACCAGATCATAGAAGCCAAGGTGCTGTTAGTCGGCACACATAGTGACCATGTTAAGGATGCAAGTGTGCGGAATCAAATTGAATCTGATGTGCAAGATCTTCTTAAGAACACTCCTTATTACCAAAAGGGCATGCTTCAAGTGCCATGTAGAAAAAAAACAAGTGAGAGATTTGTATATATGGTTAATAATGAATCATTAGAAGATCCAGTAGTCCAGGAAATCCGAGAAAAAGTGACAAGTTTAATCTTTAGAGATAGTGACTACAAGGAAGATGTTTCTGCACACTGGCTAGGATTTGACTTGATGTTGCGATGGCCAGGAAAATCCCAAATTCTTACATATGAGCGATGCACAGACTTGGCTAATGAATGTGGCATAAGAGGAGATGATAATATTAAGCAAGCACTGTCGTTCCTTCATGAGCGATTTGGTATCATTCGATACTTTAAAGGTGAAGGTTTGGGGAAACTTGTCGTCACTAACCCTCAAGTGATATACAATGTGCTCAGTGACCTCGTTGCTGAACAATTTAATGACAGTGACAGTGATAGCAGGCTTACACCTGAACAAGTGAATGAATTCCGGAACAAAGGACTAATTTCAGAGGATGCAGTCAAACGTATCACTACTCAAAAGAGTGAAACACCTGGTCTTAGTCTACCATTCCTTCTAAGTCTTCTTACCCATCTTCATATTGTTGTGAAACTTGAAGTAGATGAAGCAAACCCTGTGACAAAATATTTCATGCCTTGTGTTCTAGCAGGTACTATACGTGATCTGTCCATATCTGAAGAAATTTCTGAACCATGTGTTGCAGACCTACTAATAGTCTTTGATCATGGCCGCCAATATTGCCCAAAGGGCTTGTTTGCAGTCCTTGCAGTAAATCTCACTCAGAAACCCAAGCAGCATGAAGCCCAGTACACATGGGTACTTAATTGTGAAAAACTGGCCAGAGAAAGAGTTGTTTTTCATTTAAATGTACAAGATCCGTGGTGCAGATACACTGTGCACATCCAACATGGGTTAATTGGATCTCGAAGCGTGCTTAGAATTTTTGTAGAGAAGTTGCGCAATCGTTTATCTAAACAACTTTGCCCCGAAAACCTTGAAGGTGTGTGTAAGGAAATTTGTGATTCTGTCAAAGGTGCCATAAAATCTAGCTTGGATGAATTGAACAAGTCCACAAAATTCAATATTGGTTTTTATTCAATGTGCAATATGAACCAACCCTCCAGCAAGAACCACATCTCTATCATTGAAGATCCCTCTCAGCAACATTTGGGTGTTCCGCAAGATATGACTTGCATAGAATGTGCAAATGATGACTATCCTTTGGAGGAGGAGCACAAAGTGTGGTTTAAAGAGGTGAGGTGTACTATGTCATTCTGTTTAGCTGTCAGAGAAGAATTCTATCACACATTCATGGATGTAACAGTGGAATCCTATTTACCCTTGCCACTACAGGTACCCCAACGATTAGAATCAAGATCAGAAGGTACTTGATTGGTCTGAGAGTATGTTGTTCAAGCAGTAGGTACTTATGCTTCACTCTTTTATGCTGTCATCTCTACCTTAAGCTTGTTTCATTTTTTTTACGTTCTGCTATCCCTGCATGTCGTTGCATTTCTTACTTTTTCATTATACGAGGGGCAACCGCACTCCTGGCATCCATTGCAACCCCGGTTGTGACTCACAGTAGTACAAGCTAAGTATCGCAGTTAGTTCCAATTAACACACGTGCCACGTGGCAACCACTCGATCGCTAGCAATGGTGGCCAAAGGGAAGACACGAAAATCTTCACCAGCACAGTGAGTTTTGGCACGTAAGCGTCAGTGTATGGCAACGATCATGGCCGTGTGGTCAGAATCTGTTACTGGCAACGAAAATTGAAGAGAGCACTCCAGCAATGGCAGCCGACGGCAGGACAAAAGTGCTTGTACCAAGGGGAGTTTCAGCACCAAAATTGTATGCTTGGGTCACTGCATGATAGCGATCACGACGGTGTAGTCAGAATCTTTGTAGGCCTTTCCTGCGAGCGATGAATTTATTTGCATTATTCACATTACGCAGCACAATTTCTTTTATACCAGGAGTGTAATAATTATGTGCACATGTGCTGTAATTCTAGCCTCGTCCCCAGGCCTCTGCCCAGATTTTATCTCCCAATTTTTCTCCACGGCTGCGAGATAAAATCTGGGCGGAGGCCTGGGGACGAGGCTACTGTAATTCCGCACGCAACACTTTATGACTTTGCCTTCCCTCCCCTCCAGTTCCTCCCTCCCCAGCCCCTCCCTCTTCCACTGCTGCCACAGGATCGGGGACTGCCCATCCCAGGACAGGTCAGTAGAGACGTCAGTGTGGGATGTGTGAGTGTACACATTGTAGCCCTGGTTGTACATCTGGTGGCCGTCCCAGTGTGTGATAATGGTATTGTGTCATTATTGAAACCAGGAGCTTATGAGCTGCCAACGGCAGTGAGGGAGTGTACAAATGTTTCGAGGGGCAACCACACTCCTGGTAGCCGTTGCAACCCCGGTTGCAACTCGCCGTAGCGCAAGCTAAGTACTACAGTTCTTTCCAATTAACACACATGCCACAGGGCAGCCTTTATTACTAGCAGCGCTCTCAACTTCGCCAGCACAGTGAATTTTGGCATGTAAACTTTAGTGAACAACAGCGATCGTGGCTGTTTGGTGAAAATCTTTGTGTGCCTTTCCTAAGGGCTACCAACGAAAGACAAAGAGATCTCGAGAGCCGGTGTTCGAGCAATGGCGGCCGACAGCACAACAAAAGTGCTTGTATTTCCACCCACCACCAAGGAGAGTTCTAAGTAGTCAAATGCTTTGCACACCTGGGTGGGGTTCACCTGAAGATTGAAGAGAGCATGGCCGTGTCTGGGCTCGCAGCTGTGGAAAGGCCTTTGTTGGTACTGAGTAGGCCATCTCTCCTCCTTTGCACACTGGGCCAACCTTGTAGGGCCTCTGTCTGGCAATTACAGTCTGGATGGGCAATCATCGGTGTGACTATTAATGTGTTGGTGTGGCTATAGAGTCATGAATGTGCACAAGATGCTGTTGTGTGACGCATTGCACACAGTGTGCCTATATATACAGGCGCATGAGGTTTTGCAGTTATATAATTGTGAGGGTTCCTTACCAGGAATGGCACTTGAGTGCATCCCTTGTATTTTTTTAGTGGTGGGTCCAAACACTGATGGGACTGCCTTCTACTGTTCTACATCAGAGCCACAGAATCATCTTAGTCATGGTCTTGTCAGCAGTATGTTTCAATCTGCTGTCTCACGCACAATTGCATAAACATGGGATGATTTCACAAGCTCAAACTCAAACGATTTGATGACAGAAGCCTTCCGGTAATTGTCTAGTGCAGCTTTTTCAAGCTTGTGGACTAACCTACTAACCTCAGAGACAGCTTCATTGGATGGTGAGTCACGGGCAGGTCAATACATAAAGCCTATTTCTACACACGACTCACATTCCTTTGGCATACCTTGTGCTTCATACTTCAGAAGGGTTCACTTCGCTGTGTTTTTTTACTCTCCCCTAGCAAACATCTATGCCCGTGAGAGATCGAGATTTAGAAATGTTTGACCTTGCTGTATTCGATATGATTATGACCGTCATTTCCGCGTGCAATGAGTTAAGGCATCCATAGGCTAAAAGTGACTTCCAGAGTAAATGAAAATGAATTCAGCAGTTAAACAAATTTGGACCTTGACAAGATTTAACAACAGTGTTGTGCAATGGACTATATATCCCTGTGCATGGGTGTCACCATGGCAACCATTTGATGTACTGCAGCCCATACCACCTGCTTCATGTGCTTTCACTATGGCAACTGTTTGATGTATATGGTGCATATCGTCCGCACTGTCAAAATTGCATGTTTTCTTGCATGAAGCAATGTGAAAGCATGAAGCAAATGATCTTGAATACATGTAGAATCAGTAAGCCAGATCAGTCACACAGCCACCTTTCTCAGCACAATGTCCTTGAGCAGCATACCATCCCAAACAATGTGCCTCTTTACAGAACTTATGAACTAGATTATCAAGGCTGTTTTTCCTTATACCTGAGTACTGAATTGCACGCTTCCAGAATGCAAATGCAAAGGCTTCCAGTAGAAAGCACCCTTTGCCATAATGACATCCTTGAAGCAGCCCACCACATCTCTCTCACCTAGTTCAGGGATGGTAGATTTTATGCACCTTTGGCCTAAGTACCCAATGTCAAGTAAATACGTATCCAGCTTATACCACGGTGATTGAATTAAAAACTGGCTATTGTGCTGCTGGATTGATATCAGAGAAACCAGCATTAGCACTAGTCTGTAGTAGCTGTTTTGTGTAACTATGGAAGAATTGAGAATTTGAGTAGGTCAGCAACCTTTGGAATGATCAGACGACTAACTACATTAAGTAGAGGTGTTCACTGAACACATACCCCGCCTGGAACGTCTGCAGGATACAGTGCAGCTATAATCGACATGACATCTCGGCCGATGCGCATCGAACAGGTGCTATCGCGTATACTGTGTTCGTGTATGGCCATATCCAAGGTGTGGGAGTGACCGCTTACCGTATATACAACAACATGCATATTGTGAAGCTGAAGAGGTGGGGCCAAATGTTACGAATAACAGGAAATAGCTGGAAAAACAGCTGAAACAATAGCCACGATGTCTGTGACTGTGAAGTATATAAATCGTCGGAAAAGACTGTTTCCTATAGCAGTTATCTCGAAGCATGAAGTTTCCAATGCACTACGTGTCCTGTTCTTGATAGGACTCTGACGTCACGAAGAGGTGGAGCTAATAATTATGAAAAGTAGGAAATAGCCAAAACTTCACTTGACTTCAGTCAGGTACACATAGGCAGTTTTTTTGCTACTTGCTATTGTCTGACTCCCGCCCTTTCGATGGTTTACAAGAGTCTATGTGGCGAGATTTCAATTTTTTTGCACCTGACAGACTGACAGACAGAAGGAAAAAACTGATTGTTTAACCCGCTCCTTCAAGCATGTTAGTTAAGGTGTTTACAGACGTCATACCGTATATCTTCACGCAAAATGGGAAAAATTGTCTCTAATTTCGGCAAGGGAATTCCCAAATATTTCAGAATTTAATCTCTGATTGTAATGCGTTTTAGGCAGCTTGCCGTCCTGTCCGAGAGGCTTATACAAGCCCAGAGCCAGCCTGGAGAGAAATCGGTGAGTTTGGTGCTGCCTCAAGCGGTGAAAGCTCCAATCGCTAATGCACACGAACCCCTGGAAGTCGACCGATCGCGTTCGACATAGCTATGTGCCACGTTGACCAGTTCGTCCAATTCAGGGTGAAAGCCCTGCGCTGAAGTACACTCGCAAACCTCCGAGTCTTGCCCTGACCCTGAGGGTCAACACAGATGAACACAGAACGACACGGGGTGAGTACCGGGGGGTATCGATCTTACACGTGCCAGCCTCTCCCCTCCTCGTAATGGGTGTGGCGAGAGGCTGGCTCGCGAGACTAGTACGCCGACAATTCCGATGCAGGTGCTCGTCGAAAGTATATATGGAGTGTCACAGTCTGTACCAAGAAGAAAGACGCCCTACCGGTATATATAGCTGCTCGATCTTGACACTTGAATCTCGAGTGGAAAAAATCCGACCGACCGACCGCGGGTGACACTTCTAATTATTCGGCACTTCTACATTTTGATACAAATTTTACTTCTAATTATTTTGGCAAGGCTTAGGAATAATTAATAAAAACCTGCCGAATTTTTAGAAGATATACGGTACTCGAAATGAACATAATATTGGGACATTTCTGTAACTGATACTAGTCAAGGCAGTTCTTTTCGCCATTATTTCAGCTTTTTCCTGTTATCAGTTCTTAGTTCCACCCCTTTCAAAACCACACGTGGTAGTTAGCACGTTACCTTCCATTCTTCATTATAATAGTATAATGTCGTCATACCATTTGTCTCAATACCAGACTTGCACACGGCGGAGTACATGTACAGGTGCTGTTGATAAATTCAGCCATCGTACTCAACAAGCGTGGGGTATGTGTCTTTCAGACACATAATTATAGTGAAACCTGCAGTCACCTTTGACCTTGGCAAAATTCAGCAATACGTATGGTCAATTTGTCTGTGTGGAGCAGCACAGTCAGTAAGGCACACCCACTTCCACAGTTTTATGTTCACACCACAGTCACAATTCCAGTCACAGCTTACATATCAAAAAGATATACCATAGTTACACGTTATTAAGTGCATGCACCAAGATCCTCACAGGAAGAAAATATGTGCCTAATAACCTTAATTTCGAGAGATGGGAAGTGTGCTTCAATTCTTTTCCATAGGATTGAAAGTGGCAGAGTTTCTGGAAGATGACTTAGCGCTTAATAAAGAGTAGCTTGGGATGAGAATCTAACCTGCACCTAACAGTGATTATGTGCTTATAAGTGATCTGTGCTTAAGGTGGCGGGCAAGCAATGATACGCGTGACCGCGCAATTATTGGAGGCATGGTTCCGAATCACCGCTCTCGAGCGCACCAGCAGCAGCCATCGAAGACGTGCCACCTTTCTTCTTCCAAGGCTGTTGGGCATCCATTGACAGCGTGTCTGGTTGAGTGCTACGTTATACGCACTTTGTACCATGACAAAGCCAGCTGCAAATCTCGGCGAAATACAACACTGTTTTTTCTGTACGTCTCAAAAATCAGCTGAAAGTGTTTAGCTAAAATGCTCTTCGCAGGCAGCTGTTCCACTGGTTACTTGAGGAGGCTACATAGTCATATGGCATCGAACGAACGTCTCATCGTGGTTTCTCCCCTGCAACCTGCACAAAAACAGGAAAATTGACCTCGCGATAACACTGTTAACTCCGTATCCAGCTAGTTGCGAAGCGTACTGACACAACGTAGCCCTCCAGACTTTGATCCTGAGAAAGAACAGTAGCAGTAGCTTGCGTGCAATGAAACTGAGACGTACAGAAAAATTATATAATTCCATCAACGCTGAATAATTCACTGTCTCCGTTGTTTGCCGCTCCAGAACGTCCTGACTTGGTACATAAGTAGCACTTACCATGAAGTGTTTGAATACCACATTTGGTTTCCATTCATGGCAGGACTTGCAGGTTACAGCATATTTTAGATGACATCATTATTTATTCCAAAATCACTTGCCCGCCACCTTAATAACACACGACTACGGTAAGATGTCAGTTGCCTTTCAGGCCTTCCAGTTCTTGATTGCTTGCAATGATCATTCAGGATGCTGGGTACAGGTTGATGCAAAATATGAAAACGGTTGGGACCATTCTCCATGCACTCTGTCTACATTGATGTCACTCAGTTATCATAATTGCAAATGTTAAAAAACTGGATGGTGGGAAGCCTAGGAATGAGGCTATTTGATCTACACACTACACACATTGCCAACACAAAGATGTGTGAATGTAACGGACGCGAGCAGTAACTAAAAAGTTAAACTTGCAATCTTAGAATCTTAGAATCTTAGAATCTTGCTACAAACCAAGCACTACTTTTATATACAGCCGATAACAAAAGACTTACGGAACAACAACAACAAAGGTGAGGACAGAGACTACAATACACAAACGAATTCGCCCTGCGCACCAAGGGGCTCCCTCCGATGTTGCACAAACATTAATTAACAGTTCGGTCCTCCACACTCCACCCTCCTTCTCCCGCAGCAAAACTATTTCTGTGACAGCAAACTAGTCTTGCTGAGCAGGCTTCCATACATGCAGTAGTTTCCAGCTCCTCCGTCCATGGATGCATAGCTCCTCTCACACTCAGTATCTTGCAATATCATCTAGCCTCAACGCCTCTTGCCTCCTGCGACACTCGCCTTCTCTGGCAGCAACCAGCATCCCGCTCAGCAACCCTCGCGCACTCTTGCGGCGACCCTCCGCTCCTGACAACACTCCCACTCCTGGCTCATGTACTCTTGGCATGCTGGAGACAGTCGTTCACCAACGCTCCTCCCTCTCACAGTTTTGGAGTCAGTCACCCGCTCAGTGACCCTCTCTCTCGACACTCGGAGGCAATCGCTCACTCAGCAACCCTCCCTCTACTACGTCCGTCAAACCGCAGCTCTCCTCGCTCATTCAGCACCCAGCTGTTCACGATTTCCACGATAGAACTGCTCGGCGACTCGGCTCTCTACCAGAGCTCCACTGCTTGGTCTGGCCTAACACGTGTGGCCCCTGCCGCTGACTCGCGGACAGTGGATTGTTGTTCTTGCATGACTCTGTACTCCCTCTCCCTGCTGCACCTTGCATGTGGACCCTGCCGCCGACTGGCGGGGAGTGGATTCATGTGGACCCTGCCGCCAACTGGCGGGGAGTGGATCCATGTGGACCCTGCCGCCGACTGGCGGGGAGTGGATCCATGTGGACCCTGCCGCCGACTGGCGGGGAGTGGATCCATGTGGACCCTGCCGCCGACTGGCAGGGAGTGGATCCATGTGGACCCTGCCGCTGACTGGCGGGGAGTGGATCCATGTGGGCCCTGCCACCGACTGGTGCATGGGCAGTGAATTATGGCGAGTCAACTGAACTTCCGAATCTTAGAATGTTGCTACATACAAACCAAGCACTATTTTTATTGGGGCGAGCCTGAGCGAGCCCCTCATAGTCGTGCTCTTCAGGATGTCCATCTGTCCATCCAGTTGGTTTCTGTCCGACGTTCATTTAGCGTATGACCGTATATCCAAGTGAAAAATTGTAATGTTGCGCCGCCCACGTGCTGGGTTGACAACACACACCCAGCATAAATGCACGACAGTACCGAGTCGAGCCTGCTATGTTTTACGCCGGTGCTACATGATACAAACTACGTACTACAGATTTGTTGAGAGCTGCAGAGGTTGGCTATTCTTTCGGCAATTACAACTTGGGGTACTACTCCTCTCAGGTACAGTGTAGCCTCGTTCCCAGAGTCCCATGCCCAGCTTTTCATCGCTTGCCGTACTGCAAGCGACGTACAGCAAGCAACGAAAAGCTGGGCGTGGGGCTGGGAACGAGGCTACACTGTACCTGAGAGCAAGCAACGAAAAGCTGGGTGTGGGACTGGGAACGAGGCTACACTGTACCTGAGAGGAGTACTCCAAGTTGCCGAGAGAATCTCTCCCTCCAGCTGACTTCTGCATACATATAGCCAGTCTCTGCTGTCCCATTGTAAGTTTTAACTATTCTGAAAACTTATTTCTGCCGGGGGGAGGTGCACAAAATCATTCCCCAAATCCAGGTTAGAACCAAGACATTCTCACTCAATACTCTATATGCATGTACTTAATATACTCCAGTTTGCACAGGCTTACTGTCAAGACTACATTTTGTGGAGAGCATGCACCATAGGTCATTTCCGCATGTTTATCTCAAACCTGGGCAATCTTACCTGATGCAGGGTATGCTCCAATGCAGCAACCTTCTTAGTACATTTGGCCCTACAATATGTCTATGGTAGGCAACATGGCCTTTAACTTTCCTGTGTGCTTGTTTTCCTGGACTACAGTTAACAGGACAACCACTCTGGCAACACTTCTCAAACCTGATGACATGAAAATCCTGAAACCATTGATTCAACCTATTGCTGCTTACTGGGTTGAATTTGCCGACCAGCTTGGGATGGAATCGTATGTGTCTACTATCCAGGCTACACCTGCCAACACTAATCCTCCAGCATGCCTGAGGGATCTCCTGAACAGGTGGCTTCACCACGGACATCCATATCTTGAAGCCCTCTGTCAAGCCCTGCGAGGAGATCCTGAAATTATAGGGGGAGTTGGAGTGGCCACAAATTTGGAGGAACAGTTTCAAGACCAAAGAGGTTTCTGAACTTAAACTTTGCCCTGTATATTAGCTTGCACACCAACCGAACAAATATTTCAAGCAGATGTGCCGGCCATTGTATGTGGCTGAAAAGTCTCTTTCAACCTACTTGAAATGTTTGTTCAGTTGGTGCATGAGCTAATACACTGGGCATGGATACAGCCAACCACACAGGACTTTATACAACATTATCATTGATTCTGTACTCTTAGCCTCTTGCTATGTACATGTAGCTTACAGATAGAGCCATTAGTGTACACAGTCATATGTGGAACTTTGTGGAGAGCATGCACTATACGTAGGTCATTGCGGTGTGTTTAAATTTCCTGTGTGCTTGTTTTCCTGGACTACAGTTAACAGGACAACCACTCCGGCAACACTTCTCAAACCTGATGACATGAAAATCCTGAAACCATTGATTCAACCTATTGCTGCTTACTGGGTTGCATTTGCCGACCAGCTTGGGATGGGATTGTATGTGTCTACTATCCAGGCTACACCTACCAACACTAATCCTCCAGCATGCCTGAGGGATCTCCTGAACAGGTGGATTCACCACGGACAACCATCTCTTGAAGCCCTCTGTCAAGCCCTGCGAGGTGATCCTGAAATTATTGGGGGAAACAGTGTGGCCATGAAGTTGGAGGAACAGTTTCAAGGCTGAAGAGGTTTCTGAACTTCAATACTGCAAGAATCTATACTCTTAGTCTCTTGCTAGCATACAGATAGAACCATTAGTGTAGACAGTCAGCCTTGCTGTGCAACAGCTATTTCACTATGGGAAGGCAAAAGATGGATATGCATCTTTAAAATTGATGCCGCAATTCGGAAACCTTTCCATGACTAGTCCGGAGTTCCATTACAAATACAAATGCAAAAGACCTGAATACAAACGTGGAAGGCCTGAACAAACTCCGGAAGATCCGTAAGTGAAGCTGCACCCTTTTTTTGAAACTTACGTATGTACAAGGCTGCGCTCTTCAGAAGAAACCTTCTGCGTCTTTGGAAGAAACCTTCGATTTTCAGACGAAGCTTTCCAGTTTGCAGCATGCAAAGCTGCGATGCGAACGCATATTGGAAGCGTTCCGAATCGCGGCATCAATTCTAAAGACGTGCACCGTAGTTTGGATGTATAGTAAGACTTGATTCCAAGCCATTCCCACATCAAGCTTCTTAAATAGACTAGTTATGCATGTAGATTATGATCAAGAAATGCACAAGTACTATACAAGTACAAGTTACCTATTCTTTTTCCAACTCAGGAGATCCTCCTCAGGGCACCAGTCAGTCTACAGCTCATCAGACACAGCAAATGCGTCCTGGATACCAGCGCAACATAAATCAATACCCGCCCTAGCAAAGTCACTAGTATGTTCCAGCTCCAACATGATGGCCGTTCCCATCTTGTCAACATCCTACCATCCCAGTACACTGGACTAGCAGGCCAGGCTCAAGTGGAAGAACACACGTTACTAAGGCAACAGTGACATCCGCATGTAGGGACCACGGCGGTCCCGCGGGGAGACTAGCTGCTGGTGGATGCAGTCTGAGTTTGTTCCGGTATACCCACAAGATGAGGTGCATTATTCTGAAGAGTGAGCTTGCCCTACCATGCAGCAAGTTGCATGGCTGCCAGTAGTGCATGCAGTTTCCACTCAAAAAATATACTGAACTGTTTTATGCTATCATCCCTACCTTGTTCCCTACCTTGTTTCCCTACCTTTTGCAGTCATTCCGCCAACGTAACGGAAGTCAATATAAATTTGTATTTGTGATGACGTCACAAGCTCGGGTAAAGCGTACCTTATGAATAATTAATTTGAAACTTCAGTTACAAATAACTCGAAAAGTATGAAGACTACAACTGCTAAACGTGATAGGTAGTTGCATCGATGTATGCTCTCTGTTGTTGCAGTGTTAGAGCTCCACTACTTCCACGAATGGGTGGCTACCAACAGTTCCGCGCAACAGCGTCCATTTCGTCCGTGCCAACAGACCCCGCGAGGGATTTTCTTCTGACACCAGTATCACCAAGTAGTATGCAAGAACCAGCAGTAGATATACGGAGCCCCCTCTGGCCGTTACAGGCTGCCCACTCCAATCCCCTGCGATGAGAGGTTCTGCTGGTATTGTGATGGAAGAGTGGAAGATGAGTTGCATTTTGTATTCCAATGCCGCCTGTACGAAGCTCTAACGGAACGAACCAGACTACTGCAGTATTGCCAAACGATAAACTATTCCTTCAACTATCTAGAGGATATTGAAAAATTTAGGCTTATATGGAAGGCCAGGAATGGTCGTGCAATATACCTATTGGGTGTTTTTTTACTTAAGGCATTCCAATTAAGACAACTGTTTATAAGGAATCGTCCAACTACAACTTAGAGTTTATTGAGTTTTCTCACTTTGACTGTTGGGCCTTCTGGCCATTATCTGTCATTAAAATTTATATATATATAATGAAGTTGTTCCCGAATAATACAGTAGCAGATTCGGCCCCGCAAAGTTTACACTATTGTAGTATCCATCCATTCTGATCTCTCACGCCTTACGGTCATACCCTATATGGAAGACCTTTGCGGTACCGCACAAACACCAATTTGTCTTTCACACTATTACGTAATTGCCTCTTGCCGTATAAGGTAAAAGTTTGGGACGTGAGAATACTTACTACTTCTGCTAGGACGTGCATGCTGAGTTCGATGTTCCTTCACCGCCTTTGGCAGCTCATGCACTCCTGATGCAGCAAATCACTAAATGACACACAATCCAGACCATGCCTTTAGCCTGACACAATGGAAAATCACTTGAGAAACACTATAGGTTTTGAAGGGCACCTAAAGGAAGGTGATAAGGTGTGCTATTCATGCTATATAGGGAAGCCTATGGCGCTTGTTCGGCGTGTTTGCTGGAGATCTTGCTGTAATTATTATGGTCCTCTCGACTGTGCGCGCAATGATGTGCTATGCGTGCAATGCGCAGCTACTTGCTGGCTCACTTTGTTAGCAACTGTGAGACTGGCGGCAGTCAGTAAGGGTCTCTTGTGGGATGGCAGTATTTGTACAGGTTGGAAGTAGCGCTAGAGAGACATAGCTAGCTACTCCAGGTGGCAAAATGCTCGCGGAACATAGCAGAAGTGGCCTTGGAGGAGACCTTAACCAGCACTGGGGAGGACGTAGACATGGCTGATGAATAAGCCAGTTGCATTTACGGGATACCCAATAACTAATTAGGTAATTAAGTGGGCGTAACTTCCTGTATTAGGCCAATTAAATGGGCGTGACTTCCTACAGGAGACAAAAAATGTCACCAGGAGATCAAACAAACTGTGAAGACATCATGACACCCTCATGTCACCTCTCTAATGCCACCCAATAATTTCACCCCCTCCTAATGTCATCACCCCTTAAGGTTACGGGATACCCAATAACTAATTAGATAATTAAGTGGGCGTGACTTCCTGTATTAGGCCAATTAAATGGGCGTGACTTCCTGTACGCATGCGCCTAACCAAGGCAGCTGCTGTCCTGCCATAGTGAAGACGTGTTCGTGATGGCCACTGATTTTCGACGTCAAACGTCTTCGCTGCCGTTCAGTGTAGGGTGTGCGCTGTTACCGCGAGTGAAAGTGAGGTACCTGTTGCAGTGCCAGAGACAGCAGAACAGCGATAGTCGGCTCTTTCCGTGAAGTAGTATGTGCTGAAAGGGGGACGGTTTGACCTCTGTGACTTCCACTTTCGACTTCCGTCGATTCTATCTCTCATCGTAGACCTCCCCAGGCTTTCACTATTGTCTCTGTCACCATTATCGGCAAGGTAGGTCTCGATAAAGTACGATTTGTGCTCTGAATGTCCCTTTCTATGTCCAAAATTTGACGTCAAAAAATCCTTGTAACAGAGTCGTACGATAACTGCACGCAGTGCATGTGCCCTAGCGCTTATACTGCTGATCTCCGCAGCATCCAATGATACATCTCTTGTACTTCGTAGTGCGTGAGCCTTGCTTACTAGGGTGAGCCAGAACGAGCTCCACATTAGTTGTAAAACTAGGAAGCCACGCCCACTTAATTAATCAGACGTTAATTACATTTGGGTATCCCGTAACCTTAAGGTTACGGGATACTCGTGCGTGCGCCGTCCGAAATGTATAGGGAAATGCATATTTAAGCTCGCTAACCAAAAATCTCAAGTACGAAGAGCGTAAGCAACTTGATTCTGGCGTTGGAGGTGCGCTGTCACAAGGTAGTCTCCAAACAACCCCAGCGTAGATCGCTTGCAGTATCTCGCGGGGAAGGAGGGTCTGGTCATTTGACCGTGGGCAACGCGGATCTACGCCTGGTATGCAGGCGTACTCAATTATTGGTTAATTATCGAATTCTACCGTAAATATTTTTCCGCTGATTTAGAAGCGCTCTCAAAATGACTTGGATGTAGATGGCAGTCCAGACTAGTAAACGATTGATGCCGTACGGCGTACGGCAAGTAGCTCATGGACTTGTTACCGTTCAAAGCGGCAAGATAAAATGGTGGCTAGTACTGGCAGCAGGTGCTTGGGGGTAGTCACTGCGCAGAATCCGACGATCACGACAGTCAGGTATGTCATCAGGCAGTACTGTAAGGCCATAGAGTCACCAGGCAGCGACAACGCTCGAGCGCTTGTGAACAAGCCATGACAGATGAACAAACGCTTAACTACATGTACAGTATGGGGCGAAATTTTATACTACGGAAATGACGTCGCGTATAAATGAAATTGTCAACATTCCGTAGATCCGCGTTGCCCGCGGTCAAATGACCAGACCCTCCTTCCCCGCGAGATACTGCAAGCGATCTTCGCTGGGGTTGTTTGGGTCTGGGAACGAGACTAGTCACAAGGTGCAGGGCATGACGGAAGCTTTTACCGATACGCTGTATAGCCGTGCAAAACGAGCAGTTCAGTTCACCAAAAAGCCGTATTTACCGCTTTTCTTGAGCGAGACAGCAGATAAATTTGCCAGGGATTATGCTATCAAAAAGTTTCCGTCATGCCCTGCACCTTGTGACAGCGTACCTCGATCCACCGCCAGAATCAAGTTGCTCACGCTCAGAGATTTTTGGTTAGCGAGCTTAAGTATAGATTTTGTTTGCTCTTCTGTTATCCCTGCATTTTCAATTATGTTATTTTTCAACTCTTTGAGGTCCACAGTATAATATTAGTATCTACTATCTACATAGCATTTAGCATTGCCTAGGGCGTGTAGCGTCCCACAAAACTCGGAAGAGTGCCCCTGGCTGTAGTGATTACACTCACCGCTCACCAAAGCAGGAAGGGGCGGATGCACTGGGTGTAGTCTCGCAGGCCAGCCTCTCGCCACACGCGAGAGGCTGGCCCGCGAGACTACACTGGGTGGAGCCGATAACTGAGCTAGCCTGTCTGGTTATCGCGCCGTTCGACCAGCTGCTAGAAACTCAACTGTTGTCTTGCCATAAGCGGAGGACCATCGCTACTTACTTTATTGATGGAGAAGGGGAGAGGGGAGAGCAACAGTAAGTCGAAGCAGGAGCGTTATTAACCATATACTGAAGCCTTTTCAGCTTTACCGTTTGATCGACTTACGATGGAAGACTTGTTCCTTCCCATAACAGCTGCCAGCTCAGATGCTTTTGCGCCCTTAATTCTGTACTTATACAGAGGGGTACCACTGACAAGGCTCCAGGAGCAATGCTAGTCGAAGCCCATCCATCAAGTGAGAAGCCATAATATGAAAGGACGCCAATTCTGCACATTTATGCTCTACGGACCCTAAGGAGTTAATACTTGTATGGTACACATGGTCCTCACTTTGCTGAGTTGTATGCCGTGTGGCTGCATTAGTATGCAACACTACATGCCAAGTGGTGACCTTCCTACGAGCCACCCATTTTCAATGATCCGGTGGACACAATATTAAACCAGTGCTCTCCAGGGAAGCCTTCACTGTCCCAGTTCAGTTAGCTATTGTGCAATATGCAGGTCTACACTTAATTTAGGCTGGTTTTGCTACCCATTTTCTCCTCCGTTTTTACACATCCCTCAACCTGTACTCTCATCCACATCTGCACACACACGCACACACACACACACACACACACACATACATGTACAGTTCATATGCACACACACAGGCTGGGATTACCGCTCTCCACCTTGCAGCATACTTTCAACATTAGGATAATTATTATTCTGATTGAACTAGATGCTGACCCGTAGCTGCAAGATAAGGTAATGTTGCCTTGGCAACACATGAACCTCACCATGAAACATGTCAGTTACATCTGGTATCTGGTGTATTTTGATGGCTCTTGCAGACCATAAAATGCACAGGGTTACTGGCCATACACCCAAACCACATGTACCAGGATGTAACTATGATGTACAGAAAATTGTGTAGTACGTGGTTGTATGCATGTATTATGATGTGCATGTATAGACCACAGCTGTTTTATATTCCTGCTGCACTGTGAGTGTGACGGCTGCAATGCATTGTTGAACTCTGTGCAGGATCAGGAGACAGCCCTCATGAGAGCAGCTAGGAACAGGAGTGTGGGGATTGTCAAGATGTTGATCCAGCATTGGAGCCAATGTGAACCTCACTAACAAGGTAACTGGACCCCGTCCTTGGTTGGTACATAATTATCTGGACTCTACCATGTCATACAGGGTAGAGCCAAAATGGACCAGGTCTTCCTTGTATATCAGTACATGGTTGTTATTGCTACGTATGTGGTTTGTCTGATTAATTCTTAGCTGTCTGATGATAAGCATTACCAGTAGAGTTATCGTTCCCAGGCCCTATAGGAGACTTGTTGCTTTAGTAATACTAGGGTGCTAAATCCAACTCTGCATTCTCTTTCTAGGGTGCATTGTGTAAGGAACATGCCATGGCGATCAGAACTTCTGCAATGTGGCAACATATGTGACACTCCCGTGTAGAAATCGAAGATTATTCCGCCTTGGTCAAAAATGAGTTAGTGATTCTAACGTGAGCCTTGGGGCTTCCCTAACACTGTGCGGAAGTCTTAGCGCTAATCGTTGCTAGTAAGAGCAGTTACGCTCACAAAAGTGCACTGACCTTGGGTCGTTTACACAGTATACGCACTCGGTAACGTCAAAACGCAATAAAAGTCAACACTCTGTATCTCTGGTTGTGTGATAGCAGGGTCAAATGGCAACAGTGAGAGGGATCCTTCATCTAAAGCAGCAGCACCTATGAAGCAAAACATCTACACACTGAGCGTTAGATCACCGCTATACAGATCGACGGTTCATCTACGTTGTACCGTTAATGTTATAACGCTTGGTAATTTCTTAGACAAGGGATCCGTTTTGCTGCAACTTTTTTGTCCCAGGTTTCTATATAGCTGTTGTAGAATAGGCATTAGAGAGCGTTGAAAATAAATTTTCATTCAATAATTGCATTCCGGAATAATATTCAATTTCTGCACGGGACTGTCACATATTATACTGCTAAAGAACACAGCATGAGAGATTATTTTTCTGAACGAGGGGCAACCACACTCCTGGTAGTTGCTGTAGCGCAAGCTAAGTATTGCAATTTGTTCCAATTAACACACATGCCACGTGGCAACCACGCTCAGTTGATCGCGAGCAATGGCGACCAAAAGGAAGACAAGACATCATTACAGCACTCACAACTTAGCCAGCACGGTGAGTTTCAGCATGTAAGTGTCAGTGAACGACAGCGATCACGGCCGTGTGGTCAGAATCTTCGTGTGCCTTTCCTAAGAACGGTACTGCTACTGGAAGCGCTCGAGCAATGGCGGCCAACGGCAAGACAAAAGCGCTCATATCTCCACCACCAAGGTGAGTTTCAGTGCAATTATTGTGTGGTTGTGTCACTGCATCATGGCGATCACGACGGTGTAGTCAGAATCTTTGTAGGCCATTCCGAAGTAGTCAAACGTTAATTATTTATTATTTATCGAGGGGCAACCGCACTCCTGGTAGACGCGGGTAAACGGTAGCACAAGCTAAGTGTGACAGTTCGTTCCAATTATCACACAAGTACCATTCATAGCCGCGTTGCAACCCCGCTGTAGCGCTAGCGCAAGCGCGAGCGCAAGCTGCAATTCGTTCCAATTAACGCACATGCCACGTGGCAACCACTCTCAGTCGATCGCGAGCAATGGCGACCAAAGGACATTATTACAACTTAGCCAGCACGGTGAGTTTCGGCATGTAAGTGTCAGTGAACGACAGCCAGCGATCACGGCCGTGTGGTCAAAATCTTCGTGTGCCTTTCCTAAGAACGGTACTGCCACCGGAAGTCGAAGAGAGCGCTCGAGCAATGGCGGCCAACGGCGAGACAAAAGCGTTCATATATCTACCACCAAAGTGAGTTTCAGCACAATTATTTTGATTTTGTGTCACTGCATCATAGCGATCACGATGGTGTAGTCAGAATCTTTGTAGGCCATTCGGAAATAGTCAAACGTTTATTAATTATTTACATTACGCGGCACAATTTTCTCTATACCAGGAGTGTAACGAGGGGCAACCGCACTCCTGGTAGCCGCGATGCAACCGGTTACAACTCGCTGTGTGATCATAGTCTTTGAAAGTTGAAGAGAGTGCTCAGGCAATGGCGGCTGAAGGGAAGACAAAAGCACTCACAACTCCACCACCAAGATGAATTTCAGCAATTAAATTGTACAGTTGGGTCACTGCATGATAGTGATCACCATGATTTAGTCGGATTCTTTGTAGGTCTTTCCTGCGGGCTGGAAGGTTATTTATTTACGCGGCACAATTTTTCTTCTACCAGGAGTATTTTCCTGAACAATTATACAGGATGGACTCACAGCACTTGACCTAGCCAGAACTTTCACCCCAGAACTTCATTATACATGCACAGTAATAACATAGTTATGTACCTTTGCATTGGAGAAAACAATCATTTATAGCCTTTGCTTTGCCGGAGTAAACATTTGACTGGAGGAGATTGATACATGACATATTGTACATTATTGTCATTCTTGAATGACAGTGGTAATCGGGTGCAACTCCTCAGGATGTTATAGATGGCAAACTCACCATAATGATAAATAGGCCGAGACAGTTGGCTGGTCTACCTATTCACTCTAGCTCGGAGGCATACAACAAAATCTCAGTGTTAACCATCCTTTGTGTATATATATGCATGTGTACATTGCCAGTGCATGATCATTGATTTTATTTAGGAATTGTTGTCCTGCAAGTCCATTCTGTTAGCAAATCCGGAGTGAACTGTACAGGAGGACATGCTCATGCAGGTTGCATGATATGCTGAGAGAATCTTCTCAACTCCGCTAACCCTAGTACCTCTATACAGTTCTCTGCAAGTTTCACGATCGACTTGGAATCATCAGGCATCAATCCAATTATCACCAAATCAAGAACCATGTGGTGACATTTACACTAAATTGATTTTGCACCTAACAAATCCACACTGCAAAACATTTCTTGAGCCAGCCCCAGCACATTCCTGAACATTGACATGATAGTGTGTCTATAATAATTATAATGGCATAATAATCATCGTGTACGTTTGGACATAAAACAGTGACTGTTCTTGGTACAGCATCATCCTAGCCCTTCTGATGGACATCGCGGCTTATGTGTTCTACGCCACTGCCATTAATGGCTGGATGATGATCACCGCACGATTGCTTGCAGGCATGTTTAGCAGCTTGCAATTCACAACTGCTTTGACATACTTTGGAGTGAGCTATCTGCTGTACCTGGAGGCACTAGGGAAGGAACAGAGGGTCAGCGAGGAGCAGAAGACAACAAAAGTGAAGGACAAGCTGTTTGCATTCTACGCTGTCGCTAGCAACTTTGGGTATCTGTTTGGACCAGGTCTGTGAGATGTAACTAACGATGTACTATTATACAGTAATACCTCCTGCTTAAATTATACCACCCATTCACTGCAAATGATTGTAGTATGATGAGAGTGTTCTTAGAAAACTCTCGAAGATGAATATAGTACAATCATTGTTATGAAAGCTTATAAGGGTCTCACCATTGCAGCTCTACCCCAACCATTTACTAGTACATAGCAAACTGTGCACATGTAGCTCTGCTAACTCTTCTTCACTTTCTCAATATTCATTAGTGTGACATTGTGAATAGAACAACAGTTGTTACTGTGTGGAGACATGAACAGCCTTTGTAATGGAAATGTCACGCATGTCGTAGACATAATTTCTTTCTTGTCCGATCAGCTGACGATGATGAGGCCTTGATATAATTATACATAATTCTCTAAGATTTGCATATTATGCAAGAGACATACCTTCTTGTTGCTTTCTTGTTCGATGATGACGTAATGCACAAGATTTCTATGAAATGGAATTAGGGGTCTAGTTAGCTACTCGTTTCTCAAATGTTTCAATCACATTCAGAAGCCCGTAACCATGGAAAGGTAGGTCTGATTGGAATTAGGCTTGCTGATGATGGAAGTTGATGGGCTGCTGACATCCTTAAGACGACTTTGCATGTATGATTCATATGTACATACGTTTGGCATGTCTTTCACACAGTAAGAAAGAAAGAAGCTGTTCCTGAGCTTGCTCTCAGGGTACAAAACAGTGCAGATGGTCTGCATGGTTGTGTATGTATGTGTGTGTTCTGTTAACTGGGGCTGGGCACCATCAGTGTATGCTGCCTGCTCAGTATTCAGATTCAGGTAGACTCTTTGTAGCCAAGAATGCGATTTTTGTGGTGGACGACCCTCACAATTTGCTGGATTTTTATTGGACACTCAGAGACTTCTATGTGCCCTGCATGAAGGTCTGCTCATACTGTGACAAGTCAAATTCATTCTGCCTTATGCACACTGTAGATATTTGTTAATACTAAAGTTTCCTTTTTGACCGCAGGTGTTGCTGCTATCCTGATGCAGTTCCGTATTGACCACTTCAGGGCAATAGGATGGTACAATGCGGCCCTCGGAGCACTCTACGTAATCCTGCTGTTTGTAATGTTCCACAGAGAGAGCAGGAGCTACTGTGAAAATGTCCGCCAAAGGTATGGATGTATACTACCAGAAAAATCCAGCTGGAAAAGCACAGTGACTGTCAGAAATCTGGTCTCACTCCTGATGTCCTTGAAACACTATCTTGCTGGCAGTTTATCAAAGCATGCCTAGCCTTATTACGATCAGCATCGTAAAATGTTTGTACGCACGTACGTATGTAGTGAGACTTCGTACACAATTTGTGAGTTATAATTATGTGCTACATCGTTTATGTATATAGTTGTAACGTGGCCTACAACAATATCGGGTACAGATCTTTGCAGGTTGGCTGTCCAGAGGCAAAGGTAGATAGGTGGGGTCTCTCAAGGATGTGATTGAATTAGCACACCTCTCTCTACACTAATTGAACCATCTCCTTAAGAGGCCCCACCTATCTACTTTGCCTCTGTACAAGCAACCTGCAAAGGTCTGCCTTTCCTTGATATTTTGTTACCAGGGGTGATTCTATATTCTATATACGCACCTGGCACTGTATTTCTAAACCTGGCTGAATTACTCTTAACTATTCTTCAGATAATATCCTTCCTGATAGTAGCAAGGGGAGGTATAACCTCCAAGTTTGTTATTTATGAAGAGTTGTTCAATCCCATTCTGAGTGACTCCTTTGGGTTCACCGTCAAGGACACCTCCTACCTCTTTGTTCTGCTGCTTCCTACACACTTTGGTAACTTCGTCGTGTGAGTTCCAGATTTGATTGTTGCTGTTCTGTTCTAGTCCCTGATGAGATGTGAATTTGCATCCTTACTTTTAGCAGGGGCGGAGATATAAGGGGGGCAGGGGGGGCTTGAGCCCCCCCACTCTCAAAAGCAGGGGGGCTGAGCCCCCCCCCCCCCAAAACAACAGACTGGATGGTACTATCCCACGAAATCTAGCACTAACTTATAGCTATGTCACCTCGTTTCTTGGGGGCTGGCGTCTCTAACTTGCAGTGCAAAGCACGAAGGTGCCACGAGAGCCCATCCCAATAACTGAAAAATGAAGGCAAAAATTCACCTCTATGCACTGCCTTCGGCAGTGTTCAATTGTGCTATTAGCCCCCCACTTTTTGGTAGCTGTCTCCGCCGGGCATCAGTGTTAATTTTTTCAGCTGTCGTGTAAAGTGACAGAATAATACAAAGTAGAGTGACGTACTGACAGTTTTGGGGCCATAGTTTTGTATTAAAGGGAGTTACTCCAGCTGAGGTACATGCAAGGCCTTCACTGTTCATAAGCATGCACATGTGGCAGGGGTGGCGAAGCACTTTATATAGCTAGCTTTGGTCAGGCAGTATTATTTGTGGAGGTGTCTAGTGTGCACAGGCTGCGAAGTTGTGGACTCTATCCGCTAGAAGTGTGGAAACATTTGGATGGTGGTACACTGGCGTGAGAAGCATGCTGGTGTAATGGGTAGCCAAGTATGCCGGACCTGTTCTGCTGCCCTTGCATTAGCATTACTATGTAGTATAGTTTGTTGCCTTGACAACAATTTATTGCTCCTTATGTCCACAGCCTTCTCATGCAGCAAATCAGATTGAACAGCCGTGTAATCACAATTTTGGGGATATTTTCCTCCGTGATTGGCCTAATATTGATGGCAGATTGGCAGTCAATACCATACGATTGCTGCACTGAGTTCAGTCTTTATCACCACCCCGAGCTTGCACCAGGTGTCTCCAACACTAGCCTTCCTCCCACCCCAAAAGGTCTCCTTGACTGCCCATGGTTGAATGACAGCTTACAGCACAACACCACTACTGTGAGGACTTCAGAAGAGGCGGTGGCTGTTGCTACTATGCCACTGCAGCAAATGGGACTATTTTCCCCTCGACACCCAGTTGTGAACAAAATTTCATATGATCTAGCCATGAACATTTGTCAGTCTCTGAGTTCAAGTCAGTATCACTGTCACTGGATCCCAAATTCTGTCATAACTCACCGACTTTGTCTTGCCTGTCCACCGATATGCCGAAGTGTGGATCGCACTCTGAACTTTGTTCAGTACATGATTGGTGCAGTCGTCTTTTGAATCACAATTTCTATCCCAAGAATTGGTATTATGATGGTACTTTCAGATGTTGTCAGTCGTCAGTATCAGGTGGGTTATAAGAGAAAGTAATCCCTGTGTAGCAACAAATCCATGCACCTCCTATTAGTGTTGTGATTCTGTACCCAATAATTGGTTATCAACCAGTTATTTACACTGCCAGTCAATTATTGGCTTACTATTATTTTAATAACCAGTTGTCTGCACTGGACCACGGTCTCTTTTGTATGTTTTGAAGTGTACAAAGGCAAAGTAGATAAGGCGGGGTCTCTCAAGGATGTGATTGAATTAGCACACAGAGCTCTCTCTGCGCACTAATTCCATAAGAGACCAACCTGCAAAGATCTGTCAGTCAGTGCAGGGCTGCAAGCTGTACTTACAAGTTTACAGTTGACATAGTGTACCAAATTGCCAATTAACCAAATATCCAATCTCAGGCTTCCAATCACCGGTTTCAGGCTCCCTACGAACCCGGCCCCTAGGGGCATTCTACTATGTACAAGATGCCTTCCCCTCCCCCTCTCCCCACCCTTTGAATTGACCTCACATTAAAATTACTGGAACAAACAAGTTCACAATTGATTCATTATAAATCTTATGTCATGATATTGACATCACAAAATGTTTATTCGCTATTATAAGACTTAGCTAGTTCATGACTATACTAGATAGCTAGCTATAATTATGTTGCCAGACTATTTTTCATAGCTGTACAGTGTTTCAAACTTTAAACACAGGGCTTGGTGATGGGACTTGCTTCTGCATCAACTGGCGTTTTCAGAAGCATCGCTCCCTTATTTGGTGAGTATGCCTGAACTATAGTTTAATAATACTGGACAAAAGAATGAGTTAGTAAGACTGCCTGCTGTAGCCTCGTTCCCAGTCCCACACCCAGCTTTTCATTGCTTGCAGTACCCCGCTTTACCGTACTGCAAGCGACGAAAAGCTGGGCGTGGGACTGGGAACGAGGCTATGCCTGCTGCATGACCACAAATCCTTCCCTCAGGTGCACAACTACACTGTAAAGCCAGCGGCACTTTTGTTGTGTTCAAATGCAAGACATAGCCTGTGTTGATCAAAATGACAACCCAGTGTCATGCCAACATACATGTACACTACTTGCACAACCTGTAGTTGAGTAACGGTAACAGTATTGGTCATCAAGAGGTATAATTTCAAGCAGATTGACAGATTATCCCTCCACAGTCATTATAATTGTTTCTTCATCCAATAGTGTAGGAGAATAGCATGGATGCAGCGAAGATTCTTTGGAATGAATGTAAACTACTTCGTCCTATAGTTGGTGCTGCGTATGAAGGAGTACAGAAGCGGACGTTTCTGGCCATGTCTATAGTGATATCACTTCAGATCCCTCTCGTACTCATTCTGCTACTACTCTACCCCAAACTGGGTAGAATGAAGGAGAAGCTGCACGGGGACACAGCTGCTCCTGTCAGCAGTGAGACCAGTACTAGTGAGAAGGAGCCCAGTCTTTCATATGAGGAAGATACCACTGAAATGTCCGAACTATTACAAGTAGAATAACTGGTAGCTATATCAACACAGCTATTGACACATTCTGCATGTACTTATTAGTCACTAGTAGTATACCTATTGATTTTGAAAAGTCACTTCTGAATCAACAGTTAGCTACTAATGTTCTATGGGGAAATTTATTGTAGCTAATGCCTGCTAAAACTAATGGTCACTTCACAAGTTCAGTCACCACCCCCATGCCCCCACTCCAACCACACCTCCCATGCTCCCACCCATCACCTGAACTGAAGGAACTGCACTTCCTTTTAATTCTTTTAAGTCTGCACTAGATAACTATATGTCTAAATATAGCTGGATATGTACCATGTATTAGCATAAATTGCCTATTGTATGTATCCATGCATTTGCAGAATATATTATAGAAAAAAAACCCCCAAAAAACCAGTGTTATAGCTAACCTGCCGATGCAAGCCGATACTTACATGAACTAGAGATGTTCATAGAACACATACCCCGCGCTGAACGTCTACAGGCCAGGATGCATGCAGTGCAGCTACAATCGACGTGACATCTCTGCCGATGCGCATCGAACAGGGCGGCTATCGCGTATACTGTGTTCGTGTATGGCCATATCCAAAGTGTGGGAGTGACCGCTTACCGTATATAATATTGTGAAACTAGAGAGGTGTGGCCAAATGTTACGAATAATAGGAAATAGCTGGAAAAACAGCCGAAGCAATAGCCATGATGTCTGTGCAGAACATAGATCGTGAGAAAACACTGTTTCCTAGCGGTCATCTCGAAGCATGAAGTTTCCAAATGCACTACGTGTCCTGTTCTTGATGGGACTCTGAGGTCACGAAGAGGTGGAGCCAATGTTATGAATAGTTATGAAAAGTAAGAAATAGCCGAAATACAGCGAAACGGAGCGCCTTGACTTCAGTCAGGTACACATAGAGCAGTTTTTTGCTATTTGCTATTGTTTGACTCCATTTCGATGGTTTATGAGGGTCTATGTGGCGAGATTTCAATTTTTTTCGCTGACAGACAGACAGACGACTGACAGACAGACGACTGACAGACAAAACCGATTGCTTAACCCCGCTTCGCGCATGCGCGCGCGGGGTAATAACTCCATGCTCACCAGAAGTGATATAAAACATGCAGCAGCTAGCTAGCTCTGTTCCAAGATGTCTTTTGCAGGGTAAGAGGTATACGGATGCTAATAAATGGTGTCAGAGGGCATATATACCAGTGAGAAATTTGGAACTGGAGCTCTGAGATAGAATCTGGAGCCGTCAAACCTAAAGAGTATATTAAACTATAGACTGTCTTGCCAGGAATGGGGTCCCTGATTGTAGGTCTGCTACGTACACTTTAGCCTGGACCGGGAGTCTGTACCCTGAATTACATTACAGTACAGTAGTCAGGGCCCGGCATTAATATTATTAGTACACAAACAAACAAACAAATGAAAGTAGTGGTGATGACAGTACAGTAGGTACAGAGCCTGTAATGTGTGAGAAGATGGAACAGTTCTGTATTATGTATTATGCAAATCGAATCATGATCACCATGCACTCCTCTGCTCCCACACCTGGCCCAGCCCCACCCACCAAAGGGGTACTCTGTTGCTGTCCTGATGCTTGACTCCGATACTGTGCGGTAGGCAGTTAGTCTGGTGCCCAGACCCCACGCTACTTTGGAATGACAAGATGATCAGAAGTCTTGCTTGGAACGTGGTTTTAGACTTTTATATCCGAGTGGAGAAAGCACCTGCATGGTGCTCCCGCTCGGGTGTTGACGAGGGAGGCTGAAGGGCTGGAGGGCATCGTCAGATAGACAGGGTATGTGTTGATTCGCCATTCAAGAGTGGGCTGTCCATTAATTGCCACAATTTTGTTCTCAGAGTTTGGCCATGTTGAAGCATTAAAAGTACAAACCGCAGATGTAGTTCTAGTCTGATGTAGCATCCCTAAGTGATGACCACAACTTCTTGGTTGTAGTGTAGAAGAAAAAAAACGGGTCTTGAATCAAGGGTGATTGATGACTTGTTTCCCAATGTTAACCAAGGCCTTTCTATAGCCGAGCTAGACCAGCCATGCTTTTTACACCCTGTGAGTATACCCCCACTTTCCCCTGTCCCACTCACACAGAATGTATCTCTCGAGAAGTGACATCATGAAAGTCGATCTCATGATGAGTTTTGTCGATCATCATTAGGCCTGAAATTTTGAACTTAACTAAGTTAGCACTGAAGCACAACAAGTATTGCTCAAGCAAATTTCCTGAAACACTACAAGCACTGCCCAAGCATGCAGATCATTAGCTTGAGTTGTGCATACCACCCATGCCAGTCTATGCGACAATGCACCTCCCTTATGTGCTTATATCTTCCCTCGGTCCCTCTCCTCTCCCCAGTGTGTGGCAAAGAGCCTGAAGAGGAACACCGCTGAGGTCAATCTCCTCTATGAGCAGAGTAAGAAGCTGCATGGAGATGGTGCTTCAGGTGCAGACCCACAAAACTATTATCAGGATAGGGAGGACCCTGTATTATTCACAACATCAATATCGCTGGTACCCATGCCATGACTTATGGAATTGTACCTTCAAGCAATAATTGCTGTAATGGTTTGTCTTCTCAATGGAGGTTTCTGAAGCTATTGTTGACGAATTTATAACGACTGTACTTGTGTTGTACATGTGCGTGTGTGTGTGTGTGCATGTCTGAAGGGCCGCACAAGCTATAGGTTGTCATTGTTCTCACCCTACATGAGGAACACCCACATTCAAAACATGACATTGTCCCTTCTCTTCTCCTCAACCATTAAGTTTGGATCAAAAGTGATGCAGCATCCCTGTGGGGGCCGGAGGGTTGATTGAATTGGGGGCCGGAGGATTGGCGGCCGAACCTAGAGTTCAGGGCGTCTGGGGGCTGGATGAGGGTGTCTGGGGGCTGGAGGATTGATCAAGGGTGTCTGGTAGGGTGCACGCATGCATGTGATTGAAGTGGGCAAGACCATCAATCATTACTGCCGTAGCTACCATATGGTGTACATGTACATGCAATGTCCCAGTTCCAATGGATACCTTCTGTAATGGGAAAATCACGGGCTTGATCATGCGTATGTGCATGACAGCTGACTGACCTGACTCCCACAAGGGATGGTTGGACCATCGATCACCATGCACTGCTCTAGTTTGTTCTGATGAAGCCCTTGTAGCACACTAACAGCATGCATGGTCACCATATATCACGCAGTTGGTCATGATAAACTCAGCTAGCACTCATCAACAGCTTGACATGGGTCATCATCCGGTCAGTGATGTATGTGTCTGGGAACAGATCTGCACACAGCTATGTTACACCCACTCAAACCCCAAATATCAGCATGACGGTATATCATGGAAGCCATCCATATCAGACTGGACTTCCAGAGGGATGGCCATGAACCTGTATCTTGGATGGAATCTGAATTGTTATAAGAAGTCAGTGCTAATAGTCATTCCTGACTGATCCTTATTATTCACTTCCTGTTTTTTCCACCGATATGAGGCATATCTCAATAACTGCCGTCAGGCCAAGTTGAAGTGAGCATCAACAAAAGTCCTCAGCGGGATAAAATAATGAATGACCAATGTACATGTACTAGAATGGAGCTCCAGGCATCACCCCCCCCCCCCCCCCCCCCCCCCCCCCCCCCCCCCCCCCCCCCACACACACACACACACACACACACACACACAAAACACAAATATGACTGCAGTCTGGCAGCTGTTTCTACCAGTGAACAAGAACCTGTCAGAACACTAATTAGCACCCCCAAAACCTGCCCGCTGTCAAGAATACTGAATTCTTGAGTATTAGTTGGGGCGAGCCTGAGCGAGCCCCACATAGACGAGTTAGCTGTGAATTTTCTATATTTCTTTATCTCACGTTGCGTGGGCGGATCACACGTGCCGGTAGTCACTGTATACGCGCTACAGCAACAGGGGCGATGTATTTCCCTTTGATGTTTGATACATGCCCTGGACCAGGGCATGTATATCCCTTTGATGTTTGATACTGGGAAGCCCCACTGTTCACGGTTTGTTCAACCGCTTGGTAGTAGCATAATGTGAACGTCAAAAGTCACTGTATTTCACACAGATCAAGGGAGAATGTGTCTGTAGTCTAGTTGAGAAGTAGCAAGGTATTCGCGCGTAAGCGCTATGGGTCTATGCGATAGATGGACGGTCGGCACAGAGCTTTCGGCTACTAGCGCTATGGGTCTATGCGATAGATGGACGGTCGGCACAGAGCTTTCGGCTACTAGCGCTATGGGTCTATGCGATAGATGGACGGTCGGCACAGAGCTTTCGGCTACTATCGCTTTGCTTCATGCTGTAAGCACACTCTCGCGCGGCCAGAACCAACCACGGAGACCAGAAACTAACGGAGTTGGATCCTTACAGCTCACCTCACGTTCAGTCATTTTGTCTTCAGTCCCTTTGCATCTACGGGAGCACTAGGCTTCTCTCTTCGCTTTCCTTCTACGTTTAAACCGCTTTGACTAACATCGAAGACGGCCCTTCTTCGTAATTCCAACGTGGGAGTCGTCCTATTTTCGAAATCACTCGCTGTCACGCCATCCGTCACTGAATATAGGCCCAATACTCCTCGAGAATCGCGCAAACAACTAGCTACTTGCTTCTCAACGACGACATCAACTACTATACAGCCAGCTAGCTATAGCACACACACTGAACTGAAGCCAGACTAAACCGTGCTGCAGTGTGACGCAAGCAGTTACCAAGGAGACTCCGTAGCAACCGTGCTGCAGTATGAAGCCAGACCACTAAATGACCGAGGCGGATCTATCTAATTTAGAAAATTTAGAGACCTGTGGGTAGGTCTCTAACCCAGTTAGAGACCTGATGGTGGTTCCTACACTATAATATTATAGGATACTCATTAAGGTTACGGGATACTCGTGCGCGCGCCGTGCGAAATGTATAGGGAAATGCATATTTAAGCTCGCTAACCAAAAATCTCGAGTACGAAGAGAGTGAGCAACTTGATATTCTGGCGGTGGAGGTGCGCTGTCACAAGATGCAGGGCATGACGGAAGCTTTTACGGATACGCTGTATAGCCGTGCAAAAACGAGCAGTTCAGTTCACCAAAAAGCCGTATTTACCGCTTTTCTCGAGCGAGACAGCAGATAAGTTTGCCAAGGATTATGCTATCAAAAAAAGCTTCCGTCATGCCCTGCACCTTGTGACAGCGCACCTCCACCGCCAGAATCAAGTTGCTCACGCTCTTCGTACTCGAGATTTTTGGTTAGCGAGCTTAAGTATGCATTTCCCTATACATTTTGGACGGCGCGTGCACGAGTATCCCGTAACCTTAAGGTTACGGGTACCCGTTGACCGGAAGTAAAATTTAATTTGCCTGTTTACGGGCAGCTGCATGTTATTTCAGCGATTCCCGTGCGAATTTACTTATCTACGCATTCTACAACTTTTGTCACAGAAAAGGTAATTGAGATGGAAATAGGCATTTATATAACTGCTACTATCATATATCTAGTGCGAGAGCTATGTTTGGGAGTCTGTGTAGGCTGTTGTCCACTGCTAGCGAAGTGAATTGTCGCCACACCCTTCGTTGGACGCCATTTTTTCTGTGTACTTTGGCTGCTAGCGGGATATGTTCGGCGAATGACTTGTTCATTTATAGCTCTCGCACTCGAAGTTCATGTCTTCTAGCTGCTTCCTGAAGCTGAAGGTGCAATTCTGCGTGTAACGAGTACAGTTTGTAGAATGCGCTCAGAATTTATAAATGTGTATGGGAGGGGTCAAGGCGTCCATGTAGCCACGCCTCTGCAGGAAGTTCGTCTGTTGAGAAGTAGGCGGGTCTGAATAGGTTCGAGTCCAGCACCGCACTTTGTGCTAGGCGCTGTAAGAATTCGGCATGGCTTGCATGAATATTGCTCCAGTTATTGCATGATACGCGGGTACCCGTAACCTTAAGGCTACACACATCAAAGCTTGAATATTCAAAAATTTTCTAAAATATGCTAAGCCTGTTAGAAAGTAGTAGGTGAAATGGCACTAATTAAATTATATCACTATTAGGCAAAATGGCACCAAGCCTGACCTGATAGCAGCAGGCCACTTGCAGTAGTGCTCATAGAAGGTGATGTGTATAGTCTGTGAATGTCTGTTTTGCTGTTGTATCCAACCAGAAGAAGTGCTGCCAAACACAGTTTGTTTTTAACACCCCTGGGTGTTGGAATGTAATACAACCAGGCTTGGATCCAATTACCCCATGCGCATGCGAGCAGCAGGGGTAGAGGGATTGGTTTGTCTGTCATTCTGTCCAAGCAGTTTGAGCAGTGAAGGCCTTGTTGAAGGCTTAGTCAAAAGTGTCAGAATTCAGAGAATACTAGCGTCTATATAACTCACAGACCAGAGATCCACTCGAGAGGCTGAGAAAAGTTGCGTGAAAGTCGACAATTTGCCCTGTTCTAATTTATACTAGGAATACGTATCCGCATAATTGCCTCGCGCGCACGCCACGGCCGCATGAGCAGCCTGGCCACGTGCTTACGATAGCTAAGTGTGGAGATAAACATGTCGATTACACTCACTGTTCGACTCCACATGTAGCTGCTCTAGCTCTGCAAGCCCTAGCTCGCTTGTACCCTAGCCTCTGGCTACGCGAGATTATTGTGGAGTTGCGGTACAAACAGATGTCGACTGTTTGACTCCATATGAAGCTGTTCCAGCTCTGCAAGTCCTGGAGCACCGCGCGCTCGTCCACTGATCTGTTTCTCAAGGTTGTAGTTCTACCGTCGAGCCTTCAATTGGCCGGCAGGAAACCCGCAACATTCCTATCAACATTCCTGAGCGTGACATCTTCCGGTAAGATCCCCCATTCAGAGCTAGTCTCGCGGGCCAGACGTTCGCGGCGCGCGGGAAGGGGGGAAAAGAACACTTTAGACAGGTTTTCGTGGACGTCGCCGGAATGTTGGCGCTACCAATCAGATTGGAGAGCGTTCAATAATTACATTTACCTTCCGTATTGCTCACATGATCCGCACAGATTGAAACGAGAACAAGAACAGATTTGCGAGTTAGATGGCCTTTAGAGTTGCAAGCGAACAGCACGAACAACACGCAACCAGATCACCGACGTCGAAGCTTCGAAGAAAGGCAGTGCAGACACTTCCTTCCTCGTGACATTTGATATGACGTCACGTTTTTGAATTCCTCCATGCCACGGAAACCTGTCTATAGTTCTTTTCCCCCCTTCCCGCGCGCCGCCCTCCCCTCCGCGCGCCGCGAACGTCTGGCCCGCGAGACTAATTCAGAGCCTCGCGCTACTATGATGCGCTCGGCAACAACTTGACCACACCCTGTTTCTGACATTACTGCCACAACTTACGGTATCTCATTCTGCATGCATGCTGTATTAAAAACCGGTATAGCTATCTCATCGTGCATGCTAAAAATCAGCGGTACCCCATAATAGAAAGTAGCGCACAGGGTACGTGCTTTGCTGAGCACCTCTAGTTAACACAATGTACTGCACCTAGCAGTAGTCCCTAACAGGTATTTAAATGTCCAACCCTGCCATTATTGCATAATAACGTTCTAGATAGGAGAGGAAAGTTAAAAATAACTAGTAACAAATGAAAGCTACTGCAAACAAGTGATAATTATATAGTTGTAATAGTAAAATACAATGTCATTCATACTAAAGGCATGCAGTAGGAACTAGGAATTACAATCATTGTAATTGGCATTTTGAGTGTCCTTCCAAATTTGATGTATTGGATCCAGAGGGATGCTGGATGTAGAGGGAGGGATGCTGGGTGTAGAGGGAGGCATGGGATGTAGAGGGAGGCATGGATGTAGAGGGAGGCATGGATGTAGAGGGAGGCATGGATCCAGAGGGAGGCATGGATGTAGAGGGAGGCATGGATCCAGAGGGAGGCAGTGCAAACACAGCGTCACCTGACTCTGAGCCAGACTGCTGAGGAAGATCGAAACATTTATGCAGTTGACAATAATTATGATCCACTCTGTATAACTAACAACTAGTGATAAGAGATCCGTGCATATAGATGAATTTCATTTCAACATCCCATGTCCCACATTCTAGCTAAACAGCTGCAGCATCTGGCTAAACAGCTTTATCAGCACCACTATTGCACACTTTCCACAAAATCTAATATGCTCTGATCCCTGCTTGACCTCAATTTAACATTCTTCACCAGATACACCTTGAGCCTTGAGGATGACCTACCCTAGCTGTCGAAATGTTGTGCATCTCGGTCTTGAACTTTGGCAGATTCTGACTACCTACTATGCACTATTGACCTAGCAGTCAAGCTCAGCAAGCCAGTCGTTGTTCGGCACCCTCCCCTACTTTCATTTTTCACCCTCCCCTACTTTCATTCTTCACCAGAGACGTACGCTATCGCAGATGGTTGTCGGTACATCAGAGTAGTGAGCTACACCAGACTCACTCAGTGCAGTGAGAAGCAAGAGCTAGCGAGACCACCGAACAAAGAACTGCCATGCACTGTACCAATGTGAACACCACAAGGGGGATGACAGCTCGCCAGATGACAGCTCGATCGCCAGTCTTCTGCAATGGGAACTGTCCAGTGTCGGGCTCACGGGTGGAAGCAATCAGGGAGCAGCAGCTGAAGCGAGCGAAGACAATGAAGCTGCTTGCATGTATTAGTAACAATTTTTGCGTTCAGAATGGTGTAGTTGCAATGTGATAAAAGTTAGATGGAATTTTATCCCATGTACGTAGTTAGCTAATAATGAGTTCCTTGTAAGCAAAGAATGGTATGTCTATGTGGCTTAAGTTAAACACCTTCCAGACATTGGCATTATGTCACTGCACATGCACTTATATGCTACAACCTGCCGCATCATGTGACAGGTGGGCATGGCTGAAAATGAAGCCACATCAATGCAGAGATAGACCTAAACAATTAACCCTCAGCATGCATGCACAGGAGGGTAGCTTATAGCAGAGTTTGTGTCTCTGTGTGTGTGTCTGTCTGAAATACTAGGAACTGTACATGTTCCAAAAAGGGTACCAGTGGGCTCTATACGAGGTGCTTAAAGAGTTTTGACTCGTGGATTTCACCATAAAAGCGTGCCACTCAAAAGTTGATATAGGTTTCCACTATTGAGGTAGGCATTTGCAATTTGAAATGTCTCAGATTTTACAATAAAGCTACCCTGTCATGTTATTTAGTATAGTCTCGTTCCCAGGCCGTTTATCCAGCGTGTGTATCGCTTCCAGTATAACGCGCAGAGAAACACGTGCGATACTAAAAGCGATCCGTGCTGGGGTTGGTTGGGTCTGGGACCGAGACAGTTATTTAGACCTAGTATACCACTGTATACCTGCCATACCTTCATGCATACAGGTAGACGAACGTGACTTTTAACATTTAACCCATTAACTGATAAATTATTTTTCTCCGGAGGTCTCTAGTAGCGTATGGATGCATTAAACCTACCATATCTCCAGTTCTCTCATCTTTTCAGCCCCCAAACTCCACACACCTGACCTTGCAGCAATCCTCTACACTTTCGTGACTTTAACCACACCCACCCATCAAGGGACATCCAATAGTCACGGCTCTCGGCCGGCCATCGCTCAACTATACTGAGAAAACTGCTTCACTGCCAGAAAAGGAGGGCCTACAAGGCGAGAGGACTGTTTTCTCAGCCCATTTGTGCAAAGGAGAAGAGAAGTGGCCCGCTGGGCTCCAACCAAGGGCTCTTCAAGGCTAAGCCCAAACACCGCCATGCTGTCTGCACCCTTCGGGTGCACCCACCCACCTCCCCCTGCCCCGCCCTCTCTGCTGGCACAGAGCCTATCTCCCAAGGACATTGCCGGAAGTCTGACATCACTGATGAAATCTCATGCCGTCTGTAGACGGCTTCATCGGTTAAAGTGTTAAGCCATGTTCACAGACTTTCTTTTCTGTGTGGCCCTGCAACAGGGTTAGCTAAGAAGCAGTAACACCCCAGGGGTGCAGCCTTTGATATAATTGTGGTGAGCCATTCATTACACCAGCAGCCGCTTCTACTTCAGTGGGCGGAGTTCCTCTGAAGCTAGACCCAAATGGTTCTAGACAGCTACAGCATGGGAAGGGTTATTTCTGCTACCCACTTCTTTTCTGGAGCATTTCCTCTCCTGGCTCTCTGCGCCACACTCCATCTCCTCCTCCTCAGAGTCATCGTCGGTGCTGGGATGGTACTTGGCTTTCAGTGCACGGCCCTCCTCTGCGAAGGATTGGCTGAGGGAGCGGTCCAGGATGTGGGGCCGCCTGCCCTCCGTCTGGCGGCGGTAGAACAGTACATACGCTGCAGCCGTCTGAGGATGAATATACAGGTAGCACACTTTGCAATTTTGCTGTAGTGCAACAAAGTAGGATTATTTCGACTAACCACGAGGTGGCTCTCTGATGTCTCAGAGACATGGCTGTTGTCAAAGTTGTACCACTTCCCCGAGTCCTTGTTCTTGCAATACGCCGTGTCTGTGGGAGGTAGTTGGTATACAGCGTGTCACAACAGCAGTGGGTCCACTGGCACAAAAGAGTGCACAATGAAACAGGGAGCTCCAGACATTCTGACATGAAGCCCACTTACAGTCCCACCAAAGTGGGTGTGACTCTAGCTGACAGTAACCGCCGCCCACCCGCCAAAGTGGGTGTGACTTACAGTGACCACCGCCCATCCCAGCAAAGTGGTTTGAGACTGCAAATAAATTGTAGACAGGCTCCAAGTCATCAGGGTTCTTACAGTACTCGGTCAGGTCCAGACCACTGAGAAACAAAGTACATGGGGACTCTACTGCAACGAAATGAACTTCAACGGCAGAATGTCAAAGCACATAATTGTGCAAATGTGCAAATCAGTCATGGTTATCACTATGGTTTCATGCAGATTTATACATGTATATGCACTCACTTCACTGGGAACTCCACAAGTGCGTCCAGTTTGTCTCGCCGTTTTCTGAAGCAGAACCAAGCACTTTGCCAGTGAATGCATGACAGCTAATGAAACACTTTCTGATCTAACGGGCTGCCATTAGTGAGGGTTGTGTGTGTACCTCTGTGTACCTGTACGTATGTGTGTGCATATGTGCATGGATGTGTGTGCACGAGTGCGTGTTTGGATGCCTACCGGTCATAGGAGAACCTCTTGAGGTGAATGACAAGGATCTCAGGAAGCTTCCAGAGATCAAACTTTTTCGTGGCTTGCACAGACTCCTTGCACATTGGACAGTGCCTAGCCAAGTAATGGGCAGAAGAATAGCCAGCGTGCCATCATCATGGAGATGGTCATCACTCAATTGCACTGATAATTAATGTGTGCACTAACCAGGTGCTGAGTGTCTCCATCTCAGCGAAGAGTTTCATGCAGTCCCCCAGCTGGGCGAACCTCTTGCTCTTGTTGTTACAGGACATATGGTCATGCACCAGCTGTGTGAAGTGTGTGTCGGGGAGGTATGTGTGTAAGGGTGTGTGTGTGTGGGCATCAGAGAGCACTGATATGGCTGTAATAGTTCCAACGTCAATATAATATGCACTTGCGCTATGTTGAGGTCATAGCACTTGTCCTTCACATCGGTCTGCCACTCACAAGCTATGTACGTCTGGCCTGGGGGGGGGGGGGGGGGGGGGGGGGGGGGGGGGGGGGGGGGGGGGGGGGGGGGCAACAGCACACACAGCTTACTTTAAAGTTTAAACTCCTTGTATCCTATGTATATGTAGCCATATACAACACCCATCCGGTGTCATTTCAAAACAAACACACACACACATAGTCACACACACACACACACACACACACTCACTGCTCAGTTTCAGTGGGCTCTTATCGTCATCTCTCAGTCTCTGCACTTCCTGAGAACCGTAAGAGTTCACCACAAGTAGCTGGAATAGATCAGGCTCCTTCTCCCCATGTGATTCATGTACTACAGAGATGGAAGTTACAGACAGTAACTGAGGAAATGGATCTTATGCCATGATTCCATCAGCAGCAATTCTGGAAAAATATTGTTTATCAAAATTGTGTCCCTACCACAAAAGTTGCAAATGGTTCACTTCCTGCCATCTTTTGTCAATCCTCCCACTCCACCAATGCAAACTAGCTGAATACCCTGTTAGGATGTTGTCCTTATACGTAGCATCTTACCAATTTGCTGCTGAACCAGGGTAGTACACAAGCTTGTAATGGTTATTATCCCGTATAAATGATAGCCAAGCCATACAAATTCAAGGAGCATAAATATACCTCCAAACAAATCTTCATCAGCAGCCTCCGGTATCGTTCTCACATACCTCCTGCAGAGATAACAATGTGTCCAGGTTTCAGGGGGGAGGGGTAGGGAGGATAGGGAAGGGTGGTCAAGGGGGTACGCTTCAAAGTTCCAGCACTTAGAGATGAATAGACACTTTATCTTCTCTTCAAACACGTACTTAGTATTCAAGATTGTGAAACAGACAAGTTAACAAATGCATGGAAAAATGACATTTGAAAACACTTTCCAACATTTCACACAATATTGCTGACAAGGACATAATATGGCCAACATTCAGAATCCAATTTGATATCCTAAATGACTACTGGCCAACTTGGGCTTCCAATACAGATGGTGCATGCATTGATGCTGGTTATATACGTATTGAGCAGGTAATACAGCACTGCATGCTGATGCACACACCTCATGCTCATGCATGTTGAAATTGAAGTGAAATGGACAACAATGAAAGGTGCAGACACACTCACAGATTCAAACCAGAAATAGTTATGAATGGGAAAGTGGACCTGCATAAACTGCATGATGAATATTTCTCTATACAACACATAGCCCCACACAGAACATCTATGAGACAGCAACCCTTCGTCTTCTGTGGACAGTGTCCCAATGTTGGCATGTGAACATGTGTCATCGTGTATACCGTACTTGTGTATGGCCCATGTCCATGAGCCTTCTTTTACTTTTGGTGGTAAGGTAATTTTGCTGCATAGTACCAATTTAACAAGTGAGTCTTTAAAAGACTTGAGCATGACTTGGTATCAGCTAGAATCATGCAGAGGACATGGCAGCTGCTTAACCCTTTATTATGACTGCAAAACCTGTTAGCTATGAGACTTTCAGCTTAAGTGAGCGTCAATATCCTTGGAGGTTCTGTGTGAGCAAGGGGTGGGTCAGGAATGTTCACCCAAAGGGTGAAAGCAGTATGGTCGTGTCTGGGCTTGATGTTTAGTCAACACCTTGGCCAATTCTTTCAGCACTTATCTATATAGCTAGCTAGCTAGAGCTGAGTGAGTTAGTATGCACTTGGGATGGTTGAGTGCAGCACACTGGATGAGTGAGTATTCACTGTCCTGAATTACCGTATAGCGGGTTATTTCCGTGGGTGGAAATTTTCGTGAAATGCTGGATACGGTCGTCAGAATTAATTTTCGTGGTTCTAATTTTCGTGGCATCCGTACCGTTAGTCGCTGGGGTCCAGTCATCTATCGATCACAACGCGAGGGAGTCCGGACAGCTGGTGATAGAGGATCCTGTCAATCGAGGACACTGTCAATGGGATGCAGTCACGCAGGTACAGTTACAAAGAGCCGTACAGTGTACTTGAACGACGGCACCTAGCTACATGTTGCACAGCGCGATTATGGGTTGAAAATTTCGTGGGTGGAAGATTTCGTGACTTGTCGATGAGTCACGAAAACAACAAAAATTGGCACCCCACGAAAATAACCTGCTATACGGTAAGTATTATAGCTTATTATAGCTACGTAGCAGCAGTCTTGGTAAGAGGATTCATGAGCAGCCATGCAAACCCATAATCACTTTTGAAGATCTACTTGCAGGCTATAAATACGTTTGACACCCTATTAAGAGTGTAGAGCATGCAGCACCTTGCATGGGCGCATTGCAAAAAGCGACGTACGTACCACGTACGTACGTAGTACTACGTACCACGTACCTACGCATCCAGCACTGTGTGCCGAGACAAAAATTACTGTAGCACAGCATCAGTATTGTTCAGGGTAAACCTTAAGGTGCCGACAGAGGGAGGGGTGGGGATGTGGGGATTGACTAGCCTTACAAATTACAAAAGTCTGGGCCAAACTCTTGGCTGTGGGAGAGGTTGTTCATACTCACTTGCACCAGGTGATGATAGTGGAGTAGAGTTGCATGGGGAGAGGGAGGGGTGGGGATGTGGGGATTGACTAGCCTTACAAATTACAAAAGTTTGGGCCAAACTCTTGGCTGTGGGAGAGGTTGTTCATACTCACTTGCACCAGGTGATGATAGTGGAGTAGAGTTGCATGGGGAGAGGGAGGGGTGGGGATGTGGGGATTGACTAGCCTTACAAATTACAAAAGTTTGGGCCAAACTCTTGGCTGTGGGAGAGGTTGTTCATACTCACTTGCACCAGGTGATGATAGTGGAGTAGAGTTGACGGTAGGTGCACCCTTCACGGGGCACCCTCACCACCAGGGGCAAACCAAACAGCTGGTGATAGTGCTGGCTATAGGACTGGTACGTGTACTTCACCTCACGCACTCTGTGGAATGGGCGTATTGCATTCATGATGTTATTATTATTATTATATGTTATTATACACACCAATAAAGGTGTAGTGTACATGCAAGGTGTGTGGGAAAAAAGAGCACACGATGTAGTCTGAATGAGTTGTTCATATATAGTCAGGGCTGCAGGCGGAGGATCGAATTGCACGGATTACTGTAGCACAGCATCAGTATTGTTCAGGGTAAACCTTAAGGTGCCGAGATGCAAACATACCGCAGAAAGAATAACACAAGAGAGCAGAAGATTGAAAGATGCTTTGAACAAAAGTAGATGAACACTTAGAGGCAGCTAGTCTGAGAGAGTTAGAGCGCTGTGACACAACATTGAATAAACTATCCAGACGAGCCACAGGGTGAATGATTCAGGTATGACTGTGATTTATATACAAACGTCCACATGGTCTAGCAGTGTCCTGCAGATCCTCACATTTCCTCACGATCATGGTGGTATACTGGCACATGCACCCAGCCTGGGTTGTTCAGGGCATGGCTCAGCTCATAGCTGTGGGGAGTAAGAATATTTAGACCACGCATGAATAATTAATGAAATTTTACCATTGAAGTTTTCCAGGGCATTAGGTAGGTTGTTTGTATACTGAGTGCTTGTAAAAAAACGTGCCAGGTGCCGATTGATTTTTGCAAATCACCTCCTGAAGCTCAGTTAAGAGCTCACTCTCTCCCTGCAAACAGCCTGGACCGGTTTCGACCCTCATTTATACAAGTAATAAAAAACATTTGAAAATGTAACAGGATGTAGGGATACCAGAACGGCAAAAAGTAAGGAAACAAGGTAGGGATGATCGCACAAAACAGTGAAGTATACAACCCCCCTACAGAGATCTTTTTCCATACACTTGTATAATGAAAAAAGATATGTAGGGGGATTGTATACTTTACTGTTTTGTGCGATCATCCCTACCTTGTTTCCTTACTTTTTGCCGTTCTGGTATCCCTACATCCTGTTACATTTTCAAATGTTTTTTATTACTTGTTTATGTCATTTTTTTTAGCAGCAGCACATGCAATTTGCCATCACAGAGCAGAAGTCGGTGTCCTCACAAGTAGTAGGAGCCCTTGCTTTGGTATATGGACAATATGTATTTACACTGCCAGCATTGGCTGAAGAATCAGACCCAAGTCAACCCATTTCTGGATGGATAGCGAGCTACTAAGGCAGTAATCCTTGTCTGAAGACCATAATATTAGCTATACCAGAAGTAGCAAGATTTATATATTGTTGAGTCTTAAGATAGGCATTCAGCCCTCTCACAGAACACAGTAGGTAGTAACATACATAAATTATACGCACAGAGTTTAGAATTTACCGGTTTTATGAAGTACGAAATTATGTCAACACAACGGGCGCAAGACACTTCTAATTCAGCGATCTTGAGTAATAATGACGTTCGTTGCTAAGTGATCGCGCATGCGTACAAACGAGCCAAAAGTGGCCAAGGGGATAGAGCCCTCACTTTGTTCACCCTATGCTGTATACTGACTCCTAGTCCCTGTCTTGAGTCTCTGTCAGCTCAGGAGCTCTCACCTCCCTCAACTCGTCTGCCGAATTCTCTTTTAGCTCAGGAGCTCTCACCCCCCTCGCGTCGTCAGTGATTTTTTAGAAGTGTAGTAGAGTACTCACTCTGTTTCACGCTCGAAATAACCAGACTCTCCTTCACCCTGTTCGCCCTACGCTGTAGACTGACTCCTCACCCCCCTCGCGTCGTCAGTAATTTTTTAGAAGTGTAGTAGAGTACTCGCTCTGTTTCACGCTCGAAATAACCAGACTCTCCTTCACCCTGTTCGCCCTACGCTGTAGACTGACTCCTAGTCCCTGTCTTGAGCCTCTGTCTCTGTCAGCTCAGGAGCTCTCACCTCCCTCACCTCGTCGACACGCGGATTATTTTCATGTTCAGGGCTCCCTACATGCCAGGAACTCCGTGCCTGGTCTGGTTGTTTTGAGCGTGAAACAGAGAGAGTACTCTACTTCACTCTGGACTTATCAAATTCTCTGGTGCTACAGCATCGGGGCTCTATCTTCGGATTATTCCTATGTTCAGGGTAACCTACATGCCTGGGCTACCTACCTACTTGCCTGTGGTCTCTGGGTACTACTGCACTTTGGACAGAGCGAGTATTCTTGGGCTCAGAGGTTTGTACGTCCACTACAACAGGACTCCTTTGTCTCGAGAACAATGGCAAATCCATACAATAATGAAGTATTGAAGAGTGCTGATTCGGAACCACTTTGGCTTCGTAATTCTGTGTTGTATGTTGTTGTCCTGACTGGAGGAGAGTAGCGGTTCATGGCGCAGTTAATGCCGTATGTCTGAGGTCTATTAATATCTCAGTTGTTTGCCTGTACTCCCTCCTGTACTTTTTTCATTGTAGCGTTCCCCACTGGGGTTATTCGATGAAACTTTGAAACTTTGAAAATGGCGTGACTAAAGAAGCCATAGTTATTGAGTGGGCAGCTGCAGCCGCCTGGTGAAGACTTGGACGTTGCGAAAAAGCGATGGCCAGGTGCACTACTCGGTGTGAAATGCTGCTGTTTCGCGCGAAAACCATCATGAGAGATTGAGTCGACGTTGAGCTAGCCTGTCTGAAAGAAGAAGAAAGAAGAAAGAAAAACAATTTGCCCATTTTGCGAGTACCTGGTGTGGTACTTTCGCGACGGTTTTTTGCGACGTGAGGAGTCTTGTTGGTCATGAAAACATTCGAAGATGAACGGAATGGTGTATACCGTATGGTGTATGGTGATGTGGTTATAAAGGCTTATAAGTGTGCCGTTTCTGAGATTTGGTGAGATTTTTTTGTATTAGCATATATTGCGCGTACGTCGTATCCCTACATACAGAGTCTACCGACTCTGTGATAGCAGTGGGTCATCATCAGCAGGCACTGCTCTGGTGGAAAGTGGCAACTGCAAGGTCTCTTTTATACTCAACAGGGGCATTGTGACAGAAGCCACCCCCTGGAGCCAGGATGGTGTGCAGTGCATTCCACTCTATCAAAGCTGTTGTCAGCCAGGTCGGTGCCCTGCGGATGGGCTTACAGGCCTGTGGGGATTGACTGGCAGACAGGCGCTAAGGCATTGTGCCCTGATGTTGTATTCCCGGAACTAGCTGCATCATGGTGGCTGGCGGGTACGGGGTTTCGTCTTGGCGACTAACTTCCGTTACAAATCTAGGCAGCATCCCCAGCACATCTAGTTTCATCTTTGACCCCCACCCCACGATAATCACACCATACCTACTGCCCATTGTGTTGCCATTTGCGTTTTTGCAGGTATACGATCACTGATACATAGCCTGGTCCAACACTTTCCCAGATAGGGGAGATTCAAATCTGGCACTGTTTCGCTGTTACTGAGATTAGAGTGTTTATTTTGGCTTGCTGCATTATGACGCAAACTGATGAACTCTCTCAAATATCATTGGCATAGCTATGTGACGGTTCTGCAAAGCCCATATATGGACACAGCCAGCCTGCTCTGCACGTGCATCAACAGGCCTAGCCTTATTCAATTAGCAGTATGGTTCAATTGAAGATAGACATGCAGCACTGACAGGATATGTAAGCAACACTGATGCGAACGACACCCAACAATCCTACGAGACACTTACATGAAGATATCATCTTGGCCCACGATTTGCAAGAGTGACTCTCGATCTGCATATATCCTGCGGAAGCGACTGTTGTACACATTCACAACCATCATCTGTGGGGGAGGGGGAAGGTATGAAACACTGGAGAGGGAGGGGCAAAGGAGGGAAGGGGAGGAGGGCAAGGGAAGGGAATCTCTACCAACCAGGTCAGTTGATATGCCAGTGAATTTGCTGAGTTCGTTCTTCAGGTCGGCCACACAACCTTGCTTTGGCACTTTCAGCTTGAACTGTAGGTGTGTGTGTGTGTGGGTGTATTGGGGGTATTAATTAGGTATGTAGCTTCTCCGTACATATCTGGCGACTACTGAATACACCAACACAGTGTGAGATGAACCCAATAGCTAGTGGTTGCACTGCTCCAGTGGTCCTCACCCGGTAGACCTCTTTAGTGGGGTTGGCCCACACAAGATTGACAAGAAGGGTGCGTGTCTTCTTCATGGGCAGTGGCAATGGCAATGAGAGGATCGTGAAGGGATCAAAGGTCTTGGATACCTGTAGGTGTGATTGTGTGTGTTGGTTGGTGGAGGTGTACATACCTACCCGTTTCTCCTGTTTGTTCTGACCTTAATATATTAACTCTCACCAGAATGCATTGGGGGCAGACGATGGTGGACTTGAGCTGCCCCTGGAACACACGCACGATCATGGACTGATTCCTCTGGAGATGCTTGTGCCAGGACTCCTCCGCAATGTCCTGGGAGACAAGACATATTTACCATTGACTGAATCATTACACACAGTGAAGAATGGCATGTTTACTGTACTGGCACAGCTAGCTAACTCCCTCTCTCACCTGATCATCTCTTCCCTCCGTCTTCACAGTCATGTCGACATACGGCTTCTTCAGTACCAAGTTCAGGTCCTCATGAAGCCCCTTCAGGAGGAAGGCCAGCAGCTCCTGTGGGTCAGGATGTGCACCCCCCACAAATTTAGGGGCATAGCGACCAACCTGAGTCTGTGTGTAGATGGGTGAGGGGGGAGAAAATTGTGAAGGTCCTTCTGTCATCACACAAAGAGGTACTATGAGACCTTGAAGTGACTTGCAGTCACACAGCTGTGCTTTCCACTCCATAGTTCCTCCAGCAGGGAACCATAAGACTCCGCAATCACGCCCCCCGTCCCAAGAGGATTGCTCCTATTGAGGTGCTTCATGTGGGGCTTGTAACCGGCTGCAGTGCCAAGGAAGTACTCTGTCAGTGGCTCTGTGTTGCTCAGGCACTGTGGGAGACAGTGGGAGACATGAACCGACAAAGAGCTAGCTAAAATATAGTATGATGTACCATACGGTTGAATTTTTGAGTATTGTGGTTTGGTACAATTTTGTCTCAGCGCCGAAGCGCCGAGACACAATGCTGCGTACGTATACGTACGTCTGTCTGTCCACATAGCTGGTGTGCAAGCGCGACGGATTTACTTCGATGCAACTGCTAGTGAGAGGTTCTCTCTCTGGTCAAAACCGTAGTAGCCATAGTAGCCTTTCCACCTGAAGTCAGAGATGTCTTTTCTGAAGAGAGAAAAGCAATTCTTCGATTTCACTTGACACCTGTCTACTATATTATGTGTGACTGAAATGTCCACATCTCACCAATGAAGTCGGGAAGACCCTGATAGAAGATCTCCTACAGTGTCCCATCGTAAACTACTCCATCATCAGTCCCGGCCACTACTGTTACGACCTTCAAAGTAAAAATTCTCAAGAAGCACCTGTACAGTGCACTGACAACTTCAGACAACTGGAAAGTTGTAGTCCACCCCTGGAGACATAATTTGCACAACCTGCAACAAGGCTTCCCCATCAACAGCCCACCAATCACCCACTCTGACCCCCAACAGCAGCTGAGAATAACCATGTGGAACGGCAGAGGTTTGAACAAAGGGGAGCCATACCTACACCAATTAGCAGACAATGACTCTGACGTTGTTGTGGTTACAGAACACTGGCTTTTGCCTTTTGAATCACACCGTCTCAGCCAGGTTCATCCTTCCTTCACAGCCGAAACAAAAACAGATGCCAGACTAGACGAGAACTCCTCACTCTCTAGGGGGTGTGGCGGAGTGGGAATATTGTGGAGCAAAACTCTTAAGTAATGCCACTCCAATCTCTTGCATTTTCAGCGACCGGATATCTGGTGTTCGCATTAAACTTCCTCACCCGAACCTGCTGAATTGACAATCCTCGGGGTCTATCTCCCCTGCGCTGGCCAAGGACTTGAAACCTACTGTGAACACCTGGTTGAGTTAGAAAGGTTGGTTTCGGAGGGGCAGCAAATTGGCCCTGTACTGATCGCTGGAGACTTCAACGCCCATCTGGGCCCACTTGGAGGCATCAGGGGCCAAGATAATACTAACCAGGAGGGAATCATCCTAAAGCAGCTATTGGATCGGTGTGAGCTATATGCCGTATCACTCTCCTCTCTGTCTGAAGGACCCCTCTACACCTTTTGGAACTCTGATGCGCAGACTACAGTGGATTACATTATTGCAACCCACGAGACTTCCCATCACATTCAGCGTTGCTTCACACACGAATCAAACCCGTACAACAGCTCTGATCATTTACCCATCACCACCCTGCTGAGTATTCCGGCTACTACAGTACCCAGATCCTGCTCCACCGGGATCCCGAAGATCAACTGGGAGAAATCCAGAAGGTCCAACCTCCTTGACGTCTACCAAGAACAGGTGAACTCTTTCATCTCTCCACTACTTGGTAACCTGCATGAGAGCCCGGAACAACTCAACGACGAGATCTGCTCAGTTTCCCAGATGATACACACCGCCGCTCACAATGTACTCCCCCTGTGAAACCCCCTGAAGAAACAAAAGAAATGGTACAAGGACCAAGCTCTAGCTCACCTTGCAGCTCGTAAAAAAGCTACTTGGGATAAGTGGTCGAATGGTGGTCGTCCAAGTGAAGGCCAGCTGTATCAGGAAAAACTCAAAACTCGAGCTGAGTTCAAGAAAAGAATGAACATCTGTATTGCAAACACAGAGAGGAAGAGAATACAGTCGTTTGACCGAAGGTTTAAGCAGAGAAGCCGAAATTGGAAGCGACAGGCAACTACATTGAGGGTAAATCAAGCTGTCACCACCGATACCAACACCATCATGACCACCTGGGAGCAGCACTTCCGAGAACTGAGCAGATCCAAGGAGGAGGAATTTCCCATCCTCACTGGCCTGAGGGAACAGGTGGAAGGACTTCTTCAAAGGTCCCCAGAAAACGAGGATATGGTTCTTGACACCCCTTTTACCACTGAAGAAGTTGACAATGCCTTGAGAAGGCTAAAATCTGGCAAGGCTGCAGGTCATGACATGCTCCAACCAGAGCATCTCAAGTATGGTGGCGAAGCCATAAGAATCTGGGTCCAGCAAATCTCCGATGCCATTGTAGAACTGGAAAGTGTGCCTGATGCACTGAAGATGGGAATCGTGACTCCCATCTACAAAGGAAATGGGAAGGACCCACTGGATACTAACAGCTATCGTGGGATCACCCTGACACCAGTGTTTGCCAAGGTGCTTGAACTATTGACGTCTCCGAGACATACTGATGGAGAAGGGGTTACCCCACCTCAATCAAACTGGTTATCAGAAGAGAGTCTCATGCACAGAGGCCATTTCTCCACCCTATAGAGGCCATCTCGCAATTTGCTCAACAAGGAGAAAAGATGTATCTATGCTTTTATGATCTCCAAAAGGCCTTTGACTCAGTGCAATATCCAATTCTTCTAAAGCGTCTGTACGATGCTGGCATCAATGGGAAAACATGGAGACTGATCAAAGCTAGGTATAACCAACCCAAGTGCAGAGTGAGGGTTGATGGTCAACTATCTGCTGAATTTGCCATCGAGCGCGGCGTACTCCAGGGATCTGTTCTCCTATTCCTCCTCGTCATGGACCCACTGCTAAGAGACCTCGAACAGAACAAACTTGGTCCTTCCATCTCGGGCATCTATGCTGGCACTTATGCCCATGCTGACGACATACGCACTATCACAAGCAGCGTGTCCTCACTAAACCAGCAAGTTCATACAGTACAGAACTTTGCAAAGGAGAATGCGTTGGTGTTAAACCCAGCCTAGTGTGAAGTCCTGATCACTTCGTTCACCAAACTAGCCTCACAATTACCTGTCTGCACCCTCGGTGACCAACCACTCTTCCCACAGGACTCTGTGAAATGTCTTGGCTACTGGTGGTCGTGGGACCTCTCAGCCACCAAAGGAGTTGATGAGGCTATCAAGAAGGCAAGAAGAGCCTTTTTTCTTATGGAGCAATGGGCAAGGAAAGCTGAACCCAATTTCCGGCAAAACCATCTACGAGACATGTGTTGTCCTCATCCTACTGTATGGATGCGAGAATTGGATTTTAACCGAGTCTCAACTGGACCGCCTGGAAGCCTTCCGGGGAGAAATTGGAAGAAGAATCCTGAAACTCACCAAGTTCCACTCCACCCTGTCCACCAGAATCGCCCTCAAATGGCCATCTGTTTCAGCCAAAATTTTAACCAAGAAACTGAGCCTCCTTCTCAAGGTTTGTTCTGGTGGTGAATCAATGGGCTGTCGCTTTTACACATCCCTAGCTGCTTCTGACCGGCAATCCCTCAGACTCATTCAAGAATGTCAATCACTGGAAAACAAGCTTGATTGCCACGGCATGACTGATGGAGTTCTGGAAAAAAGTGAGGACCAGCATGCAATCAAAAAGCTGATCATGGAGGCTGACTGGGAGGCATCCCTTAAAGAAGCAGCCAAGCACCAGAGCACAGCCTTAGCAGCAGCAATTGCCAACCGAACAACCTGGCCCAAGTTATGGGATATGGCCCTAGATCATGGCCCACGAGGCACAGATGCCCTTCAATCTCTATACCGCACTCTCACCAGACATAATTTTGGCACAAAACCCTGCCCACTCTGTGACAACCAGACTGCAGAAATTTCCCATTTTGAACACTTCATCGCCTGCCACTCTCCCCTTGCCAGTTCGGAGTTGATTGTTGAGTTACTAGCTAGTGAGAGCACAGATATTTTTGTACTTGCCAACCACTTTTTATAGTACCCTTAGTCCCATTTTTGTCTCCCCTTTGCGCAGTACAGTACGTACCTATATTACAGTGTATACAAATTGCTATGCCTCACCGGCTGCCTCACCGGCTTATATGCATCAACCTTTCAACTTTTCAACTAACTAGTAATGTGCATGTGGCCGCACCCTACTGTGCTAGACAACTGAAGACACTGACACAAACAACATTGTGTGAGATTTCAGCAAGAGAGGCTAAAACTGCAAGAAGTTGGATTACAAGGTATACGCAAGAATGATCGTCTGAGGAGCGCCAAGAACGCAGACTATACAAGCTGACTGAGAAAGGCAATGGCAAGGAAGGCCTGAACAACAGAGTCCGGAACAGAGGGAGGTGAGTGGGTGCACCCGGAGGGTGCAAACAACATGGCCGTGTCTGGGCTCCGCGGTAGAAAGGTTTTGGTCGGCACTGGGAGGGCCATTTCCTTCGTTTTTGGCATAAATGGGGTCAGGAAGTAGCCGTCTGCCTTTGTAGGGCCTCCATTTCCGGCATACATCACACGTTTTTCAGCTACAACGGGTTGCCATTTCTTGGGAGGCTTGATTGCAAGTCCGTTAATTAGTGGGTGTGGTTAAGTCACGTATACGCTTAGTATAGCTGAAATTACCTGTGTGAGCAGTTTCGAGCCCAGCAACGCCAGGGAACAGAAATTAGGGTATGTTTAAGTGTTCTATAGACTGAAAATGACCTAGAGAAAGAAATTTGGGCCCTAAAGAGTTAATTAATTAATTAAGTAGGGTTGAGAGGTGACCATGCAAGTATTAAGTGGAGTGCCCAGTGGTGGTGGTGGTCCATGTAAGGAATTTGGGGTGAGATTGGCCTACAGTTCCAACTGATCTTACCTGCAGTGCTGAGTTCATGAAGGATGTGTTGTCCAGGTCGTTCAGGCCACACAGTCCAGGTGCGGTTGGCTTCTGGCGTGCACCCCAGCCAGAGTAGTAGGAAGAGGCGGAGAAGGAGGAGTGAGTGGAGCCACTTGCACCATAGCTGCTACTGGCAGAGCCATCTGTTGATCTTGTGCCATATTTGTTCCTCCTGAAAAGAGATCACACCATCACATTGCTCACCTCTTCAGGTGCTTGGAATAGTCTTCAGACTGAACACATAATACAATCATGAATGTAATTTTATGACAGCCACCTCCAGATATATGTGGGAAGTTGCACTCTTACCCAATGTCACTGACACGGCGTTACGTACCAGCTAGCCCACCCCACTGCACAAGGCTACTAACCCTAAATTAGTCCTAATAGCACATTGCTGTCCACATAGACACCGCTGGAATTGTTGAAATTCACTTGTACGCTGTTATCTAGTGATTCAGTTGGTTGACTAGCATACATGATTACGTTATATATAATAGCCTCATTCCCAGGCCTCCACCCAGATTTTTCTCCACAGTTGCGAGATAAAATCTAGGCGGAGGCCTGGGAACGAGGCTAATATATAACACGTCCATCAAAATCTTCATTGCCAATGTTTCAACTAGTACTGTAGTCTTCATCAGGGCTCAAGAAATACAAACTAGGAATACAGATTTGGGTACGCTAATTAACAGAAAAGGGTAACACTAGTAGCGTTGATTGTTCCATAATCAATTGGCTATGGCATGGAGGAAAAGATGGAGACGTAGGCCATCACAGAGCATGCCTATACGGACACCAGCATGACATACCGTGGGACAAAACAAGGAATAATAAGACACTACTCATCAAAGAGGCTCGGTCAGGTCTGCGTCTGAGATCTCCAACTAGAGATGAGCATGTTGGTGACCAGTTATGAGCCATGCTGCCGTAATCTCAAGGGCTCTCTTTGTCTCCTCTATGTATGTGCAGCCACAATTGTGAGGGATCAAATATACAACATTGTACCTCTTCTCTAGCAGGTCAATGTCCTTGACTAGCATATCAGGGTTGTCCACGTAGGGAAGCTGCTGATTGGGTATGCCAAGTACGTAATGTGTCAACTCAGCTGAATTGTTGTCAAGGCAACAATTATGCATATCATAGAGACTCATCTGCTATATTTTCTCAAACCTATCTGCTGAAATTAAGTCAAATCTCAACCAAATACAGTCATAGAGGCTCATTGCTAATTAGAATAAAGACACTGTGATATTCATAAACACAGTCTGCACAATGAATGAGCACACGGGGGTAAATGCTCTACTGGGCACTTCTTGTTTACTATGAAAGTAGTGGGTTAGGGTGGGCAGTACAACTCACTCAGCTTTCCAGGACCAGCTCCCATCCTTGTTCTTCTGCTCAAGAACTATCGTCTGCACATGAAGTAACAAGTGAGTCTTTAAAAGACTTGATGTGTCTCGGCACGATTTGGTATCAGCTAGAATCATGCAGAGGACATGGCAGCTGCTTAACCCTTTATTATGACTGCAAAACCTGTTAGCTACGAGACTTTCAGCTCAAGTGAGCGTCAATATCCTTGGAGGTTCTGTGTGAGCAAGGGGTGGGTCAGGAATGTTCACCCAAAGGGTGAAAGCAGTCTGGGCTTGATGTGTAGTCAACACCTTGGCCAATTCTTTCAGCACTTATCTATAGGCCTATAGCTAGCTAGCTAGAGCTGAGTGAGCTTTAGTATGCACTTGGGATGGCTGAGTGCAGCACACTGGATGGGCCAGTGAGTATTCATTGTCCTGAATTCATTGTCCTGAATTAAGTATTAGAGCTACGTAGCAGCAGTCTTGGTAAGAGGATTCATGAGCAGCCATTCAAACCCATAATCAATTTTGAAGATCTACTTGCAGGCTATAAATACGTTTGACACCCTATAAAGGGTGTAGAGCATGCATGCAGCACTTGCGCGGGCGCATTGTGAAAAGCGACGTACCACGTACGTACGTACGCACGTACGTACGTACCTACGCATCCAGCACTGTGTCTCGGCACTTCGGTGCCGAGACAAAAAATGAACAGTGTGCTATATTGACCCTACGTACCTCGATCTTTACATGCAACATAGTGGGAAAATTTCGTAAGTATGAATTTTCGTACTCAAAGTGCCCACAATGTTATGTCAATTACATGTATGTATGTATGTCATATCCATTGCTCATTAACAAAAACACTAGCCTCACCAGAGGTTACAAATGTACTGAAACTACCTGTGTAATGCATTCCCACAATGGAAAACCCTCAACAAATCTTTCTGTACTAGGTAAGGCTGTAGATGGGATTAATGATTGAGAAGCGACGGAATATATATCTGTCATTGGAGAGTGTGCATGCAGCACTCCACAATAGCGCACGGCTCTGTCACATGGATAACAAAAAGGAATATACATTGGAGCATTTAGCTATAAGTATACTACTGCACATTAATTCTAGTCATGCATTAAGATTGCTACACTCCTAAATACTTATCCATACATGCTCACTGTAGAGTCAATCCTGTACCGTCTCATTCTGAGCAGTACGTGAGGATGATTGAGCATCAGAAGCTAGTTGCTGAATGTCAGCAAAGGGCAGAATAGAGGAAGTGTGCAGCCAGTGCATTGTTGGCACCTGGCCTAGCTGGGTCCATGGATTGTCAGTATAACGTTTCAGCCACTTCTTACAGGTCTTGTTGCTGCTCTTTGCTTTTGCCTTCTGCACCTTTGGTGCCTGCTCAGCCTTAATGCATTCCCCCTGTCATCAATATCAAATACGAGTCCAATCTGCTTTGTACATATCATAATAAGCTACAAAACATTTGTACACTTCCGGATGTCATACCGATGCTGTACGTAAATCTCGCACATGCAAACAGTGTGGACAGATTAATAATGTTATTGTCTATATCCAATGTGGGGCTCACTCACACTCATCCAATTAATGGCTGCCACCCTCTCACCTGTCCATTGTAGAGTCCAGCAACTTGCAATGTCTCATTCCGATTCGACAGCACCTCGTACGTGCTGATCATGTCGCGATGCCACACCCGACACTCAACATCCTTACTCACATCAAATGTGGACCTCAACTCGTCCTCCAGATCAGCTGGGGGGAGGGGGGGGGGGGGGGGGGGGGGGGGGGGGGGGGGGGGGGGGGGGGGGGAGTTTCCAATCACCTTGCAGCAACAGCGATTAGGCTTTGTTGTTGCAGCAACAGTCAGCTACATAAAGCGACTACCAATCACCTTGCAACAACCGGCTACATGCAGCGATTATGGCTTTATGTAGCTGGCTGTTGTGAGGTGATTGGTACAGTATACCTACTAAACAGTCGCTTTATGTAGCTGGTTGTTGTTGCTAGGTGATTACTAAACTGCCTATCATAGGTATCACACATGAATGAATATGGTGAAGCACACCAACAGTGCTGGCGCGGCTGAAAGGCTTGACAACAGGTTCACTGGTCTTGGGGTGCAGGTAGAGCTTGAACTCCAGCAGGTAGACCTCCAACTTGCAGTGTTTCATGTAGAGCCCATGCTCCACCACCTTCCTGCAGACACATACAGCACTCTCACAGGGCAGAACGGCAGATGGGAGAGCAAGAGTGGCTCACCTGGCAATGGGCCGGGACCCCTGGGAGAGTCCGTACCAGGAAATCAGCTTGTCCCAGGCAGCCTCAGGCAGAAGGCTATAGTCCAGTTCCTCCATCAAATGTTCTCTCAGGTCATCAGAATTTGGATCTGCAATGCAGGGCACAGACTCAAAATTATCAAGTCTCAGGGGGTGTGGTGTGTACAAAAGCCACCTTAAACTTTCTTTGCTCACACAGCATGGTACGCATGTACATATGCAGAATTTGAAAATTGATGATACACATGCTTAGCAGGGAGCAAGACATAGAGAATGATGTACTTAACAAATCATTTAAATGGCTAGTGTAGGGGCTTGCACTCCCAAATATTTAGCAGGAAAATTTTACTTGTGAGATTCAATCTATAGTGAAAACAGAACCAAGGAACTTGTGAGACCTGTAAGGGTGGAGTTATAGCAAGAATGAATCGAGGCTTGGTTATAGCCTGTACTATACACCCAAGCACGTTACTGTAGTTGAATGAAAAAAATACGTAGGGGGGATTGTATACTTCACTGTTATGCTTGATCATTCCAACCTTGTTTCCGTACTTTTACCGTTCTGGTATCCCTACATCCTGTTACATTTTTAAATGTTTTTTTTCTTGTAAGCTACTAGCTTAGCGACAGGTTGTCACCTTATCAAGGGGTCTTCGTTTCCCTCCGGAGACGTACATTGACAGAACCGACAGTACTTTTAACCTCAAACCATCTCCTGTTACATGAACCACTGACAATACAAGTTATCTCGCTGCCATATGCACTCTTCTGTAGGAAGTACCAGCCGCCTTGGGAAACTTCCCATGGTGCAGGAAATGATGTTGCTGTTCATCCAGATTGCTACAGCAAAGTTGTAGGAATTTTTCAACCTCACCACGTCCTCGTGTTGAATGTCTTGTGTGGGGTATATGGTAGAGACGAATTGAATAGTCGAGTAACAGCCCCGTCAAGATAGGCAAGGCATGGGAGCTTATTAAGAAGTCTTGTTGAATATCTGGCAAAGGTGTGAGCGCTGTAATAAGTTATTGTCTTCCCTTTGGCCACTATTGATGGACCGAGCATGGTCAGCACATGACATGTGTGAATTAGCTGCAATACCTAACTTGCACGACCAGCGAGTTGCAACCGGTTGCAACATGGCTACCAGGAGTGTGGTCGCCCCTCGTTAAAATACGTTTTGTTGAATATCTCCACTTGAGTATCACAGATGAGATTATCAACCTCGACATACTTCGTAACTCCAGGTCCTGCTTGACCCTGCCAGTTTTTGGAATCATGTGATCTACTACCCTTGTGAAGGATCGCTGAATGTGTTTGCATGAAGGAAGATAACTTCAAGGTGAGTGAGGGCTTCCATGCTTGCATGAAAAAGGCATCATAGCAAATTGACTTTCGTCAGGGTGGAATTTGTAATTACGACTCCATAACTCTCGAGATAGTGGATCTTGGAAGTGGTTAATTCCATGCACCTTGGTTTACTATTATTTCTTGTGTAACACATGCAAGTTTGTAAGCCCCCATTCATTTGGAAGTCATCTGCCTTTTGGCAAACACGACTAGCTAGCGATCCTTAATCACACCAGTACATCATGTGATCCCAAAAGTGGGTGGGGTCAATTGGCTACAAACTGAATATGGTACAAGTACGTATAACAAGAACTCTATTTCGGCTGGGCAGGGTTTAGCAGTAGCTATGCTTGTACCTTTCAAAAGGTTAGCATTGTCAATTGGTCCGGGGTTGGCTGACTGCTGCCCGGCATGATGTTGGTCCTGCTGGTCATAGCCCACATACTTCTTCCACTGCTTCAGCCACTTTGGATCAACAAGGAACCTGGGAGGGAGGGAGAGGGAGGGTGGGAGTGAAGGAGAGGGAAGGGTGAGGGTGGGAGAAGGGAGGGGGAGGAGGGAGGAGAGTGAAGGGGCAAGAAGGGAGAGAGGGAGAGGGAGAAACGGATGGAAGAAGGACAAAAAGGAGGAAAGTAGATGGGGAAGGGAGTACAACCTCGAGCATAGTATACACACAAATATACACACATGTACACACAGGGGCGGAGACAGCTACCAAAAAGTGGGGGGGCTAATAGCACAATTGCACGCTGCCGAAGGCAGTGCATAGAGGCGCGTAGCGCTGATCAGTCTGCGCGAAGAGCGGAAAATGTTTTCGCCTTCATTTTTCAGTTATCAGGATGGGCTCTCGTGGCACCTTCGTGCTTTGTACTGCAAGTTAGAGACGCCAGCCCCCAAGAAACGAGGTGACATAGCTATAAGTTAGTGCTAGATTTCGTGGGATAGTACCGTCCAGTCTGTTGTTTTGGGGGGGGGGGGGGGGGGGGGGGGGGGGGGGGGGCTCAGCCCCCTTGCTTTTGAAAGTGGGGGGGGGGGGGGGGGGGGGGGGCTCAAGCCCCCCCTGCCCCCCCTATATCTCCACCCCTGACACACACACCATGTATCTCCTTTCTTCAGCCTTTGCTGCAGCACAGCATGTAGCTCTTGATTCTGGGTCTTGTAGTCCGGCACAGGGCCCTCAACAACTGTTACAGGCTGTAGGTAAATCAAAATGTGTGTAGAGCGTAAGACTCAAGATTGAGTGTATGATGACACACCTACACTACAGAATTAAGAGGTATGACAGAAGTGGTGAACACCCCCACTCAAGTGCACGAGTTTCTCACACAGCACCAATGGGATGCACTATATACAAGTGAGGGAGGCAATAGTTAATTGCCAGACCTCCCCACAGAGACCTTCCTGGAACTGGGTTCATGAGGATGCAATGAGTAAGCAGCAGCTGAAGCAAGCAAAGCAAGCGAAATAACTTGTAAGTTTTAAGTCTGCAAGTTCCAAAATTTTAGTTTCAACTTTCAATCTGACGTTAAAGTTTGTGCAGAGGAATTCTGATGGTATAGTTCCTATAACTAACTGTAACGATGACGGCCACAATGTATGGTACCTATACAGTCAATAATAAAATACCGTAGATCGGGGAATTTTCACCGTAATTCGATACTGCAATACGATGAAAATTAAAGACACAATTTTTTCAACGTCGAATAATTTATGATTATACTTAACGTGTGAGTTTTCATGAATCGAAGTACAAGCATGGCTCTGCTGCGCTACCAGAAACCTGTCGATGGTGTTCCCTATCCTGGAAGATCGCCAGCCCAAGCACGCGATCGCGGAATCGAACTTCTGAAGGCAGTTGGAACCGCGGACTGAGACAGACGGGTGAAAATTTTGAGGTAAGTAGCTGATGGCAGTTCCTTCTCTATCAGTGAAGTACACAAACAGAGTCATCTAGCTAGCTGTCACACCCATACATTGGAATACTGTCCACCATGACAACACACACAACATGTGTCAAAATTTTCTAATTTCACGAATGACCAGTAATTCGTGAAATTCGAAAAAATTTACACTGACAAAATTAAAGCACTATATACGGCGGTATACTGCTACAGTAATTGAAGCAAGCACAATGGCCATGCTGGAAGCTCCAAGTTCGAATATTTATACTGAAATGGAGATTCACACATCTGCTTGCACCTCCTTACCCTCAACGATTGTAGGTCTGTCTGTTGTCTGCTATTGTCAACATCCTTCTTTTGGGCTTGTTGCTGCAGCCTTTCATTGCCCTCCTAGCAATTAGAGGAGGAATAAAGTCACTTGCATGCATCTGAAAGTCTTATTCTTGTTCCTTACCCTCAGTGTTTGTAACTCTCTTTGCTGTCTGTTAATTTCAACATCTTTCCCTTTCAACTCTGTTTGTAGCCTTCCATTGAGCTCCTGTAGTAACGTTAACCACAGCAAGAATCATGTCACTACATATATATATTTGCTATTTCTTACTGTCAGTGTTTGTAGTTCTCTCTGTTGTGTGCTGATTGCAACAGCCTTCTCTTGGGCTTGTTGCTGCAGCCTCCTTTTGTCCTCCTAGTAATCAGGGGAAAGGACAAGTCAGTTGTGTGCATTAGAAAATCTTTTATTCTTGCTCCTTACCCTCAGTGTTTGCAACTCTCTCTGCTGTCTGTTGATTTCAACATCCTTCCCTTTTACTTCAGTAATTTTAGACTCCATCTCTGCTTGCAGTCTCTCCTTGTGTTCCTGCAGCAACCAGAGCAATAATATAATTATATCACGGTATGTGTCTTTAAATTGATGCCATGATTCTGAACGCCCTTCCAATTTTCATTTGCGGTGCGACTTTGCCTCAAATCGGAAAGCTTCTTCCGAGAAGCGGACGGTTTCTTCTGAAGACATGGAAGGCTTCTTCTGGAGAGCTCTGGCTTTGTACGCACCTATAGGCTTCCAAAAAATGGTGTGGTTTCGCTTATGATCTTCCAGAGTTAATTTACGCCTTCCAAGTTCGCGTTTAGGTCTTCCGTATTCGCGTTTGTAATGGAACTCCAGACCAGTGATGGTTTCCGAATCATGGCATCAATTTTAAAGATAGCTCATAGCTATGTGCATTGCTTCCTTGTTCCTTACTCTCAGTGTTTGCAGCTCTGTCTGTTGCCTGTTGATCTGACTAGTCTTCTCTCTGAGTTCAGTGCCTTGTTGCTGAAGTTGGCCATCTCTCTGGCGTAGTTGGGTATCTTTCTGTTGGAGTTGGGCATCTTTCTGTTGGAGTTGGGCATCTTTCTGTTGGAGTTGGGTATCTTTTGCATCCACCTGTGCTTGCAACCGTTCCCTGTTAACCTACGTAACAATGACCTTCATAAAAGCACATTAATAACGGTAAGGAGACGTAGCAAACAGCAAGGTAACAATTAAGGTAGGGATGATGGTATAAGAAGAAACAGTTCAGTATATACCCTACTGATCTAACACATGCAAAATGATATGTGTGCGGTTGTATACAGTTATAAGATTTCATCGCTACCTTGCTTCCCTACTTTTTGCTGTTCTGCTATCCCTACATCTCTTCACATTTTAAAGTTTTTTATGCTTCAGCTGAACCTATCACAGAGCAGCATAGGTGTCTTCTCTTGCATTTGACCCCCGCCAGGAGCCCAAAGCGCTCCTGCCCCCACACAGTCTTCAGTTCAAAGTTCAAAATTGATTTGTGTGCATGTGTACAAATGGTGTTTCAAATGAAGCCATGGATGGTTTCCAACATGTCAAGGGAAATGCCATCTCCATCCCTATCCCTAAATATTTAGGGATGGGATGGGACTGAGGCTGGTTGATGGCATTTCTCCTTGTTTGTCTGCTTTTTCATGAATCGGGGTGGCCATCGCGCTAAATCTCCTTCCATTCTGTGAGAATATTGTTTTCTAGTACTAAAGAGTCTATCTACCGACTCTATGATTACACTGATGCTGAGGAAGCATCTTACATTCAGCATTCGCATTTCTCCCTGCTGCCTGTTGATCTGAGCATCCTTCTGCTGAATCTGGGTGGCCAGCTGCTGAACCCGAACTCTATCCTCCTATATAGCAATGAACAAATTAAAGCATAATCAATAACTACACAAAACATGGAATGTTGACCAGGATATACAGCTTGTTGGCACAGGAGCTAGGCTTCTTGTGCGCACCTCTAACCTTTCTACTGCTTGAGCTGAAACATACTTTTGCTTCATATAAACATTTGTTTCACGATAACTGCTATAATTATGGCCCACATTATTATTTTGTCAATAGCCTCATTCCAAGGGCTGAGATAACAAGCCTGGGAACAAGGTCAGTGCAACACAATACAGGACATGGCACCAAGGCTAATGCACCTTTACCTGCAGTTGGTGTTGTAGATGTTCTATCTCGTGGTCCATTTCAGTCTCTATGACACTCATCATGGCAGACTGCACCTTTAGGTGGTATGACCTCGCAAACCGCACCCTCGCTGCCTCCAACTGTTGCAGCAGCTCCTCTGCAGAGGGCCGTCCCTCTGGGTTGTCTTGCAGACACTGGTGTACCAGCTGAACGAGAGGGTGCTGTTCCCCCAACTGCCCGTGGAGTGGTTGGATGTAGTCACTCCGACGCTCCAACTCAGATCTACCTAAGAGGCGACCAGGATGGTCAGGATCTGCATAGGTGGGTGGGAGGAGGGTGCGTGGGAACACCTGGAGGGGTAAGTGGGCACACACACATTAGAGTGTGAGTACTCCTGCACGGGTTCTGCTACCACAGTCTTGACAGAATGACAGTATACACTTGCACTAAACAGCTTCATTAGACAGCCTCGTTCCCAGGCTCCTCCCCAGCTTTTTGTCGCATACTGTACATAAAACAGTATGCGACAAAAAGCTGGGGAGGAGCCTGGGAACGAGGCTACCAGACTCATTCAATGGACTCTATACCAGTACATACCAGCATGTAATATTTGCTCACCTTTTTCAGTTGTGCTACAGTCAGGCCATTAGGATACTCAGTCGTAAGCATAAACATTACGCTGACTTTACAGGATGGCAAGTTCATGTTCTCTTATTGAACAGATTTACTGACACCCAGATGAACTCCCTGGAGGACTATGTGGAGTACACTGTAATATTACAGTCTTCCTGCCCCATCCTGTTGAATACACACGCATGAATGATGTCATACCCTTTTTTCAGCTTATAATTCTTTGGAAAGAAATAGCTACGGCCTATAATTCTGAGCTATCCACCACCAACCTAGGAGTGGAGTGCAATGCATCCCCACCATACATGTAGTTGTCCCCTTGGTGATATCACAGTATTTTGGCACCACACAGATACAACTTCACACAAGGAGGAAGCTATTTTATCCACCCCCTTTCTCACCTGTGTAAGTGTAAAGAGGGCAAGGTGGCCGTATGAGAAGATGTCCAGCGGAAGACTGTACAGACAGCCCTCATTAAATGCCTCAGGAGGCATATACACCATGCAGCCGGGCAGGCGAGTGATCCTGTCCAGCTGGCCTTCCATGATGCGAGCATTCCCCAAATCGGTAATTTTTGCCACCAGTGATGACGTTAGGAGAACGTTATTAGAAGTTAAGTCACGATGAGCAACGGGAGGATTACGAGTGTGCAAGTAGAGTAACCCGCGTGCTATATCAGTTAGAAGTGATCGCTTGAGGGCAAGGGGAAGGCCAGGAGCACCAGGAGCACCTTCCAGCAGGCTGTCCAGGCTGCTGTCCATCCGCTCCATCACCAGCACCGGCAGCGTTGACCCTTCTAGGTAACACAGGCCCAAGAACTGTACTACGTGAGGGTGCCGCATCTTCACCATCACCTACAACAAAATAAAGTCAGAGATGGTAATACAATGGCTGTCACTGGACTAAACAACTTGACTGACCTAGCTTTGACCCCAAAATAGCAAGTAAAGTTTCATGCTTAAGGACGCTCTTATTCACTGCAAAATGGTGTAGTTGTTTTGATTGCTTGGTGGTTACTACAGTTGCACCATGTTTGAACATGCAGGAACCCAGTTGTCTGCATTTCAGTAGCATACCTACATGGAGTGGCCATTCCAGTAGTATCCTACACAAACTGGTTTATGTAGGGTACTACTGGAATGCTCAGTTTATGCAGGATGCTATCGTCCTCCACATTCTAATAGTATTGCCTCGATCCTGCATGTCCAAACACGGTGCAGCTATAGTAATCACCAAGCAGTCAAAGTAACTACTTTGTTTTTGTGCGGTAGGTTAATCGCATGACATTGTGGTTCTTTCCCTACCTCGTGTACAAAGATGTAAGCTGAGTAATCGGTGCCTATTATTCTCATCCTGCCCACATGGAGAATTCTGAACAGCCACAGGAATACAGGAGGCCTTTATGGCACGAGCCATCTTGAGTACTTGTCAGGAGTCAGCCATTACCTATTGTCAGACTTGTAATTACATTAAGTCACATACAAGTCACATGTTGCTGCGAAAATTGTGAACAAAACAGACTGTTCAGCATAACAGCGTAAAGAAACTACGTAGAGGTGCGAAGAGTCTATAAGTAGGGCTTCCATTTCACGGAACGGACTGCATGGACCAGACATAACCGGACCCAGACCCTAATCCACGGAACGGACCGGAATGGCGTGGAAGGTATGCAATGCATGCGCGATTCTTACCCGGAGTGTCAAGTTGATGGAGACAGAGCGCACTAGTTTTGCAGCAATGGCCATTGTTTTTCCTGTCCCAAAATCATGGAACTTCTGGAGAACCTTCCAGACGATGGAATCACAAATCTACCTTCAGCAAAGCCCAAGGGGAGAGGTCTACATCTACAACCCCAGAAGGGTATGAATGATCAACATGTTTTCATAAAATTTAATTCATATTCAATATGTTATGATGTTACACTGTCTTGTAAACTCAGCCAATCCTTATCACCTGACATGCCCTGCAATAGAAATATAATAATAATTGGTGGATAGGTGTAGGTGGATCAACCAGGGAGTTCGTGGACTACTTCCAATTACATACACCCGAGGGTCCATCCAAACAATTCACACGACATGCCTACCAGCTCCTCCATCCAGACAGCAGTGAACTATCCTTGATTCACTATGTGGGCAATGAGAAATCTGCAGTTGACTTTCCCCATGGAAATCAGAAGCAGAATAAGGAACGTGGGTATACGTGAACGTGCCCTTCTGTTCTACGGAAACTGGAAGGTAGAAGCTCAACTTCAAAAGTCTACAAGTCGGCGATTGCAAATATCTCCTCACTAACACACATGTTCTGTGTTGCAGCCTCGAAATGACAAGCAAGTTGAGAACATCAGAACCAAGCAACTTCCACAGCAGCGCATCTCACATGATGCATTTGCACGTAATGGCTGTTGACATGCCAGACTTCATACACACAATTCGTACCCATCCAGACTTGGTCTGTCTCTGCAGAGGCGGCGCCGCCGGTCCGGCTGGTCCGGCTTTGGCCGGACCACTTTTCCAGCCGACCTGATTATAATATCACGTGCAGTGTAGTCACGCATAATCTACTTATATGCAGACTCGGCAATGGCATCTGTTTCGCGTCCTAGTTGTGGGCCTACCATTGAAACTCCACAGCAGCCAAGGTCTTTTCTTTCCCAAAACGGCCATTTTGATGGGCTGTACCACTTCTTCTATGCCGCTGCCGCCCCTGCTCTGCAGTCAGCGAGAATCGTTGGAGGACCTGGACAGAGTACTTCTTCTTGATTCACCATCAGCTCAGCTGCTCTCATAACAGGGAAGTGGCTAAACAACACCCTGATTGATGCCAGTCAGAAACTGCTACAACAGCAGTATGGAGACAAAATCGAGAGTTTGTCACTGACATGAACTTTGGGCATGGATGTTTGTAGAGGAAAATTGGTTCAAGTCCTTAATCCTTAACCAGGATGGCGTATACAATCTACAATGTTAGGGTGCCAGCACCCTTCTGTGAGAGTATATGACAGCGCATCCAATTATGTCACTTACAGAGGAGATCACTTCGTTGCTGTGTACACAAAATCACTCTGCACTACATGAATGGGGAGGAGCAGACTGCGGCTTGTTCTCCCTTGCCAGTGCCACGGCCCTTTGCCACAGAGTTGATCCAACGTCATGTGTGTTTGACCAGGAAAACACAAGAGAGCACTTCTGGCATTGCCTCACAAGCGGGAGAATGAAGTTGCATAGGAATCATCGAGACCTGTAAATGTTTCATGTGTACTCTCACTGCCGCCTTGCATGGGACAGACACCAGCCGATGATGATATGACAATGATGATATGACAATGTGCCTTTACCTGTCCTTAGTCAGGGTCGTAGGAGCCACTATGGCCGGGCCGGCCATGGCCGTACCGGTTTTGACCTTACAAAACAAAACATTGTGTGGGCATGCACAAAAGTGTGAGCACTCGAGCGAGACCAGCGTAGTCTGTAGTCCCGTTCCTCCGGGACCTGCAATCCTCATACATCTGGAACTTGCAATGCAAAGGCACGAAGGTGCCACGAGAGCCCATCCTGATAACTGAAAAATAAAGGAAAAATTTCCGCGCTCCGCAAGGACTGATCAGCACTACACACCTCTATGCACTGCCTTTGGCAGCATATAAATTATTGGCCGGACAGGTTTTGTTTTGCTTCCTACGACCTTGCTAGTAGCTAGCAGTCCTAAAAATTAAAGTGAATTCAGCTCACCTTTTCTGTTTTGGGTTGGTACACGGCGACTCACGCTGTGAGGGAGCTCGCTTGGGCTTCTGATTTTCGCTAGTATGTACACTGACACTGCGACACGCGCCATTCCGGTCGGTTCTGGTAATTCGGTTCCGTGGATTAGGGTCTGGGTCCAGTCCGGTCCGGTGCAGTCCGGTCTGTTCTGTTCCGTGAAATAGGGAGGCACTATAGACTATAGACCTTAATTATGCGATTGATGTCATAGCCGGTTATCTGCCCATGATCTTTCCATATTCTCACCGTGTCATGAGTGGCAAGAAGATGGTACGTACGTTCTATTGTGATTGCAGAAATGCGCACAGCTGCATAGCTGTCTTTCAAGTATTGCTATTAAGTAGTTAGCTAAGTTCAGGCTGATCCCTGCACAGATTGCGAGAACCAGTCCGTTTTTTTGTTGCCATACTAGCAATGTTATTCTTGCCACTCAAAATGGCTGCTGGCATCTTAAATTCATGGCTTCCGGCATCATGTGCACTCAATTTTGAGACGTAACTGCATAAGGTCTAGATATAATATTATAGCAGCATGCAGTGATTGTTCGACAAAAAGCTGGGGAGGAGCCTGGGAACAAGGTTCACTGGAGCAAGAACTGACAGCTCTTTCACAGCATCAGATTATTTAGCCAACTGCATTTGAAACAAGAAAGTTCAGCCCTTTCCCACCCAATGGTGTCATATGGCATCATGAGACTTTCAGCTTCATGATGTCACATCCGGCAATGTCCTTAGGTGATAGGCTCTGCGCCAGCAGAAAGGGCGGGGCAGGGGGAGGTGGGTGGGTGCACCCGAAGGGTGCAAACAGCATGGCCGCGTCTGGGCTCAGCTTTGAACAACCCTTGGTTGGAGCCGGGTATGCCGTTTCTCGGGTTTTAAGCATAAATGGGCCTAAAAAAACAGTGGTCTCACCTTGCAGAGCCTCGAATTCCAGTGTCCAAAGCTGATTTTTCTGCTAGAGCGAGTTTAATACCGTCGCCCGAGCATCTTGATCGTGTGCACGTTAACGAGTGGGTGTGGTCAGAATCACGAGCATGGCTGTGTGCAGTTCTGTGTGAAGTTTTGAGCGTGAAAACTGATGGGAACCTTATCTAGGGTATGTTTAAGCACATTACGTAGGCCTATACAAGCTAAAAACTGACCTCCGTATACAAGCTAAAAACTGACCTCCATAATCTGTGGTTAATTTAGGGGGGTCTGTTTACTACAAGCAACTCTTCTATTATAGAAGAGTTGCTTGTAGTAAACCGACCCCCCACACACGCGTACACGTAAACACACGATATAGCCTCGTACCCAGTCCCACGCCCAGCTTTTCGTCGCTTGCAGTACGGTACCGGTACTGCAAGCGACGAAAAGCTGGGCGTGGGACTGGGAACGAGGCTACGCTTAGCCTTTATTCCTGTCGGCATCACCTGGCACTCCTCGAGGTACTTGCGCTCGATGTTCGCCACACCCTCGTTGTCTCGCTGTAGGAGCGTCTCGTGCATCCGCTTCCCCGCGCACACCAGCCCCTTCACTTGGAGTTCCTCCACGCAACCGTAGGACCCCACACCCAGCCGTCTTCCTGTACGTCGCGCCTCGCTGATCACAAACTGATGGAATTCAGGGTTGTCTCGGAAAGCCTGCCTTGTTGCCATCTTCACTAGAATCTTGCGGAGGAGTCAGTGCAAGGCCGATTAATTATGCAAGAATGCGATAGGGCGCGGTCAACCCGGAAGTCGCAAGATGGCCATACGTTCGAGGATGTACTTTTGGGGTACTCTGTTACTCCGAGTAAGGCACGCAATGGGAAAGTACGGCTTAATATCAAGTCTCTGGGTGGAAGGACGTCGGATTCTGAACATTTTGTGTTGATATGACTGCCAGGCTGGAAACAGGAGTGAGTCAAACACAACACGCTAGCAAGCGCCTCGTTTGGGCGCCTGTAAACCTCCTAAACGCAAGGTGCTATGAACATGGAACCTGCACCAAATGAAAGCATAAAGCTTGGAGATTGTAAGGACCTTCATTTGTGGGGCCCTTGGTTTTGGAGCTATGGGGCCTTGAAGTTGGCCGATTTTCTATGATTCTGTTTACATTGGCGATTTTGTGAAGATGGCAACAAGGCAGGCTTTCCGAGACAAGGATGGAATGTCATCATCACATCAGTCGAAACCTTTACTTGCGATGGTTCCTACATACCTTGATAGCTGTAATGTGCAAGTCGGACAATGCAAGCCCTCCAATACAGCCAAATTTTTCTGTGCAAAGGTTGTCCAAATTGTATAAAAATGCATTAAAAATCGTACACCCCCTTCAAAAATGCCTCAGATTTGAAAATCCAGAACCTTCTAAAACACATTTTGCAAGGACTCCTACTTTAGGAGTGCCAACAAGGATTTGCGCCTAATGTTCTATTTTTACTTGATGCGTTCACAATTAATGTCACAAAATTACAGCTGACAAACAGAAACTACAGACAGTACTTTGCAGACATTACACTGACCACAGGCTAAGTCACGATCGGCTTTGAATCTACAATCAGTTGTATGCCCTGCAATAGTAACTTTGGGAACTATGCACACAACAGGTGTGCACAACATCACAGAAATGTTGATTACTGATATTACGTGGCGGAGCAATTCATCATATGCTGCGATACTTCTTGTGAAAAGTATTCAGTTTCTCATCAACTTCCCCGCGACAGAGACAGCATGTATAAGGCAGCTTATCTTCAGAGAGCTGCTGATACTTCTCCTTGCTTATGTCATCACATTCTGCAAAATAATTATAGGGTACATCAAATTAATGCAGTGACCAGGCATGTACATATAAGTATGACTGCATATGTATAGTTGGCATTTATCACCTGCCCACCATTGATACAATGATGTACTTCAATGACAAGCTACCTAGTGCATTTGACAACACCCACTGTGGGATTGGACCTCATAGTCTCAGCTTGTGCATACAGTAGTTACCCCGTGTGCATGCACACAGAAGAAGGGGTAGAGTGAACGGTTTGTCTGTCTGTTCGTCCGTGGAGCACACAAAAATCAGCAGTTGAGCAGTCAAAGTCTTGTTCAGAAAATACTAGCGACTCACAGACCAGAGACCCACTCGAGAGGCTGAGAAAAGTTGCGTGAAAGTTGTTAATTAGCCCTGTTTCTAATTTATACAACTTGACCACATCCTGTTTGTAACATTACTGTCACGATTTACGGTATCTCATTCTGCATGCATGCTGTATTAAAATCGGTAAGCCCTAGCTATCTCATTGTGCATGCTGTATTAATAAAATCGGCAGTATGCCATAATTATAGCACACGGGGTACGTACTCTGCTGAGCACCTCTAGTTGTCCAATCATCCCCCCCCTCCCCCCCCCCCCCCCCAAAGTACTTGAACTAGGCCCAATCTGGCAGCTGTTTTTCCAGTGAATCCCACTAATGATTATTATGTTTCACGGCTAGATGACATCAAAGAAGGAATGCCTGCCCATGACACACTTCACTGAAAGGCATGGCTGCAAGTTTAGATCCCAACCATGAAGAAGTTATCATACATTCCAGGAGGAATAATCTAATAGGCTTTTGCCCTAAGAGAATATGTTCCATGACAACGCTATAGGGAGTATAATATTATTAAGTCCACAGACTGTATACCCGCATGATAAAGTGCGACCAAATCTTTCAGTGGGGAATAATTTTTCTTAGTCCCAGGCGATCAATTTTGTTGAAGTACTTGGTCCTGGGGGACCACCTATAGGCGGGACCAATTTCTGTGTGACAGGGGGCTACTCTAAGCTTGAAGTTAACAGAGCCACATTTTATCTAAACACTTTATCTGAATGTGGGGCTTGAAAGCACCAGAATCCAGCTATGATCAGCCATTTTTCAGTAATTGTTGAAAGGATGACGTGACACGAAGCACACAAGTGCTTACTCTTTCCATTGTAAACCCACTTGGTGTGTGTGTGTCAATTAGCAGTACAGCCTCAAAGTTTCAAAAACCAAAAGTTTGGTCCATACGAGGAGTGTAATGTTTCAAAAGATACCTACATACATGTAATAGCTACATCACATGTGCATAGCCACCAGCATGCAGGTTGTACCTGTGTGTATCCATCTGTCACACTCGTCACAGCACACCATAGGACTGTCAGATTTGTCATTGTGGTAGACCTTCAGACACACAGGACAAAAGTAGCCCATCCGGAAATACTTTGAGCATTGGACACAGAGCGTCTGTAGAAATTTTCCACTGGCATACTGCCAAGAGAGGAACGACAGTGACAGCTAGTTACATGAGTCACATCAAGAGTGCATGATGACATCATCGGCTCCATGCCACAATGACGATGATATCATCATACGCTCTTGCTCTTGGTCACATATAGGATTCCATATACTGCATAGTGGGAAATTTTCACGTGGTGCATAATTATTTTGTGGGCATGTTGGCTAACGTAAAAATAGATGTTCTTCCAACCCTGAGTGGATGTCTTCTACTACATGTAGCTCTGCTGCACAATGGACAATCGACCCAGCGAATGCTCAAGAACAAACGGAGAAGATATTCGTCATTTGTTTGTTAAGGTGATGGTGAAAGGGTACCGTGCCTACAAGGACAGCTGGCTGATGTTCTTGGCGAAGAAATGCCATACCCAGAGGGAAGTTGGGAACCGGATCGACGTTTCTTTGACATGTGAGGAGCAGAGAGGCATGATATGTAAAGGGATGGTCGAAATCCGCATCAAGGCTAACAAAAAAATTTCTTCTAAATTGAATCCAGCATTTCGCAAGGTTTGGACCCGCAAAAATGTCCCACTCGTATTACACTTCACACTTCAATTACCAATTTCAAGAGATACTGGCTAACTGTGCATGCAGAGTCCTTTGATGTGCTAGGAAATCAGTTCAGTAGGAATAACCCAGTCACAGGGGAAACTGGCTGTAGACACGGGACTGGACGGGCACCGTTGTCATCAAAGTTGCTCCGTGATTGCACCGTCCACACACTGTTCGAGTCCGTCATGGGACCACTTCAACTTCTGAGTATTACGTTATTTCCTGCGTAGACCATACACCTATGGGCACTCCTCTACACAAGAGAATTGCTGAAAATCCGAATACCCAATTTCAAATGGTCCCACCACAGACTTGACGGGCGTGTGGACGGTGTGGATACGGAGAAGCTCTGATGGTTACGGTGCCCGTCTAGTCCGTACCTTCAGGTCTGTGTGTATCCTTTTGTTAAATTGGAAACAGTGTCTACACAATGTTTCTCCATTTTAATTTATGCATCACGAATTGAGAAGAACAGTTCTACTTAGGCGACGCTTGAGAAATATTCTTTGGTGAGCAAATTAGAGTACCTACACAGTAGGACCTGTGCACAATAGCTGTATCTACACATACCTCGTGTTTCCATCGGCTATTTGGGTTAGACCCGGCTGACTTGGCCCCACAACATGCGCAACTTCCACACACCTTGCAGAGCCATTGACCTACGTAGGTGTATGCATGTGCGTGTATGTTTATGTGTAGAGTACCTATTCGACACACTAGCATGGAAGAGATACATACTTATCAGAAATGGATGCGAGTCATATGTGACAATCCATTGCTAGTGGATCCATTACACTAAATTTGCCATTCTTTCTTGTTCAGTCAGTGCTCCCTCTGGGAATTGGGTAGTACGTAGATTCCTTTTCAATTTGGACACCTACATTTAATGTCTACAGTACAGCACAGGAATCATGGGAAAGCAGGTCTTCAGCGGCATGCATGTCCATGCTTATACACTGTGTGGTTCTCCAGATAGAATTGTTCTTCTAGTTTCCATCCAGTAAACGCTTCAACATCCTTATTACAAAAAATTTATCTACACAACGTGTAAACACTGTGTTCCAGGTGTGCACCACACCTACAGGCACACCACTAAGCAGCGCAGTCACCAAAAAAGCGAAACTTTAAGGGTTCCCACCACAGACTCGAACGGGCGAGTGGACGGTGTTGACAAGGAGACGCTCTGAGGTTACGGTGCCCGCCCAGTCCCGTATCTACGGGTAGTTTTTCCTGTGATACTGTGCACATACCCACCTGAAGGAATGCTGGTGAGACCCACACAAAAGGAGTGGTAGCCACGGTCACACTCATCACAGCAGACCATCTTGTCCTCCTCATCAGGGTCTCCACACACCTGACAGTGGGGTTGGGCAGTATCATCACAATACAGCTACAGTGTGCTGCTGCAAATATCGTGCTGCAATGAATGGACATGTACCGCCCAACCATACCTGACAGGTTTTACACTCCAGGCACTGCCAGGCGTAGGTTTTAGCCACATCACCAGCTGTCTTGCTCAATTCATAGCAGGATGGGTGAACTGAAGGGTTGACATGCGTTTGGGAGATAACAGATAGGAAGGAATTCTGCAGGTGACTCAGTTGTTATAAGGTTTACAGGATGGAGGAAGGGGGAAGGGTAGAGGAGGGGAGGGGAGAATAGAGAAAAGGGGGAGGGGAGAATAGAGAAAAAGGGGAGGGGAGAATGGAGGAAGAAGGGAGGGGGGATGGAGAAGAGGCAGGGGAGAATGGAGGAAGAGGGAAGGGAGAATGGAGGAAGAGGGAGGGGGGATGGAGAAGAGGGGAGGGGAGAATGGAGGAAGAGGGGAGGGGGAAGGAGAAGGGGGGAGGGGAGAATGGAGGAAGAGGGGAGGGGAGAATGGAGGAAGAGGGGAGGGGAGAATGGAGGAAGAGGGGAGGGGAGTATGGAGGAAGAGGGAAGGGAGAATGGAGGAAGAGGGAGGGGGGATGGAGAAGAGGGGAGGGGAGAATGGAGGAAGAGGGAGGGGGGGATGGAGAAGAGGGGAGGGGAGAATGGAGGAAGAGGGGAGAATGGAGGAAGAGGGGAGGGGAGAATGAGAGTAGGGAGAAAGAGAGAGAGGAAGAGTGATGAAAGAAGAGGTACGGGGGAGCGAGCAAAGACTAGGTAAGAACTGAAGCTCACTGGTTCTGCTGCAGTTTGCACACTGTATGAGTTCCTCAGGCTCTCCCAGCTTGTTGGCTGCCCTCCCTTTGAAGTACACAGTGCACAGAGCTAGTCGCAGGTTCAGGGACTGCACAGGAATGGAATGGAGGACTCACTAACTGCGCCATACCAGCTAAGGGAAGTCAATCGTCAAAATTCCATTGGATAACTGAGCCACCATGCCAACTAACTGTTGTGGCAGAGCAAGGAGAGATGCTCCCCGCACCAAACCACTGTGCGATCACAGTTCTGTGACCAACCTTGGCCATAAAGAATGCCCACCAGTTTCAGCTATGTATTTCAAGCACTCCAGCACACATGTACGCTAAAGTCTGGTAAAGATCTCAAATCTATTCTCGGACCTACTATTTTCCAGTACGGATATAGCCCCTCTCCACCCGGCCAGTCACGTACAGCATCTGGCTCTAGATCTGCCATGCTCATTTGACAGTCCCGGCAGAGAGGAACAAGTGGCTACAATGAATTCTAATGGGCACTTTGTTGCCTAAAAGCAAAGTGTACCTGTATCTATATTTATATTCCAATTAATGCAGAGCAGGTCTGGAAAGTACATGTAGGTTGTAGAGCATACATATTCAATGTTGGAGCACTGCTATACAGTCGAGGTTGCTACCTTTGGTTGTATGGTCTGTTTCGTGCCAGTAGGAGTAGGAATCGCCACAGAGGAGGTGGAAGGGTCAAGCTGCAGGAATGGAAGCATCCCTACTCAGGCAGAGTATGTAACACACACAAAGCTTTCACATCTACCAATTCAAGTATACAGTCACGTATCATTGCTGCTAAAATCACGAAAGTCAAGTGCACGGGCACTCACAACTCTGCAGCTTGATTCACCCACACTTAATTAAGCTCTGTCCACCCTTGTCATCACGCACATGATAAAATGTACATGTACATGTACCAGGCCATCCGCATTCTTCACGCAACCGAAAATGGCCTGGGCTGGGAAATGAGGCTGCATGATTACCTGTATTTCCAATGCAGACCCAGAATGTAGGCTGGAGTGCACTACATGTACATGTACGTATCCATGTTGGAGCACTGCTATACAGTCGAGGTTGCTACCTTTGGTTGTATGGTCTGTTTCGTGCCAGTAGGTGTCGGGATAGCCACAGAGGAGGTAGAAGGGTCAAGCTGCAGGAATGGAAGCATCCGTACTCTAACAAACAGACAGACAGACAAACCGGCACCCATCTCACTGCATCCGGCTCGCTCACACTCGCCCCAATCACAAACTAAAGTGACACAAACCAATCTATCCAGTATGCACTTTGACCCCTGAGCGACCGGTGCTTCTTTGCACAAGCAGACAACTATGTGGATGGGTGTGGTTTCACCTAACACAACGAGGGCAGGCAAGGATTGCACATTAGTACCTTTTCACTTCATGGCAGTTTTAACTCCACTCTGTGCAATATATTACGCATCTAAATGCTGATTCTGCTTTCTCCGTCATTGCCCCATGTTTTACATCATGTTGTCCTTACGTTAGATTCTAGCCTCATTCCCAGGCCCGAGACAGGGAGGAGAAAAGGGCATAGTTTTCACCATTTTCTGAGCCCATTTCGCACCGTAGAACGATTGTTGTACGATTACGGAACTATTGACCGCTACTGTATGTACACATACCTTTCCACTTTGCACTTGAATCGTGGACTCAGCAGAGATTGATGAGCCCTGGGATGCCAGTGGTCCACTTCGGACAGTATCACACACTTGAGTAGAAGTTTGAGTCTGTGAAGATTGCTCTGCTAACGATGTCGGTACAGCCTCTGCAGTTACACCATTAGAAGTCTAAAGGAAGAGAGGAGGACATAAACATTATAGCAACAGAGATAAGGTAAGTTTGAACCTTTAGAGCACGATATAATACACTCAGAGTAGCAAAAAAGATGTTGCGTGTAAAGTAATCAAATCAAACCTCGCAGCACACAGGAAAGACACTGTTAGGATCATCGTTGTTCATCGATAGTTTTGCTTAAATGAGTGTTCGCTTTTCGACTGCATTTGGCAGTACACCTCTCAGGAAAGGCACACAAAGATTCTGATTGTGATCACCGTCGTGCCCTGATGCTTAGTGAAATTCACCCCTGTGGTACAGTTGTGAACTCTATTCTCTTCTTGTTGGCCACCAACATCAAGGGCAATAACTTACATATCGCCTGTAGAAGCATTTGCAACCGGGATCAAACTGGAATCAAGCGATCAACATTCTTTTTTTTTTTTTAAACAGGCCTCCATTTGTACAAGACACAACAAATGGCATAAAAAGCGAATTCAGTGGCCTTGGTCGCCCCAGGTGCTATGGCCTTGTCAGTTTCAGCACCCCCTGATTAACTTAGGCAATGAGAAACCTTTGCACGTCTGCCTAATTCAAGTAGGCTACTTTGCAATCTTACATGTGATTGTGGTTGGCCATTTCACATGCTGCCCCTCCCTCAGTTGTTTTAATAACAATAAGCAGGAGCGCGGAGCTGCCGAAGGCGGCGAAGGAGCGTCCAACTATATAGTATAGACATGTGGTGATCCCTCACTCCTTACGATCATACGCTATATGGAAGATCTTTTCGGTACCACACAAAACGCCAATTTGTTTTCACACTTTTACGTAACGGCCTCTTGCCATATATGGTAATTTAAAGCTTTGGGTCGTGTGAAGGACTACTACTTCCAATAGGGCGCACATGCGTAGTTCGATGCTCCTTCACCGCCTTCGATGGCTCATGCGCTCCTGCAATGAGTTGCCACTGCACTGACCATGGACTTCTCAGCCAGGACATATCACTGCAATGTGACGTTTTCATTCTTGTTATGACACACAAGTCTGCACAATTACTGCTGCGGGGACAGCTCGCTTACATTGCTTCAACATGAACGTGGTGTTTGATCCACTATGAGTCACTCCCATAAATATCCAAAAAGCTTTTATGATGCTGCAAGCTCTGACAAGCCTTAGTGCTGTACCACGAATGAGTTATGGAGTGAGTTCATGGCACATTTCCGATCGCACAGACATTTTCAGAAGATGGTAATGCGTCGAAGGCATTTAGACTTCTAGGGTATTAGGTTAGTACTTGTACATAGTAGTAAAATATCGGTTGAACCTTGGGAGGCAGTTCCAGTGCTGTCCTGATGGGCAGTTTGCGCATCTCCTCAGCAGAATACGTTCGGTAGTAGTCACTATACTGATTTGGGAGGAGGGCTACGGGGTAGCGAGAGGGATAACCGGAGCTGGCTGACGGCTCTTCCACCCTGGGATACTTGCGAGGCACCTGGAGGATCTGCAAAATCAGATAAGAAATCCCCATTGAAACACGTTGAACATACATTCCCTACAGTGAGCACATTGATACAGGTTTTAGGCTGTATCTAAAACAAGCAGGGGGTGGCTGGGATGGGATGATAGTACCGTATAGCGCCAAATTTTCGAGGTGCATAATTTTCGCTGTTTTTCGTGGATTGGTTTCGGACCGCGAAAATTAAGCTCGCGAATATTTTCAATACTAGTAGCTAGCGCCCAGACGCTATCATCATAGATAATATACTATGACAGTTTGAAAAATGCCAGAAAGTTTCAAGGTCAGAATCCAGTCACGTATATCAGGCACATCACTAGCCTCATTCCCAGGCCACGCCAGCGACAAGCAACGAAAAGCTAGGAACGAGGTTAGCGCACCACATACTGTAGTCAGAAATAGGGGGGGTTTCAAGTTCAACTAACCCTGGTCTGGCTATCGAAGTACTGCTTTCGGAGTGTCCGCCTCTGCTCGGCCAGCTTTGTGTTGAACTCCACAGTACGCTGTAATGCTTCACTGGTGATACTCCTTGGACTGCCACTTGTCTAGCGGGGGGGAGGGGGGGGGGGGGGGGGGGGGGGGGGGGGGAAGGTGATACCCATGAGTCACCATGAGACACATCAATTGCTGGTAGAATGTAGCTATACTCCTGAACTCAAAATTTTACTCCTGCCAACACTCATTCTACATTTTCCCACTGCACATTACATCAGGCCTCAGCAGAGAATAATATATTGTATCTCTCACTCTCGTCCAGCCCCCCCCCCCCCCCCCCCCCCCCTCCCCCTTGTCCAAGTATCCCCAGGATTCCCAAGTATCATCTCCCATCCCCGGATGACCCTAGGATGGGAAGCATACAGAGAACCAGTCTCAAAACCAAAGGCTACACAGGAACTTCTCCTCCTCCCTCCGTCCTCCCACTCATGTCTAAGCTTGCCGCGAACTAGCTTAAGAATAGCCGCTATAACTTTCAGTGCTGTCCTAATGGGCAGTGTACGTATCTCCTCAGCAAAATACGTTCGGTAGTAGTCACTATACTGATTTGGGAGGAGGGCCAGGTTACGGGATACTCATGCGCGTGCTGTGCGCTAACCAAAAATCTCTGGTACGAACAGAGTGAGCAACTTGATTCTGGAGGTGGAGGTGCGCTGTCACAAGGTGCAGGAAGCTTTTACCGATACGCTGTATAGCCGTGCAAAAACGAGCAGTTCAGTTCACCAAAAAGCCGTATTTTCTTGAACGAGACAGCAGATAAATTTGCCATGGGATTATGCAAAAGCTTCCATCATGCCCTGCACCTTGTGACAGCGCACTTCCACCACCATAATCAAGTTGCTCACGCTCTTCATACTAGAGATTTTTGGTTAGCGAGCTAAAGGCTTAATTATACATTTCCCAATACATTTCGCACGGCGCGAGCACAAGTATCCCGTAACCTTAATCCATGTAACCCATGGCTCCATGCTGCATGTGTATGTCAAAGGCAGCAATGTATCCATAGCTATCTATGTCCCATCCATGGATCCTTCATTGATGGCATGGTTGTATCCCAGGAATACACTGAATCCACGCCCCATCCATTGATGGCATGGTGGCCAGATCCACCAGTAAAGTATCCCAGGAATACACTGAATCCACGGCCCATCCATTGATGGCATGGTGGCCAGATCCACCAGTAAAGTATCCCAGGAATACAATGAATCCACGGGCCATCCATTGATGGCATGGTTGTCAGATCCACCAGTAAAGTATCCCAGGAATACAATGAATCCACAGGCCATCCATTGATGGTATGGTGGCCACCAAATGAATCCATGGATCCTCCATTGATGGCATGGTTGCCAGATCCACCAGTGAAGTATCCCAGGAATACAACGAATCCACGGCCCATCATGGTGGCCAGATCCACCAAATGAATCCATGGATCCTCCATTGATGGCATGGTTGCCAGATCCACCAGTAAAGTATTCCAGGAATACACTGAATCCACGGCCCATCCATTGATGGCATGGTTGCCAGATCCACCAGTAAAGTATCCCAGGAATACACTGAATCCACGGCCCATCCATTGATGGCATGGTGGCCAGATCCACCAGTAAAGTATCCCAGGAATACACTGAATCCACGGCCCATCCATTGATGGTGTAGTATCTTACTAGATCAGATTAGAAACTCTCATTGCACTGAACAACCACTGACTAACAGTCAGAGAGAGCATTTATATACAACAGGATAAAGCATAGCAAAAGTCCTAGATCATACAAGTATACAGGAATTACTAGACAGGTGGACGCACCATGTGATAACCCTAGATAGCACTGAATAGTCTGAGTAGTAAATAACCTATACAGCAAAGAGGTGTTAAGTACAACAGTGGTGAAGGTACATGGAGATCAAGGTACATGGAGATCAACGCTACTACAGATGGCATGGTGTCCAGATCCACCAGTAAAGTATCCCAGGAATACACTGAATCCACGGCCCATCCATTGATGGCATGGTGGCCAGATCCACCAGTAAAGTATCCCAATCTACGGCCCATCCATTGATGGCATGGTGGCCAGATCCACCAGTAAAGTATCCCAGGAATACAATGAATCCACGGCCCATCCATTGATGGTATGGTGGCCAGATCCACCAGTAAAGTATCCCAGGAATACCATGGCCCATCCATTGATGGCATGGTGGCCAGATCCACCAGTAAAGTATCCCAGGAATACACTGAATCCACGGCCCATCCATTGATGGCATGGTGGCCAGATCCACCAGTAAAGTATCCCAGGAATACACTGAATCCACGGCCCATCCATTGATGGCATGGTGGCCAGATCCACCAGTAAAGTATCCCAGGAATACAATGAATCCACGGCCCATCCATTGATGGCATGGTGGCCAGATCCACCAGTAAAGTATCCCAATCCACGGCCCATCCATTGATGGCATGGTGGCCAGATCCACCAGTAAAGTATCCCAGGAATACAATGAATCCACGGGCCATCCATTGATGGTATGGTGGCCAGATCCACCAGTAAAGTATCCCAGGAATACCATGGCCCATCCATTGATGGCATGGTTGTCAGATCCACCAGTACAGTATCCAAGGAATACCATGGCCCATCCATTGATGGCATGGTTGCCAGATCCACCAGACTGAGTACAGTATCCAACAGGAATACCATGGCCCATCCATTGATGGCATGGTTGCCAGATCCACCAGTAAAGCATCCCAGGAATACAATGAATCCACGGCCCATCCATTGATGGCATGGTTGTCAGATCAACCAGTAGGAATTAACTGAATCTGTGGATCATCCATTGATGCAGAGGCATGGTCCACCAGTAGAGTATCCCAGGAATTCATGGCTTGTCCATGGGCCATCCATTGATTGCCAGTAATCCCAGCCATCCAAGCATCATCCAAGGTCAGCTTAAAGTTCCACCGACACATTACTGCAATGTAGTCTCGCTGGCATGCCCACTTCTGCACGGGGAGGGAAGTGGGCTGGACTGTGAGACTAACTGCAACGTCACAGACCACAGAGAGTAGATACATGTAGTTTGATCTTCATTGACATTATTCAATTAGCACAAAAGTGGCTTTGGATGAGGATATATAACTCAATGGTATGGGTAACAGAGAGCACCTGTATAATTATGTAGTTTGGTATGATTGGTCGTTCAATTACAATGTAGCACAAAATTAATGTTGCTTCTGCAAATGAGATTACTACAATCAACACTATAACTTGACAATAAAGAGGAGGCTATATAGTTATGTGATAACTCAATGGTATGAAAAGTAAGCTGGTATTGAACAAGCACTTCAGATAGTCAACTTAGCAGTACCATCCGAAGCTGTCTGTTGTCGACGGGAAGGGAATAAGCGTGGACTCTTGCGTACTTCTGTAAGCGTGGATAAGCGTGGACTCTTGCGCACTTCTGTCAAGGGGTCACAAGGGGATAAGCGTGGACTCTTGCGCACTTCTGTCAAGGGGTCACAAGGGGATAAGCGTGGACTCTTGCGCACTTCTGTCAAGGGTCTTGATCTCTTTATTGGTGTCTTAAGGCTTGCTTGATATTGCTCCAGAGACACTCCATATTTGCAAAGAGCAACACCAAGCTCCTCCATTGCGTCAGCATCCTGTGGGACGTCTTTCTTCTCAAATTTGTAGAGCTATAAATTGTAATGAAGATAATGAACTTTAACACTGTGTTTAGTATGAAACACAACAAATGGAAACTTGCCACTTAAAAGTGAGGTTGCACTTTCATTGCTAGTTAGCAGTCAATTCAGCTTTAGAAAGTACTACCGTAAGCACTCTAAATTTGCGCCACTTGAATTCTGCGTCAAAATTGACGACTCGGCAATTTCTAATTTGCGTCAAAACTTTATAAAATTTACCTCGTGTCCGATTCTATTGTTGCATCGCTCCGCGAAGTGTTGTATGGCTGGCTGGCTTGCATTGGGCGCATTGGGCGCAATTGCGGGCAAAAAAGTGCAAGCAGAAGCTGCAGAAAGGCGGTGATGTGATCTGGCACGGTGGATCCTTCGAATGTTCACTATCGCTACTTGTAAAATCAATGGGCTCTGCTACCTTTCAAGGTTTCCGCGATCCCACTCAAGAGTGGCTCCGCACTCAAAGTCCAGCCAATCGGCAGACGTCCTTCTGAACGTGTGAAGGCTGTACAGGTAATCTTAACAGTCATAGCGCTCAAACTCGCACACACAATCTTGCAACAATTTCTAATTGTGCGTCACATTTAGCTATTTTTCTGAAACGTACATTCTAATCTTACGTCATCTGGAAAAAGAATTATTATTTTGATGATGCAAATTTAGAGTGCTTACGGTAACCAGTAAAGTTCCCCGAGTAGCAAGCTCCTTGAGAACCACCCCGAGGCCACTCTTTTGCAGGTGTTCAATGGCATCCAATGCTCCTTGCTTATTGCCTCTTCCCCGAAATTTGCCTTGGCTGTTTAGATATGAAATATCCAGTATCTTTCCGGGCAGAGTCAGCACGAAGGCAGCAGTTCTGTGGATGTGGGGTTTGCCGCCATCGCCATCGCCATCGCCATCGCCATCACCATCGCCATCACTGTCGCCATCGCCATCACCATTGCCATCGCTATCTCGTCCTTTTTCTTTGACTGCATTGAAACAACAAGTCAGCAATGTGTGCAAGAGTGCCATCTGTATATTACCCTCTGATGAACCAACCATCTGGTATTGTTTGCTACACTGTATATATGTAAATCTTGAATGGTAAGGACTATGCCAAATTTTGGATGGTAGGACTTCCATCTGCTAGGGAAATCATGGCACTCACACTTTATGATAATATTTTATTAACTGAGACCATTATCTGTATTCAAAGTACTACCAGGAGGAAGGGCAACCAGGAATGCAATGAAAACCATGTGTCAACTATGTTTGTACAGCATGAAGCAGTTCCAATGTCCACCAAAGGATACTGGAATAATGGAATAGAGGAACAACCCTTTTGGACGTGGAAGTGGAAATGCCAACACTACTACCAGAAGCAGAATCTGTGGATTATCGAGTCAGCTGGTCAAGCATGCTAATTAAGTTGTCTACAAGGTATGTCAACAGCTTGATTAGTGTAGGTAGAGTGTAAATAGGCTGGATTAGCTTGTCTGAAGTGTTGATCGTAGCTATGAGTTTATCTGCCAGATTTTGAAGCCATTTTCTGAGGCTGTCAATCATTAGGTATTAGCTACTTGAAAAGAAGCCTTTTTGTGCACTTCATACTTGCTGCCTCAAGAAGCTCACCCATTTCTGTTACATGTATTTGAAGGTAGAACTGCTGGGTCATTCACTCCCTCTTCTCGAGAAAAACCTCCGTGTTTGACTGTTGTCGAATCCATTCACAATCACACTCGATCTAGTGCCGTCCCTTCCTGCCTATCTGGAGTGATGATGTCACCAAAAAAGGTGGGGCCTACCTTCTTATCGTTTTTACTTCATAACCATCATAACGACATGTCTTTTAATTCCCTTATTCCGCATTTTACAGTATCCCGTCCACGAAAGAGTGTTGGTATCTGTTCAATTCTGGTCTCATTCGGTAGCATGTTTCACTTCCATTGTTAGTAAGGCCATGCGTGTGGGGGGCATGAGGAGTTCATTAGTGGTTAGTAAGTTAGATGTCTTTCACACATACTACTTGGTGTTTCACAGTGTTCTAACATCTAAGAGTGGGGCACACCATGGGGCCACAGTTACCAAATTGCCAGACGCAATGCCACTTTAGTTGGTTGGTTGTTTCTCCCCTCAGGCAAAAAAGTACTCGGAGTGGCAATTTGGTACTTGCAGTGATTCTAGCCTTTTTTGCCGTTAAAACCGCCTCCCTATCCCCCTCTAGGCCCTCTCGCTACCTCAAATTCAGCTCTGCGCACGGGCGCTGCACCACAGGCGTCCTCTTCGGGTGGACGTGGGCGCCCCCGCAGCCCACTCGCTGTCTGTACCTTCAAGTGATTCGACCCAGCCAAGTGTTTTCTGACGTGATATACGCTCAGTGATGAGAGATCTGAGGAGGACGCGCTTCTTCCACGGCCTCGGATCGTCAACGCGCTCGTCAACCTTCATTGCACGTGTCCATTACTCGTGCACCTCCGTATATCTTATTTCTTGGACCGTATACCTCGGTATACTACGCGCACGTCATTATGACGTCATGGTTGGTTGTTGGTTCGCAGGTCAAGGCAAAAAGGGGGATTGCGTCGGCAAAAAAGTGAACGGTGGCCCTGTGGGGCACACCACTCATTTCAAGACTGTACATGCATGTGTGTTGATGGGTCAACCAAACCTTTGTGAAGCTGCTGGATTGTATCTGCTATGTCTCCTCGCCCGGCCATGAATGCAGCATGCTGGCCACACATGTCAACGAAATCTTGTGCTGCCTCAAGTGCTTCTGTTGAGATCTCCTTTGGCATTTCACAGGGATTATCCAGGTGGAAGGTAGCATGTATCACTGCTGCCACCCTAAGAACAAATCCACTGGACTTGCTGAGAATTCCTGCAAGGAATTGGGGAGTTCCATTGTACTGAACAGTAATGGGCTCGTGTAAAATCCGGACTGCTGGACCACCAAAAATGCGAGCCAAATTGCATCGCATGCTGAACGCACTTCCGGTAACGGAAACAGTCGCCATTGCTTGCTTTAGCTTGTCAGTGTGTCGCTAGTATGGTAGTGCGAGTTGCTATAGATAACTTAGTGCGTGCTATCACCACATACAAGCTACCGATAATAACTGAATCGGAGCGCCACCGGCAGCGTGGACTTGCCATCATCGTTGGTTGCTGGATAGAGTGTATGTCAACGTCTCAAGCGCAAGGCACCAGTGTGCATACTAATTGACCGTTCTTTTTTTTGGACGGCATCTTTTGGTGATCCGGGTGGTCCAGCAGTCCGGCTTTTACACTAGCTCAACAGTTACTGCACACTTCATGATGCAGTTGTGTACAGAGGATGAAATTATACACATCATATGTGCAACTAACCAGACAAGAGTTCATCTCTTCCGGATAGAGCCCGCAACTGTTTCTGGATGTGATCAAATCTGGCGCTGAAAATGGCACATGGACGGGGGACGGTCAGTGGACGGCCTGGTATCGTGTTGGTTGTCCATAAGGTTGAGAGGAGGTCAACTGTGAAAGAACAAGCAACTGATATCAGCATTGCCTGTCATAGTAGGCTTACCAGTAGTCAATTATGAAAAGCAGAAGCTACGGTGTAGCTAGTCAGCATTGTATTTTTTTGTTGCATAACTTGCCTTGAGTGTTGTTAGCAGTTATATACCCTGTGTGCATGTGCGCAGGGATAGAGTGATCGGTTTGTCTGTCTGTCTATCTGTTAGTCTGTCCGAAGCGGTTTGAGCAGTGAAGGCCTTGTTGAAGGCTTAGTTCAGAATAGAAGTGTCAGAATTCAGAATACCATGCAGCGTCTACATAACTCACAGACCGGAGATCCACTTGAGAGGCAGAGGAAAAGTTGCTTGAAAGTCGACAATCAGTATAGGATCTACTACATCGATGCGGAGGTTATGCGGTTTATCCTCCGCGGGAAAGTTTGGCCGAGACGAAGCCGAGGCTAAACTTTCCCAAGGAGGATAAACCGCATAACCTCCGAGTCGACATAGTAGATCCGGCTTCTACCACAGACATAACCTCCAAGTCAAGTTAGTAGCTGGATCCGGCTGCTAGGCAGGTACAACTCTCTGATTCTCAGCACAGCGTGGCGATCCTTTGATTTACCGCGGAGGATAAATAACCGCGGTACATCAAAGGAACGCCCACGCACTGTGGTAGAAGCCCTGTTCTAATTTATACAACTTGACCCTGTTTCTAACATTACTGCCACAACTTACAGTATGTATGCTGAATTAAAATTGGTAGGCACCATAACGCAAGGGGTAAATGCTCTGCTGAACACCTCTACAGTTGCAGTTTGAAATAGGTGTGCCATAGACTTTACAGTGAAACACTACACAGATAACTTACTGAGAGCTTTGGTAAAGTCATCATCGACTGGCTCAAGGGTCTCAAATTTGCTGTAGCAAGGTTTGGGAAAACACCACAGAAATCGTGACGACAGACCCTCCTCAATGTTGGCAGGTGACTCAATGAAGGATCGTGCGACAGCAGGTTGGGTAAAACCGCCAACGGTCAGGCTTGTGCAGTCCACTGAGAAATTGGCTTCACCTGAAACTGACAAGTCCATAGATACCGTGATACAAACATTTGTACACAAGTGGTTTAGCAACAGGTAGGCTTGAGCTAATAATATCGGAATAATAATCGGAATAATCGGTTACTAAGAATAATAACTAGACGAATGCAGAACATTGTGGGGCGAGCCTGAGCGAGTACAGTTGTATGGAGCAGTTGCATGCACGTGTTCCTACATGGAGCAGATGCATATCGCATGTGCATGACTGTCAGTGCATGTCATCAGAATGTGACGGAGAGCATAGCACAACTTAAGGACACAGATCACACCAGAAGTTATGACACTAAAAATACACCCGTGCACTTCACAGCAACTGCGAATCAGGTTAGCCGAAGCAGTCTGGTAGCTAGGTAGGTCCAGGAGAGCTCTCTGTCTTTGTTGTCACCACCGGAGGGCGATTTTCTCATTCTCTGCTGATGCCAGATCTGTCATGACTGGTCACAGTCAGTGGGTTACGTGTTACCGAGCGCAGGCCAGTCAAGTTCCCATCCTCTGGCAATAGCTGAAGCAGCAGTCTAACATACCGTGATGGTTTATAGCTATGCATGCAGTATTAAAGCCTGCATGCATGCTAGCTAGCTAGCTAGCTATGTAGCTATGCTACACACCATGATGTGCTCTACCATGCACTGCAGCAGGACATGAGATCGCTTGAAGCACTCTCCCCGTCTTCATGAAATGCTTTAGCCCCTCACCGCGCGCTATAGTCTCCATCCTTGTTGAGGTAGACTGTTCAGTTCGTGTCTCAGTCGTTTCAGACGTTGCAATGGTGAGTTCGCTTGTGGTTTGAATTAACGCATGACGCAATGACACGCAAAATACGAGCAGGAAGTGATTTACGGCACGACGTACGATAGATATATATATATAAAGAAACAAATAAATAAATATATGGAAAATTCACAGCAAACTCGTCTATGTGGGGCTCGCTCAGGCTCGCCCCAATAATGCGAGACTAATCGGTCACATACATGTATATGATGTCATAATATTGCAAACGCCAGCAAAACACCCTTCAGGACTTCACAGAAGCATCACTGATGCTCTAATATAACAATATTATAGGCATTGATGTTGTATAAACTGTCAAGATCAAAATACTGTTGTTCCCAGCGGTATAATAGATATTTGTTTGATGGTTTTAACATTTAGCACCCTGGAATTTGAAAGATAAGCTTATCTATGTGCTGGACTTCTTGGGCTTCGTACTGGAACTACTGGAATAATAACTGGCTGATTTTAAAAGAAGAAATTTAGCAAGAAATCTGGAATAGAATAATAGGCAAACTTAAAAGTATAATTAGCTCAAGCCTAGCAACAGGGGTTTAGCAGTAGAGGACTGCACCTGTACCCCCCACTTTGACCTCAAGATCGAATCAGGGGGTACTAATTGAATAATGCTTAGGTGATAAACAGCCACTAGTGTGGTCCACTAGACACTTGGGATGAAAGGGTTCCTACATAAGTGGCTTGGCTTTCATCATTTTGCCTTTCAAATATTGGTTCTGTTCCAAACATTAGTAAATCGGCACTATACTGTACTTTTATTAAAACTTGCAACAACTGAGCGCAGAGCCTAAAATATTAGCTAGTTTTGAATATCATTCCACGGTATGCGGTATGGTAGCCAGAAGCGCTACTAGTTTTTCTGGCAACTTTGGACCTACGACTGTGGCACTGTGCTAGTCTGACAACTACACTATGGATTCACCAGAGACGGCCGGGGAGGAGACGGAGCCACCTGTATCTATGGAGCCACCAACCACGCTCCGCATGCACAACATGTAGCTAGCTACAACTTCGGGCTATTCACAGCTATTTTTTCTAAACTCAGACGAAGACCATAGCCCTGGTATATACCACACGCCATCGGATGTCTTTGTCATAGGCCGAACATCGACCTGGCTCGCAGCTTGTAGTCTGCCTTCCTGCCATCGTGAAATGGGAAAAATCCACACAATACGCAATGTTCAAACGTTAAACAGTCTACGGAAATCGACTATAGAGCAGCTGCGTGATTAGGAAGCAGATTCACTACAAAAATTGCTAAAAGTTTTGCTAAAAGTAAAGATGGAGGTATATTAGACGTGGACACACACACACAAATCTAATACACACAACCAACACATAATTAATGATAATTAATGATACATGCAAAACGCTTAGCATCAATATACAAAGCTCACCTGTTCTCCGTTCCCAAGAATGGCCACTGAATAACTGAAGGAGGTCGTGTGAGTTGGAGAGTCCTTGAGATTTGTACAAGTCAGTCTGACTTAAGAATGTCGATAGCTCATGATCAGCATTGCTGGTTTCACACCGACTCCTTGCCTTCCGGAGTAGCGTCAGCAAGTATTTGTACAAGGAAGACTTGCCACTGCCAGTCGGCATACCAATCGAAATCAACAGGAGGACCGGCTCGACCCATTCCGTACCGGGAACACTTACAGAGGTATGGCACATGGCACCCGATGTCACTAATAGAAGACCTCCTAGCACAGCCGTTGGGGGCACGTTGAAAGCCTTCCCAACCTGTTTGCATCCCTACAAGGAGCAAGCCAAATATGTAGGTAATTACCCCCGCAGGGGTAGATGATTTGTTTGCATCCCTACAAGGAGCAAGCCAAATATGTAGGTAACACCACAGGGGTAGATGATCTGTTCGCATGTGTGCATGGGGCAAGCCAAACATGTAGGTGATTATTGGCACACCACAGGGGTAGATGATCTCTTTGCATAGCTACATGTAGTAATTTGTGCACTCCACGGACAGACAGACAGACAAACCGATCACTCCACCCCTGCTGCGTGCATGCGTAATTATTGGCACACCAGAAGGCTAGATGATCTGCTTTCATGCAGGTAGCTACATGTAGTAATTTGTGTGCTCCACGGACAGACAGACAGACAGACAGACAGACAAACCACCCCTGCTGCGTGCATGGGTAACAGTTGGCACACCAGAGGGCTAGATGATCTGCTTGCACAGCTTTCATGCAGGTAGATACATGTAGTAATTTGTGTGCTCCACGGACAGACAGACAGACAGACAAACTAATCACTCTACCCCTGCTGTGTGCATGGGTAACAGTTGGCACACCAGAGGGCTAGATGATCTGTTTGCACAGTTTCCATGCAGGTAGCTACATGTTTGACACTGAATGACAATGACCTGGTGAATGACGTCAGGATAGTAGCTCCAGTTCACATCCACTCTCCAGCACTTCTCCAGCCTTGACCGGGTCTCGAATGCTGTTGCCTGCTGCTTCGATCCAGCTGCAGTCTTCGGTGTCTGCACACATCCAGTAGCCATCTTTCACGCGACAAAACTGTCCCATGTGGCCAAGGTGAAGTGTGATAGTCATGTGCACCAGAGGAGGGAGTGCAAGCTTACGGAGGTTCGTATTCGTCCGTTACCTCTTCCGGTAGTATTCGTTATGAACTCGGAGTTATGCGATTTCCGTGTAACGCGTTCGCAGACCGTTCGCGAACGCTGCGTTCGCTGACCGTTCGCGAACGCTACGTTCGCAGACCGTTCGCGAACGCTGCTTCGCGAACGCTGCGTTCGCAGACCGTTCGCGAACGCTGCGTTCGCAGACCCCTTCCCGTTCGCGAACGCTGCGTTCGCAGACCGTTCGCGAACGCTGCGTTGGCAGACCGTTCGCGAACGCTGCGTTCGCAGACCGTTCGCGAACGCTGCGTTCGCAGACCCCTTCGCGAACGTTGCGTTGGCAGACCGTTCGCGAACGCTGCGTTGGCAGACCGTTCGCGAACGCTGCGTTGGCAGACCGTTCGCGAACGCTGCGTTCGCAGACCGTTCGCGAACGCTGCGTTGGCAGACCGTTCGCGAACGCTGCGTTCGCAGACCGTTCGCGAACGCTGCGTTCGCAGACCGTTCGCGAACGCTGCGTTCGCAGAGGAGCATAAATGCACCCACGCAAACCAAATTCATGAAACATAGTTGACTTCAGGGGCTCATAGCTCCAAATCTGATGGGGTTGTCACCACATGATGTGGATATTTTCTGAAAGTACAGAGATGGGGCTTTCATTAGGCGCAGGTCCGATCATCGTAGCACCCTGCGTTCTTGACCGACTTTACAGCGTTCTCACACAAAGACGGGAGCAGTCTCAACTGTCTTGATAGCTAAATAGACTCTTGACCACCAGAGAATCTGAGATACACATATCTCGAAGGATAAGTCGCTCGCATGAACACATCTTGGAACAGTCGGTGCCAAAAATCTGCTTCTCGAAGCCGTCTGACATGGCTATCTCGTTACACGGAAATCGCATAACTCCCGAGTTCATAACGAATACTACCGGAAGAGGTAACGGACGAATACGAACCTCCGTAAGCTTGCACTCCCTCCTCTGCATGTGCACGGTGGTTAACACCTCTTGCAAGCGGGTATTCACGGTCCATGTAAGCTTAAGTATATTCATGAAGCAGCAAAAGCAAAAACCCATAATCACTTTTGTGCTGTCAATTGGGCAGTGTGACAGTGGCTTCGCTGTGGAGCCACAACAACAAGCATTTGAACATTTCACACACATACATACCTATATTCCCACAGATTACCACCCCACACCGAAAGATCATAAGCCTCACTTCTCGCTCGATTAGTGTCAGATCACGTCTTCTTTCGCAGTAACCCAGAAGTATATATATTAAGCTACAACTACAGGAAACTATGCCGTTATTAGAGTGACCTCAACAAACGGATCATGTTGACATGGAAATTACATGCATTGCTTACTATGTTACGATGATGGTTCCCGAATTATTTTATAGCTGCACCTTGGGCCCGCCTACCATAGACTATCCATGGATGGCCATGGATACTCTTTACAGCTGCACCTTGGGCCCAGCTACCATGGATGATCCATGGATGGCAATGGCCTTCTTGACTTACTTTACACCTGCACCTTGGACCCGTGCAGCTACCGTAGTTGCAGTTAATTTCGCGGTGGGGAAATTTTCGCGGTATTCGCGGATGAAGTAAGACCGCGAATATTAAACCCGCGAAATATATTTCCACAGCTAGCGCTAGGCATAACAATGACTGTCCTTCGTGTTCCTGGGCTCACGCTCACACAGTAGCTCTTCCCCGGCCCGGCAGTTGCTTCGCTGTAGACGTGGTAGCCACGCATACACAGTTCGAGCGCTCCATCAGCACGATCGCACGTGTCAATAGTAAGTTATTACGAGCGGAATTATTTTTTCACGAAGTAATCAGCGAAAATTTCCCACCGCGAAATATTTGTGTGTCACGTTTAGTGGCTAGACCGCGAAATTTTTGGCACGCGAAATAATCGGCAACTACGGTACCATGGATGAGCCATGGTTAACTATGGATACATTGTATTCTCTACAGCTGTGTATTGGGCCGGGACTGCTATATGCCATCCTTGGGTGATCCATGGACGGCCATGGATTCCTGACTTACTTTACAGCTGCACCGTGCACCCGTGCAGCTACCATGGACGAGCCATGGTTAACCATGGATACATTGCATTCTCTACATCTGTGTATTGGGCCGGGACTGCTATATGCCATCCTTGGGTGATCCATGGACGGCCATGGATTCCTGACTTACTTTACAGCTGCACCGTGCACCCGTGCAGCTACCATGGACAAGCCGTGGTTAACCATGGATACACTGTATTCTCTACAACTGTGTATTGGGACTGCTATATGCCATCCTTGGGTGATTCATGGATGGCTTAATTTGGATACTCTTTACAGCTGCACCTTGGGCCCAGTTACCATGGATGATCCATGGATGGCTTTGGATACATTGCATTCTAGACTTACTTTACAGCTGCACCTTGGGTCCGCCCAGCTACCATGGATGATCCATGGATGGCAATGGATACATTGCATTCCCTACTTTCTTTACAGCTGCACCTTGGACCCGTGCAGCTACCACGGACGAGCCATGGTAAACCATGGATACATTGTATTCTATACAGCTGTGTATTGGGGCTGCTATATGCCATCCTTGGGTGATCGATGGATGGATGGCATTGTAGACATCACAAACTTCTAGCACTATTGCTTTAACACAACATTCCAAGTTAAATGTTAGAGTTAGATTTAGTGTTGAGATCGCAATTTCTAGTTTAGATAAATCAAAAGGCTTGCTAAAAGTACTTTTAGCTTTAGTTACATGTACACAACATGCACGTTTTATGTCGTAAATGATAAAAAAACAACAACTTAATAACGGCAGCTGCATTTATGACCTGACTATTCCACTCCTCTCTGGTGTTTAGCATTCTGGTACAGGATGGTAGTGGGGGGGGGGGGGGGGGGGGCTCAGATCATCCTGGGATGGGAGGTGATACTTGGAATTCTGAGATATTTGGACAACGGGGGTTTTGCTAACCCATCCTAGGATCATCCAGGGATGGGGTGATCGAGACACTGGAACACATGGACTTGTCTCGGCACAACCATCTAGGAAGTACAATGATTAAGCCCACCTGGGCTCCCATGAGGGAGGGAGGGAGGGAGGGAGGGAGCAACGATTAAGCTCACCTGGGCCCCCATGAGTGCTACTCTCTTGGTTTCCATGATCTTCTGGTGTAGGGCCGCCTGAAACTCCCTCTCCTGAACCACGTCCATGTATTCCTCGTACTTTCGAGGGAACTCGTCCACCATTAATTGAAGTACTTCATCACTCACTAATGCTACCAGACCTGGTCAGGGAGGAAGGGGGGAGGGAGGGAGGGAGGGAGGGAGGGAGGGAGGGAGGGAGGGAGGGAGGGAGGGAGGGAGGGAGGGAGGGAGGGAGGGAGGGAGGGAGGGAGGGATGGAGGGAGGGAGGGAGGGAGGGAGGTACAAACCCGCAAGTCAGACATATACCAATACTTGGTTGATGCCCCAATGGTTTCATCATGGAGGTGATCAAACTTGAATTCAAGTTGGAAGTCGAGGTTTCCTGAACCTCCAAGGGTTCATGGCCCTCGTCCCAATTCTGGCCAGAACCACATGCTAAAGACCATATGCAGAGTGGCTAATCTCGAATTGCATAAAATTTGGACAGCACGGACCTTTAACCACCTAGTGAATACATAGTATTATAATATCATCAGTTACACATGTATACTTTATCTGCCCCTAGGACCAGAGTGTATCCTAGCTGTGCCATGTAGCTCAGCATGATTGACAGGTCTGACTACCAAGGCCTCCTGCTGTTGTCTTGTATGTGTATTAAAAGGTGATGTTTAAAAAGGGAGAGGGGAGGGAGGGAGGGAGGTAGGGAAGGAGGGAGCTTTTGCAGAGACCACAGCCTTTTCTAAAGCATGGTTTCACTATTTTCATCTTCGGGAATAGGGTGAATGGGTATACGCTCGATTGTTTGAACCTTGGAGGGGTTTTATAACGGTAAAATTCACTGTGTAGCACTCAGTGGTGTTGTCGCCAATCTAGTTAGTACCATTGTTGGTATATTGGGCTGGGATGACGCGGCAGTGGTGTTACCACTGCTTGTGTCCTCCTGTGGGTCAACTGGTTTCAGTTGTGCCCTAACAAGCTTATTCCTGAGCGAGGGGTTTTTCCTGTAAGCTATCCTTGGAGCATCAGGAAATATCATTTTCAGGCGTGGGTGTTGCTGTAGTTCATTCCAAGTCTCCTTGACAGCATGTTTTATTTTGGAGACTTTGTCACTGTAGGTGACAGTGAGGGTTAGCCTAGGGTCATGGTCCCTCTTTTTTGGTAGAAGGACCATTTCCCGATCTTGGAAGTTTATACTTCCGATGAATTCACTCATTTCACTGTGTGTGTAGCCTCTTTGTTTTAGCTTGGTTTCTAGGTTGGAAAGCCTAGCTTCAAATTCTGACTCTTCAGAATTCGTTCTGAGGTAGCGCTTGGCTTCGCCGATGGCGATCCCTTTCCTTGTCCCGGGAGGGTGGTAGGTTGGTGCGTGGGCATGAAGTTGTTTGTTGGTTGGTTTTATGTGGGTGTTTATGTCCAAGATACCCTCTCTCCTGAACCTTGGTCCGTTATAGAGGGTGGTGTCCGGAAAGTTTATTTCTGAGTGACTGAGTTCACAGGTGAACTGGATAGTTGTGTGGACTCGATTGATATCCTCTAAGTATGTCTTAAGCTCCTCCTCTGTGCCAATCCACACGAGGAATATATCGTCAGACAGAAGCTGCCTCCATCTGCTGGATTCTCGGCGGGATTCTCGGCTGACCTCAATGACAACTACAGCTTTCCTCTCCTGAGACCGGACATTGTCTGGTGGAACGACGACTCAAAGAAGCTATGGATGGTGGAACTAACGGTGCCCTTTGAGACTGGGTTCCAGGATGCTGCAGAGAGGAAAGAAACAAGCTACGAGGACCTGGTCCACAGAGCGAAGCAGGCAGGCTACAACACCCACCTCATCACAATTGAGGTAGGAGCACGAGGGGTCCCACACATGGCAGGCTTCTGCAGGCTCAAACAAGAACTACAACTTACCCGGACTGAGTTTTCATCTCTGCTGTCACATGTTTCTCACAAAGCAATCGAGGGGTCACTCAGCATTTGGTGTTCAAGGAACAGAGTAACCTAGATCCATAATAACTGTTTGTCTTTTTAAAAATATATATATATACATATATATTTTGTATCTCATAGCTTCCTCTGTGGTGGTCCAAAGTGTGTGCGCAATGTGATTTTTCCAAGCACTCTGGCATTTTTTGCTTTGGGAATACCCACCCCCTCATTGTACCCTGTATTTACTGTGGAGTCAATGAAGGTGCTCAAAAAAAAAAGGGAGGCAGGCAGGGAGGGAGGGAGGCAGGGAGGGAGGGAGGGAGGGAGGGAGGGAGGGAGGGAGGGAGGGAGGGAGGGAGGCAGGGAGGGAGGGAGGGAGGGAGGGAGGGAGGGAGGGAGGGAGGGAGGGAGGGAGGGAGGGAGGGAGGAGAGGGAAGGAGGGAAGGAGGGAAGGAGGGAGGTGAGGGAGGGGGGAGGGAGGGAGGGAGGGAGGGAGGGAGGGAGGGAGGGAGGGAGGGAGGGAGGGAGGGAGGGAGGGAGGGAGGGAGGGAGGGAGGGAGTGCCAGTGCCAAACTAAACGACCGTATGGCTGTTGGTGCCAGCCAGGTTCTGGCATTGCTTGCTGTGCCCCATCTGGGTTGCCCACCCAATGGCGGCCTGATGAGATTCATCTTAGATGAATCTCATCAGAAAGGAAGTGATTACATCACTTCCTGTCAGTCTTGCCTACTTATTCAGCATTACAGCTGCTTATGCTCAGACTGTACAGGCTTTCACACTTCAAAACCTCGTGTGGTGTGGGAGGGAGGGAGGGAGGGAGGGAGGGAGGGAGGGAGGGAGGAGGCAGGGAAGGAAGGAGGAAGGGAGGGAGGGAGGGAGGGAGGGAGGGAGGGAGGGAGGGAGGGAGGGAGGGAGGCAGGGAGGGAGGGAGGCAGGGAGGGAGGGAGGGAGGGAGGCAGGGAGGGAGGGAGGAGAGGGAAGGAGGGAGGCGAGGGAGGGGGGAGGGAGGGAGGGAGGGAGGGAGGGAGGGAGGGAGGGAGGGAGGGAGGGAGGGAGGGAGGGAGGGAGGGAGGGAGGAGAGGGAAGGAGGGAAGGAGGGAAGCGAGGGAGGGGGGAGGGAGGGAGGGAGGGAGGGAGAGGGAGGGAGGCAGGAAGGGAGGGAGGGGTTGGAGAGGGTGGGAGGGTGGGAGGGAGGGAGGGAGGGAGAGGGAGAGGGAGGGAGGAAGGCAGGAAGGGAGGGAGGGGTGGGACAGGGTGGAAGGGGAGGGAGGAAGAAGGGGGGGGGGGGGGGGGGGGGGAGGGAGGGAGGGAAAACAGGGAGGATTGGAAGGAGGGAGAGAGGGAATGCATGTGTACTTCCTACTAACAACGGATGGTGCACATGTAGCTCACCCATGTTGCTCTGGGTTTCAGTGACCACACCCCTTCCCAAAAGGTACTTCCTTTCTTCTAGATCCAGAGAGCGACGCTGAAGGTCTGAGGGACGGGAGGGGGGGGGGGACACAGAGATTGAGAAGAGATGGTCGGGTATATATCCAAAGGACATATCCAAACTGCCGCAAGAGATCTCATAATTGAAAACCATCTGAACGACCAATATCTCTATACGTAAACCAGGGAGTCAGCTGGGAGTCGTACGGTGGTAGCCTCGTTCCCAGGCCTCCACGCCAGCTGGGAATGAGGCTAGTACGGCGGCCTTCTGGACACTAGTGCAACAAGGAACCCCAGAGGGGCAGAGGGGGACTACAGTTAGCATATCTCATAGCCATACTGACCCAGACTCTGAACTGGGATTGTAGCGATGTATGTACACTGTATGTGCTTAGAGTAGGCTGTTGCCTATGTAATCAACCCACACCGCTATGCACAGAGGGTCTCCACAGTCACATGGTGTCATAGCCTCGTTCCCAGGCGCTCGGTAATTGGGGAGAAGAGCGCCTGGTATCCATTGTTTGTGCATGCGCGGCTCCCCAGGTTCTTGTGGGGAACTTGGAAACTACTGTTATACGGTCCGTGTAGCAAGTACATAATGGCAAAATGAGTTTGTATGGTTACATACGGCCAGGTTGAATTTTCTATGGGATCTTACCAGGTCTGTATCGTGCTTCGCGTCCACTTTGGAGACAGAAGCGGCGTATCACCGTCCCCACAGACTTCAAAACCATGGCCTCGCATGATGCTGGATATTTTACTGAACATTTGTCCGTGTTATTTCAGCCTACGCATCTCGATGAATTATACAGAGAATGTAACGGAACTGCTCACGCATGCGTGATTGGTGGATACCACGTGATCTTCTCCCCAATAACTGGGCGTTACTAAAACCCGGGACGGGACGGGACGGAGGCGGGACGTCCCGTCCCGTCCCGGCTACTAAAATCCGGGACGCGCATGCGTAACTTTAGGTGCTATAATCATCTACGATGGAGAAAGACGCACCATGGCTATCAGCTGCTTGCCGACAAATCCACAACACTGATCCACTACCTGGGAGATGAGAAGGTAGCAGCTGACTTCCGAGATATTCGCATGTGGTGCCATCGTCACGGGGCTCCGGCAGAAGACATCACTGTCTACTCGGACAGCATGTTTCAACTCTTCCACTCACCAAACACTGAGGAGTATGAAAGAAGGCTTGAAGAGCAGCAGGATATACATGTATGGGATGCGGCATTTGAGGCATACTACATGGCGGAGATCCTGTCTGGTCCATGAGGCCTCGAGGAACGGCTACACGTAGCCGTCCGGACGTCCAAGTTCAAGTTACGCATGCGCGTCCCGGATTTTAGTAGCCGGGACAGGACGGGACGTCCCGCCTCCGTCCCGTCCCGTCCCGGGTTTTAGTAACGTCCCAATAACTGAGTGCCTGGGATCGGGAAGGAGGCTAATGGTGTCACAAACAACTGACTAAGGCCTGAGTTAACCTCACAGACGGATATTACCCTTTCTCCATCAGCCAACAACTGACAGTCCAAGTCGCATCAATGGAACTTATTCCACAGACTCCATCATCTCATTCACACTCCCATTCTGCTCCATCCTGTGATCTACCACTCAATCCCGCTTCACGCACATGCACACAAACATGCACCACACAGTGGCACACACATGTATAGCCTCGTCCCCAGGCCTCCGCCCAGATTTTATCTCGCAGCTGTTTTCTCCACGGCTGCGAGATAAAATCTGGGCGGAGGCCTGGGAACAAGGCTAACACATGTACACGTACCTGGATACTTCCTCTGGATTCCCCTGATATCCAAATACACAGCCACCTGCTCCTGTAGCATGTAGTGCTCTGGAGAGTCTGTACCTAACGGCCAATGGTACTCAAACAGCTGCGTTGCTGGAAAATACTCCCTGTCCTCTTGCTTCTCCGACCCTTCCTCCACACTATTGCTGCTTTCAGCACTTGTCACCGACCGTCGGCGGCGCATCGAAAGCTTCGACCAGCCAGATTGGAGGGTCTCTTCCGACTGGATGGTGAGGACAAAATCAGATTTGGATAAGTATCAGATTGATGTGTCTTGTACTCCATCTCAGACAGGGCAATCCATATAGCCGGAGGGAGTACATTGTAATATAAGCCTCGTTCCTAGGCTTCCACATCCAGCTTTTGTCGCTTGCAGTACTTTACGGACTGCAAGTGACAAAACCTGGGTGTGGAGGCCTGGGAACGAGGCTAAGTAATACCGCATGAGCATTAAGATGTGATCCACACACTCATTATCAGGGTTTTGATTTGGAGCTCGAATCCCACTCAAGACCTTGCATTTTTCTTGCAAAGGAGTTTGCCCTTTGCCCTTCCAGAGAAACAAGTTTGAGCAAGGCCATATATGGCAACTGATGATGTCATCGCCACCCTCTGTTAATGTTAATGGGGCCCAGCACCTGCATGAAAACCTTCTGCTCTCGGGGTGCAGCACTTCCTGGGCCCCCAATATCTTGCAATGTTATGAGGTCCCGCATGGCCAGACAACATTCTGCCCGGAGGGAAGGGCAATGGGGAATGGCCATACAGCAATTCGTGCCCCACACCGTGGAGTGCAGGTCCAATCACAGCACAGTATTCAGTCACATGCTACCTAGAATGCATCAAATAATCGAGTCCGAGTGGAGCATAAACATGAAACGTGAAAAGTGAACCACACGTGAAGTGTCTTTACTCAAGAGCTGGAACACAGTAGAAATCAAAATCCCGAGGTCGCAACTTTTATTTCACAGTCACTTACATCATTGCTGGAATACTAATTAAATTCCTGAGTAACAAACTGTTGTACGGCCCCTTTCCCTCCATGCAGAAGGGGTTTGGCCATGTGAGACTAGGGGTATGGAAGGTTTGGGGACGCGACCAGACCACACCCACTCGTGGATTATGCGCCATAAGGCATAATCAACTTGTTTCCTTGATCAAACACATCAATCTATACCTAAACGTTGGTACCCAGGTACAACTGCTGTACATGTGTGAGCAGCTGCTAAGAACTCGAGTGACCAGGCCCAACCAGGTTGGGTCTGGTGACGCGAGACTAAACAACATCATGTTCTGCATAGTACCTCTCGCATGAGTTCCATTTCCGAGGTGCAGCAGCAGCCTAGAGCTTTCAGAGCTAGCAGCTAGCTAAATCTTATCAACCGAACGAAAAGGGTTAAAGATAATATCTAGCTGGCTGGCGCGCGCCACGACCGGCCGGCCGCTGGCGCATGCGTACGTTATTGCTCAGCCCCACCCTCTCACAAAAACGAGTGTAGAACCTGCATACGAGGTCAGTAGATCCACATCGATATCTGTAAGAAGATGAACCGACTGAAGACAGCCAGCACATCCCGGGGGACCTGCCCGTCGTGATCTGGTTCCCAAAGCCTCACATAATATTATGATTCACAGACTGTGTCGTGACTCTTTTGATGCTGCATAGTGACCAATGGCTACAAGGGGTTGTCACTGTCATAGCAACAAAAACCTGGAATTTCTGAATAAGGTATCGATTTTTCTGAGGGGGGTCTGGGAACGAGCACATGCATTAGGGGATGTGCAGTTTTGCAGTCCAATTCACTTTATAGCTGCTGTCCTGGCCCCACGAATGCATGATTATTACCATGCATGTATACATACTCTGATCTCAGTCTCCATTCCAGGCCACTTTCCTATAGCTATTATGAAATTATTGCCAAGAATATCCTCATCGCAGCTAGATCAGAACATTATTATAATTGATAGTTGACAATAAATATAGCATCTTCAGTACATAATTTTTGTAATAATAGTTTGATGTCTCTGTTCGAAAACTGCAGGGAATGTTTACTTTGGCACAAGGGCATCGATGGACTCCCCTGCCTCGAGCTTCTTCTGCATCTGTGTGCAAGATGATGATATCACAGACTTCATAACAGACTGCATGGCTACCTGCTTGCAATGTATTCATAGGAGTCTGCCTGTTGTTGAACCAGACTCAATAATATTATAGTAACACAGTGCGTGCAGATCATCCAATAATATTTTGTGTGTGTTCATGTCTGTAGTATAGTACACAGTACTGAACAGTAAGTCACATGCATGCTAAGTGAATATGCATGTCATCCTGATTCAGAATCCAGCAATAAACTATACTAGGGGCGGTCATAAAAATCATTAATAAGCATTCGTTTTCAGGATCACACTACAATTAAGTGTGTAATGTACCTTGACAAGAAGTTCCACACCATCAACCACCTTCTGTACCAGTTCCACTTCAGAGTAGCCAAGACGGTCGGTGTTGGAAATGTCAAACACACCGCCAACACTGGCAGTGTCAACACCACCTGCACCAATTCAAGCAGAGGGACAAGTGAACTAGTTCTGTAATAATGGTGGCATACACTGATGTAAGAAAATCACGCAATACAAGAGGCATGATGATCAGTCACAATTCAGTTGCATTACACATCCATAGAGCTTGGGTTTCACATCTCAACTGAGTTCATACTTAACAATCAAAGCAGTTGTAAACTGCACATGCTTGTGTGCAGACAGACAGCTGTGATCCATGTTCACAGTGTTGTAAACTGTTTGTGCAATCTGTTTGTGCAATCTAGCTGTTGTGTGTTAGCTATAGCTAACTTTTACTCCTAATCTCATACTCATGTATACATGAGTATGAGATTAGGAGTAAAAGTGAGTGTATTACACAATCATTGCCATCATACTGTTCTGTAGGTGCCCTTGATGCTTGCTGTTACCAGCATGAAAAAACTGTTTAAAATCTGAGCCACGTTTCTTCTTGAAATAGACCTCACACACTTTGCTGACCTGTGCCCCGCTTTTGCAGGCGAAGTTTCTCCAGGATGCTTTCAAACCTCTTATCCTTGCATAGATTGGGTAGTTTCACATGTACGCCAGCCCTCAGTCCTGTGCCAAGGTTGGAGGGACAGGTGAGGATGAAGCCAAGGTGCTCGTTCCACATGAACTCGTGTCCTGGGGAAAAGGAAGCAAGCTTAGTGATAGTAATAGTTGATCACGAAACACCACACTAGGCAGTTTAGAGAGAAAGGAGTCATCCTGGGCACTTATGTAACAAGTAATAAAAAACATTTAAAATGTAACAGGATGTAGGGATACCAGAACCGCAAAAAGTAAGGAAACAAGGTAGGGATGATCACACAAAACAGTGAAGTATACAACCCCTTACAGAGATCTTTTTCCATAATACGTGTATAATGAAAAAAGATATGTAGGGGGATTGTATACTTCACTGTTTTGTGTGATCATCCCTACCTTGTTTCCTTACTTTTTGCGGTTCTGGTATCCCTACATCCTGTTACATTTTAAATGTTTTTTATTACTTGTTTATGTCATTTTTTTTAGCAGCAGGCGCATGCATACTGGACTCTGGCATTTACACTGCCAGCAATGGCTGAAGAATCAGACCCAAGCATCTCAAAAGCCAAGCCTTTTCTGGATGGATACTAAGCCAGTGCTCCCTGAGCTGAAGTAGTGTAGGTAAAATAGCTATACTAGATAGTAGTAGCGACACATTGTTGAGTCTTTAGATAGGCATTCACCCCTCTCACAGAACACAGTCTAGTAAGATATATAGCACAGAGAATTTACCTCAGTCTAGTTACGGTAGCGCAAGGCACTTCTAATTCAGCGATCTTGAATAATAATTACGTATCGTTGCTAAGTGATCGTTTAAGTGCGCATGCGTACAAACATGAAAATGGCGTGACAAATGAAGCCATAGTTATTGAGTGGGCAGCTGTAGCCGCCTGGTGAAGACTTGAGGTTGCCAAAAAGCGATGGGCTGGTGCACTGCTCGGTGTAAAATGCTGCTGTTTCGTGCGAAAACCATCATGAGGGATTGAGGCGACGTTGAGCTAGCCCGTCTGAAAGAAGAAAGAAGAAGAAAGAAAGAAAGAAAGAAAGAAGAAAGAAAAACAATTTGCCCGTTTTGCGAGTACCTGGTGCGGTACTTTCGCGACGGTTTTTCGCGACGCGAGGAGTCTTGTTGGTCATGAAAACACTCGAAGATGAACGGTATGTGGTTATAAAGGCTTATAAGTGTACCGTTTCTGAGATTTGGAGAGATTCTTTTGTATTAGCATATATTGCGTGTACGTCGTATCCCTACATACAGAGTCTACCGACTCTGTGATAGGTAAAGCTGTTGCTTCTGGTATAGTGGGCGCCATAGAGGCCTCAGTAATTTTACGGTGGTCATTACATGCAGTTCTTAGTAAAATTAATGCGAACATGAATCATCATGCTGACTAAGAACCACTCAATCACAAGTTCTAGTACAGTGATACCCCTTGACCAATCAGATTGCAGTAACTATGCAATTATCATGCTTCATGTCATAAATGAATACTTCTCTTTGTAAACAAAGATGACCCATCTCAAAAAATTAATGATGGTTCCCAGGCCTTCTCACCCCAGCGTTTGTGCTGCTAGCGACAAACGTTGGGGTGAGAAGGCCTGGGAATGAGCCTATCATGCGTGCACATTTCATACATTGATGGAATGCATATGGAGAACTGGTCTCTAACCCTTTGTCTTCATGGCCTCCTCCGCTTTCTTGAGTCCAGTGCAGAACCTGCCGAACACCTCCTTCATATTGCCTCCCTTCTGCATGGAGATCACTCGGATGTGGTCTTCTTCATTCACCTGAGTAAGTAATTAAGGGAGAGAGGAAGGAAGGAAGGAAGAGAGGAACACCTGGTTGAGCACTTGTCCATCCTGCATGCATACAAGAAGTACTGTATCTGTTCTCAGGGATAAGATCCTCACCCAGACGAGGAAGTTCTTTCGGGTATTGTGCCAGATGCCCCTGGCATCAGGCCAGTCACGGGCCATACCAGCTGACAGCAGGAGGGGGGAGACTGGCTTGTCAAAGAGCAGGTGTTCATCAATCAGCTGCTGCTGTTCCTCCTCTGTCATCTTGTCAAGGGGATAGTACTTGCCTGTGAGCAAAAGAGAGGTTTTTGTTGAATGTCGCCTATGTATTGTAATTATTAGTGACTGGATTAGCAAAAGAGACTACTTCGTTAATTATTTGTTGGAATAACTTTAAACGATGACAACTGTACAAAGTAATGCAGGCAGCAACATTGTTAATTGCTGCAGCTGGTTTGCCAGTTGAAATGCCGGCTGTAGTACTGGCATCAGTTACATGCATACCGCTTCCAGTCTATTGCTATAGCTCATGTCAGAATTTTATCTACACAAGTATCTGCTAGCTTTAAGTACCAACTTAAAGCGAGTAGAGTGCAAGTCAGGTGCTCATGATCATAGTTCTGCATACACTGCTCAGACTCCAACAACAAGTTAAGCTTGTTAGTTAGTTCCCCCGACCTTTCAGCTCCCCATCCAGGGAACCAACGGCCTCCATCACAATCTTCTCCACAGCCCTACGCTCAGCCCTGGAGCAGTGAGGGGGGAGACCATATCCCCGGATGCTACGCCCAGTGCGGACACGAGAGGAGAGGACATAGTTGGGGTCAAGTTTGTCACCACCCTTCAGTTTGTCGGAGTCCAGGTCAGTCTTGTGCTTGGCATCCTACATACAACAGTGAAAGAGCATTGCATTGAAAGAGCATTGTATTATACTGTTGCATGTACTATCTGCCCTATGTTCACCTTGGAATATCCTGCATGGCGTTTGTCAATGACAGGGTCCATAAGGTCAGCAAAGACATCGTAGCTCTCCTCATCCCCAGCAACACAGCCAACGGTCATGATGAATGGATGACCTGGGTTGTCCACACCTAAATGAAGTAGGGTGAATCATGAATGTCATAATAATTATACTGTAGCCAGGAGTCGTTCCCAGGTCCTGCACAACGTTTTGTTGCTTGCAGTACGGAAAAGTGGGAGCCACATGCTGCACACTGCAACATGCAACGTAGAATCTGACTTGTTGAAAACTGAAACACAGATATGCCTCGTGTTTATTTTGATGTTAGGGAGTCGTTCTGGTATCCCTACATCCTGTTACAGTTTTATTATACTTGTACTTACCTGTTTGGATGCACTCATCAAAGGTGTACCCAGAGGGTGTAGTCTTGTCCCTCAGTTTCTCATAGATCTCAGGTGTGAGGCACTTTGCCATCCAGTTGTTGTGCTTGGACAGGTCGGGATAGTCTTCACTAGCGGGGAACTTGGAATTGGATGCCATTGCTGTGAAAGAAACAGAGGGATTGTTACAGGGCCCGGGGAGGATGTTTTCTTATGCAAATAACAACCAACTGTGCATGGGATTAGAACTACCTGTCAATCAAACCCAGTCATAATAATTATTATTTTGCATGAAGGGATAAGCATCTAGTTTAACTGTATGCCCTTTCGGCTGTGAAAAGCTGCACAAAAAGCGACTGGAGGAACATCAGGATGTCTAGAATACTTTAACTTGACCCTATGAATTATCTCCCTAAAGGAGTCATCTTCATTAATTTTCCTGGTAGAATCCAGGTGAATGGTCCAGTTCAACTGTTCATCTGTGTTTTTGGAACTCTGTATGCTTAATGCTAAGTATTCTCAGAAGGAGAATAAAATTGAAAGCTATAATTATACTGCGTCCATGACACCAATCAGCTAGTGGAACAGGCTTGTACAGAAGTCAATTCAACAGTACTCTACTGTGTGTCCACTGTGCAGGTATGTTTGAAGTTTGAATCCTACAAGGTTCCATACCTAAACTCCATAGCCACTATAATTTGACATAGCCGGGATACACCATTAAAATAATATCTACAGCCCCACAGGATACTGTAACATCCAAATTCATTGGTGGCTGAGAATGTTCTCATAAGAAGTAATCGACAGAGTATTATCATCCTTGTCAAAAACAGTTAGCTACAAGATGGCATATTCATAGAAAGTACACATGGAGATATTGAATTCATTCATTCATTCATGGAGAGAATTAATACCTTCTGCAATAGAGAGGTTTCTTCAACTTCGGCTTGATACTTGATACTGAATGTGCACGTCTCGCTTGCAGCTTGATCGCGATAGCGTAAGAACGGGGTGGATCTGCTCTTATACTGCTTCGCAAGCGACGTAACCATGGCACATACGCGCGCACGCCTCATTGCATGACGTCACCCACAAGATTCTACTGACGTCACCAACGCTCAAGGTCAGCCGGCCGGCTAGCTCAGCTAGCTAGTTGGCTTGGCAGTCTGCTGGCGGGGCGGGCTGGCCAGCGAGTCTATCTCTCGAAGAGGAGGCAACAAAGAAAGAACCCACGATTTGCTAGCTGATTGGGAAATTGAGTGCTCTACCTAGGGCTACGAGGTAAGTTCCACGGTAAAATCACTAAATGGATGTTGCGTGTGTACTGTGTTGAAGTCTGTGTACGAAGTGCCGGCAGGAAGTCCCGTGGTAAGGGTTAGTGTTCTGGGGTTGGGCCGAGCTCTACTTTCTGCTGGTTCTCTGTATTTTTGCTGCTAGCAAATATAGCATACTCTAATTAATACCCATCTTTTCAAAGTGCACATGTACAATGTATGCTTGTAGTTTGAGAAGCTCTGCGAGTAAATTGCAGAAAGGCAAAAGTCTCCTTAGAGAGTAAGTGAGCTATACTAGACCGACTGAAGGCTGGAGCCACCCAGCAAATAAGTGGGTTACCCGGGTTAGCCTTGATCTTCAAGGGGTGGTCACGCAAATAAGTGCCGTACTTTAGAGCTGCGACCAGCGATTGTGACCCCGTATACGGCGGATGTAGGTGTGGCTTACCGTATTACTCCGTATACTACCAAAAAGTCACGCAGTCACGGTGGATTTTTACGACGGTCACAAGGTCACCGGCAGTTTAGCAGCGTGGTCACGCGGTCACTGGCAGTTTTTGGACGGTCACAGATTGTGACCCCGGTCGCAGCTCTAAGAACGGCACATATTGGAGTGACCACCCCTTGATCTTGTTCTCTTGTTCCCTTGCCATAGTAAAAACGGCCTGGCAATTTAACTTACAACTGTTCAAACTTACTTTCGCTGCCAGAGAGTTGGCAGTACCGATCAGATTGCCACATGACTTCAGTAAACCAAATTGTGTCGTGTTGAAACGTTGCAGTCACGTCCATTATAGTCGATTGCTCGATCACACTAGTGTAGGCGCTCTGCATGATGATATTTTTTTGTTCGTCTTGTGCTTGCTTTTCGTCGCAGAACCTGCAGCAAACATTTGCTTCCACGAGCAGGAAAGGAACGTTCTCAGCAGGTGGAAATATCAGAAGTACATGTACAGTGTATACATGTATATCACGTACCGGACTTCACTGCTTGAATGAGGTACAGTATGCAATTACTGTGACGTTACATCCGTATACAGTTTTGAACTTGCAGGAGTTGCCAGGATGTTTCTCCTACGGCCTCGGAACGATGCTAGTGTGGGGGTCGGACAAGTGGGAGTTGGTTCTGGCATTTTGATAATAAAGCAACCCCTTTGCAGGAAGAAAAGTACATCTGCAAGCGCGACCCTATTACGATCATGTCATCATGTGCTCTTGACCTTAGCCTCGAACCCAGGCGCGGAGGAGGTGGAAAAGAGCGCCTGGTATCCACTGTTTGCGCATGCGCTTAATTTCCCGACATTCCGGGAATCCCGGATAAGACTGCGTCATTCCCGTGGCTTGTTGACGTCAGATGCGTGTACGTAACTGCATCACGATCGTATTTTGGCGACTTTATTCAAGATCTAGACAAGGCTGTTTCGTACCTTCAGCAAATTGGGTGTGCAGCGATGACGCTCGAACCCGAGCAGAGGGCATCTTTGAAGTGACTATACGAAGAGACTCTGTCTGTCTAAGCACTGGTTTTGTCATTGTGTTATACCGTTCGTGTTTGATGTGAAGCTTGCCCAAGATGACAGCGTAGTCTCATCCCCCATGGTATTGATGACAGAACAAGTTCCAAACGTGAGTCAAAGCTGCGATCAAGACTTTGTGGTTTCATAGTGTGGTATATAGACGTCATTGTTCACACTTGGAAAGTTTGCGACATCATCCACATAAATCCACATGGTTTACCAGGGGCGACCGCACTCCTGGTAGCCGTGGTTAAATGGTAGCACAAGCTAAGTGTGACAGTTCGTTCCAATTCACACATCACGTGTGTACCATGATAGCTATATATAGGGACGATCAGAAATTATTTAGAGTGCTCTCAAGTAGCATTCATACCGCGTTGCAACCCGGTTGCGACTCGCCGTAGCGCAAGGTAAGTATTGCAATTCATTCCAAATAACGCACATGCCACGTGGCAACTACGCTCAGTCGATCGCGAGCAATGGCGACCAAAAGGAAGGCAAGAGCACTCACAACTTAGCCAGCACGGTGAGTTCCAGCATGTAAGCGTCAGTGAACGACAGCGATCACGGCCGTGTGGTCAGAATCTTTGTGGGGCCTTCGTAAGACTGTACTGGCTACCAACGTCGAAGAGAGCGATCGAGCAATGGCGGCCGACGGCACAACAAAAGCGCTTGTATCTCCACCACCAAGGTGAGTTTCAGCACCAAAATTGTACGGTTGGGACAGTGCATGATAGCGATCATGAAGGTGTAGTCAGAATCTTCGTACGCTTCCTATCACTCGAACGAATTATTTATATTAATTAATTACGAGGGACAACCGCACTCCTGGTAGCCGTGGTTAAACGGTAGCACAAGCTAAGTGTGACAGTTTGTTCCAATTATCACACATCACGTGAGTACCATGATAGCTATATAAATATGTAGGGAAGATCATAAAGTAATTCAAGTGCTCTCAAGTACCGAATACATAGCCGCGTTGCAACCCCGGTTGCGACTCGCCGTAGCGCAAGCTAAGTATTGCAATTCGTTCCAATTAACGCACATGCCACGTGGCAACCACACTCAGTCGATCGCGAGCAATGGTGACCAAAAGGCATTATTACAGTACTCACAACTTAGCCAGCACGGTGAGTTTTGACATGTAAGCGTCAGTGAACGACAGCGATCACGGCCGTGTGGTCAGAATCTTTGTGGGGCCTTCGTAAGACTGTACTGGCAACCAACGTCGAAGAGAGCGATCGAGCAATGGCGGCCGACGGCACAACATAAGCGCTTGTATCTCCACCACCAAGGTGAGTTTCAGCACCAAAATTGTACGGTGAGGACAGTGCATGATAGCAATCACGACGGTGTAGTCAGAATCTTTGCAGGCCATTCCTAAGTAGTCAAACGTTAATTATTTATTTACATTAGGTTATTTACGCGGCACAATTTATCCCCTACCAGGAGTGTAATATTATATTACGCGGCACAATTTTTCCTATACCAGGAGTGTAATGTAATAATTAAGCGCATGCGCAAACAGTGGATACCAGGCGCTCTTTTCCCTCTCCGCGCCTGAGTTTGAGGCTATCTTGACATCTGCTCTAGTTCTATTCACATGCATTTGTACATGTACTTATCCTGATTTAGGTATCATTCAGCTGTCCTCGAGATTGGCCCCTCTGTTGGATGGTCATCTCTGCCTCGTGATGAGGCTGTTGGCCTTCCATAGCGAGGGTTCTGCATTGGTATCCATCGTGATGGAGACCACCTCATTAAGGTACGTACATGTGTATGTGGATGGGTGGTGGGGTATGATGATATATAATTATTGTCCCGATTCAAATATCCAGCTGTTTCAGTTGTTTCACTTACCGTAGTGTCCCGCTAATACACTACACAGCTTGACAGTATCATAGTCACCCATCAGTGGTTATGCTTTGAACCTGGATACACATGTTTTAGAGGTAGGACCTATTGCTTGAATGGATGGTTCTCTAGCTTCTCTGTAGCTGTGGATAAGAATGTGGATAACCGAATATAAGCCATTGCATCAGGAATCCGTGACATCAACCGTGCCACAGTTCACGTGCTAAGATTCCCCAGGCCTTCTTCATACTCTAAGGGACCTAAATCTGGAAGTGGAGAAAGCCAAGGAACAAGGCTACAACTTGTAGGTCAATACTTCAGCGGACTTTGACATCATTCACTCCACTGAGGGCTTGCTTCTGATTGGTTGGTTAGGTCATGTGACTTGATCGGCATGGGCAAATAGTTAGGGCTAGGTTAGGAGATTTTAATGAGCCAATTCGTGGAATTTGAGTTTCGATATCGCTTTTTGCTCTTTTCACCTCAGGAGGAGCAGTGTCTTGTAGGTGAAGGAATCATCTAAGGTGACAGAAGACATTGGACTTTAGGATCAGAAACTGTGTAAGATTTTATGGGAAATTCATGTTAACTGTTACCAACTGCACTGTCTGCTTATTTTTATATGCGTGTTCCATTCCAGGTTCCTATCATGCAGGGACTATCGCCAGCAGGTGCATGTAGTCTCATGCCGAGACCCTGCTTGGAAGGGGCCCCTCCGCACAGGGTCGACTTTCACTTTCATCTCAATCAGTTTCTTCCACGGTAGATCTTCAGCAATGACCCGGTACCACTACAGTTGCGACCCGGTACCACTACAGTTGTGACCCGGTACCACTACAGTCGCGACCTGGTGCCAGTACAGTTGCGACCCGGTACCACTACAGTCGCGACGAGGTACCACTACAGTTGCAACCCGGTACTACTGCAGTTGCGACCCGGTACCACTACAGTTGCGACCCGGTACCACTACAGTTGCAACCCGGTACCACTACAGTTGCAACCCGGTACTACTGCAGTTGCGACCCGGTACCACTACAGTTGCGACCCGGTACCACTACAGTTGCGACCCGGTACCACTACAGTTGCGACCCGGTACCACTACAGTTGCGACCCGGTACCACTACAGTCGCGATGAGGTACCACTACAGTTGCGACCCGGTACCACTACAGTTGCGACCCGGTACCACTACAGTCGCGATGAGGTACCACTACAGTTGCAACCCGGTACCACTACAGTTGCGACCCGGTACCACTACAGTTGCGACCCGGTACCACTACAGTTGCGACCCGGTACCACTACAGTTGCGACCCGGTACCACTACAGTTGCGACCCGGTACCACTACAGTTGCGACCCGGTACCACTACAGTCGCGATGAGGTACCACTACAGTTGCGACCCGGTACCACTACAGTTGCGACCCGGTACCACTACAGTCGCGATGAGGTACCACTACAGTTGCAACCCGGTACCACTACAGTTGCGACCCGGTACCACTACAGTTGCGACCCGGTACCACTACAGTTGTGACCCGGTACCACTACAGTTGCGACCCAGTACCACTACAGTTGCGACCCGGTACCACTACAGTTGCGACCCAGTACCACTACAGTTGCGACCCGGTACCACTGCAGTCGCGACGAGGTACATGTACCACTACAGTTGCGACCCGGTACCACTACAGTCGCGACCTGGTGCCAGTACAGCCACGACCAGGTACCAGTACAGTCACGACCCGATGACAGTCGCTGCACACTTGCTCTGCATGGTAGTGAATGTGCATCATCAGTACGGTCGCAACCCGAGTCGCGACCCAATACCAGTACAGTCACGACCCGGTACCAGTATAGTCGTGACCCGATATCAGTACAGTTGCGACTTGATGACAGTCGCTGCACACCTGCTCTGCACGGTAGTGAACGGGCATCGTCAATGTTGAACAGTACAGTCGCAACCCAATACCAATACAGTCACGACCCGGTACCAGTATAGTCGTGACCCGATATCAGTACAGTCGCGACTTGATGACAGTCGCTGCACACCTGCTCTGCACGGTAGTGAACGGGCATCGTCAATGTTGAACAGTACAGTCGCAACCCAATACCAATACAGTCACGATCCGGTACCAGTATAGTCGTGACCCGATATCAGTACAGTCGCGACCCGATGCCAGTCGCTGCACACCTGTTCTGCACGGTAGTGAACGGGCATCGTCAATGCAGAACAGGCTGTTGTAGGTGATGTGATGGAAACCTTTGCCTGGTGTGTGTGGGGGAATGGCGTACGGGCTGTCATCTTTGGCCAGTTCTCCAGAAAATCCTACGGTCGGAGAAAAGGAAGGAGAACTCGGAGCTGAGAAGCTTAAGGCTGCAACAACAAAACAGTTCTATACCTGAGGTAATTAATTTACCACTTGTTGGGGGTTGGCAAGGAGTTGTACCTGACAAACTCACCACACTGGCACACACACACTGACACCCACTCACACCCACACACTCACACCCACACACTCACACCCACACACAGCCCTCCTCAGGACATACATGTATGCTGCCCTCCAGCATCGTCTTGAACAACATGGTAAGAGATCCTCTAGGTTGACCCCCACAATAGAATAAGGGGTGGTCACAGATGTGACCAGGGTCACAATCTGTCACCATCCAAAAACTGCTCGTGACCGAGTGATCATGCTGCTGATCGGCTGGTATCCTGTGACCATGGTGAAAATCCACCGTGATTGTGAGACTTTGGTGTGCTTTCTATGCTGGCCTAAAAGATGAGGGTGGCAACCGGGGTCACAATTTGTGAGGGTGGCAACGTAGGTACAGATTAGCCTTTCAAAAAACTCCCATGGCTTTGAGCTATTCTGACTGCACTTCATGATACCCCAGTTGGCAACGGTAACCACAACCACTTGTACATGTGCAGTCGGCTGGCTAGCTTTGCATAGGAAACAGGGGGACATCATTGCTAGCCAATCAGAGTCAAATTCCACTGAGAAAAAAGTTCCGTACCAACTTGACCAGATCCTCCTGTGTCAGGAACCGACAAGTTAACACTCCCCCCAGTCAGTCTGGAGCTGGTTTCATTCCAGACCAGTGTGTACCCAGCACTGGCTTCCAGTATGATGTGCAGGGCAACGTACATTGACACGTGTTTGAAATATTACCTCACAGGAGGAGCAATGTCTTGCAGGCGAAGGAACCGTCTAAGACCGCCTTGAGAAGAGAACTTTGGGCAAAGGGACTCTAGGCACAGGAGCTAAGTAAGATTTTAGCATTGTCGGGGACATTCATGTTCTTTACCAACCGTACTGTCTGCTTACTTTTCTGTGTAACTCGTACTACAATGTATGTCCCTTCCATGTTCCATTCCATGTTCCATTCCAGGTTCCTATGGTGCAGCGACCGTGACCAGCAGGTTCATGCCAAGACCCTGCTCAGGAAATTGAGGAGGGGGTGGTACCCTACGGGCTGTTCTCGTAGGGCAATCCTCCAGTGAATAGGAGGGTCCGACTGTCAGAGGAGAACTGGGAACTGATGACCTTGCAAAAAGAACAAAACACAGAGGTAATTGACCAAACGTGTTGGGGGGTTTTGCCATGAACTTCAAGATGGGGTTGGCAAGGAAGTGCACCATGCACACACTGACCCACACATGGGATTGTGACCCCATATGCAACTGACATAGGCGTGGATGAGTGGCATACCATATTTCTCCATATGCATGACATTGTACTACCGACAGTCACAGTAGATTTTTGCCATGGTGACAGATTGTGTCCCCGGTCATAGCTCTAAGTACGGTATTGGAGTGACCACTGCTTGTTCTATTGTGGGGCCTCATTCCCAGGCCCCGCCCAGCTTGGGGCCTGGGAACGAGGCTGCCATGTTGAACGATGATTCTGGAGGGTAGCAGGGGACTGTATGGGTGTGTGGCGGCGAGTGGCTATCCCTTGTAGAATGACTGTTGGAATAGTAATCTCTGTCCTAGACTCCCCCGTACGTTATTCAATCACGTGTTAACGTTTTTCCCATGTGAGCGACAATTGGAAGTGTGCAAGTATGAAGCAACGTCAGTTAATTACACTCCTGGTAGGGGGAAAACTGTGCCGCGTAATGTAAATAAATAACTATAAACGTTTGACTACTTCGAATGGCCTACAAAGATTCTGACTACACCGTCGTGATCGCTATGATGCAGTGTCACAAAATCAAAATAATTGTGCTGAAACTCACCTTGGTGGTAGAGATATGAACGCTTTTGTCTGGCCACCATTGCTCGAGCGCTCTCTTCGACTTCCGGTGGAAGTGCAGCCCTCGGGAAAGGCACACGAAGATTCTGACCACACGGCAGTGATCGCTGTCGTTCACTGACGCTTACATGGCAAAACTCACCGTGCTGGCAAGGTTGTAAGTGCTGTTATAATTTCGTGTCTTCCCTTTGGTCGCCATTGCTAGCGTTCGACTGAGCGTGGTTGCCACGTGGCATGTGCGTTAATTGGAACTAACTGCGATACTTAGCTTGCGATACTTAGCTTGCGCTACGGAGAGTCGCAGCCGGCGTTGCAACGGCTACCAGGAGTGCGGTTGCCCCTCGGTTCTAACAGAGTTTCTGCACTTGCATCACTTCCGTCTAGCAACAGTCGATAGGGCACCGTTTTGAGTGGCAAAAGAATGGTAGGCTCTATTTTGAGTGGCAAAAGAATGGTTGGTAGGCTCTACGGTGATCTCAGAAACGCCAGTTTGGAACTTACAAATGTGTACTTACACTATGCCAAAGTTCACGTCTCAATCACGCTGTAGGTTGTACGAACTCTCCAGTCTAACAACTACTTGACAGCGACAGTCAACAAACCAAAAGCATAAGTTCCAAACTGCTCACGTTTCTGAGATCACAGTAGAGCCTACAGGCACCTCATGCTTGAAATTGCAATCAATTCATATCCTGTCTTTCATATACATGTAGGTACACTTTGCACAGTACCCAGGAGCCAATGACTGTGGTGTCTATCTCAAGCAGTATACCGAGTCACTGTGGTGGTCTAGTCTATTCACCACTGAAATTTTCCACGATAACTACAGCCAGAGGTAGCCTTCCTGACTTCACTTGTAACAGTGAGAACTGCATGCTTAAGTTGAACAGTGTTACAGTTGTCACTCATCGCCGTCATCCCCCGCCCTCAGCTACTCCCATTCCCTCAACCATCACATCCCACTCCCTCAACCATCACACTCCCATTCCCCCACTCCCATTCCTCAACTGTCACACTCCCATTCCCCCAACCATCACACTCCAAAGTGCAACTCTTGCTAGATGCAGGTAACGTATATAAGTACAGAACCTCAGTTAGAGCTGAACCGATGCTGCTCCATACTTTAGAAGAGTTGTCCCACAAGTTGCAGTTTTGCACAGGTCATTTCAAATACGTATACAGTACGTAATATTATTACCAGTACACGTAAACCCCATAACTGTACCAAATCAAACAATCATACCCTCCTCCTCCCACTAATGTTTGTTTCAGGAGCAGGTGGATATGTTAGTATTGCTCTCTTCGCCTTCTCAGGAGGAACAATATCATGTTGGCGAAGGAACTTCTTAAGACCATCTTGAGAAGAGAACTTGGAGACAAAGGACTCTAGGAACAGAAAGAGCGTATTGAGCTGCTGATTACACTCCTGGTAGGGGGAAAATTGTGCCGTGTAAATAATAATTACACTCCTGGTATAGGAAAAATTGTGCCGCGTAATATAATATTACACTCCTGGTAGGGGAAAAATTGTGCCGCGTAATTACACTCCTGGTATAGAGAAAATTGTGCCGCGTAAATAATATAATTAATCAATATAATATAATGTTTGAGTACTTAGGCTTGGCCTACAGAAATTGTGACTACACCGCCGTGATCGCTATCATGCCCTGACCTGAATGTAAAAAGTTGGTGTTGAAACTCACCTTGGTGGTGGAGATATGAGCGCTTTTGTCTCGCCGTTGGCCGCCATTGCTCGAGCGCTCCATCGACTTCCGGTGGCAGTACCGTTCTTAGGAAAGGCACACGAAGATTCTGACCACACGGCCGTGATCGCTGTCGTTCACTGACGCTTACATGCCAAACTCACCGTGCTGGCTAAGTTGTGAGTGCTGTAACAATGTCTTGTCTTCCTTTTGGTCGCCATTGCTCGCGATCGACTGAGCGCGGTTGCCACGTGGCATGTGCGTTAATTGGAACTTATTGCAATACTTAGCTTGCGCTACGGCAGGTTGAAACGCGGCTACTTTATGAATGGTATATACTTCATAGCACTAAATAATTTCTGATCTTCTCTATATATAGCTAGCATCATGGTACTCACGTGATGTGTGATAATTGGAACGAAATGTCACACTTAGCTTGTGCTACCGTTTAACCGCGGCTACCAGGAGTGCGGTTGCCCCTCGATAATCTAATTAATTAATTAATATAAATAATGTTTGAGTACTTAGGCTTTGCCTACAGAGATTCTGACTACACCGCCGTGATCGCTATCATGCACTGACCTGAATGATAAAAGTTGGTGCTGAAACTCACCTTGGTGGTGGAGATACAAGCGCTTTTGTCTCGCCGTGGCCGCCATTGCTCGAGCGCTCTCTCCGACTTCCGGTGGCAGTACCGTTCTTAGGAAAGGCACACGAAGATTCTGACCACACAGCCGTGATCGCTGTCGTTCACTGACGCTTACATGCCAAAACTCACCGTGCTGGCTAAGTTGTGAGTGCTGTCTTGTCTTCCTTTGGGTCGCCATTGCTCGCGATCAACTGAGCCACGTGGAATGTGCGTTAATTGGAACGAATCGCAATAATTAGCTTTGCTACGCGAGGCAACCGCGCAGCGTTGCAACGGCTACCAGGAGTGCGGTTGCCCCTCGTAATATAATCCAATATAACATAATATAAATAATGTTTGAGTACTTAGGATTGGCCTACAGAGATTCTGACTACACCACCGTGATCGCTATCATGCACTGACCTGAATGATGAAAGTTGGTGCTGAAACTCACCTTGGTGGTGGAGATATGAGCGCTTTTGTCTCGCCGTTGGCCGCCATTGCTCGAGCGCTCTCTCGACTTCCGGTGGCAGTACCGTTCTTAGGAAAGGCACACGAAGATTCTGACCACACGGCCGTGATCGCTGTCGTTCACTGACGCTTATATAGCGAAACTCACCGTGCTGGCTAAGTTGTGAGTGCTGTAATAATGTCTTGTCTTACTTCTGGTCGCCATTGCTCGCATTCGTTTGACTTGAGCGTGGTTGCCACGTGGCATGTGCGTTAATTAGAACGTATTGCAATACTTAGCTTGCGCTACGGCAGGTTGCAACGCGGCTACTTTATGAATGGTACTTGAGAGCACTAAATAATTTGTGATCTTCCCTGTATATAGCTATCATGGTGATGTGTGATAAGTGGAACGAACTGTCACACTTAGCTTGTGCTACCGTTTAACCGCGGCTACCAGGAGTGCGGTTGCCCCTCGTCAACAAAGCAGAAATTACACTCATGGTAGGGGAAAAATTGTGCCGCGTAAATAATTAATTAACATAATATATATAATGTTTGAGTACTTAGGCTTGACCTACAGAAATTCTGACTATACCGCCGTGATCGCTATCATGCCCTGACATGAATGTAAAAAGTTGGTGTTGAAACTCACCTTGGTGGTGGAGATATGAGCGCTTTTGTCTCGCCGTGCTCGAGCGCTCTCTTCGACTTCCGGTGGCAGTACCGTTCTTAGGAAAGGCACACGAAGATTCTGACCACACGGCCGTGATCGCTGTCGTTCACTGACGCTTACATGCCAAACTCACCGTGCTGGCTAAGTTGTGAGTGCTGTAATAATGTCTTGTCTTCCTTTTGGTCGCCATTGCTCGCGCGCGATCGACTGAGCGGGGTGCCACGTGGCATGTGCGTTAATTGGAACTTATTGCAATACTTACTCTCGGCTTGCGCTACGCAACGCGACTACTTTATGAATGGAACTCGAGAGCACTCTACTGATCCTCCCTATATATAGCTAGCGATCATGGTACACGTCATGTGTGATAATTGGAACGAACTGTCACACTTAACTTGTGCTACCGTTTAACCGCAGCTACCAGGAGTGCGGTTGCCCCTCGTAATTAATATAATCCAATATAATATATAATGTTTGAGTACTTAGGCTTGGCCTACAGCAATTCTGACTATACCGCCGTGATCGATATCATGCCCTGACCTGAATGTAAAAAGTTGGTGTTGAAACTCACCTTGGTGGTGGAGATATGAGCGCTTTTGTCTCGCCGTGGCTGCCATTGCTCAAGCGCTCTCTTCGACTTCCGGTGGCAGTACCGTTCTTAGGAAAGGCACACGAAGATTCTGACCACACGGCCGTGATCGCTGTCGTTCACTGACGCTTACATGCCAAAACTCACCGTGCTGGCTAAGTTGTGAGCGCTGTAACAGTATCTTGTCTTCTCCTTGGGCCGCCATTGCTGACTCAGCTCAATCGACTGAGCACGGTCCTCACGTGGCATGTGCGTTAATTGGAATGAGTTGCAACACCTAGCTTGCGCTACCGTCGAGTCCGCAACCGGTTGCAACGCGGCTACCAGGAGTGCGGTTGCCCCTCGAACCTATTGTGTAATAATAATTGTGTAACCCTGTGACTGTGGCAAATATCCACCAGGACTTGAGTAGTACGTGTGTATATAGAGAAATATGCCTACATCCGCCGTATACGTGGCCACAATCCCTGGTTGCAACTCTAATTGCTTGTGTGTGTACACGGTGCATATTGGAGTGACCATCACCCCTTTGTAGAAAGACTGAAGGAATAGTAATGCTGGTCCCAGACTCCCCACCCGCTCCTAAAATGAAAAACGTGGGAGGAGGATGGTCTGGTCAGTTTGGTACAAAAGCCATCATAGGGTGTACATAAGCGCATACATCGACATATAAAGTGACCGTTGCAAAACTGCAACCCATAACGTAGGTGTGGGAGAACTAAAGTCCGCAGTGGTGGTAAAAGAACACTATACATTGTATATGGCTACAGCTTCTGAACGAGGGCTTTTCAACCCATGCCAACTCAGTTTCAGCAAACATAGGTATGTATGGCTTGGCCAGCTATTCCGGCTTTGCTGCAAGATACCCCAGTTGGCAAAGTACCACTGTAATTGCCACGTTGTTAACTTGTACATGTGCAGTCAGCTAGCTTTGCATAGGAAGCGGGGGATGTCAGCGTTCCAAATGTCATTACTAGCCAATCAACCAGCCTCTGAAATTCCACGGAGTACAAATTATTCTGTACCGACTTGAGCAGACCCTCCATCTCTGTTTTTGTTTTTCAATTTTCATTTTACGAGCGGGTGGTGACACTATAGGATAGTGAACACTGAGTCCACACTGCTCAGTATGGAGCTGGTCTCATTCCCAGTTTCCCAGGCCAGCACTGGTTTCCAGTATGGTGTACAGGAGAACGTGTGTAAGCATTGACATGTGTCACTCTTTTCACCTCACAGGAGGAACAGTGTCTTGTAGGCAAAGGAACCGTCTAAGACCATCTTGAGAAGGGAACTTGGGGCAAAAACTGAGTAAGATTTTCAGGGAGAACTCTTTATCAACCGTCCTGTCTGCTTACCTTTCACTAGTATTATGTCCCTTCCACGTTCCCTTTCAGGTTCCTATGATGCAGTGACCATAACCAGTAGGTTCACGTAGTCTTGTGCTGAGACCCTCCTCAGGAAATCGAGGAGGGGGGTGGTGCCCTACAGCCTGTTCTCGTAGGGCAATCCTCCAATGAATAGGAGGCTCAGAGGAGAACTGGGAACTGATGGCATAGCAGAAAGAACAAAAAAGTTCTATACCGGAGGTAATTGAATAAGCATGTTGGGGGGTTGGCAAGGAATCCACACACATGGGGATTGTGACCCTGTATGCAACTGACGTAGGTACAGTGTATGGATGAGTGGCATACCATATTTCTCCATTTACTACCAATGTCCTGCAGGCATGGTGGATTTTTGCCACGGTCACAGGGTCATGGGTCGCTGACAGAGCAGCATGATCACGTGGGTCATGATTACATGTAGTTTTGGATGGTGACAGATTTTGTCCTCGGTCACAGCTCTAAGTACAGTGCTGTCCACGAGCAAGTTAAACGGCACACGCGTGTCACTCGCGAGTGACTCGCGAGAGACTCGCGAAGAGACTCGCATGTGACTCGCGTGGTAATCGTATAATACTCGCGAGCGTTACAGGCTAACCCGCGAGCGCTACTATACTCGCGCGCGCGCTCGCACTCGACTACTCGCACGCGCGCTCACACTCGCAGGAAATTGAACAGCGTTTACTTATAAAATCATAGCAGCGCCGCTGAACGGCAGAGTCCTTAGCAACCACACCTTCCACACCTTCCACACCTTTTCAAGTAGCTGAGCTAATTATGATGTCGCTTTTAGCCTCATAGATCAGCTAGAACAAACGTACACGGCAAAAACACGTGTTTATATGACATTTTTCATGAATAAAATGATGATTATTATTATTATTTATTATCACTTTTGTTAACAGCATGCCATACAAGCATTTTCAAGAATACAACACTTCTGTATTGTCATGCTATCCCCATGAACCCCTCATATGACTCCAGGAGTCCAAGAGAGCAGACAGGAGCATCACCAAGACAAGGCTACAAAACCGCTTTTTGTAGAAGACTGCACACGCCCTCAAATCCAAGGAATAGAACTCAGAATCTTCGGAGTACAGGGACAAAGGCCACAGTGCCAGGTCATATTTCACCACTGGAGTATCCCCAACCTGCATGAGTGTGTGCATGACAGAATACCTCCATTTCGGCAAAAGTGATGTCAGATGGGGGCCTTCAATAATGCGTATTACGCTACATAACACCTAGCTGTCTCCACTACCAGCAATTCCTCGTCAAAGACCTTGCAAAGGTCCACACAATACACTGTCATTAACAGGAGGACCTGGATTTGGCTCTCCTCCACTATGCTCCCCCCCCCCCCCCCCCCCCCCCCACCCCCCCCCCGCACACACACACACATACGCACACATACCATGTCCTCGTCTTTGTCCATTTCCTTGTTCCATCCAAGCCAGCCCTGGAAAGGTACAGTAGCTACGGACTCCTTCTCGTCCGAAATCGAAGTCATCCAGTCGTTCAACAACACTGCTTACAGTATACATGTTGGCCATCTTGAAATTTTTGACACTAAGTGCTTTTTTGCGCATTTGCCCTTAGTGCCCCCGCAATGCAAGTAACAGACAGTCACCCTCTTAGTTGTATAAACAAGGGAGGAGTTAAATGTACAGTACTCGCGCGCGCGCGCGCGCGCGCAACAGCAAGCACTCGCGCTCGCGTAGCGCGAGTGCTCGAGTAGCGGGTGCGTACTCGCGAGCGCGAGTAGTGCTCGCACACGCGGACTCGCAACTTTTCTCGCGAGCGTCTCGCGAGTGTCTCGCGAGGGCCTCGCGAGTGTCTCGCGAGTGACACGCGTGTACCGTTTAACTTGCTCGTGGACGGCACTGTATGAGCGGCGAAGCCGCGAAGGAGCGTGCAACTACCGCATATGCCCGAGTGCCGTCGAAATCCAAATTATTAGCTAGCGAACTTCCAAATATGGGAACCTTTTCTTCAATCTAGCGTCATAATGACGACCACGTGTTCTGTGGTAGCGATGTGAGAAGTTTGACACTAGCTCAGTGGAGCGCCTTTGACCTAGCCGCAGTGAAATGGCCAAGCGAACGGGTGACAGTGAAAGCGATTTGCCACAAAAACGTCGTAGATTTGAAGATCCTGGGACCCCTCACTGTTTGAAGACGCCTTCCTCTTCGTCACCATAACGGAAATACGTAAGTAATTAGGATTTGGACGAACCGGAGTTACACGCCCCTTCGCGGCTTCGCCGCTCATAAGCTCCTGGTGATACGTACCCTACCCTCCTTTGGGAGGATGAGGGTTGGGTACCGTGATACCCTCCTTTAGGGGGGAACACAATAACAGGAGGGTTGGGCACTGTGATAGTACTGTATTTATGCTAAAATGGTACATCTAATCTTAGACTAGAGATATTCCTGGAATTTCCACTAATCCAATTAAGCATAGCTCCCCACACTAATTATTTTCTGTGATACCAGGAAATGTACTTATCAAAACAACCTGAGTTCCCAGTACACATTTACGAAGTACACTATTCAGTGTGATTTGTTACCCCACGCGCGCATGCGCGAAGTGGGGTTAAGCAATCGGTTTTGTCTGTCAGTCGTCTGTCAGTCGTCTGTCAGGTGGAAAAAATTGAAATCTCGCCACATAGACCCTCAAAAAACATCCAAATGGAGTCAAACAATAGCAAATAGCAAAAAACTGCTCTATGTGTACCTGACTGAGGTCAAGGCGCTCCGTTTCGCTGTATTTCGGCTATTTCCTACTTTTCATAACTATTCATAACATTGGCTCCACCTCTTCGTGACTTCAAGAACAGGACATGCAGTGCATTTGGAAACTTCATGCTTCGAGATGACCGCTAGGAAACAGTGCTTTCTCACGATCTATGTACTTCACAGACATCATGGCTATTGTTTCGGCTGTTTTTTCCAGCTATTTCCTATTATTCGTAACATTTGGCCCCACCTCTCCAGCTTCACAATATAGTGTATACGGTAAGCGGTCACTCCCACACCTTGGATATGGCCATACACGAACACAGTATATGCGATAGCAGCCCTGTTCGCCGTTGCGCATAGGCAGAGATGTCACGTCGATTGTAGCTGCACTGCATGCATCCTGACCTGATGTTCAGCGCGGGGTATGTGTTCTATGAACACCTCTAGTTCCAAATGCAGTGAGTGGCACAACAGTCAGCCCTTGGTCACAAACGAGTTCTCTCAAAATTCAGGTTGCATGTAAAACGCGGAACGTGGAATGGAATGGAACGTGGAATGGAACATGGAATGGAACGTGGAACGGATGTAAAATGTCGTAATGAGTCCAATAAGATTAATTGAGGTGGGCGTTAATTGGAGCTGGCGCGAGTGAAGTCTCGCTAAGTCGAGTGACAATCATATCGCGAGAGAGAGCTCAGCCTAGGCGCCTGGCCACGCAAGACTACCGGCAGGTTGTATGCCCTGGATGTGACAAGTTCACAGTAGACAACAAGATGTTAGCTGACATGACTATGCCATCCGAGTGAAGCAGGGCTATAATTACGGTCTTCGGGCCAGCATAGCAGCACAGCTAGGTCTATAGCACTAGCACAGTACACGTTCATACAGCTTACACTAGCAAGGGGAGGTCACGTCCATAGATTCTGCAGTCACAGCTGCGACCGCGGGTCAAAACTTTGACCGGTCTTTTGCGCGGCTTGACTGTTGACCGCGTTGATTTTCGAGGCTTTGACTGTTGACCGTGCTGATTTTCAGGCTTTGACCGTTGACTTTGCGATAGTATACGGAAAAATGCGTAGCGACTCCACCCCTTCCGGCCGAATTCCTTAGTATAGGGGTTGACCATACGCAGTCGCAGCTGTGACTGTGGTGCTTATTGGCGTGACTGCCCCTTGCACTAGTGATCCTGCTCGCGCTTTAATATTCATCAGAAGACAATAGCCCTGCTTCACTTCGCTGATCGGTCAACTGCATGTTAACATTCATGACATCTCCATCCAGGCCCAGGCATAACAACCTGTAGTGATGGGTAGTCTCGCGTAGCCAGGTTGTCACTCGCGCGACGATTGTCATCAGCCACCGTCTCCCTTGACTCACTGTCTATGCCGACTACTGCATGCGCAGGCTTGCTCGCGCCAGCCCCAATTAACGCCCACCTTAATTAACACGCTTATTAGGCTTATTATGACATTTTACATCCGTTCCACGTTCCATTCCACGTTCCATTCCACGTTCCATTCCATTCCACGTTCCCGTTTTATACACAACCCAAAATTCATCCAAAATTCATCCAAAATTCATCGCATGGGGTTTGATGATGCCCATTTCTTGGAATTTCTATAATAGCCACACTGCCTGAAATGCAGCTTGTGGCATTCCAGTGGGTGTCCATGCGTGGCATGGCAGCATGTTCCTGGAATAACAGTCACAAATGCTCGAAATGCAGTGCATGGCAATGATGGCATGGCAGTAGCCGCCCAGTTCCTGGAATAGTGCAGCCACAACAGTCACAAACGCTCAAAATGCAATACGTGGCACGGCAGTTCGATGCCAACGGTCTCTCCAAACGCTGCGCGACAATTTCTATCTATTACAACGGTCCATCCAATCTACATGTAGCAATGCAATTTCATTTCCTGGAATTTCTATGATTCCAATTCTAGGATAGTGAGTTTTGATTTTTTATGCCGTTTTATTGGCATAAATACGGTACCCTCCTTTGGGGAAATGCTGTAGGAAGAAGGTTGGGCAGCGTGGTACCCTTCCTTGGGGAAACTCTGCAGGAGGAGGGTTGGGCACCTTGACACCCTCCTTTGGGGGGACCACTGTGGGAGGAGGGGGCATTGTGGTGCCCTCCTTTGGGGGGTACCACAATGCCCAACTCTCCTCTTGCAGTGTTTCCCCTGAAGGAGAGTACCACGGTGCCCAACCCTCCTCCAACAGTGGTCCCCTCAAAGGAGGGTACCACAATGCCCAACCCTCCTCCAACAGCGGTCCCCCCAAAGGAGGGTACCACAATGCCCAACCCTCCTCCAACAGTGGTCCCCTCAAAGGAGGGTATCATGGTGCCCAACCCTCCTCCAACAGCGGTCCCCCCAAAGGAGGGTACCACAATGCCCAACCCTCCTCCAACAGTGGTCCCCTCAAAGGAGGGTACCACAATGCCCAACCCTCCTCCATCAGTGGTCCCCCCAAAGGAGGGTACCACAGCACCCAACTCTCCTCCTGCAGTGTTACCCTCCTTTGGGGGGACCGCTGTTGGAGGAGGGTTGGGCATTGTGGTACCCCTCCTTTGGGGGCACCACTGTTGGAGGAGGGTTGGGCATTGTGGTACCCTCCTTTGGGGGGACCACTGTTGGAGGAGGGTTGGGCATTGTGGTACCCTCCTTTGGGGGGACCACTGTTGGAGGAGGGTTGGGCACCGTGGTACCCTCCTTTTGGGGGACCACTGTTGGAGGAGGGTTGGGCATTGTGGTACCCTCCTTTGGGGGGACCACTGTTGGAGGAGGGTTGGGCATTGTGGTACCCTCCTTTGGGGGGACCACTGTTGGAGGAGGGTTGGGCACCGTGGTACCCTCCTTTTGGGGGACCACTGTTGGAGGAGGGTTGGGCATTGTGGTGCCCTCCTTTGAGGGGACCACTGTTGGAGGAGGGTTGGGCATTGTGGTACCCTCCTTTGGGGGGACCACTGTTGGAGGAGGGTTGGGCACCGTGGTACCCTCCTTTGGGGGGACCACTGTTGGAGGAGGGTTGGGCACCGTGGTACCCTCCTTTGGGGGGACCACTGTTGGAGGATGGTTGGGCATTGTGGTACCCTCCTTTAGGGGAACATTGTTGGAGGAGGGTTTGGCACCGTGGTACCCTCCTTTAGGGGGAACACTGTTGGAGGAGGGTTGGGCACCGTGGTACCCTCCTTTAGGGGGAACACTGTTGGAGGAGGGTTGGGCACCGTGGTACCCTCCTTTGGGGGGACCACTGTTGGAGGAGGGTTGGGCACCGTGGTATCCTCCTTTAGGGGGACCACTGTTGAAGGAGGGTTGGGCACCGTGGTACCTCCTTTGAGGGGATCGCTGTTGGAGGAGGGTTGGGCACCGTGGTACCCTCCTTTAGGGGGAACACTGTTGGAGGAGGGTTGGGCACCGTGGTACCCTCCTTTGGGGGGACCACTGTTGGAGGAGGGTTGGGCACCGTGGTACCCTCCTTTGGGGGGATCGCTGTTGGAGGAGGGTTGGGCACCGTGGTACCCTCGTTTGGGGGGACCACTGTTGGAGGAGGGTTGGGCACCGTGGTACCCTCCTTTAGGGGGGACACTGTAGGGACGGGGGTTGGGCACTGCACTACCCTCCTTGGGGTAAAACTGTAGGTTGCATTGCTCTGGGTTCAGAGGTCAGCAGGTGGTGGTGTGTGAGAGATTATTACCAGTTTGTCCTGGTATCATTTCTTATCCGTTCTCTCTGCAGGCTCCGGAGGTCTTGAAGGACAAGAAGTACAACAGCAGTGTAGGTTGATGCATGGGGGGAGCATGGGCACATTGGGCGTTACCCTAGCAACATGGCGACGATGTGCATGCACAGTGGAACCTCTGAATAATGGACCTGTTGGCGCCTCTAGCTTTGTCCTCTGTTGTGTGGCGTCCCTTACACAGAGGGTAATTCTGATGTCACGTACGTGTGTTAATTTGGATGAGCCGTAAGCTAGGCCCTAGAAGCAGCCTGAGTCTGAACATCATTCTGAAAGTTAGTGAATGGTTCGAGGTTGCTTTGAGAGGTAGTTCAGCAATTGGGATGGTGTGGAGTGGCCACTATGCCGAAAGCAGAGGTCTTCCCCCTGTGAGGTTACTAATGTATGAATGGGAATGTGAGTTTGTGTCTGTCACAAGGTATATGGCTGTCTGCTACTGGGAGAGTCCATTATGGTTTCATGTTCCACAAAGTGAATGTGAATTTGTGCCAGTGCTAGCCTCGGTATCAGCAGTATAGGCATTGTCATGCATCGCTCGCCCCCTGGGTCTCGACCTCAGAAATGCCAAACGTTCTTAGATAGCTCTCAGGGAACATGACCAACAATCTGTTCTCCTCTCTTGATGCTCACAGCACGGTCCTCAGGGCTATATAAATCACTTTGATCGATCGCCAGCCATTCGGATACTTTGGTACTACCAAAAGCAAATAAAGTTTGTTATATTTCAGCACGGCTGTTCCAACTTAATGGCTAAGCAAACAGTTTACTAAAGCCGAACTGAAAGTACACATGAGTTTTGCATAATCCATGAGCATGTGAGTCTTGCTTAGCCTCGTTCCCAGGTTCCTCCCTGGGCAGCTTTTTGGTGCATCCTGTACAAAGAGCTGGGGAGGGGCCTGGGAACCAGGCTATATAAGTCTTGCTGTGGACATGCCCAGCCCGCCTGATAGACTGCGAGCTGTAATTGTTGAGTCATTAACTGTACTCGTTAACTGTACTCGTTGCTAGTATGAGTACGTAGTATATGTGCATGCCCTTGGGAGATACATGTAGGTTCTACACGAGCAGAAAGAGTGGGACGTCAACTGCAGAGTGAAAAAACATGGCTGTGTCTGGATTCGGCTATAGAAAGGCCTTCGTTTGCACAGAGAGGGCCAGTTTTGTCCTTTGGTACAGGCTTTATTTCCAGTGTTCAAAGGCCTGTTTTTCAACTTGGCATTTCCCGAGACACAAGCTTGAAAGTTAGTTAATTGTAGAGTCATGCGTCTGCTTGGGAAGGCTGAAATCACCACTGAGAGTTATTTTGAGCCCTAGGAACGAGGCTAGGTTTGGCTAGCCTGGTCTGTTATGGAACAACCTTCTGTTGACAATCGAGGGAGGTTTGCTAATGCTGGATGAGAGTTGGCGCGCGGCGCGCATGCCATTAAACTGATTTTCATGGTCAAGTTTTATTGGTGGGTGGCTATAGTAGTCTCGATCCCAGACCCAAATCAACCCCAGTGCAGATCACGTCCAGTATTTCGTGCGCGATCCGTGCTGGGGTTGGTTTTGGTCTGGGGCTGAGACTAGGGGGTTAGTAGTACACAAATTCCTAACGTTGTGGGGTGATCCTGATGAGCAAGAAGAACGTGGAGCAGCTATATAGGGCAGTGAGCATAACTGAATTTTGTCAGTAGGCCACACAATACTGTGTGTTGCACAAAAAGTGCATACATGTATATATATGCACTGCGGATGAAGTCTAGCAGGCATGCCAAACAAGGCCTGTATGCATGCAGCATACTGGTTTGAATCTGCACAGTCACTCTGTGCTCTGTAGAACATGCACACTGTACAGATGGCTTGAAGAGATGAAAGCAGTCTTACCATCTTTTTCATGCACTAGCCCCAATGGCTGTGGCCATTGAAGACATCGGCCCGTGAATGACATTGTTGTGAAGTAGCCTCCGTCTCTGTAGCCATTGAAGAGATAGGTCCATGAGTGGTCTCCATCCTTGTTGTGGCCATCAAGGGCTGTTCATATAATTATTATACGTATAGCTCGTGTCTTGAACTTTGAATCCACCGATGACTTTTGGTTATTGTTACATGTATGTGAGTTTTCCCAGCTTTTTGTCATGTGCTGAGTATATGTGACATCAAGCTGGGGAGGAGCCAGGGAGCAAGGCTACAGGCTCACTGTAATTGCACTGTGGCATGTCCTGAGCTGTGCAGTAGACTCTGCAGTGAAAGTGTTGGCTGCTGTTGTGCTGCAATCGTTGTATAAGTGTGGTTGAGCTTTTGACACTGCTCTATCTGCTGCCAGTCAGCACGCATGTGGCCCTTAATTGTGGTGAGGTGAGTGTCATC